>JAGQAX010000004.1:38456324-39656324 GCA_019142605.1 Cephalopholis sonnerati | reverse complement strand
TCAGACTTTGTCTTCTCATATTAATGTCATCTGCTTCAGTCCACGTCTCCTGATATTCCCTCAGATTATTAATTTGAGCCTTTTTTCCATTTAGTTTGTTCCCTCTGTTTAGTAATTTGTGCCCTTAAATGATGTAAATAATTCGTTTAAAGTCAAAATGATGAGTCAACATGTCCTCGTCCTCGTGTTGCTGTTGCGATCATGTGTGCAGAGGGATGATTAACCAGGTTTCATGTCCGATAGAAAATTAAAAGCAGGGTAAAACTCAAAATCGGGAAACTAGTGCGCAGATAAATGTGCTTAAGTCATGGACATGATTCAAATTGAAATGTAGCTAGTTCAGCAGTGGTTTTATGTGAATTTCCCCTAAATAAACATTCACTTTTCAACCAAATTTAGCCCAAACAATACAGCCACCTTCAAATCCACGATCCATCGAGCTCTTAGCTCTGAAAACGCACAATTATTAATTTAAGGGAACAAACTAAGTGTGTCAAGAGGACAAAATTTAAGGGAACAATTCAGTAAAACATTATCCCCCAATATCTCCCAGACTCAAAAACTCAAAACTGGACTTCATCCATTCATTCAGGGGTTTAGATGGAAAACAGACCGAACAGTTTTCATTTAGTTCAGATCTGAAGTGAACTGAGCGTCTTCAAGCGTCAGGAAACATCCCGAGTTTTCTTTTCTTTGTAAGATGCACTGGAATGCATTGCTATAATCTTGTGTTTGTCTTTTGTATCCTTTAGATAAACTCTATTTAAATGATCTTAAACTTCTATCCAATCTGTGACTTGTAATAAAGACAGAAATTTAAATGAGTTTTGTTTTCTGGGACGGAGGTTTGTTTTGAGTGGCTCTCTGGTGTGGTGGCTCGGGGAGGTGTGTGGGGGTGGTGGGCAGATTTCTGAGAGTGTCATCAGGTTTCATCAAAGAGAAAATGACGAAATACCAACATCACTGCGCTGGTGAGAAGCTGCTTAATCACAGGAGAAGCTGTGAAGTAGGAATTTCTTTCAATTTCATGCAGGGATAAAAAAGGTGAGGGGACAGGAAGTGATCCAGAGTGGCCCTCAAAATTGTGGTCTTCACAATAAAAGTCTTCAATCTTGCATGTTGCAGCCAAATTTAGTGTTTAAGTGAGCAGTTAAAGAGTCTGTAATCAGCTGTTATATTGATATTTCTCTTCTTTCCTTCAATACTCGCTGGCCACTTTATTAGGTACACCTTGCTAGTAGCAGGTTGGACTCCCTTTTCAATTCTTCTGTCAGACTCAACAAGGTGCTGGAAACATTCCTCAGAGATTTTGGTCCATATTGACATGATGACATCACACAGTTGATCCATGATGAGAATCTCCCGTCCCACCACATCCCAAAGGTGCTCTATTGGACTGAGATCTGGTGACTGTGGAGGCCATTGGAGTACAGTGAACTCATCGTCATGTTTGAGATGATCTGAGCTTTGTGACATGGTGCGTTATCCTGCAGGAAGTAGCCATCAGAAGATGGGTACACTGTGGTCATAAAGGGATGGACACGGTCAGCAACAATACTCAGGTAGGCTGTGGTGTTTAAACCATGCTCAGTTGGTACTAAGAAAATCTCCCCCACACCATGACACCAGCAGCAGCAGCCTGAGGCCTTGATACAAGGCAGGATGGATCCATGACTCCAAATTCTGAGCCTACCATCTGAATGTGGTTTTTCCAATCTTCTATTGTCCAGTTTTGGTGAGCCTGTGTGAATTGTAGCCTCAGTTTCCTGTTGTTAGCTGACAGGAGTGGCACCTGGTGTGGTCTTCTGCTGCTGTAGCCCATCTGCTTCAAGGTTGGACATGTTGTTGCTTCAGAGATGGTCTTCTGCACACCTTGGTTCTAACCAGTGCTTATTTGACTTCCTGTTGCCTTTCTATCGTCTTGAATCAGTCTGACCATTCTCCTCTGACCTCTGACCTTTTTGGGAACATCCTCTGTAAACCCTAGAGATGGTTGTGGTGAAAATCCCAGTAAAAACTCAGACCAGCCCGTCTGGCACCAACAACCATGCCATGTTCAAAGTCACTTAAATCACCTTTCTTCATCATTCTGATGCTCAGTTTGAACTCCAGCAGGTCGTCTTCACCATGTCTACATGACTAAATACCGAGCAACAGTTTTATGAGAAAGGAACTTAAGTCCTGTCTCATATAGATACCTGTCCAAAATATAGACCTGTTGGTTTCCAGTATTTAAGCAAACAATAGCTTCTAATTTAAGTTTTTGGTAATTTTAGATCTTTTTAAAGACTGTTCAGTGCGCATGGTGCAGAGTAGGAAAATACAGTCCTCTAGATCTGTCAAAACCCGGGGTACATTAAAAAGCAGCCACTTGGAGGAGCATTTGCTGGAAACTACCACAGCTGACACATAAGAGTGCAAAGGTAGATACATAGATAGATAGATAGATAGATAGATGTTGTAATGTAACTATTACGCTATAGAGGGAGTGACTGTAGAGAGCTGTGAGTGCTCTCTGTCAGACAGAGGTGAGGTGTCATATAGAGCTATGGCCTGGGGGAGGATTGATTTCCTGTATCGGTCCATGTGACAGCGAAGCTGTATCAGTCTGTTGGAGAAAGAGCTCTGCTGTCTGTCCTGTATGTGGTGAAGAGGGTGGTCAGGATTATCCATGATGGATAACAGTTTGTTCAATGTCCTCCTTTCCACCACTGCTTCAAATGAGTCCAGTTTGCAGCCAATCACAGAGCCAGCCAGCATGGAGATTGTCCTCCTGATTCGCTGAGCTTTGTTCAGCTGTTGCTCAGAAGGATCATTGTCTGTCAGTCTGGTCGACGCATCGCACAGCCGTTTGTTCTTTATGTACAAAACAAACCCTTCATACTCAATAACAACTCTTTATAAAGTCTGTTCTGACATATCAAGAGTTCTTCTGACACATCTGACTGGACCCAATAAAACTTTTGGGGCTCAAACTTTTCAAAAGTAGCCAATGTGTAACTATAAAAATGTACATGTTCAGTTGTTGAGGGTCGAGGAACGTTGAGAAGCAGCTTCATGCTTCATCACGGTGAATTGAAGACATAAAAGCAGCCTGTTGTTTAGCTGGTCTGGTGAGGTGACGGTCACATGGATGACAATCACATGACTCACAGCTCTGTACTGACATGCTGAGAGAATTAAAGGAGCACTTCAACATGTTGGGTTGAACTGAAAGTGTAACTTAGCTCGCAAAGTGCTGCTTCTCCTCTGATACACATTACTGTTTGGTTTGTGTGTTTGATGAGCGGAGTTGGAGGTGAGCAGGTACACTCCAGCTGCACGCTGGTGGCTGGTGGGCGGGGCTAATTAGCATACTTTTTTTATCCATACATGCATAGCCAAATGAGGAAAAGGTTTGGAGTTACATCGAAACCATTTTAAAGCACTGAGAAAAAACTTCATTTGTCCTGTTTTGCATTTAAACTGTTTCTCTGATCGGTATGTAAAAATAAGATAAGATGCCTTTATTGATTTCCAGAGAGGAAATTTCTGTGCAGCAGCAGCACAAGCACAGAAATGATTACAGATGCATAGAGAAAGGTAAAACATACATTAATAAAGTAGCATTTATAGTGGATCAAAAATAAAACTCTCACTTAAATGAAGAGTCAGAGCTTTGACACTGTACTTTGTATACAAGGTGAACACTTTAAATTAATCACCTGTCGTGTAAATAGTGCATATGATGTTCACAAAACAAAGACGTAAAATAAGGAAGGCCTTAACCGATGCTGTAATATTGACATTATACATATATATATATGTCCCTGAAGATCGGGGTTCAAATCCTGGTCAGGGCAGGTAACACATATCTAGTCTGGACCCTTAGGCAAGGTCCTTCATGCTGCTAGCCTACCTCAGGATGAGTGAAACCCCAAGAGTCATACTGGCTCAGACTTTGCCCAGGTCAACAAGGTCCACATCAGGTGGGAACCAGGGCAACCTGATGAGAAATGGGCGACTGGAACAAGACATGGATGGACGAGAGCAGAGAATATGTTGGAATGCTACTGTACGAGTAATCCCAGTGAGAGGGGCTGCATGCAGAGGATGTGGGATATACGGATGCTTCGAATACCAACATCTACGCTGACAAAGAAACAACTCCTAGCCCAGTCTTCCCACATCCACAAACAGCGACCGCTATCACAACTAGACATTGGTGAGGCTGATATACACCGATCAGCCAAATCATTAAAACCACTGACAGGTGAATTGAGTAACACTGACCATGTTGTTACAACACAATGTTCTGTTGGGAAACTTTTGGCTCCTGGCATTCATATGGTTACCACGCAGCACCCACCAAAACACCGCTGTGGACGTAGTACACCCCCCCCAATGGCACCAATGCACCTTGATGGCGGTGGCCCCCCAAGCAGAGCAATGCGCCATGTCTCACTGCAAAAGTTGGTCAGGAGTGGCCTAAAGAACGTGACAGAGAGCTCAACGCAGCGACCTGGCCTCCTAATTCCCCAGATCCCAATCTGATTGAGTATTCTTGGGACGTGCTGGTACCCTCGAGGTACACCTGATCAACAGTGGGGCCTTTTTGGATTGGACTTGGCTCTGACACGTCAAGGCATGGACACGGGATCTCTGGGGGTGTTGGAGGTGGATCCTTTGAGACCTGTCGATTGTGAGGTGGGGTATCGGCACGTCCCACAGATCTTGATCAGATTGGGATCTGGGGAATTTGGAGGCCAGGTCGATGCCTTGAACTCTTTGTCATGTTCCCATGAGCATTGTTTGTGGTGAGGCCTGGTGCATGTTCAGCTGGAGGGGGGGAACTGCCATCGAGGAGTGCTTCAAGTGGCATCCTCATGAATGCCAGGACCATTCCCAGCAGAGCATGGCATTGTAACGAGATGGTCAGTGTTGCTCATGTCATCTGTCAGTGGTTTTAATGTTTTGGCTGATTGATGTATATATGGTACTGGGACCACTCTTGTTTAATCTCTTCTTCGCCTACCATGATTGTGCAGATTATGGACCTGTAGAACGTCTCGACATCACAACATAATTGTCTTTGGGCCATCGAAAGACAGACAGAGTCACGCAGGAGACCTTGGTGTGATCTCGCTAATAGATTTAAATTTCCACAGCCACATCTAATCTGTAACATCATCTGCCTACTACCCTCTAAATAACACTGCCTGAGTCAGAGGAATGATGCCAAAGCATGACCTTGAATGGCTCGCTCATGCCTTTATTTCCTGTACTTTAGATTATTGCAACAGTCTGTTTGTAGGCCTTTCATCACTGAGCTGTTTGGCAACTTCAGTTTATTCAGAATGCTGCAGTTAGGGTCCTGACAAAAAGTAGGAAATATGACCGCATTACTGCAGCTCTAAAATCTTTACACTGGTCGCCTGTCACTCAGAGAATCCTGATTTCATAATCCAATTCCTCTGTGACTCATCGTACGAATATATCTCTGACATGCTTGACATATGAACCTTCCAGGACCCCTGAGGACACCTGAGGCCTGTCCACTGACCGTCTCCAGAGTCAGAACAAAACATAGAGAAGCGGTATTTTCTTATCATGCAGCACGAATCTGGAATAACCTCCCAGATGATGTTAGACAGCCTCTGAACACTTTTAAGTCAAAGCTAAAAACATGACTTTTATATACTGCCTGATCCACCTAGCGATGACCGCTAACTTATTTTTAAACTCATTTTATATCATCTTTTTGTCTTTGCACATCTTGTCTGCATGTTTGCTATTTTTAATGGTGATTAAAAAAAGGACATAATTTGGTACTTAATTTGACCTTTTATGTATTTTTATTCTTTTCTCTTTCACTGTAGATCTGTATCCTTTATCATGTTTTAGGGGAGACACTTTTTACTCTTGCGTGAATTGCCCATCATCAAAACATCTGTCAATAGTCATGCCTACATTAAATGAAAGCTCAAGGCCTTGGCTTGAAATGGGTATCCCTTTCATTTTTACAACTTATTGCAGCATGAAGTAATTAACCATCAAAGACACTCTGGCACATGGTGTCTCACATTGTCACACTTCATTTTTCTTAACCTAGACCTGTTGTCCTTGTTCATGGACACTTTTTTGTGCCATCCACCCATCAATTTTCATCTGCTTATCCGAGGCCAGGTCACAGGGTCAGCAGTCCAAGCAAAACACCTCAGACGTCTCTCTCCCCAGCAACACTTTCCAGCTCCTCCTGGGGAGGTGTTCCCAGGCCAGATGAGATATGTAATCCCTCCAGTGTGTTCTGGGTCTGCCCGAGGGCCTCCTACCAGTGGGACATGCCCGAAACACCTTCAGCGGGAGGCGCCCAGGAGGATCCTGATCAGATGCCTGAACCACCTCAACTGACTCCTTTCGACGTGAAGGAGCAGCGGCTCTACTCCGAGCTCCCTCCGGATATCCGAGCTCCTCGCCCTATCTCTAAGGCTGAGCCCAGACACCCCATGAAGAAAACTCATCATGTATCTAGTGGTAGTAAGAGCACAATACTGATCAATATTAAAACAAAATGGCGGCCATCTCTGCCAAGTCAGCGTGCAGCCGATCCTAACACAAACGTGGGCACATGATCACATTTTACCATTTAAACTTGTTTATTTATGATTAATAATGTTTGTAGTTTGATATGGCAACAAATTTGACCAATTCTAGCAACAGTAACAAGCTAAGGTGCTGTTAATCAGGAGGTACTTGTTTGACATTGGGACTTTATCATCATCTCATTTGAGGACACTGAGACGTAATTATCAATGACTATGTTTTATTTTTCTGTATTTATCGGGCCCCACTGATCCCAAATTGCTAGGAGAAATAAAATGCATACCAAAGAAAAGTTCGGGTCTCAGGAGGTTATTGCTCTGTAAAGCACTTTGAATTGTCTGGTTGTTTGAAATGTGCTTTACAAATGAAGCTGCCTTACCTATATCATGATTACAGTACTTAAATCAGCAGGTATGATGTATTATATATTTAATATTCTATTCAATTTTATGCTTTATTGCTGTAATATGTTTGGGCTTAACTAGGTTATATTGTTGTGTTTATTATATTATACTACATTATTACTATGTCTACTACACCTCTACATCATATATTATGTCTCTGTATTTTTGTCCTTGCGCTGCTTCCGTCCTATTTGGGGATAAATGAGGGAATATCTAATTATATCTGATCTTATAATAAACATCAGTTTTAACCTCATCTAACAGCTCTTTTCATCAGCCGCGCTCCAACCAATCAGCGCGCGCCTCTCCTGCCACCCCGACCAATCAGCGCTGTCCACGAGGTTCAGCTCCAGAGGGGGCGGGCACTGTCCCGTCCGGCTGAGATTTCCCTTCGACCAATCAGCTGTTGACAGTTGACAGGACACGTCAAGCGTTCCCTCTCGCTGACCAATCAGCGGCGGAGGGGGGAGGCGCCCTCTGCTCTCCAATATCCCATGTGACGCTCCTCAGTAGTTCCCAGGCGGTCACATCCAAGAGCCGGAGGTGAGTAAAGACACCGATAAACGTCACTTTTTACGGGGGAACACAGCGGGAGAGAAGCGTATTCAGAGAAACGCTGATTCATTTGACGTGTCTGTGCGCTAATTATTTAAATAACGTCCGTTTTTAGCCGTTAAAAATAAAGCTAGGTGTCTCAGAGCATGCTGTTAGCATAAGGCTGAGTGGCTAATTAAGTACAGGTGAATTCAGCTAGCCTGTTAGCCTGCTGCTTTGGCCTATATTAACATTTATGTTAAACAATTAACAATATATTAAATGAGACTACTTTCTACGCAGGTTTATATAAGTCTGCTTGTGTTTATTGCACAAAAAGCTGAAGATTATTCGGCTCGAGCTTCGTTTCGCAAGCAGCATCGCAGCTAAGCTAAGCTAAGCTAGCTAAATCAGACGTGTCCGTAACGGAGGAAAGTTGTTCCGCAAAGGAAACGTTCTAGAGATTAATGTGTTTATAACAAACATAAATGACAGTAGAAATGCTATTATAAAGTGGTATAAGTGACAGCCTGGTAAAAACAAACGAATAAGAGTGAGAGGAGTCACTTAGCATGTTAGCTTCATCTGTGTTTTGTAATCAAATGTCAGTTACAGATAACTTTATTTAAAAAAAACTGTAAAAGAGAAATGTGTAAAGATACTAAATATGTGAGGCTGGATTTTTATGGAAACTAGCACAAATAGGTATGAAGCCACTAACTGATGATTATTTACAACCTGTCAGTTATCTTGTTTAATCATTCACTTTGAAACCTCCACCACTATTTCACATTTTCCATGGTGATGTCTTCAGATGTCAACTGTCAGTCCCCACCCCCCAAAATATACATTTAGTCACAATAATTTAAAGCATGACTACAGCAGTAAAGATACTGGAGAGGCTGCAACATGAGAAGATACCTGTGCTTGTTTAAATAACCAAAGAATAACTAAAAATAAATTATTTATAAGGTGATCAATTTATCATTAAAACTCTGTTTCTGCTCAAAGATTATGCACAAGACATCTAGGATATTCATTTTGGACTTAATGGTGCAGCCTTTAAATCCATGGCCTTGCTGTCATTGTTTATTCTTCACTGCTTTTTTATTTTACTGTAAATATTATGCATTTAATGACATATTGAAACAAACAAATACAGAATATAAGGGAGTACTTAAACATTTAGTGTTCTAAATCAAAAGCTATGAAGGAAAATTTGATTTGCTTGTTCAAATTGTGTTATTTAAGCAGCTAATAATGGTTAAACGTCTAATATTAATTAAACATCCGACAGCAACACACTTTTTTTTTTCATATAATACCTGACTTTAACTGTGATTCAGTAGTTAGTGGTGATCTTTCTGATGGATGACAAGGCCACTTTTTTAGAAAAATACCATGCAAGACCTTAAAAAAATCAGGAAACAAAGGATATTTAACTGTTGACTTTACACGTGGACTTAGTTATTAATTTACTTATTGTTTAATGCCTTCATTAATGTCGCTCTAATGAAGTCTGGCAGGTGGAGAGCACTTTGTCCTGTTAAAAGTCCTCACTAAAAATAATGTGAAATGCTTATCACAAGTTCCCCAAAGACCACAAAGTGATGCATTTTGTTTTGTCTGACCTCACGCACGACGGCAGAACCTGTTTCTATAAATAATGAGATATTTGGCAGTGATTCAAAGATCTGGAATGAGGTTACATCAAAACCCCAACGGCTGTCAGTCTGCAGTTGTAATAAATCCTCACATTTAAGAAGCTGGAAGCAGCAATTAATCATCCCTCGTCTAATCAATTGATCACTAATGAGTGTTTTTCTTTAGCTTCTCCACCATGTCCTTAAAAACGGTAAAACTCTTATTAGATGGTTCCTTCACTAAAGCTCCAGCCCTCAACAAAGTCAGAATCAGGTTTATGTGTTAGAAGTGTAATGAGTTGATCCATGGCCTCAGGTTGGGACCCAGTATCTCCAGTGAAGCCTGCAGCAGCCTGACTGGTTCAACCTGCTGGTTTCTCTCAGAATTATTCATGGTGCTGTGTCAGGACGCCGCCCGCTTTGATGTGAAGTCATTCAGATGGAAATCAGATCCACAGATTACTGCGAGATTACAGTTTTTCACCTGAGTGTCCAGTTTGGCTGCAGAGTAAAAAATGTCAACCCTGCATGGCAGCACTCGGCACAGTCTCACCCGTTAATCATGTTTTTAAGCTTGCATGCTTAAAACTCACTTACCTGAAAATGACCTTAAATGAGATAGATCAGAATGGTAGCCATTTGAATTTTAGTCGCTATGCTGACACCCAAATAAATCCACAAATCGAATCGCATTGCTGCTTCTTGTGCGAATTTGCTGAAGTCTGAAGGTACATCTGTGGGTTGGATGATCAGTTTTGCTGAGTAATTGTCGATAAGGCATTAAGTTAATTAGTAAATTATATATTAATAATCTTTTGCAACTTGTGTACAAAAATCAGCTTCATAAATGTTTCATTTGTTCCCATAATTGTTGTGACACTTGTTGTTTCCTACTCTGTAACAGCACATTAAGTCGATCTTGTTCTGAAGATGCAGTTTTTAGAAAATGTATTTGAATTTTGTAATCATTTTTAATGTTAATTGTGACCAGTGCTCGAGCAAAAACTCCTTCTTTTGGTTGCAAAATGAAAATCACAGCAAGAAACTTTTAAAATTATGTTTAAAGTATAAATATTTAATAATTTAATAAATGCTGGAGGAGACAAAGAGAACAATTCAAAACATGTTTTAGCACCTAATTGTGATATTTAAATAGAGAACAGTAGTGTTTTCTTTAGCTCCTTAGAAGTTTTAAAGTAAATGTTAAAGGGAGAGATGAGTGACAGATTTGCAGCTGAGGAACACAGTCAGTCATTCAGTGTTTATATTCCTCACTTTATAAAGACGAGGGCTCCTCACTGTTTATTTCTGTCTAAATAGTAACCTGCCCATCCTGTCTGTCCGGCAGTTAACTGATGCAGGCTGATAAAGGCTCATTCCACTGTTTTAATGAGCTGCTCACAATACTGTGAAATTTCTTTTAACCATCTCCACGCCCAGATATTACTCAAACAAGTTGATTTACATAAGAAATTTTCTCCGTTCAATTAAAATAATCAAATTCTCCCAAATGAATCAGTGTTTAATTTAAAACCAGGCAAGAATTTTACCAGAATAAAATGCAGGAGAGTTTGAGGAAGCTGGCGTATTGTCAGTTATACAGTCAGTAGATATATCGTTACTATCAGCCTTATATTTTGGTTTAAATAAAGTTAGTTTCTCTCTGCGTTTACGTATGTGGCTGTTTTAGGTGAGTGATATGAGGCTGCTTTTTCATTGGTTTCTAAATATCACAGGAAGAATTTCTAAACATCTCAAAAAAATCTAGAGTCTAGAATTATCTAAAATTTAGGATTTGATTTGGCGAACATCTTTACAGAGAATAAACAAGCCAGAATCGGAGCAAACATTGGTGCCAGTTGTTTGTTTTTAAACAATTAGAAGGTTAGACAATTGAGAGCCTAATAAATGATCATTTTAGTGTTTTATTTGCAAAAAATGCCAAATGTTTTGCTGGTTTCATCCTCCCCAGTGTGAGGATTTTTGTCTTATATCACAGTGAACTGAATATCTTTTGGTTTTAGACATTTAAAGACATCTCCTTAAACTCTAACAAACTTTTATGGCCATTTCTAAACTAATTTTATAGAATAAATTTTAATATATTGATCCGTTCTGTACACACGACGAGGTTTCTTCCATGTTTTCCCCCGTTAAAGGATTTTATTTAGGGGAGTTTGTCCTTTATCGACTGTGAGGGTCCAAGGACAGAGGGTGTCGTGTGTTGTAAAGTTCTTTTGAGACGATAAATCAATTGTCTGCAGATAAAGTGATGATAAAAATAATTGTCAGTTGCAGCCTTCATATCAAATGATTTCCATGTTTTGGTGCCGCAGACACATTTTAGTCACTCTTCAGAGAGCACTTTTTCCCTCCCATCAAACCCAATTAGCAGCCAGTTTAGTTATCAGACTGTGAATCGGAGGAGCAGCAGATGTCCTGCAGGCTAAACAGACTCTAATATCAGATTAACTGTAACCCCAGACCTCCATCAGTCTGGGTGGAGAACAGCAACTTCAGCTGGTTTCACTCAGCTGATTAAAGACAGGCTGTTGTTTTATCGGCCGATCAGAGAGCCTCTAAAAGCCTATTACTGTAACAGGATGTGCAAAACCATATTTTGATTTATTTCAATCCAACATGCTCCATCCTGCTTCCACAAATACTCGAACACCAAGTGTGGATCAATCCACCGCTGAAAGTAGTCCCTACAGATGCACTTTTTCCTCCTGTATGTTTGATTAAAAACTGAAGTGAGCAGCTGTTCAGGGGAAATTACTTAAAGTTTTTAAAGGGAAACATATTAATCATTTTAATACTTTAATCACAGTTTTAAAAAGTATAATTTTAAAATATGGCTTGGATAATTAACAGAGTCAAAACCAGCAGTTTGCTGTTATCATAACTGGACAACAGTTTGTGTTATAAATAAATGAAACACTGCTTTGAGTGTCATTTTTAAATATAAATATTATTGAGTAATGTCTGATTTTCCACTGCTGTGGTGTCTTTATAAATGTGGGACAGATTTGTCTTTGAAGTTAATGAGAAGCTTTAAGACTTTAATTTGGGGACGTAGGCCACAACCAGCTGCATTATTTGATAAATAAATAAATACATTCATGATGATGGTGCTCACATATCTTGTGTAGAATTATCTAGACCCCAAGTACGAGTCCAAAGCTTAAATGATAGAGGATTTAATCGCAGTGCAGTTGCAATATTGGTCAGGAAAATCAAAGGCATTTCCCCAGCTGAGCCCTAAATGAGATTTGTTGACAACAACAAAATATGAATAACATAAGACTGATCCTTGGAGATGAAGCACACGTAAGACTGGGATGGTTTCTGCTTTGTTGCTTCATGGGGTCGACCCATGGTCAGCAAAAGCTAAAATCTATTTGACCCGCAGCCCAGCAGGTCAACAACGGTGTCACATGGTGTTTGTGCATGTGACATGAAGTAACAAAGAGTTGGTGTTTGTAATGTAAAGGTTTAATCACCAGGAAGAAATCTCCTCCCGCACAATGTGATGAATTAAATAACGAAATCGTTGATTTTTCCTTTTTGAGGATTAGAAAATAGAAATGTTATTTTTCTGTTTGCTCTAAAAACGCTTCATTGACAAGATATTTTATAACGTAAAACTTCACAGACTGATTTATTAGAGCTGCAGCTAACAATCATCACTGATGAAAATCATTGTTAGTCATTTTATCTCGTAGTTGTTTGGTCAGTTAAATGTCAGAAAATACCAGTTTACAGTTTCCCAAAGATAAAGGTGACATCTTTAAGTGTCTTGTTTTGTCTGTCCAACTGTCCAAAATACAAAGATGTTAGTCAGTTTTTAGTGACCTAAAATAGACCCACCAAAACAAAAATCAATACCAGTTAAAGTGTATGCAACATTTACAATATTTTCAGGGCTTTACCTTGCTGTCAGACGGCCTTTTGCGACAGGGAATTGAAGCCGTTATCTCAGAGCCACCAGACTCCGCTGAGTTTCTGGTCTACAGTGGGACTGATTGGTTAGTGTTTAAGGTAAAGCGAAGCAAATATTCAAATATAGCGTACATTAGAATTGATTAAGACTCTTTTTAGGTGGTTAAAATATGTTTTGCTGCGGCCCCGTCCACAGCAGTACATTGTTTAGTGTCCATGTCGGTAGATTTGGTTTATCAAAGATGACAGCAAAGCAACACGGCACATAAAACAAGTACAGCAGAAACGTCAGACAGGTCCAAACATTGTGTTTAAGTGTATATTTTTAAATGTTAAAGTTACCGCTGAAGATGACAACAGATATGGAGAAGTATCCTGAATTTACAAATCACCACAGTTGTAATCAAATGCCAGTTTTCTACCTGAAATTGATTTTTATGAGTCGATTTATTACGTTTATGATAATATGAAGTCAAGAAAGAACAGCTCCTCACAATCAAGGAGCAAACAAAAAAATTGGGGGCATTTTAGCTTGAAAAATCCGAGTAGTCTACTGAATATTGTTTATTAGCCAACTTACTGTTTCAGCTCAATTTGAATGTGTACAGTTTACTTGCTGCTGTGTTCGTGGCACCATCAAACACCAAAATGTACACTTTTAAGGAAGTGTAATAGTTCCACTCTGACAGTTTTCACTGCAGCTAATTCTTTCAAACGCCACGTCGGCACCAGGCCAGATGGCTTTGATGCTAAGCTAACAGCTAGTGCTGGTGGTCACAGTCATCACCTCGCTGCCAGGCTGTTAGCAAGGCATGCTAATCCTGCTGCAGGTTAATCTGATTAGCCGTTAGCAGTCTGCTGAGTGAGATGTGTGGCAAGTTAACACACTCAGACGAACTGCAGGATGATTATCTTTTCTTCTACACATCAAGACAATATTTATCTGTGTAGAGTCACAGGTCTGTTTCGACAGGGTTATCTCTTATTGTCATTGTTTTCTTGATTGGAGTAGTGAGTAATTATTTTCAGGTTATGCAGAAATCATTGACGTTGTCCATTTTAAATGAGTGTATTTACAACATATATTGTGCTCTCTGTTTTACAGAATAGCTGCATCATTTGTGGGAAACATAATTACTGCAGAGAGGAACATTTATGCACATCCCAGCCTGTATTTCAGTAAGCTACAGAATAACTGACACAAGAAAGCTCCTAAAACTAGTTAATGTATGTCTTAAATGTGCTTAATTAAGACTGATAGGGTTGAAACTTTAGTTTAGAAGTCTAATAAACTTTAAAAAATTGTAGTTGTTAACAGCTGGAAAGACACGTCTGCCGCAGCAGAGAGCATCCATTATAATGAAATGAAGCTGCTACACTGAGAGCAGAAGCTGCGCTGCCATTGTGCGTCTCTTCTCTATAATTACGTGGTTTGTCTATGTTTTTGTTTCTCTGTGCGCAGCTCCGCAGCTCTCCAGTAGGTAAAAACTACAAAACAGAAAAACAAATACATTATTGGACCAAGAGTAATGTGAAGCAGCAGAGCAACCTTGTGGGTGTTTTTACATTTTACATTTAAATAAATAAATGCATACATTAAGTATCAGTTAATGTGACAAACGCTGAGCAGAAACCATCACATCTGGTCTGTTTTTTCAAAGCTTTATTTTAGCAAAAGCCTCGTGTCACTGCTGTCTGATTGTGTTTTTTAAACTATGCTCTTATTCCAAATGTTTGTTAGTTGTGTCTACGCAGACAGCGAGGAATGAGTAGACAGACACATTCAGACAGACGGACGAAGACGAAGCTCTACCTGTGATTAAAAGAGCAGAGGAGCAGAACCGCTTGTTGTTCAGTGCTGAGTAGGTTATAGAGAAAAAAGAGACTGAGGACGCATTCACACTGGCGCTATTGAGTCCGCTTCCACAGATAGTTTGGGTCGTTTGGAGTGGTGTGAATTTATTTGAACTCTGGTGCGGACCAAACGAGCGAACCCTGGTCCGCTTGAAAACTGGGGGTCTCGGTTCACTTGCAAGAACTGGTGCAGTTCGCTTACAGTGGGAAATGCAACCAAATGCGAACAAAGCCAAGAGCGAGAACCAGAAGAAGTAGTTTCTAAATTGTTTAGCGAGAGGATGGCGGCACGCGGATTTAATTGGTCGGCAGATAAGTATCGCATTAAGGTAAAAAAAAAATCAGCGACAGCAATATATTAAGGTCCGTGACTGAAGGGGGTGGATTTCTGTTTTCGGTCCTGGCCAATCGATAAGACGGGTTTTCTTCTTCCTCATTCTTTTTCTTCTTCCTGGTCAGTGGTCGTTTTGGGTAACACCGCCCCCAAACGAGCAGCTGTTGTAACTGCGTGACGTTGTCCAGGCGGTTTGGTCTGCTTTAAAAAAGTGCAGTGTAGTTGTGAATTTTTTCCCCGCCCAATCGAACAGAGTCCCCCAAACTATCCTGGTGTAAATGTGCCGTGAGACAACGTCTCCTCTGCATGGTGTTCAGAAATTACATTTTTGTTTTTACAGAGAGTGTGAAGTATTGGAAAAGGGTACTGGATCTGAATTCAAGGTACCTGTAACTGTTGAAACGTGCATGGTACCCAACTCTAGTTCCCACTGAGCGGATACTCTCTATTTTGCACTTTGTTTTTACGGTTGAAGAGAGGTATTCGTACATCCAACTGTGTTAGATGCAGGTGCGTTAGAAAATATCACTTGAGTCTTTCAACAGAAACTCCCGCACACTGCTCCTCCTCAGCTTCACAGTTTAATAGTAACACTAACGTTTCGGTCCTCCTGGTCCTTTGTCAAGAGTGTTGAATGTTGAATACTCTTAGTAACAAGAGAGCTACGAATAAATTGTGAAGTGGAGCAACAGCAGTGTGCAGCATGTTCTGTTCAAAGACTTATGTTTCAGTATAAACCAAACTAAATTACTTGTCTTGAGGTGAAAACATTTAAAAATAACGTTTGTCCTCTTTTTACCTGTGGCTACATCAACCACAGAAAAACATAACGACTGCCTCAGTTTTAACAATATGTCAGTGGCCACGATGAATACCCTTCAACACATGAATTTATGTGACTGATGTTGTCCCAAAAATGGACTTTGAGCTGATAATTACAGTAATAACATGGAGCCTTTTATACAACATCAACACCTCTTGTATGACTGTGAATTAATATTTCAGATACAGTCATGTTGCCAGCAGTCTGTGAATGTTTGTTTATCCCGTTGCGGCGTGTTTAGGACACAAAAAGATAAATGTTTTGCATGTTATTGTGTTAGTTTGTTTACAAAATGTGACAGCGGGAAAATAAGCAGGTCAGTTATTGTTTTCACAGCTCGGTAAATTATCTGTTGTCGTTATCAGCCCTGAAATTATCTTTAGATGTGTCTTTACTCTATTTACCTGTAAACATGTAGTCTGTGTTATCCTGCCACCTGCCTGTGTGTGTGTGTGTGTGTGTGTGTGTGTGTGTGTTGGTGTAATGAGTAACCTGCAGCCTCAACAGTGTTAATGTGCAGAGTAAATTGTCCGTGCTGTAAATGTGTGTGTGGGTTGTGGGGCGTTGCAGTAATCCCATGGGGTGTAATCTCATTAAGCTTGCGTGTCCTGTGGGTGCTGGTTGGTCACCGTGGCGATGGATGGTTGCCAGAGAAACACATGTTAACAACCTGTGCGTGATAACGATGGAGGAACAGAAGTTTGTCACTGTTTTTTATGAAGTAGTTATTTATAGAAGAGTCTGCGGAGAGTTGGTCGAGCTTTAAGCTGCGACAGGAGACGTGAGGTGTTGTGCAATATGAGACAACATGAGGACGCCCTGCTGGCTGCTTTCATGCTATTAAACCTGCTGAGAGTAAAAACAAACAGCTGGAAACAGATGTGCTCACTCCCTCCTCTCTGTCTCTCTCCGCAGACTATGGATCAGAAGGTCGGGTTGTTCGTTCTTCTGGCAGCGGGCCTCCTCTGCCTCAGTTTGGCCCCTGTCTCTCGGGCCGACGAGGACCTGATCGAGGACAGTCTGGGTGACGACGTGGACGTGGAGGACGAGCTGGATCTGGGTTTAGCCGGAGCTGATGATGAGGAGGAGGAGCTGGAGGGGGACATGCAGGATGAAGCTCCACCTGAGCCGAAAACTCCTCCTACACCGAAGGTAAGACTCACTATAAGGAGCCGTACACAGCTGCGTCTTTAACCATCTGGAAAACACAAGGTCAGGCCCTGTGTGCGACTCTTGAAACCTGGCACAGAGTAAGCGCAAGAGTGCAGAGACAGGTTACGTCTGAAGCTGTGAAGCAGCCATAACAAGCACAGTATCATAGCTTATTACTCATTACTAATTATTTCACTCGCCAGCCAAAAAACAATCTGGTGATCCACTGTGTCGGCTGCTAGGTCTTTCTGTCCAACAGCCACTGTGGCAGGTAAATAAAAAAGGTTGATTTCCAACCCTGTTCATCGGCGATGCAGTGTTTATGTCCAGGGCTTTTATTGTGAAAGAAAAAGTGGAGCGTCTTGGAGTGACAATGTGGGAGGCAGTAAAGAGACTGCGGGGCCTCTGTGTTACTATTTTATTACCTTTAGGTGCAGCACTAGCGAGCAGCCGACCAACAGCAAGTGATATTTTAACGAATCAGCTGATGTGCCGCAAAACTGGAGCGCTTGAGATGGTCAGGTTCACGACACCCTTTAGACATGTGTGTCTGTTCCTGACACTGATAGCTCATGAGCAGCAGAGCAGAGCAACTAATGATACCAAACGTAGCAGAGACTCTTATCGTAATTTTTTTTTTATTACATGACTATTTTGGTACAAACATTTACCCGCCAGTGTGGCTGATAGCTTTTCTAGATTTCCTCGCCAAACGGAAAATCCATCCACATTTGGCGCTTGGTGGTTGTTAATTTCAGACCCTGAAACATGGTAAGAGAAAATAACAAATAAAAAGTACCGCTTTAGTCAAGAAACATAAATAAAATACAGTTAAATACAAATGTCAGTTAAACAATGGAAATATGTACAATATGTTTGTTGACAGTTTTAAGTCTACATCATATGTTCAATGTACAGAGATGAAGGTCCAAAACGTGTCTAAAGATGTGCACTAATGTAACATGTTGTGACAGATGTGAGGATGTTAATGTAACACGTCTGTGTCAGTGTCGGGGGCCTTGTTGGTGAGGCCAGCTGCAGATGAGACGATGTTTTATGGCATCAGGTTGTGGCCCTCCTGCCGTTGCTAACATGCAAAACTAGCATCGCAGAGTAGTTTATATGAAACGACAAAAATACTGACCTTTTTAACATCAATGATTTTTTTATCCTTTTGAAGTTTATTTGTGTTTTTTCTTAATAGAAGGAGTCATGTGTTGTAAATAAAAATGACATCACTTAGATACTCGCTAATCTGCCCTAATTTCAGAACATTTCATTTAATCTATGAGGATTTTTTTGTGCTTTCGCAGGAAGTGTCTGTTACTCATTAACCCGCCACATCAGGAAGTCAGTTTGATAACAGAGCAGTGAACTGACCTGCTGATCTACTGACCCACAGTCACACTGGAAACCACCAAAAATACACAACACACTCCAGTTTGATAACAAACCGGTCCCTTATTTTAGGCCACGCCAGCTGGAGGCATTATGCTCTCGGGTTGTCTGCCCATACACACATACATCCCAGTCTTTTGAACACGGTAACTCAAGATCGCCTTGAGGGAATTTCTTCAAATTTGGCACAAACGTCCGCTTGGACTGAAGAATAAACTGATTAGAATTGGGTGGTCAAAGGTCAGCGTCACTGTGACATCATAATGCTCTGCATTAAACACTTTTATCATACCTCAGGAGCAGCAGGGGAAACATGACGTGCTGTGAAGCATCCATGTTTTCACAGACATGGATGTAAACTGTAAGAGAAACTTGCCTCATGTGCAGAGACATACAACCGCAGGGCGGTAAATCTAGTTTTATAAGTAGAATAATTCAGTGTAAAATAAGAAACTTTGCTTCCTGAAACTTAAAGATAATCCAGATAATTTCTGTTTTCCTGACTAATCAAAAACCGTCCTAACAATGTGCCTAAAAACTGAACATAAATTGAATCACCGAATAAATTCAGGAAAAAATCGGGTGGAATAAAAGAGCAGATAGTTTCCAGTTTGGAACAAGAACAAAAAGCTGACTGTGTGTTTTTTATGGTAATTATGGTCCTGATTCAGATTTGCTGCTACAGTATCAAACAGAACAAAATAAATCTGCTGTTTGTCACTTTAACATCAACTCTGTTCTTTCTTCTTTGTGTCCAGGTGACCTACAAGGCTCCCGAGCCGATGGGGGAACACTTCATCGCTGAGTCTTTTGACCGGGGGACACTCGACGGGTGAGCCCATGTTACACAGTCATTAAGTGCTTAGATTTTAAATGTGTGGTCGATTCATCAAATTAGTAAACACGTGACTCTCCTCTGTGTGTTTTGGAGATGTGAGACCTGCTGGCTCTCTTTGATCAGGTGTGTTTGTAGCTAAACTCAGCTGTGTGTTGGTTTCAGGTGGGTGCTGTCCAGCGCCAAGAAGGACGACGCAGATGAAGACATCGCCAAGTATGATGGTAGGTACAGATCTACACTGTGATTCCACTGTTATTCCTAATATGACGATATTCTGAATTTGATGCGGCTCATGTTAACAGCATATTCTGTGTGGATATTCCAAATTTGGCCAAATGAAGCGTTTTCCAATTAAGACATGTAGGATATGCTGATATTGTTCAGGTTTAGGAGCATTCTGTGTGCATGTACACAGCATGTTCGGAATATGCATCTCAAGTGGGGTTTTTACCACAGTTTACAACACATGGCCTCGTACCTGTCTACAGTCTGCTCTGTATGTTGTCGCGGATACGTTGTACACAAAGCAACTAGTCAGCAGTTTAAGGCAGAGGTAGAGATACATGCCCTAAAGAGGAGCACAAATTTCTGGTCAGGAGGAGAAACTCGCCGTCTTTTAAACATTATGAAAGACTTGGATATCAACAGGTTTTTAGATATGCACATATTTCACAACACCGACCTTTTCAAGAAGGTGGGATGAAGGCATAAAAGTAGGAAGCTGAGTTCAACAAGTCTGCCACCTGTGAGATCTTTGGAAAATCCTTTTTTGCTGCAAAGACATAAACTGACACAAGCAGCTTTGGTCGTTTGACGTGATAGCTAACACCTGAGGGTGTTTTAATCTGAGTATGTACGGTGACACGCAACCAGGAATATTACTGGAATCTTTGTTTGAGCCATGTAAACAATAAGGACAAAACTGGAATATTTTGTGCATGTATACAAAGTTAATGTTTTCACATAAAGTACCTGCAGTGGTGAAGGAAGTTTTCAGATGTTTTACTTCAGTAAAAGTACTAACACTACACTGTGAAAATACTGTGTTACAAGTTTAAGTCCTGTTTTGAAAATGTTACTGGTGAAAGTTTTTAAGTATAATCAGGTAAATGTAGTTAAAGAATTAAAAGTATAAAATGTCTCCTGTGAGTGTTAAATGGTAACATATGGTGTCAATAGACGATAAAGACTCATTCAAAGCAGGATTTTACTGTTTCAGTGGGTCAATTTATTCAGAGTAAGAGCAGCAAATCTTCATATTTCATCTTCACTAAAATGAATAAATGATTATCAAAATACTTTTACATGAATTAACATGATGATGGTGGTGATGATGTAATTAACAGGTAAATGGGCGGTGGAGGAGATGAAGGACAGTAAGCTGGCCGGTGACATGGGTCTGGTCCTGAAGTCCCGAGCCAAACATCACGCCATCTCGGCCCAGCTGCTGCGACCTTTCACCTTCGACAACAAGCCCCTCATCGTCCAGTAAGAAGACGACTTTCCCCTCTGTTAACGTCCTGATGACTTCTTTTACCTGTCAGGTGTTTTCAGTACTCTTTCTTTCCCTTTGCGTTCAGGTACGAGGTGAACTTCCAGGCAGGAATCGACTGCGGCGGCGCCTACGTGAAGCTGCTGACTCAGACTCCCGAGCTCGACCTGGTCAGTTTGACTCATTACACTCAAAACACACACACCTGTACAGACTGCTCTTACTGCACTTACAGTTGTGATGTCATGTTCACTCCATAGAGGGTTACCTCAGACTTCTTCTGGACTCTGAGACACTGCTTAGTCGTTTATACACAAGAAGACTATTTAATTACATGTTAAAATATGACACAAGATGTGCAACAACATTTATTCAGTAACTGCAGTTTAAAATACAGAAACTTTACAAAGAGAAGGTGAAGAATTTACCTTGTAATGGAGCATTCCTAAACTGTGGTATTACGTCTTTTACTTAGGATAATAATGTTATTTATAATAATGTTATAATAATGTTTATCTTTGTGTTTACTGTTGCGTGACTTTGATATCAAGTTGTAATAGATGAATAAAATATGCAGATGTGTAACAGAGACTTTGTGTTTTTGTGTTTCTTCAGCACCAGTTTGTGGACAAGACTCCGTACACCATCATGTTCGGACCCGACAAGTGTGGAGAAGATTACAAACTGCACTTCATCTTCAGACACAAAAACCCCAAAACTGGAGAGTACGAAGAGAAACACGCCAAGAAACCTGACGCCGACCTGAGGACGTACTACACCGACAAGAAAACTCACCTGTACACACTGGGTATGACACACACACACCTCTAAAACTCAACTCAGCTCAACTTTAATGGACCCCGTGTACAATGATGGAAGAGACTGATGTAGACGACAGTTTTCAGATCACGTGAAAAGCAAAGAGACACTTCAGCCACTTATAATAATAATAATGTGAACCTGTCAGGAGTTAAAATAACCCCCTTTAATGGACGTACTGTGATGATGTTTAGTTGCCCCTTGTGCTTCTATTGCAGCTCGTTAGGCGGCTACCGGCTGCTGCCAGCTGTCTCATTACTGGACCAATTTAAGAAAATGTTGTTAACATTAGTCTTTTTAGGGCCCAGGTTGAAAAATACTGAAGTTATCCTTCAATTATCAATCAACCAGTACCTTTTCAAGACACATGAGGAACATTGAAAAGTAAAGCAGTGCACACTGGGTAAGAGGTACACAAACACCTGTACACGCTGGGTTAAGACTCGGACGTACTTTCATGTTTCGTGGACAGCTGCAGATTTGTACCAGACACATACGTGGTTGTAGTCATTCTACAATTGAGAGTCTGCGTCACTCTGGTGTTTCAAACATGGATCTTTTGATTCACAATCCATTTCAGTTTGTGGCGGTTATTCCTTTAAAGATAGATTATATAAATGTGGGTTACAGCGATCTCCTTGTGCAACCTCTTTTCAAAACAAGCATCCATCGTATTATCTTCTTCTCCTTCTTTGACCCTCTTGCTTTTATATCAGTTACCTTGGAGAAAAAACAAACACCATTTACCGAGTTTGCCAGAGATGGAGATCAACCTGAAAACTGTCAGTCAGCGGTCAATCAGCTGTCAATCAGCTGTCATAGTTTCTGGCTCACTCGATGTGATGTATCGTCAGCTGCGCGGAGAATTGTGGGACAGAATAGCCAGAACAGCATGCTGGCTTGCATACCGCAAAATAGGACTGGATGTTGTAGAACATCCTGGTATTTTTGACATACTGCGTTTGACATATTAACTCTTTCTCTGGTGTACGATATAGTATGGTAGGATGGGGATTGGAATACTAGTGTATTTTGTGACTGGAGCATGTACAGTCGCCGCGCACTCTGCGTACAGTCTGCGCAGACATGTGAGGGTAAGGACATTCACGTTACGCGGACCACAGCTGACCCTCGAGGATACGCAGACATGGAAAGTACAGAGCTGGCTCGACACTAACACACACATTAATGACCGTCCAGGTGTGTAACTTACCTCTGTGTCGCCCCCCAGTGGTGAACCCTGACAACACCTTCGAGGTGCTGGTGGATCAGACGGTGGTGAACAGCGGCAGCCTGCTGTCAGACATGACACCACCTGTGAACCCTCCCGCTGAGATCGAAGACCCCGACGACCAGAAACCAGAGGACTGGGACGAGAGGCCCAAGATCCAGGACCCCACTGCCACCAAGCCTGAAGACTGGTCAGTACACACGCACTTAATCTTATTATTCTATTATTTTGTCTGTCGTCAGAGAAATTGTGGCATTTTTACTATTTTCTGTTGTTTGGACTGTTATGATGTTCAGTCTGCACACTATAGAGAGGCAAATTGTCACATTAGAGAAGCTCAAACCAAATTATTGTTCAGATTCTGTCAATTGATAATTTAATCAAGTCTGTATTATTTTCCCTTATGAGCGCTCTGTGACAATTGGAAGCCAAGAAAGGCTGTGTTTGCATTTATCCTGAGATCGCCATTATCCTGAGCGCTCAAGTTAATTATTGTGCTATCTCGAGATGACAAGATAAACAAGATAATCTGCTTATGTTACTACAGAAAACAAAACCACACATTTATGCCTTGACTAATGTTGTGTTCACACTACAACCAGCTACACTGTCCTCCTCTCTGTGTCCCACCGCCACATTGTCTTCACTGATCCTTGGTCAAACGTCTCTAAAGGCTCTGACAGATGTGAAAAACACAGAAAATCGAACCTGTTAAGAAAATTTTTATGACGGACGAAAGTTTTGGACTCAGTGTGCAAACATGGCTGATGACAAAAATGGACTGTTTATAATTCTGGTATTATGTAGATTTGATTTTTGCACCTAATTATCTTTTTGTTTATACTTTGTTTTATTAGCACTCATATTTACTCTCACTTTGTACAGCAGCTGCTGCCCAACAGTTTCCCTCAGGATAAATAAAGCTTCAGCTTATATATAATACACGATAAAGATGATGCTGTGCTGTTGAAAGCTCCAGTAAGAGATTGTTAGTGAGGAGACTGGCGGCCCGTTAGCTTCTCTTCTACACAAGCACAACATCTTGAAAATAACTGAAGTTAATGACGTCTCACTGGAGGAATATTCTCTAGCTCTACATCATGTTTCATCATGCAGTAATGTGTATTTTTGTATTTGTCTGCAGGGATGAGGACGCTCCTGCTCAGGTTGCAGATGAAGATGCAGTGAAACCTGATGGCTGGCTGGACGATGAGCCCGAGTACATCGGAGACCCCGACGCCGTCAAACCTGATGACTGGTGAGTCATGACATGTCGTCATTTCAAAGTCAGAAGACACAGACTGACTGATAAATAAAAACTCCAGACTGCTCACCTGTCTGTCGCTGCTTCCTGTCTGACAGGGATGAGGACATGGACGGAGAATGGGAGGCTCCTCAGATCCCTAACCCCGCTTGTGAGACCGCCCCCGGCTGCGGCGCCTGGAAACGACCAATGATCGACAACCCCAACTACAAGGGCAAGTGGAAGCCCCCCATGATCGACAACCCCAACTACCAGGTGAGTTTGTAGGCCGTCTCCTCACAGTGAGGCGTTCAGGTGCAGCTGTGTTTGGATCAGCAGGTGATAATCAGGTTGTTTCCCTGTGACCGAACCTCGTCTCTGTCCTCAGGGCGTCTGGAAGCCGAGGAAGATCCCCAACCCCGCGTTCTTCGAGGACCTGCAGCCATTCAAAATGAGTCCGTTCAACGCCGTGGGACTCGAGCTCTGGTCCATGACCTCCGACATCTTCTTTGACAACTTCTTCATCACCAACGACCGCAACACCGCCGATCGCTGGGCCACAGACGGCTGGGGGCTGAAGAAGGCTGCAGAGGGTGCTGCTGAGGTGGGTGCAGGAAGGGAACTACACAACCACCTACAACAAGACATGAGGTCATTGGTCAAATGTGCAGTGAACAGGGAGCGTGATCTCAGCGAGGGAAAGTGTAGGAGTTATATTATGTTCTGCTGTGAAACAAAAATGAAACAGAACAACTAACAGATTCGAAAGGTTCAAAGTTCAGCTTTATCGTCCTCACTGCTGCACACAAATATTTTCACTTGGAGCAAAACAAAACAATAAAATGGGCAATAAAATAAGACAAAAGCAAATAAACACAGCTGTAAAGGGAGAAAAAGGAAACTGTATTAAAAGTTGCTGAACTGGTTGCTGAATATTGGAGAGGGAAATTAATTTATAAAGGAAAAAAAAAAAACTTAATCCTGCTGAATCAAAGACACGGTCATGTTTATATATTTTGGAAGTTTCCCTCTGTGGCTCCATTTTGGACTCAAATTCATGTCTCTTGGCTGTAAAGCATGACAATTGACGCAGCGCTCTGTTTACCCTTTGATGATGAGTATTTATGTGTGTTTATGTTTGCTGTTTTTGTGTATTTGTTAATGTTTTGTGTTTATGATGATATTGTTGTCGTTGCAGCCTGGTCTGGTAACTCAGATGATGAATGCAGCAGAGGAGCGCCCGTGGCTCTGGATCGTCTACGTCCTCACTGTGGCTTTACCGCTTGTCCTCATCATCGTATTCTGCTGCACCGGCAAGGTAACACACATTCTCATACTCACACACACACACACACACACACACACACACACACACACACACACACACACACACACACACACAAACACTAGCTGGACAGATGAGTCCTTGTATCTTGAGGGCAACGCAGTAATGACATCACTTAAAGCTTAATGTACCTGGATTGTTCTGTGAAGCGTCGTGCAGCCTGCTGTCAGATGTCTCAGTCTGGTGTGTGTGTGTGTGTGTGTGTGTGTGTGTGTGACTGTCCACAGAGGTCTTCAGGATCAGATCAGGGTCAGTTGAGTCTCACCAGCTTACAGGAAGAGTTTAAGGAAGTTGGACGCCCAAACCAACCCAGCACCGCCTCCTCAGGCCTGGTGACTGACGCCGCTGCTGTTGTTAGAGTAGCTTCACGTGTGTGTGTGTGTGTGTGTGTGTGTGTGTGTGTGTCTGTGCTGCTTGAGTCTGTTCTGTTTCTGTGGTGCTGTAGTGTAGACAGATATCTGCATTTTCGTCTGTTCATGTGTTCTTGTTAAAGGCCGTCAGTGTCCAGAAACAATAACACATTTAATTTTTCTGCTATGAAAACAAGAAACTTTGTAGATTTTAAATGTGTTGGAATATAACTGGAAAATACATTTACACAAGTTACAAATTTGAGGTATTTGGCTGTTCTGCCACAAAATTAAAGCAAACACAAACACCAAGTAAAAGACACAAACAAATTAGCTGTATTTCTCACTGAAACATTTCCTGTTAAACAACTAACTCTGTCACAGTGATCTACTGTGACTGAGATTACTCATTTGCACCAAATTAACTGTTATTATATTTCTGCAGCGTGGCTGTTTAAAAGGCAGGAAAAGCACTTTCAGTCATTTGAGAGGCCGCACACATGCCTTGTCAGGCCGCACGGTGCTACTGTTGTGCCTAGTCTGTGCCAGCTTTCAAGCACACAGAGGCAGGTTGTGTCTGAGGCTGCTAAGGGATCATAATCAGCACCGTATCACAGCCAACTTATCAGAAATCCTGAGTGCAGATCTGATCTTCTTCCAGATGCTGTTTATAAGTGTGTATTAGATCAGAAGTATTGTCCGTGGGACAGATGTAAAGCTCTGGCAGTCCTGCACTAACATAATTAACTTCTCCTCCATATTTATCACAGACTGACATTTACAGGGAAAGATATCTGTCGGCTGTGATTGGTTGTTCCCTGTCACGTGACATGTGGTGTGAGATGCTGCGCTCCTGAAGTTGAACTCTGTTTATCTCAGGGCGTGTATGCGTGCCCTAAAAAAAAAAAGGCGCTCAGGAGTAGGGATGTTCCTGGCGACTAATTTCAGTGAACAAAATTTTTAATTAAGACTATTCGACTAGTCTAAAAAAGGAAAACACTCAGAAAACAGTCAAAATTTAGCACAATTTATTAAGTATTTGAAACATTGTCCCAAAAAAATATTGTGCACATTAAGAGCCCTTTGAAGCCTTTTATCACAATCTTCAACAACCATGTTGGATCTTAAATGCTGCTGAAGTACGAGACACTTTGCTCTGTGCGGTATGAATGTGAACATGAACATTCAGGCTCAACATGTTGCATTAACTTCCTGAAGCTTTTACCGTCAGCAAAGTTAAGTGGAAACAGAACGTAGCGGTTCCCAGCTGGTCCAGCCACGGGCTCCAGGTTTCTCCTTACTCATTAGTTCAAGGTCCACACAGTTAAATACATTCAGTGTCATACTTGTGTCTGGCCATGTTGTCGAGCTAGTTTTCAGTCTCTGTCAAGAAGCTCTCTGTTAGTCACTCACTCTACAGCAGGAAACAGCACTTACAAAATGCAGCACTGTGCCAGAAACTCACTTCACTTAAAAAAAAAAAAAAGACTTTCTGACAAACTAGGCATGTTGGTGAGTCACTTGCAGTCTGTTTTGAATGGACCCACGACCTACCAGTTGGGATCCACTGGTCTAAAGTTTAAGTGACTGGTGTTCAACAGATGAAAAACACAGCAAAACACACCTGTTTTTTTTCTGTCAAATGCAACACTGAGTTGCAGCTTCCTGAGTCTTTGAAGTAGAACTGAATAGTTTTCTTTTTTTGTTTTGCAGAAGAAGAGCACACCGACGCCGGCAGCAGAGTACAAGAAGACCGACGAAGCTCAGCCCGACGTGAAGGAAGAGGAAGAGGAGGAGGAAGAGGAGGAGGAGAAGGCTGAAGAGGCAGAGAAGAGCAGTCCAGGTGGCTACAACATCTAGATTTGGGGAAACTCTCTGTTTGTTCCTCTCTGTGGTCTCCTGCTGTCTGTCACTGTCGGTCTGACTGATTTACATCTTTTTTTTTTTCGTCTCAGCTGCAGAAGAGAAGAGTGACGAAGAGGAAAATCCTGCAGAGAAAGAGGAAGAGGAAGCAGCAGAGGAGGAGGAGGAGGAAGAGAAGGAGGGGACAGCTGATGAGGTGAGAGGATGAGTTTTAATTTATCTTGTGACAGAAGACGTTTAGGGCCAAAACAAGACTGAGTTGATATTTGTAGTGAGGTGATTAAAAACCAGCCAATAAGTGGGTTAATTTCAATATGACAGATCAAACACGTGATGATACAAGCAGCTTCCTCATTTATGTTCAGTGATGTCACGGTTATGATATCAGTGAAAATGTTCTCAGATATCTGTCTCTGTCTCAGTGTGGCATAATACAAAACTAAACATATGGACAAGGGGAAAAAAAACCTAACAAACAAACAAACAATATTCTGTTGTGATATTATTATTTACAAATACAAATGCTGCTTTCAATAAAATCAAAAAACACAAAATATATACACAAAAAATAAAAGTAAGCAATGTAAAAAATAGTCTGGTTACTCTGTTAACTACTGTAGAAACTGTTAGGTAGTTCCATATTAAATAATGATGCATATTTTATACATTGATCGCACGTTTTATGTATAAAGTGACAATGTGAAAACTAACTTTAGCTGTTGGATAAATATTGTGGAGTTAGTTATAACATGTCCCTCTGAAGGCTTTCATCTCAGCTTTTTAGTCTGACAAACAAAAAAATAGACTCAAAATGTCAAAAAAAGAAAATATTTTTAGACATATTTTCCATCAGAAATACAACCGAACACCTTCTGAATTCAAGTTTGTCTCTTCCACTGAACTCTGACTTGTTTAATGTTAACTCGTAAAACTTGTATTTTTACAACGGGTGTTATTTTTTATTTACCAGGGTTCCCACGGCCGTGGAAAACCTGAAAAATATTAACTCTTGTAAATGTAACGACTGGAAATGTACCGTTGGAGGATGAACCAAACAGCGAGTCCTTAAAACAGTTTGGTATGAGGGTTTCCATGGTCATGGAATACCTGGATAAGACATAAATTTTCACATCACATTTTCCAGGTCTGGAAAAGTCGTGGAATTAATCAAAATCATTGAAAGTTTTGGAAAGTTGATGGAATTTTGTTGTATATGATGAAATTGTTACATAATCTTCCACACAATGCAACATAACAGCAGATTGATTTTCTGCAGCTGTCAGCGTAGCTCTAATATGCATTGATCTGTGACAGGACATTTAACTGGACTGCTGTCCTTGTCCCAGTATACAAGCACAGAAAGGGGAATCCATTTATTGACCAAAGTATGTCTGACTCCTCTACAGTAGGTGGAGATATGCCCCCTTTCAGCTTGTTAGTATTGGACCTTTTTCCTGTTGACCTATTACGTCACAGTCCAAACAATCAACAAACAAGTTAGCTACGGTTAGCTAGCAGCTAACTGCTACCATGGTGGACAACTTTACAGCTCTGTACATTTCGTACATCCAAAAAGTCACAGCTCTGGATGTAGATTTCTCCATGTTGTTACCGACTTCTTCTGTTACACATTTGATGCTATTGGACGCCCTGGTCAAAGCTCAGGAGGAAACTATAGAGCATGCTCAGAGCACCTCGGCCAGTTTGGGTCTGACTGACTGTATACACGCAGGAGGAATTCAACTCCCAATCACATTATCTGGGTGTGATAGTCCAACGATTCGGTACAGTTTCAGTTGGACTAACGTTTAAAACGATTTTCTCTATTGCCATGTAAACATACTGAATGTTTAGTTTACTATCATGTACATTTTGTACTCCAGGTACATTAAGCTTGAAAGTTTCTCCATGGGTTTGTCTCTCACTTCCTGTATGCCAGCTGGCTGAAGTTGTGTTTGAATAGTTTGAATCTGATGTGTTTGAAAAACACCAGGCACATGGAGCAAGGGAAAAAAACCTTTATCATCGGTGCTAAAAAGTCATGGAAACATTTGGAAATTTTGTCCATGAAAATATGTGAGAACCCTGACTTTAGTAAAAGGATCTGACGACTTCATCCACAGCTGCGGCTCAGAGCTCGTGATTACAATCTGAACAATATCAGAACAATTAGAGTTCTTAAACTCTGAAGCTGAAAATGTTTGTCTGCATAATACAGTGCGTTTTAAAATCGGCTGTGCTCTCCATGTTTCTCTGGATGACTGAATTTAACGTCTTCTCTCCTCTGTAGAAGTCGGAGGACGACGTTCTGCGGAGATCTCCCAGGAACAGGAAGGTCAGAAAGGACTGATATCTCTGAATCCACAGCCCTGACCTCAAAACCTCCTTCCATCTCCCCCTCCCCTAAAATATTTCCCCCCCATCTGCTCCTCCTCTTCTTCTTCTACTCCTCTGCTCCGAGGCAACAAAGCCTAAAATGGAACCCGTGGAAGCAGCGAAGCCGACAGGAACGTAATCAAGACCTCCGATATGGACGCCTGCTCATGATGATGATGATGACGATAATGATGATGATTCCAGTATGAACAGAACTGAGTTAGAGTGATTTAAAGGATTTTTTGTTTCTGAAAGAGATTAACTGAGATTAACTACAACTTCCTGCATCATTCCTTAACATCACCTGAGCAGACCTAAACCCACGGGACCGTCCCGTCTGCAGCACCACCGCCACCACCACCCACTCACCGCTTGGCACCATCCTGAGCTACCAAGCCCCGCCCTGACAGCAGCATGCGAAATTAGCTCTCAGCTCCCTGCTAATAGGTCTCCTGACAGATGGAAATTTGACTGTCAACACCCACGAGTTAGCTCACAATCTGAAGTAAACATCTTCCTGCTCGGGCTACTAAACGTGTGCTAATTAGCCCAGTTTCAGGGTGCTAATTGGGCTAACAGTAGTCTTGCCAATGAGCTCACCAACAGGCTGCTAATTAGCTCTCAGCAACTTGTTCATAAGTCTCCTGACAGGTGGAAATTTGGCTGTCAACACCCACCAGTTAGCCCAGAAACTGAGGTAGGCTACCATGATCCTGCTTTGGGCTACTAACAGGCCGCTAATTAGCTTAATAATTAAGCCACAAACAGTTAGGATCACTCTGCAAATAGTCAGGGAATTAACCCACCAAACATCTTGTCAAGCATCCACCAGTAGGCTGCTAATTAGCCTACTATCAAGGTGCTAATTAGGCTAACGCTAGTCTGAGTTATCCAACATATAACTGGATCCAACCAGTAGTCTGCAAATTGGCTCACTGTCAGGCTGCTAATTAAGCTAACGGTAGTCTGAATGATCCAACAAACTAATGGAGATTTCACCCACCAAACATCTTGTTAAGAAGCCTACCAGCACGCTGCTATTTAGGCCATCAGTGGTCCAAATTATCCAACAAGCAGTTGGAGAATTCACCAACCAAGACTCTGCCAGTTAGCTCACTATCAGGCTGCTAATTAGGCTAACAGTAGTCCGAGTTTTCCAACAGTCAGAGAATTTGCCAACCAAAAGTCTTGCCAATTAGCCTATCAGCAATCTGCTAACTAGCTCACTATCAGGCTGCTAATTGGGCTAACATTAGTCTGAATTCTCCAGCAAACATTAGGAGACTTCACCGACCAGCAGCCTACTGTAATCCCAACGAATTAGCGTCAACATTAGTTTGCTAACAAGCTCACAAATTATGTAATCTACTTACCAACAATTAGCTTATTAGCTTGCTGAGAAGCTAATTCACCTACTAACAGTTGGCTCATTAGCCCACATAGGTTTTATAAATTAGCTAGCGTCCTAAATCCTAAAGAGAAATTCACCATGCTAATATTTAAAAAGGAAAATGACATCAGATATTGTTTGTTTTTTTTCCATGTTTTGTTTTCTTGTCATTTGTTTTTTATTCTAAAGCTGTTAGCTCCACACATGGCGCTCATGTTTCCTCAGTATTTCTGCTGTGTTGTATTGTCCTGATGGCAGCAGGGTGGAAGGTCAGAGGTCAAATCAGTCGGAGAGAAAGAGCTTGATTCAACTGTAAGGCCACGTATCCACCAAACCTTTTTTTTTACCTGCCTTAAAACACTCAGCGCTCTTCAGGAAACGCGTCTGAGAGTGCTTTGGAGGCGTAGCGTTTTTAATTTGGTTTCGTCTGGTTGCTATGATACGGAATATCAGGAAGTAAATATGGTAGCACGAGGTAGAGTAGCCTACTTGCTCTGGGTAAGGGGAAAGTTGAAGCAAGCAGGGAGAGGGCGTACCAGCCTCTCTGGTACGCTCATGAGAGGAAATGTATATTAATATATGTACTGTACATTATCTAATTGTCCTCCATTATTGCTGTTGTGAAGCTCTTGTACATGTGAGATGTGACGGTTTGTATTCACGGTATTTGTCCATCCTCCACTGTGATAAAACGGATGAAGTGACAGTGACGAGCGCAGTGTTTTTACATGAAGTTGGACCGTTGTTTTCAGAGAGAAAACAACCAACTCGCAGTGCTCAGGACAGAATTCACGCCCAGCGTCTCGTCACGCTGCTGCCGTTTGTAGCACAGTGTAAATACGCCGCGCTTCCATTGCGAAGAATTAAAAAATAAGTTGGCCGTAGGAAAAAAAAAAAAAAAAAACTTTGGTGGACACGGCCTCGAAATATCAGTTACAGGTGAGTGACAGGTGTGTGATACCTGGCACTGAGGGGAACTCGTCAAACCGGTCTTGGCAGCAGATACCGGCCACCACTCGGCGTGTTGACGACATGCGGAGACCTCATTTCTCTAGTTGTCATTTTGGTGATGTTTATGAAACAGGACTATTTGGAGACATGAGGTTTTCACCCCCTTGTAGTTTATTATCATGATAGATTTTTGCTCGCAACTTCTACTGCGTTCAACGACTTCCTGTTCAAACAAACATGACAGCAGCTCGTCAAGCTCTTTAGATTTTAGTATATTCTCAGAGTTTTTGTCCTTGAGTTTGGGCTCTCGCACGGACTCAAGACAAGGATCTGAGGTGTTTTCTGGATTCACATTTCAGCTTCAGACTGAAGCCATTTAATGAGGAAACTCCCTGAACGTCCAGGTGTTTTCCTCTTTACCTTCTCTTATTCTTCTGGTACTGTTGCATTTAATTTTCAACCTTCAGGGGATTGAAAATATTGCTGATTACCCCTCTTTTTGACTGCACCTGTCCCTTATTTGGGTTGGAAGTGTACACCTTTGTTCACAGCCAAACTCACGTGTTGTTCCTTTTTGTAAAACAAGACGTCACAGAGCAGGATGAAGCTCTCGTGTTAAGTTATTTCTGTCTGAAATGAGCTGCTGTCGTCTTTTGTTTGGACTTAAATCTCGTCACGTCAGCAGGTGGACAGACACCCAGCCCCTCTTTCATCGACCCCATATGAAAAGAAAAAGGCACTAAGGGAAAAAACTCAGGCGCTTAACCCTCCCACCTGTCCACCTGCGGCACCGCCACACCCCCACCGATCACAGACGCTCTCCGACATGAATCCCTGTCGGAGTTTAGCCCCATGTTTTAAAAGAGACGGCACTTGAGCGTGACAAAGTTCACTCTTGACTTTAGGGAACGCAAATAATTTGCACTCAAGGTTCACTTGGTGCTTTTCTCCAGAGCTTTTAGCTGCGTCCTGTGGTCTTCATCGAGGGACTTAGTTTGCCGAAAGATCATTAGCGGTGGAACATGAAGACCAAGAGATCAGGTTGAAAGCTTGAGTGAACCTTGAGTCAAGACAACACTGAAACATTTTCGACATGTCAAACCCAATTTTCACTTCATGGCTGTCGTTTACTCTGCGTTAGTTCCCTGTTTATATGTTAATTAGCATCGTTAATTTGTTGTGCGTAATTTATATGCATGTGTCACGTAATGAAGTCATCCTCGAGAGCAGCAACAGCCAATCAGGGACGTTTCTGAAAAGGAAGCAGTCCACCAGGTGTCGCCACAATCAAACCAGAGCTGAAATCTTACTCTATTACATCTGCTGCCAGCCGCCTGACGACCACCAAAAAAAAACTGTCAATGGCCTGATAGTGTTTACAGAGTGACAGCAAACTATCTGTGTGCAGTTGGTGACCTCATGACCTTCCCTCCAGCGCCACCATCAGGACATTTCCTCTCCACAAGTGGTAAAAACTCAGTAAAAACAACATGAAATAATCTATGAACTTGTAAAGATCGTAAATTATGTTTTTTACTCCTCATGAAATCATGGAAGGATTATAAATGCAGAAGGTAGATCATGAACTGTTACGAGGCTTTACGACAGTGTGACTGAGCGAGCATCATTCTGTGGCGTCAGTGTACAGTTTAAAAAAAAAAACAAACCTGAAATAAAACTGGTTTTGTGAATCTTGACAGTGTGTGGAAAACGGAAAAATAACTACATTAGTCCAGTCTTATATCCATGACGTGACTGTTGGTGTGTCCTCTCTGTATCATACTTCATTTTTCAGGACTACAAACTAAAAGCGTCTGTCGTCTGTTGATGTCATTCAGGTCAGGACTCCCGTCAGAGCTGTGCAGTGATTGGCTGATTGGGCTTTGACAGGCTAGTAAATGGTGGGCGGAGGGGAAGAGAAGCCAGAGCTGACGGGTTTTAAGATTCTCTCTGGCTCGAGGTGAGGTCGGATTTTGGGGCTCGAGGTGATCTGGAGGTCCCCGCTTCCATAACCTTCCCTCCTTTTTTTATTTTTAGGGTAAATGCGAGCTAGTTATGTTTCGGCTGTAAGCTCTGCTGCTTGTAGTCTTTATTTTCTTCCTGAAAGTATCAGAATACGATGCCTCTATGACGTCTAGGGCGTTAGGATGAATCGCCTCCAGCAGCAGCAGCAGCGTCACATTCCCATCCAGAATGTACGTTTCAGCCTTCATCGTCTCCCTCCTGTTTTTTTTTTTTTGTTAGTCTCAGATTATTTTTGTGTCCGGCTGAAGCTGCCTAGCTTAACAGACTGTAGACTGAACACTGTATCTGCTGGTGAAACTTTACTCTGTAACTCTGTACTTTTTACTTTTTGTTGACATTGTGTTTTGAACTAAACTTTAATGGTTGGCCCAGCCTGTTTCTGATGTACACACTATGTAGAGAGACGGACCTGCTGACACGCCACACGAAAAGGTCCAGCTTTGAATAGAAATACTGTGATGATGGAGCCTGATGCGTGTGTGCGTGCGTGTGTGTGTATGGACATGCAGTCGACATTTGTTTTGATGAATAAAAAGGCCAAATGGAAACTGAACGAGTGGTTTTAATACTGATGTGTCTTTGATTCATTTCTCTGAAGGAGTAGGACAGATTTGATGTGGGGTTCTCCTTAGTCAGTTTATGACATAGAGTACAGGTCAGTCGGCATGCCTACAGTGTGGAGAAGCAGGCTGGAGTCTGGCGACCAAAGCCACCAGACTCCATTAAGAAAAACAGCGATTTTACGTCGCTGAACACAGGAGCTGTTGGTCTACCACTGCCACAATCAGTTAGTTAGTCTGTGTTATTGTGTGACTTTGGTGAATCCAAACTAACCCTTTTAAAGCCCAAAGTCACACAGTAACACAGACTAACTAATTGGTAGAGGCAGCAGTAGACCAGCAGCTCCTGTGTTCAGCGACGTAAAATCGCTGTTTTTCTTAATGGAGTCTGGCTTTGAGGAGAGCGATCTAATGGCTTCATTTTCGCATTCGAAATCACTGACAGCAAGATACAGCAGTGAAAATACTCCCTGTATAGTGGAAACTTGAACTGATATTGATTTTCTGAGGTGGTTTTTCTGTCGCAGTCTGGACTCACTGCCTGAGAAGCTGAGACTTGCAGAACAAATAACTAACCATAAACCCCAATTCACTCAATTTAAAAAAATGTTTGGAACCAGCTTGCACTTAAAATTTTTAGTTCAGTACAATATATCAACATGGAAGTTTTGAGTACACCAGAAACAAAATAAAAGAACGTGTCACATAATCCTTCTCTGACAGGAATTTTGTGTCAGTTTAACATGACTTTTTGTTGTTGTTTGAGCATTATTAACATCAAGACATTGCGCACACATTTTACAACAATTGTTTTTAATTTTATCGCACTACAAAAATACACTGTGTTGGGCTGAGGTTTCTTGATTGCCAGTATCAGGCAAAGAGATAACTCTGAAGCAAGAAGTTCTACTTTATCTCAGTACAACTTTTTTAGCCACAGGAGGTCACTAACTGTGTGTACGACTTGACTCGTGAGGCAAAATGTCTTTTACCACAGTATTAAATGTCACCCATTGGAACCATTGTGAAATACAGAAACATTAATCATTGCATAATGGGTATCCTGAGTGATTCAGAGCACATTAAACACAATTTTCTGGTCTCACGGCATGCTGGGAAAGTCCACCCATTTAGCCCCAACTCGCCACAATATGTTAAGTGCGCAATGATTGTGTTGTTTATTGATTTTAAACTAATTAAGCAAAATCAGCTCTGTAAAATGGAGTCAAATTAACTCATAAACATAAAGAATTTATGTCAGGCTCACAAGGGATAATATTTTGTGTCGAGTGAACATAGAGTTTTTATGTCATTTTTAGAAACCAGGGCCTTTGTGTAGACTTTCCATTAATAATTTCTGTCATAGATGGATTGGGGTTCACGGTGAATCAGTAACATCTCATTATAATTATTGATATTCACGCACATCATTTTATTTCCAAAAATGTTTTTTTGTATGTTATTGCCGTCTGTTTTTATCGTACTTTTGGGTATTTTTATTCCCTTTTAACTTTGTTTTTATAAGTACTGTATAAATAATAATAATAATAATAATAATAATGAATTTCTCGTTCCTTGTTGTACGTCACCAAGTTTCCTCGCTCCCAATTGGCTGTCTGTGATGTCAGTCATCAGTGGGCGGGCCCAGGGACATTCCTCCTGTCGCTGATGGAAAAAAAAGAGAGAAAGTTTCCAAGATGGCGGAGTAGCCCTGCCTGTCCACTGGAAAACAATAGAAACAGCACAGAAGGGACAGAGTTAGCCTGTTCTTACTGGACGAATCCGCTCCCAAACCGTACACATCCCGACTCGGGCTCGGCCAGGTGGGGAGGAATATCCGCGCCGGGAACCTCGGGAGAAATAAATCTAAAGCATGATGCTTTATTTAAACGTTTCGGGCTAGCCACCTAGCCTGCTAGTCGAGCTAACGTTAGCCCGTCTACCAGAAAACATAGTGTTAGCAGCTAGCGGCTAACGGCTACAAGGAGGCGGAGGATCAGCTGTTTGCTAGACAGATGCTGTAGGAAGGAGCGGACAGCAACGCTTTCACAGTAAGTGAATTTAAAAACTTGTATCATCTGGAAAGTCTTGTCGTTTGTTTTGTCGCAGCGGTGGGTAGAAATAATGTGTTTTTTTAATTAGCCGAGGAATTACAGGCAAGTTTGTGTAGCCAGCGCTTAGCCAGCTAACTAGCTCTCTGCCCCCCGCTAACCAAGCTAACTAACAGTTAATACTCGAGCAAAAATAAAAAGTTTCAGACAAGTTGGAGACCCGTTATGATGCTCCCACGGAGGGTAACGCCATCGGTAACAAATACATGGTAGTGAAGCCAGGGGCTGACGCGAGCTAGCGCTAAAAAACATCAAATTTTAATCATAGTTTTTTAAGGAATTTTCGACGCTCCAACTTTGATTTTTTGAGTGGAGGAATGTTGCTAACTTAACTTAGCTCAACGGGAGTTAGTTTGATAGTGAGACAGCACACTGGTTCATTGATTTGAATTGGAAGTGTAGCGTGAATTATTTATTTAAAAAAAAGTAGCGGGCTTTGGTTTGTTTTCATACCGCAGGGATAAATCAAGGGTTTGTGTTTTTGATTTGGGGTTAAACTGAGGCGTAATGTGGCTCTAACAGGACTCTGGAAGCTCTGTTTTGTTACACAGCAAGTTAAATCAGCTGTTGTATGTAACGAGGGATCGTAGTATACAGTGAGTAAAACAGGAGGCTGAATGGTATTGCACCCAAAAACCTTAATTTTCCTCTTCGGCAGTGAGTGCCGCTGTGACTGAAGGCCATTAGCAAGACAAAGGTCGCCTCCATGGAGCCAGCACAGGAGTCTTTGTAAAGGGCGAGGGGGGGTGTATATAGACGCCCAGAGTGAAAAAAGAGCCAAATTCAGCATTTTATGGACGAAACCTGAGCCGGGAGTTTTACTATTATTGATGATGGCGGATTTTGTTACACCGCGACACAGCGCGGTGATGGAGAGGCTCCGCCGGAGGATCGAGCTCTTCCGGCAGCATCACAACAGCTGCGAGAGCCGCTACGAGAACGCGACGCTGGAGCGGCTGGAGCATGAGAGGCAGCAGACCTTCGCCCTGCACCAGCGCTGCCTGCAGGCCAAAGCCAAGCGGTCCAACAAGCACCGGCAGCCCCAGCCCAGCGGCGACCAGGCCGGACAGAGAGCGCCCGGCAGCGGCGGCGGCGGCGGCAGCTCGGAGCTCGGGGAGAGCGGAGGGACGGCGGCGGAGCAGAGCCGGAACAGCACCCTGATCGCGGTGAGTGAGCACTGAACACAGGCGGGATGTTGGAGCACACTGCAGACACACTACATCTCTACATAGTAGTTAAATGCATACATCTACCGTGCCCTGCTTTGCTGTTTTTAGCCGTCATGTCTATTTCTGTGCATGTGCATTGAGACTAACAAAAACCGGATTCCTTCCATGTGCACACACTTGCTCCGCCAATAAAGCTGATTCTGATTCAGCCTGGTGGAGCATTAACAAACCACCAAGAGGGAGGGCTGTTGGTGCTCCAGGCAGCGCTCAGAGTGGCAGTCTGTCTCAGATATTTGGTATTTACAGATTGCATTCAGATTGCTTCAATCAGGAATCACAGTGTGACTCTCCCTGACGCTGTCATCTTTCTCATAATGATGATGTGGAGATGATTGTGTGCTCTGCTGCTTGAGGCCAGACATTAGTGGTGGGTAAGTGGACCAAATAGTGAAGGGTTACAGGCATGGTGTGATTTTTAAACCGGCAAAATCAGCAGTAAGCAACCAGAGCTAAACTGGTTTACCTCTCATTGTTCAAAGTATTGTGAAAGTCTCGTTCACAGTGAATTTATCAGTTAACACACACAAAAACTTAGACATAACTAAATAGGGGAAACTCAATACAACAAACACCTTTCAAATGTTGAATCAGCACCTCTCTAAAACAGTTTCAATAAAAGTATGCCTTTAAACAGTTATGATGGTTGGATTTATTGGATCAGACTGTATAAAATAAACTGGCATTATCATCTAGCACTACTAATAAATGTGCAGGGTCACTGAGGAGGAAGTGGGTATACGCTCCTATATATTCCAGTAGCTTTGTGGCTGAGAGGTGGGTGCACTGTAAACAGCCAGAAAGTGACCTGGATATACCCTGTATACCTGCGTAAACCCTCCACTATATCTTCAGATGTATACCCAAATATACATCAGATGAGAACAAATAAAACCAGTGTGAATCGGTGTACTTCTAGCTGAGCATTATGGACAAAATTAATAAAATTATTGTATCAGTATTTAGCTTGGTATTGTGTTTGTGTTTTTACTGGAGCAACACTGACATACTCTCACATATGTACAGTCCTATTATGTGACAAATATTTAACTATTTAACGATTAAAAAGGTTAGATGTTCGTGTTAATAAGTTAAATAAGAAACGGGCCAGAACGTCACACGTCACCTTACGTTCATACAGAGAGACTCTCAATCAAAGGATATTTCTATCTTTGATCGATAATCTAAAATAAATCGGAATTTGTCTAATGGCACCTGAGGAAATTCTGCACCATCAGTTTGTGGTTTGATGAAGATGTCAGGATTAGATAATGAAATCTTGTGACTGTTAGTCGACTTAATAATTTCCTGTGTGGTGAAGATGTTTTTTAAATGCTGCATAACTGTGGTAGGGGTGAGAATGTGTTGGCACCTCAAGATTAAAATCTGATAAGGAGTGCAAAGACGTGATTATAAAACGATTATCGATGCATCTTCTGAACATGATTCATTTTTTCTCACTGTGTGACTACTTGCTACTTTTAGCGTATTTATAATGATGCATGAATTTCCTTTCGTTATCCTCTAAATACAATTTTAGTAAGTTAGAACGTGAAGACACCGCATGTTTTAAGTCAGTTATGTTTCACCATTCAGTTGGTTAATCTGTAAGGAACGTACAGCCTGGTTATACAGAGGTGTTACATGTGATCGTAATGTTGAGAATTCGGTTTTAAATTTCAGATTGTTGACTTTTCTGCATTGAGACACAATCTTTCGAGAGAGAATCGCAGTGCTTCTAAGAATCGTATTTTTCCCCCGGCCCCTAATGTGTCATCAAGTTGATGTTTTCGTGTATTGTCAAGTTGGTGAACGTGTTTCTTTGTTTGCTTGTGAAGCATCTATTTGCAGTGTTGGCTTTGAACAGGCCTGAAACAACCGTTAGCACCAACATGCAACACGTCCAAGTCATCTCCACTGACACTGTTACAGACACACTGACCTACAGTTTCACAGTGAGCTCTGAACATCAGATATTTGACTAATTGATGACTGTTTCTGCGCTAAAGCATCTGATCATGAAAGCCCTTTCACTGCTGCTGTGTGTCAGTGTGTCTGTGTGTGTCAGTGATTGACAGAGGAAGTGTTGTTTTGTGGCTGTCTGGTCACATGACCTCTGTGTTTCTGGCTGTGGTTACTTTCACAGACAGACTGGATCTGTCAGCCTCTTCATAACTGTCCTTGAGCACTAAAATCCCAGATGCCAAATCCTGACCAGTTTTTTAAGATGTTAGCTTCTTTCCCTATTTTTTCCAGTGTAGGTGCTGAAACAATAATTCAATTTACTAATTTACAGAAAAATAGAAGTCTGTTAATCAGTTATCTGATTAGTTTTAATAAAAAAAGCCACATGTGTACAGGTGTCAGATCATACAGTGTTACAGTTTTCTCTATCGTATCATTTAGACTTATTCACCCTGGGGGTGTTCAGACTTAACAAAAAACAATTTATCGGTTATACAGCAGCAAATTAATTTGTGATTGCAGCCCGACATGTTTGCATATGCATCTGATTAGAGGTGCACTTGTGATCCAAAGATAAACCACACGTTAGCTCAGCTCAACACCAAAACTGAAACCACAGGATTTAAATCTGCTGTCACTTCCAACCCGACTGCGGATCTTAATGCAGGAACTCGCAGTAACAACTAAATCTCATGCTGTTTAAGGCTCGTTAACATCTGCAGTATCTGTAAACACACACCATTATGTGCCGTTCAATTCTTAATTTAAAATCTATAACTCTGCTTTAAGATATGCCTGATGTATTCTGTCAAAACTTCAGCAAGGCATCATAGTTAACTGTTAAAATCTTGTCAGTGTAGTGTCAGATAAATATTGATGTAAATGTGTAATGTACCAGTACTTAAGTAATTTCTTGATTAAATGTCGGTTTATTTCCGCCCTGTCAGTTTGGTTTGTAGTTTTACTCCTCTGCTGTATCACAGTTTGCTAATGTCTCGACTGGTTCTGTATGGATCCAGATAGACTGACGACAGGTGTGTGTGTGTGTGTGTGTGTGTGTGTGTGTGTGTGTGTGTGTGTGTGTGTGTGTGTGTGTGTGTGTTAGCAGAAACTCAGCTGTTAGAGAACAGAGGAGTGGAGTGTAGAAGAGTCCAAAGTCCATCTGATAGTTGAGTCTCAAAGCAGGTGAGACTGCCGGAGAGATTTATCAGGTTTAAACCTGCAGCTCAAGACACCAAACAGGCTGCAGGTTCACATTAGGACTTCATCTGCCTGCTGTCAAAGTACAGCTCGAATTTTCTACATTAATCAAACTGTGTTAAGAAAGCTAGTTGAATTAAATCATAGAGAGAAATTCAGAGCAATATCAAAACTTACTGGTTCCTAAAGACAGTCTGATGGCCACTGCCAGGCTGTTTTTTTGTAGAGACCCGTCTTCACAGTAAAACACCACAACAATGTGAAAATAGCTAAATCTCTTCTTCTTCATCCTTTCTTTAATTAACAAACAACGAAGCTGCATCACAGCCGGCAGAAGGTGAGAAGTAGGACACATAGGTCAGATGACACAGTCAATTCATGGTCGCAAAAATATGTAATTACAGAAAATGTTAAAGGTGACAGTAGGTTGTCCTCTTAACACATAACAGTCTGTAACTCTGTAGAGATTTAGCCAGGTCCATCTCCATTTATTCTCTTCATGCTCTCTCTGATCACCATCACTGTTTTATGTAGCTCATAGACACTGCATATTAACCAGCAGCCATTCTCAAGCTGCTCTGCTGCGGATAAAATCGTTATTTTAGGACGGATCACGTCGTCTTGACAAAATCAACACAAGTCCAGGTTAACGACATCAGCTCTGATGTGTGTTCGGCTAGTTTATCGTAAAGATTAATGGCATTTTGAAAAATGATTGATTACAGAGAAAGTTACAGACACACTGAGCACTCAGAGATTGGTTCCAATTAGTCTGCACCAAGTTTGAGAGAGAGAGAGACTGAATAAGTAAGACATATTTGAAAAGAAGAAGCCACCGTAACATTTTCACTAGTTCTCCATGCTGCTTTCTTCTGTTTACTAACCTGTTTTCCTGCCTGTCCGTGACGTGGAACGTGACACATTACTAAAATAAAGGCATGCTCAGCTGCTAGCGCCATGTACACGACTCTAATCTAGTCTGGTAAGGGGGTTATAGCCTATTCTTAGCGGAGTTTCTTGGGTTTAATAAAACCTGTGGACACACACTAATTTTGATGGTAAAGAGGTATAAGATTTACCTAGAGGCCGCTTGGGAGCTCCCTTCTGGGGCGAGAAAAACGCTGTTTTAGTCTGGATGAAGGGCTGAAACTGAGAGAAACAGATGTACATGAAGGAGATGCTCGTGGTTCATCAAGGGGGTTCAGTTTCTTTGGGTCTCGTGGTTACTGAGGACTTTTTAGGGGTCCTTGAGTCAGTTCTTGTGACCACTGACAATGCTCTTGGGGTCATTGCAGAGCTTCTAAGAGTCCTTAAGTAGTTCCTAAGGGGTCTTCTTAAGGGTCTAATGCCTACTGGTGAGGTTTTGGGACCCTATAAGAGAATGTGATGGTTGTTTTGATGGCTTTTAAAGAAATTCTAGGGGTCCTTTAAGAGCTTCTATTAGTGCTGAGAGATATGGACCAAATATGATATCCTGTTATAATCTAAATAATATATCCCGGTATTTTCGACAAAGTGGGCTAAATGTTCAGTTGTAAGTCAAAGCCACACGTGAGATGTCACAAGCACTTTTATTAAAAAGGCCGTGATCAAAATGAAATGCAAAAAATGCAGGCCTTTAAAATAAATACAGTAATGAAAAAATACAGACATTGTTATAAGTATATTTATTATTATTTATGCACATAGCAGAGAGACTTTGTTTGTCGGCATTACATAGGCCTATATCTCGTGTGTGGCATGTCTGTGTCGTCACTGTGCTGCATTTTTATAAACACATTTGTCGCTGCCATCCAGGTCCTGGGGTCCTTTTCAATGAAAAGGGTTTCTGAAGCTGTTGTGAAGGTTCATGTTGTAACAACACCTCCTCACTAAAGACACCATGTTGGGTTCTACTTCAGTGTTTCACCCTTCTGTGGATGTATGTAGTGTTGTGTTAAATCAGACTGGTATCAGGAGGACTCCACCCTCTGTACCTAGAGTCAGTTTGTTTCTCAGTGTGAATCTGCTCTCAGCAGAAACAAGCTGACAAACACTGACTGGAGTCCTGAGAGGTGACTCAGTATGAACAGAAACCCCCGACCGCCCCCTCACAGCTGACTCATCACTGTGAGTGTCGCTCTGTGTGTGTGTGTGTGTGTGTGTGTGTGTGTGTGTGTGTGTGTGTGTGTGTGTGTGTGTGTTGGTCCCGAATACTAACACTGTCAGGAAACGCCTCGCTCTGCTCCATGTCGACAACACCGTCTGTGTGGCTGCTGCAGGAGACGGGCCTAAATAACCTCAACCGGGCTGTGATTGGCTTCTCTCAGAAATGATGTCACCTACTGCAGGTCAAAAATCTCGCTGTGAAAGCTACAAACAACTGAAAATATTTTCACAACAAACATTACTGAAACACATGAGAGTGGTGGTATTTATCCCTCACAATGTCCTCCTGAGACCCAAACTTTTGTTTGGTATGCATTTTTAACTTCTCCAAGCTATCTGTGATCAGTAGGACCCACTTAGTATAAAAAACTAAACTAAACTAAACTATTCAGTATCAAACTACAAACAGTGTTAATCATAAAAAAAAACAAGTTTCAACCATGACATGTGATCAGATTTTGAACCTTGTCCACTTTTGTGTTCGGATCAGCTGCAGACTGACTTGGCAGAGATGGCTGCCATCTTGTTTTTACACGGATTAGTGTATTGTGCAAATTATCCCTCCGCATGTTCACTGGCGAAACCTTGTCACAACTCACTTTCCTTAAAATAGTCAAGGTTGATCGTCTACTCTGCGCTCTGCCAGGGCCATGAGGTGGGACAAAAAAGTGTCCACGAATGAGGACAACAGGTCTGAGTTCAGTAGAATAAAGTATGAGGTCAAGTAAAACAAAAATGAGATGGTCTCAGGAGGATATCTCTGGGTGTATGAGGGCATTTTAGGAAATATTACAGATTAATGAACAGATTCCTTAATTATAACTCATAGAACTGGAGTTACATCCAGGTAACTGCCATTTCTGTTTTGAATGTTCTCCACCCTCTGACAGGCTTCGCTATCGGTTAGAGGGCCACTCACATACTCATAGAACTGGAGTTACATCCAGGTAACTACTATTTATATACCACATACAGGGCCTAAATACACACACATGCACAATCAGGAGTGATACACATGCATTAAATGGAGAGATGTCAGAGTGAGGGGGGCCGATGCCTGAGCAGTTGGGGTTCAGTGCCTTGCTCAAGGCCCTGGAGGTGAACTCACGCCTCTCCAGCTCCAAGTCCACACTCTATATGTGGTCCGGATGGGAACTTGAAGTGACCCTCCGGTTCTTAAGCCAGGTCCCTATGGACTGAGCTACTGTTGCCCAAAGCTCACGGCACAAGGTGTTCCCAGGCAGTCTCCCATCTAAGTACTGACCCAACGTGACCTTGCTTAGCTTCCAAGATCAGACGAGATCGGGTGTATTCAGGGTGGTGTTATGAATACTAACACATTTACCATGGAAAATATGTAAAACTTGCAATAAAATACAGCTCAGGTACAGAAAAAAAAGGCAACTTAAAAAACAGTAGTGTTCTCTGATTTCTGTTTACATACCTGGTACTGATTTATCTGATGAGATCGACCAGTAATATCAGCCAGCAAATATCTCAGTCTGGTTCTAGAAGTTACTGAGTGTTTCAAGGCACAGAGAAGAACAGACAAAACAAAAAACACAGTGAAAGTCACATAAGTAGCAGTGACAGAAGTGTAAAACAACAGTTTCAGGATCAAGAAACAAAAGAATCATACTGGAAAAACGCAATCAAACTATGATAAGCTGACGTAAACACTCTAGATATTTTGGATTTTTGTGGCAAAGCGAGAGACAAAACTCTCAGGATGAGTCACTCTGAAGATATTTAGAAGCCTTTATTTATTTCACTGTAATGCTAAATATGCAGACTCGGTTGTTTTAGTCACAACAAAGACTTTCAGTGTCTTCTGAGCAGACTCATCTTGGCTTTAAACATTGTGCTGCAAAACAAATACCTGTTTTTACTCTCTCAAAGACTGTTACTGTGTACATAGAAACTCAAGTGTGTTAGTGACTGTCCTGGTGTGTCATTTTATCTTCTGTCTCTCTGAAAAAAGTTGCTTTATTCATTTCAAATAGACCTTGACATGCCACAAGCAAGAGTGAAAGTGATACTCAGTCAAGCTTGGTCTGAAAAGAGACGTAACGTGTGTCTGTTCACTGTAGGTTGAAGATTGATTGATCAAAGCTGGAAAAATACTCAACAAAGTCATCTTTTCAAGCTTCCTGTTTTATCTGCCCAGCAGTCAGAGATCCCAAAGATATTCAGTTTACAGTGAAATGTAGTCACTCTTTTGTTTTTCATTGGGAGTAAACGCATCCTAACATTTGTAAATCTGTTATCAGACAAAGATTACTCACTATACTTACTTTTATTTTGAAATAAAAACAACTGTTTTACTGACTAGTTAAACTGCCATTAGCTCATTTTCCACCAACATTTCCAGGAACTTTTATTTCCAGGAATTTATTTACCTGGGTAAAAGAATCCTGGTAATCTGTGTGGTTTGTGTTCTCACTGCACCTCAAAGCTCTGGAAGATGTATTCAAATCATTCTGATGACTTGTCAGTACGGCGGCTGGAACCACTGCGACTGTTGTGGTCCTTCAGCTTCTTCTGGTCTCGCTTAGTTTCTTCAACTTTTCACGAATGTGTTTCAGCGTGTGCCCTATATTTAGCTCCACCAGCTTGTCAGCTATTCTTCCATAGACTCGGTCATTTCGAGTCGCTGACTCAAAGTCACATTGAATTTCTCCCTCGGCAAACACGCTCAGAAGAGCCTGGACCTCGTCGTCCATCCACTTCTCGTAGCTTCTCTTCTTTTGCTCCATTTTCCAAATGATCAAAACACAAACCAAGTGAAGCTTGTAGAAATGAAATAAAGTTTAATTTCCTACCCCCCTACTAGGTATTTTTTTCAGGGAAAGTTTGGGGTTGAGGGAAAGTTTTTTTCCCCAGGTAATTTCTGTGGAAACGCGCCAAGGTTTTTCAAAATCCCGGGTAAATGATTAAAGTTCCTGCGGTGGAAAAGGGGCTTATAAAATAAAGCCAACTACTCAGTCAGTATAATTTCTTTTGTCACTAAAACTGCACAGACTACAGGTGCATGCTAATTTCACCACGTCATCAGTATCGTCTGATATTGGCTTTAAAATGAATCTGCCAACATGCCTTGTCTTATTTTGCACAATTAATAAATATTACATACTTTGAAAAGTATTGTGTTTCATGACGATCACTAAAATTAGGTGAGAAAAAAGTGTATATATCTGTCTGTATTGGTTATCAGCCAAATGAGTTGTTATATCTCAGCATGTCGAATATCAGCAAAAAAAATCAAATATTGTGCATCCCCATTTTAGACTGAAGTTATTCTAATTATAGCTCTTTTATTTTGTTTTCTCTCATCTTTTTTATTAGTTGTTGTGTAACGTTGCTGTTCCCTCAGGCTGCCAGCTAAAGTATTAAAGGAAACCTCAAATCACAATTTAAATCACAGTTGGGAGAAAAAATTCCTCAGTTTACTAATTTTTAATACTTTGCTGTAGTTTTGTAAGAGTGCATACTCAAAATAGACCCTGGATATTAGATAAGTGCTGCTGCACTGAATTTGTGCCTGAAATATCGTCTCAGCTGGTGTTTTTACGAGGACCTTGTTTCTGTCATATCACATAATGTTACAGTGTCGGGTGTTCGAGTTAAACATGGCCAAACTTTCTGATAATGAGATATATGTGTGTAGGCTTCAGACTGGTCTAAATACTCTGTTTCTAAGGTTTCTCCTGCTTTGGCTACAAACTGACGTCAGCTCAAGACAGATCTCTCTACGTGGCTCATACTCCTGGACATGAAGTGTACTTGGACCCAGCAGTACAAATGTTTGGAATTGATTATAGCAGCACTTTCTATTGTGAAAAATTCCCAGTAAAATTTTCTGAACAGAAACCTCAACAACAGGACATGTTCCAGCAGAAATATGATTTGAAATTGTGGAGTTATTAACTCAGGCAACCAAGACTACACATCTCCCTGATGAAACATGTCCAGTTATGTTTAGAAGCTTATATTAGTGATTTTTCACAGTAGAAAGAGCCGCCGTTCTCTCTGTTACAGTCACTCTCCAGCTGCAGTGGTGGTGTGGTGCAGTGGTTTTAGACCATTTAAGCATGTAAACATGTGACAGATTTCTTGACAGGGTCATCTGCAGCAGGTATGCCTCTGCAAGTGTCAACAGTACATATGCTGCTACATGTAGCTACATGCTAACAGCAGGGAAACATCTTGGTTGCTGATGTTAATATCATACTCGTACTGGAACATGTCTGGTTGTGAAGATTTTGGTTCAGGAAATTTTCACAGTAGATATTTCCATGATATTACATTGCAATCATTTTCTGGCTGCAAGTTCACTGCTAACGTACACGTAGGTACATAGTAATGTAAGGGAAACTAGTAGTCTCTGGTGCAGGTGTTTATATCCCACTGATTTCGGATCATATTCTTGCTGGAACATGGTTGGACATGAAGATTTAGGTTCTAAGGCTTTTGTCTGTGATTTTTCACAGTAGAAAGTGGTGCTATTCTCCGTTATAGTCATTCCCTGGAGGCAAGTACGTTGCTGACGTCAGGAAAACATGTGTTTCAGGTTGCTGGTGTTGTTAATTTCTTCTTGATTTTGGATCGTATTCCTGCAGGAACATGTCTGGTTGTGAATATTTTGGTTCAGAAAAGTTTATTAGGGATTTTTCCAAGGTAGAAAGTTCCGGTATACTTTGTTACAATCATTTGCAGGCTGCAAGTTCACTGCTAACGTACATGTAGCTACATAGTAATGTAAGGGAAACTAGTAGTCTGGGTTGCAGATGTTTATATCCCCCTGATTTCAGATCATTATCCTGATGTAACATGTTTGGGCATGAAGATTTAGGTTCAGAAGCTTTGGTTTGTTTTGTTTTTCACAGTAGAAAGTGCTGCTATTTTCTGTTACAGTCATTTCCAGGAGGCAAGTAATTTGCTAACGTCAGTGAAAGATGTCATCCGTGTTGCCGATGTTGTTAATTTCTTTTTGATATTGGATCATACTCCTCCAGGATCATGTTCCTTTGTATTTAGAAGCTTTTATGAGTGATTTTCCACAGTAGAAAGTGCTGCTATTCTTGGTTACAGTCATTCCCCAGCTGCAGTGACGGTGCAGAGACGCAGATGCGTAAGACCCGGAAACGGTGACCAATCAGAGCAGACTGGGCTTTTTTGGTAGGGAGGCTTGAAGAGACAGGCACTAAAATGAAGCGTTTCAGACAGAGGGTGTATACAGGTGTTCCAGCACAGACATTATGAGGAAAATAAAGTGTTTTTTGACCTTTTTAGCATATAAACATGGTCATGTAGAAACCCAAAATACAAGTGTGAACCTGAAAATTAGCACAATAGGTCCCCTTTACATGATTGAAACTGTCTGTGATAAATTGAGTCCAACCAGTGAAGCTGAAATGTCCTTTAGTGAAACACTGAACTCGACTCTGACCTGTAAACTCCCTGTGGAGGGACACAGCCATACCAGGGGCACAGGGTTTAACAGTAACATTACTCTAGGAGTGACAGTAGTAGTTTCAGTTTCTATAGGAAACATAGTACTATTAATTATAGTATTAACAGTGGTGTCATTAGTTAGTTGTATAGTAGTGTTAGCTGTGGTATCAGATGACCAAACCTGACAGGTGAAGCTGGCCACAGTCTCCAGGGACTCAAATTCCCAGAATGCCACGCATGGCACTGCTCAGTGCTTTGTGACCCCCTCCCAGCTCTGTAACCGTGGTAACAAGGAGGAGGAGTCAGACCAGTATTTCAGGTTTGAGAAGCCCAGTGAGTCACCAGAGTTTCCTTTTCCTCGGGGCAGACACATTGCTCTCTCTTTTTTCTTCTGGTTTCCAGTCATCTTTATTTGCACTCAGGTCACTTCAGCAGTTACTACTTTTTTCCTTCATTAATTCATTAAATGTTTGGGCTGTAAAATGTCAGCAAATAGTGAGAAATGTCACAAGTTCCCAGGGTTCATGGTGACGTTTTCAGATGGTTTCGTTTGTTAGGTTACTATCAACCGAAAGAAGAAGCTGGTTATTTTCTGCCTTAAATGGTTTGTGAATTAGCAAAATCTTTGCAGGTTAAGTTCCTGTCAGTCTACCAGTTGATTGACTGATAGTTGCAGCTCTAGATCCAGGGACACACACACAGAAGTCTGTCCATACATCATCTGTTCCTGTAGCCGTCACCCTGGTGATGTGTTGAAACTTGAGCCCTGTTCCCACCAAGCAGTGCGGTATGTTTCAGTTCACTTCAGTAAGCATTTATTCTGCTTCCACTGTGAAAAGTTGTGGATGGTATCAACAGTAACGTTCCTTACAGCCCCCATTTTTGGTCCCCCCTCTGTTGGGGTACCTAGCACACAGATCTGTTACTAGAAGGTGGAGCTGTGAACACTGCAGTCTGATTGGTCAGTAGAGGACGCTCACTCTGGTTTAGGGCTAATCGATGGCTGGTTTGAAACTCATGTAACCACTGTTCATACTGAGGAAAGTGTTACGTATATCAGTAAACTTAAACGATAAAAATAAAGGATGTTTTGCTGCCCTGTCAAAGCAGCTGGAGTCTGAATGAAAAATATCTTCATTCACTGGGCCGACTGCCAGCAACTTTTAAGGTGGAACGTTAACTTGTAATGTTACTCAATGCATGAGTTGATGACGTGGATTCATCAGCACACCATGGAGAGAGACTCTCACTGCAGCCTGTTCTATTTTGTTCTGAAAATGTCGGTGTGCAGCCTCGTTCTGTGGACGATAAACCAGGTGCAGACTTCCATCTGTGTCACCGCTGATGAGGAAATACAGCGAGTGCTGGACGGAGCAGTGAGTGACAACAACCCCGCCCACATTTAAGAGGACTGTCTGAACAGACCGAGGGTCTAGGTACCATGTCTGAAGGGTTACTGTTGGTTCCAAAGGTACTATACTTAAAGTGTTTGGTGGGAACGAGGCTTTATTGTTCCCTCAAGGGAGACTCATCTTTCTCACCTTAATCCAGACACAAACAAACCAAAGACCCAGAGCCACTTTCAGTATCACTACCAGGTTGTAAATGTTGCTACTGACTGGAGTAAGATGATAAGAAGCAAGCAGAGTCATAGCAGTAATTACATCTGTAGAACAGGACCACAACGTTTGTGTGAAAGTTGGCAAAATAAAGTAAACTCACACTTAAAAAAGCTTGTTTTTCCAATTATAAAGCTGCAGTTTGATGGTTGTCTGAGTACTGCATGGTTTTCTGCTGGTGCAATGTGGTTTTTTTGTACACCAAAAAACCCCCAGTGTATTATAATGATTTATATACAACATACTGTACACCATCAGTTTGTCACGTTGAGTTGGGTTTTCTATGAATCTCTGTGGGTCGACAGCAGTGACAAAATCAAACACCTAATTTCAACATTTCCAGTCTGATGTTGGCGCTGAGGGCACACTGGACGATGAGTTAACTTTTACAGTAAAACAAAAAGAAGGTGCAGAGTGTTTCTATGTTCACATGCTGTCAGAGTCTTCTATGTTTTGGTTGAAACTGCTGCTGGAACTTTGATTGTAAAAACCAGAGAGCGTTCACGTGAGACAGAGTAACCCACACTGAATCAGCAGAAACTGAAACTCAAATTTGAATGACCGACCGTTTTTGTCTCTGATCTGCTTTTTCCTCTCACCTCGAGAAAACGTACAGAGACTTTTGTCGCCAGCAGCTCAACTTTAACATATTTTGTTTTCACAAGTACCGTCACATACCGCATATCCTGGGGAAATGTCCGGAAGCTTTAAAAAAACTGTACAAATCAAGCCTACTTGTCAGATACTTTGATGTTGTCACTGACCCATCCTGCTTTTATAGTCTTTGCACACCCACACAGGTTTTTTCTTTGTCGCAAGATGATTAAAAAAAAAAAGAAAAATACGCCTTTATCACACCTCTCTTTTACTTTTCAGTCAGTTCCTCAGAGCAGTGCACCAGTGCTGCTGAGGTTGGGCCTTCAGTCCCCTCCTTCCTGTGCATATACTGTGGGTTAAGCCCCAGTTAGCCCAGTTAGGGGCTAAAACCAGAACTGTGCCTGTCTCCACACAGTTTAGGTTTTACGTGGTTATTATCCAAACTGTTTTCGCTGGTTTCAGAGCTACTGGGCAACTGAGTGTGTCTAAATGTTTTGATTCTACCATTCTGGCACCAGTCGGGCTAATCAGGAAATTCTCAGCATATTTAGAGGAAGACATCACCTTTGTCCACACTTTGACGCCGCTCTGCTCCTGAGGCTCAAACTTTTTATCTCGTTCCTCGTACTGTAGGGACGACCTGATCGGGTTTTCAGCCTGGATTACAGTTCAGTGTTTGTACTTGTATTCATTATCTCCTTAGAAGCAGGTTGGTTATCTGAGGACACATTTTACAGGCTGCTACAGAGGCAGCAGGTTGGCTACTGTATCCCATCATTTGTTTTCCTTTTGAGTTTTATATAATGGATTTAATAACTTCAGAATCAGCTGGGTTGATTTCTCCCAAGGTCAACATTTGAACATGTCCAACACTTTGGTTTATGACCGAATACTTTGAGAACTAATGACACTCCCATCAGCCTCAGCTGCTCTTTGTGTTTACTGCAAATGATCAAACATTAGCACAACATAAGACAGTAAACATGTTTAACATTATACCTGCTAAACATCAGCATGTTAGCATTGTCACTGTGAGCTGTAGACTCTCTGTCTTGGTACATAAAGCGTCCACAGATTACACACTTCAAAAGCCACAACTTTGCAACGCTTTATTACATCCAAATATAATTCTCCAAACACCTACTTTCATTTGAAATTACCGGTACCCAATGATCTACAGACACCACCAGCCCAAACATACTATCTGCCAATAGCCGCTGTGTTGTTTACAAGAGAAAGTCACGTAAAACAAAAGGCTTCTACGGCCAGGCGTCAGTAGTGTCAAGTTTCATGTTGTTGTCAGATGCACAACAGTTACAGAGAGGCAGCCGTCGGCAACGAAAATCTTAGATCTCTAGATATGTGTAAAAAGAAGAACTTGTACATGTGGACAAGTTAAAATAAAGAAAAAATCAACATGTATTTGTTGTAGACAGTTATTGCAAAGTAAATAAACTGTAAACAGGAATGTAGTAAATGTATATCTGCAATGAGAGGTAATAAATAGCCTGTGTAGACAGAGATGTAAACAGGAAGTATATATAAAGGTAAAGTGACGATGTAAAGGTGTTTATATTCGTGTCAAAGCCTATAGAAGAGTCTGTCTCTTCTGTTTGTAAACACCAGACCAAGCGTCACCTGGATTCACCTGTCGAGTCTTTTCCATGAAGACCAAACAGGTGTCGAGATTCTTTGATAATCGCACAGTGAGAGCGTGTGAGGATCAGCTGATGCGGAGGCAGCTCTGAATGTTCCCATCAGATCCGGTGTTGTCCTGCAGAGTTGAGCAGATCTGATCTGCTGACTGCTCTGAGGAAGCTCTTTGTTATCTGCATTATGTAAGCCTGCCTGCAGCTGATTCTATTATCGGCAGCAGCTCAGAAGCTTTTTTCACTCTCGTCGTCTGCTGGCTTCAACTCTCACAACTCCGTCCGTTCAGCTGCGGCGCCCCCTGCAGCCGGAACGCCGGCCCTGCAGGATACTGAAATAGAAATTCTGTCATTGTTCAACAGCTGGCTTTGTTACTCAGCACTCCCAAATAACCTCATTTCATGATGCAGATGCCTAAATTAAGACATTGTCAAACTGCTGGAATTGTTGCTTAAATAGTTTAGAAGTGAAATAACCAGATTAAAATACAACTATTTTTATAATTGGTGAATCACTGGTTGTTTCCTTTGAGCAAACATCCACTGGTTTCAGCTTCTTCAGTAGGAGGATCTGCTGTTTTTCTGCGTTTGTATGATTGTAAACTTAATATCTTTTGGGTTATTAAAATGAAGGCAGCAACGTTCCGTATAATGTAATATGACAGCAAATTTATTTTCTGAAGCTTTTGTTTACGGTCACATACGTCTCTTCCTCGATATATGCCAACTAACTGAAATTATGTTCAGGGTTTGAGTCTGACATGTGATATGAGCAAGTAGGGCAAGAAAAAAATGTTATTATGGGTCCTTGAAAAGTCATGAACAAGGTTTGAAAGTTTGTAGAAACCCTGTAAGTGTTTTAACTTTTAATAATTTACAGGTTTGTTTATTAAAGATCAGCAATTATCTAAGTCCAGTGCGTCAACGTGTCTCTACAGCAGGTTTAAATCACACTTTCTGGTTAGTAATGGTTTTATAAAACATGTTTTTGGACTTTATCAGCCACCCTCAAACTGAGCCTGATTCAGTTTGTTGCTCAAAGACACTATATCAGGGTTGGTGTTTGAACCCTCATGTTTGTGGTATGGTGATGGCGGAGTGTTACTGCTTTTTCTAATTCTCGGTCGTTCTGTTTGGTCCTCCAGCTGCAGGAGACGGTGAAGAGGAAGTTGGAGAGTGCCAGTTCTCCGCTGGGCAGAGATCAGGTCAACGGTTTCAGCGATGGCTTCCCTCCCAACAAGAAGGCCTGTCTGGACAACGGCACCACCAACGGCTCCCCGCTGGACTCCAAGCTGGGGATCAGTGACGCTCTGAACTCTAACGGGACCCACGCGCAGGCCGGAGAGTCAACGGACGGTGGCAGGGAGGCGGGCTCGGACTTCCAGCGGAAGGAGATGAAGCAGGAGCCCGATGACATCCTGCCCATCATGCCACCGTCGGGAGGAGGCAACAACAGCCTGTTCCCTGACCTCAACCTGAACGAGCAGGAGTGGACGGAGCTGATGGAGGAGCTGAACTGCTCTGTGGCCTACGAGGACATCCAGGACATTCTCAATGACGGCTTTGAGGACCGTAAAGACCCTCTGGAGCTGGCGCCGACTCCAGGTGGTGCTGGGGCGGTGGGAGGAGGAGCAGGAGGAGCAGGTGGTGGGGGAGGCCAGTCCTCCCAGGGTCTGCTTCCTCCAGATCTGGCCAGCGTTAAGACGGAGTTCTCCCCGGCCTCAGTGGCTTTCGAGCAGGACTCTCGCACCGGCTCCCCCCAGGTCAGGTCCACCTCCTCTGGGCCACCTCCTCACCCGACCAGCTCACCTGTCGCCTCCTCCTCTGCCTCTTCCCCAGCTCTGCCCCCATCCCAGCCGGCTCCTCCACCCAGGCAGCTTCAGCCTCCCCCCAACCACCTTCTCCCTCCGGGCCCCCCGGTGCCCAAAGACCTATCCCCTGCCCAGCAGCTCCAGCAGCTGGCGGCCCAGCAGCAGAGAGCTCAGCACCTCCACGGCCAGATGCAGCACAAACAGCCACAGCCGGGGACCAAGTTCCACAACCAGGGGCCCCATGCCCACCCCCCGCCTTGGCCCCAGATGGCCAACACCTCTCAGAGCCCACTAGGGGGCGCGTTTGGTATGGACAAACCCACGAGCCCCTCCCTGTACCCACAGGACTTCAACCCCAACGCTCAGAAGCAGCTGCTGATGCCCGGTCAGCCCAACAAAAGCTCTCCCAAGGCGGGGGCCGGCAGCTACATGCCGGGGCCCGCCGGACACCCCAACATGATGGGTCACCCGACGTCAGGGCCGCCTCTCAGCCACCCACCGGCGCCAGGGGCTCAGGCCCCGGCCGCCATGCCGAACTACAACAACACCAAACCTCTGTCGCACTTTGAGGCGGGGCCTGGGCCGCCGCGGCCCCCCAACACCCAGAGCCAGAACAAGGCGGCCCTGCTGACGCTGCTCAGACAGCAGCAGATCAAACAGAAGAACAGCATGAACTTCCGCCAGCACATACCGCACTCACAGGTAAGAAACACACCATGTTTTGATTAAGTCTTTTTCTCACAAAGGTTCAATTGCACTTACAGTAACAAGGGTAGCATACTTTACCTTCACTTTGTTTCTACCTGCGGCCTCTCTACTGTTCACTGACTTCACTCCATGTCGTGTGTGTGTGGTTGTATTTGTGTATGTGGAGGAGGTTAGCCCCGACACAGAGTACAGGATGATAATGAATTAAAACAAAATGTCAAAGTACCGATTAAAGACCCTGGGGCTCATTTAATACCAGGTTTTGGTACCCATCACTGGTAATAATTCAGTCAGCATCATTGTTATGTAGCCTTGATCACACAACCCAGAAGAGAATAATTCATAACATTTAACCGTTTCTCACATTTTAATATTAAGTGACGATGATAACATAATCAGGTTAGAATACTGGGGAATGCTCAAGTGAGAAAACCCAAATCTGTGGATGACAGTGGCAACGCACAGTGTGACTTCAAAGGTTTTTAATTGACTTGTTTCTTGATGAGAGAGTTTCAGAGCCGACCTTCTCAGCAGCAGATGCTAACTGTAGCATCCATGCTAACATCCCAACACCACAACAGCAACTGTGCAGACTGATCAGTGTTTCTGCCCTGCTTTCATAACCAGGCCGGCAGCACATTCCTGGACTGAACCACACACACACACACACACACACACACACACACACACACACACACACACACACACACACACACAATCCCTCATACCGCTTCATTCTCAGAATCTAAACTAGGTCTGCAGGTCTTTTCTCCAAAGTCTTTACAAGAGTCTTACAGTGAATCCTTACGATACAGAGCAGACTCCGTGGCTTAAATATTAAATGTAACATACACTGTGTTTTAGGAGGAATCTAACAAATAAACCCAGTCCACACTCCCACTCGGCTGTGCTAGACTGATGTACGATGGAGTCTGAACAATGAGGGTCTGTTGAAGCAGCAGAGTCTCCTGCTGTCTGATTCAGTTTGGACACAGTCACTACTTAAAAAAACTCTGTACCTAAAGAAAGTAAAGAGCATTAGTTTTCCTTAAATTCAGTGGATTCAGCATGGGCGTACAGGGCTGGACCAAGAGAGGTAACTTTTAGGATTAACAGTGTCCTGTTAGCGTTTCCTACGGGCCAGGCTGGCTCCAGACCAGATGACTGTCCCCCTAGCAAAAAAATTGACTCAGCCAATCACAGATTAACAAGGTAGATTAAGGATGGCGATGTCATGTCCGTGTACCAGAGCCAGAAACACCAGAGAAGTGAAGTGTCCACAAAGGTAAACAAGAAGTGTGGATGGGATGGATGAAGCTGGTCAGGGTGTTTGTTCACTTGGAAAATAGAAACAGACATGAAGTTCTATTTTGCTTAAAATTTCGCTGGTGAAACATTTTAAATAGTTAACGTGGTGAAAGAAGTTGAAGCGGCTTCAAAACATTTAATAGAAGAAGTAGTAACAGCAGTTGAAATGGAAGGTGTTGTGTGGCTGTCAAAATGCAGTCAACAAAATAAAATGAAGTGACAGTGAAAATACAGTTAATTAAAGAAGTTGAAGTGGCAGTCAGAATGTAGATAAGGAAACAAGTTGAAGTAGCAGTAAAAACAATTATTGAAAGAAGTTGAAGTGACAGCGAAAACACAGTTAATGTAAGACGAAGGAGTTGTGTGGCAATCAAAAAACAGTTAACAGAAGAAGTTGAAGTGGCAGTCAAAATGCAGTTGCCGAAAGAGACTGAAGTGGCAGAAAAACATTTAACGAAACAAGCTGAAGTGTTAGTGAAAGCGCCGAATTTGAAAGAAGTCAAAATGCAGTCAACCAAAGAAATTGAAGTGGCGTTTAAAACAGAAGAACAGAAAGAAGTTTAAGTGGCTGTCAAAATGTAGTTAATGAAACAAGTTGAAGTGGCAGTAAAAATGATTAACGAAATAAGTTGAAGTGGCAGTCAACATTCAACAAAAGACAGTAATGTGGCTCTGAAAACAATGAACGAAAATAAATTAAAGTGGCAGTAATAACAGTAAACGAAAATAGTGACAGCCAAAACTCAGTCAATGAAAGAAGTTGAAGCGGCAGTAAAACATTGTAATAAAAGAAATTAAAGTGGCAGTGAAAACAGTTAAAGAAATAAGTTAACAGAACATCAAATATAATACATATATAATGGAGTATAATATAATTTTTGATATAATATCAAACTAAATATAAATCAGTCCAGTATGGGGACTCTGTCACACTGGTATCCACAGTGAGCGTCACACTGGCCTGTGGTCATACTGGTTTCAGTCCAACAGGTGCAGATGAAGACCAGTACAGAGCAGTTTGTTGAGTGGAGGTGAAGTCGGTCTGCAGCAGGGAGGCCTTTTGTTCAGCTGCTTCAGACCGGCCTGGGCCCCACGCTTTAACATGCACTGACTGTGTGTGTGTGTGTGTGTGTGTGTGTGTGTTGGTGAAGCAGCTGGTTGCTAAGGCTCACACGGGGGGTGAAGGGAGGCAGTGACAAAGCAGCCTTTCATATTCTCTCTGTATTTAAATATAGCTGCTGCTGCTGCTGCTGCTGCTGCTTGTATTTTTCCTCTCTGCAGTCGGGACGCTCTGTTCCTGCTCAATTTCACTTAAAACTCAAACTTCACCTGTATGTGTACGAAGTTTCGCATTTCTCCTCCTCCTCAGGCCTCCACACAGCACTGTCAGCAGCAGTAGAACTTAAATACAGTTTACTACAGCACTGCACAAGTACTTCTTAACTGTACTTTCTCCGCATCTTTATACTTTTACTACATTTTATATCAAAAGGGAAATATTGTACTTTTGACTGCATCACATTTATTTGATACATGTAGTACTTAGATTGAGATTTATGACAAGAAATGTAAATAACAAGTAAATTATGATATGTTCTTATGCAAAGCGATAATTTTATTGATCTCTTGGTGAAGTTGACGAGCTGTCTGTCAGGATTTAAGGTAAAAATTGCAATTTACACACAATTAAAATTATTTTAGCATGTTTAAAAGTTGTAAGCGAACACTTTAAAATACAAAAAATAATACAAAATTAAGGTATTTGAGTAAGATTCAATAAAACAAATGTCTTGTGTTTGGGCTTGTGGTCCTGGAATATCCTGAAAGGGGACAGGATGCAGATCTTTGGGAAAACTGTTGAACCATTTTAGGAATACGGATAGTATCTCTTCTAAGTATTATTCATTTGTTGTGAAGAAAAGGAACAATTTCTTAAGTCCTCGGGGGATTCAACTTTAAATGTCTAAACTGAAATTTTTTGGCAACCCTGCTGTTTGGATAAATACACTCTAGTCTGATTTATGTTTCCATCAGGACCAGAACTCCTACCCTGCTCCTCCACACGGCCCGGGCCCCGCCAACACTATGGCGTCAGCGCCTGGAAACAACGCCATGGCGGCCCAGCCGGGGGCGAACGCCATGGCGGGTAACCACAGTAACGCAGCGTACCTGAGCAACCAGGCGGCGGTGGCGGCGGCTCTGAAGCAGCAGCAGCAACAACAACAACAGCATCAGCAGCAGATCCTGGAGCAGCAGAAGCAGCAGTACATGCAGAGGCAGCAGCTCATGGCCGAACAGGTAAACATGGACTGTGGAGCTGTGACGCCAACAGACGGCGTAGAAGAGTAGTTTAGATTATTGTCCTAAAAGAGGCCATTTTGGGTAGCAGCACAGCACAGGAAGGTCAACACAGAGACATCAGTAAAATATGATATGTAATATTAATCAGTAGACAGTGAATGACATCAGTCAGTGATGCTGTGTGAGCATGTTTTTATTCACTGTGGGACGTCATGCTTTATGTTTAAACCTGCTGTAGAAGAGAAACAAAGTGCCAACGTGTGAACGTATTCTGAACACTAGAGGGAGCTGATTGTTTATAAAATCATCTCACAGCTTTGAGCCTCCCGATGCAGCTGTTAACACAGTGTCAGGAGTGATCTGGGTTTATATTGTGGTCCCTAAAGGTCTGACATGCTCTTGTTCACTCTCGTATCGTGCCTGATAATAACAACACTGCAATTATGACAACTCCAGGAAGCTTTGGGGAGGCTGTAAATATCTAATATCCAGCTGATTAATAGCTAACCTAACAGCAGGTCCGTTTTGGGTCTTCCAGTTACTCATAATAATGTCCCTTTTGTTTTTTGCACCTCTGCTCATTCACCATGAGCGCTGCTTTTATTTCATTAAGCTGTCGACATCACTGGCAGCCCATCTCTCTTAGAAACCAGTGCTTTACTATCCAGCAGTTGAAGTGATAGTTGTTAGTTGTTACTGTCCTGTTGGTGCTAAATAAATGTCTGACGAGTTGTCTGTCTGTGTCTGTGTGTCTGTGTGTGTGCAGGAGAAGCAGCGGCAGCAGGACCAGCAGCTGCAGAGACACCTGACCCGGCCTCCCCCACAGTACCAGGACCAGCCGGGACAACCGGCCAATCATAACCCTTTCCCACAGCCGCCAGTCAACCAGTTTACAGGTAAGAACGCTACCAGTGTCAGCCTGCTGGAAGGACATCGGGGGAGTAAAATATTGATCTCAGTGTATACGTAGTCTGATTTTAGAGAGCATCAATGAAGTAAATTTTACGGAAATTAATTTGAAAGAAATTTTACAAATTGAACTACTGGTTAGCTGCATTGCTTAAAAACATCCAGAGATATTATGGGATAGAAACCTCAGTATAAACAGTATTAGGGCTGTACCCACCTCAGAGTTATGACAGTTAAATCAGAAGAGAAGAGAGAAGATGATGTTATCTCAAAGCCTTGCGGTAGAAAGTTTGTACTTCTATGTGCCGCTGCATCACGTCTGCAGCTCTCTGTACCAAAGAGTAGTGTAAAAGTCATGAGCGCTCACTCTGCAGCAGAATCTGGAGACTAAAACATCTCCAGAAGTAGGCAAGCAAAAAAAAAAAAAAAACAAACTTCTTGACTTGAAGCAGTCTCAGTCAACCAGCTTTCAAGGGGCAGCTCTGTAAAGTATGGAAACATTTGTTGTTCAACGTGAAACAAACATCTGTTACTCCAGACAAAATCTACTATTAAAATTAAAGCTGTAAAGGTTTGTGTGTTTGTGCCAGACCAGCATTCATGTGTGAGTTCTGCCTGGAAACCTTTAGCTGCACACCGTTAGCATCGTGTGCTTAGGTTAGCACAACCAGAGATTGGCGTGTAAGTCAGTCACACTATGGTGAACTAAAATGAAACACTGAAGCCGGAAGATCCGCATGCTGGTCCCTGAACAGCTACACCACCACCAGAGAAAGATGGGGATGGTGTGTTGGTGTTGCTCCACTGTTTGAAGGCTGTTTTGAATGTTTAAATATTGACTGCAAAGCTATGAAATACTCTGAAGTTGTTTGAGGTTTGTTTTGGAAACCACCTGTGGCCTTTTCATTTATATCTACCGTTTGTTTCGAGGCTCATTAGGCATTGAAGGGGCACATTTTCAGAATCAAACCTGTGCAGCAGGTGTTATTAGCAACACAGTCAGGATGATAGTGCTTGATGCCATGAGGCAACAGCGCAGAGAAAGGAGTCACTGATGAGGTTATACTTCAGAGAGAACTTAAAAACAGTGAGATGACTCTACACTGTGTTTTGAGGCACAGAGAAACACCTTTAACAGTGACAGGAGGAATTAACTCTGCAGATATGAATCATCCAGTATGTGTATGAAAGCTGTGAAATAACAAGAACCTCACAGTGTCAGGTTTACGTTACAATATTATGTTCATATGGTCCTTTAGATTGTGTTATCAGCACTGAGAAAACCCCCAAACTCTGTGCATGAGTCATCATGTTTAATTTGAGATAAATATTTGATTCATATTTTCTGCTGCTCAGATCACACCCACGTTATAGCTGCAGGTCTGAACATTAATTACCTATTAAAATAATGGTCGCCTTGCCTTTTGAGATGATAAAAGATAATAATAAATTCATTTCATGCAGCAGGTATTAAGATTCAAGGAAATAGTGATTAATTTACCTAATTTGTAATAGTTTTTAAACTGCTGTGAGATCAGTAGAGTATTTTCTAAGGCACTAAAGCAAGGAAAACAGCAAAAATAATTTGAGTTGATTGTTTTAAATTTGAGGTTTTAAAGGGGAGGATTTGTTTTTATTTGTAGTTAACTTAAAGAAACTATTTTCTTTGCTTTAGAACAAAAGAAAACATGATATAAAACTGGTTTTTGAGGTTGCACTGGGCCTGAGTACAGTTACATGACAGAAACGATAACCACAAGAGCTGCTGTTTGGTGAAATAAAGTTATATTTTGATCTGTGCTGTTTGTGCTGACTCAGTTTTATCAGATCTGTTGTTGCTGTGGGAGCAGGCGGCTGTTGTTGTTGTGACGTTCAGGACAAACATTTCTGTGTGTGTGTGTTTGTAAATGATGCTCACCGCTGATTTGAATGGAAAATAACAGCAGCCTGTCTGTTTGTTTTCAACTGTTAAAACCCACGCTGCCACATGAAACATGAAACTGCCGTCTGTGTTCAATGATGATAGAGAGATAAAATAATTGTTTACAGCTTCCACTGCTGCTGCTGGGTAATTAATACGTTTTTATGGCACTTGGTTGAAAGCTGCGTTTACACAGCAGCTAACAGGAAGTGTCAACGTTTCAACGAGAATTATTCTGCGTGTGTTCATTTTTCTTGTCAGAGCTTAAAGGATTGATTTGCTGATCGACAGAAAATTAATCTGCAGCTGATTTGACGTCTGATTAGTCATTTAAGACATTTATTTTCTGGCTATAGTGGCCAGTCACTGTTGTGTCACAGCGTCTGTAACGTGATGACTTTCTGTAATAAACTGAAAATCTGTGGATCTGTTGCTCCGAAAAAAAATTTAAAATTTAAAAATAATTTCCTGATATTTTATACACAAAACAAGTGAGATCATCGGCAGATTTAACACTGATAAAAATGATAAAGTTGCTTCTGTTTACACAAATAAATGATGTCATATTTACTGATGCTGTTTACTAACACTTGTCTCTTTTCTTCACAGCTTCCTCTCAGCCAATGGGCAGCGTTGGTGCCATGGGAGGCCCCTCCCCCAGCTCCCAGCGTATGTTCCCTCAGAACCAAGGCATGATGGGTATGAGCATGGGTCCTGGCGGTGGGCCCACAGGTGGTGTAGCTCCGCCCCCGGCGGGTAATCAAAGTGACATCAACCTGTCGTCCTGCGGGGGCGGAGGAGGCGGGGCGGGTGTGGACGTGCAGCAGGTGCTCTACAACAACATGAACCTTCACACTAATCACCCGGCCCACCCGTCTCACCCTCAGCAGCAGCCTGGCCTGCAGCGCCAGACTCTGGGTCCCATGAACGCCTCCTACAGGCAGACCCTCCTGGCTCAGCAGCAGCAGCAGCATCTGAAGGCGCAGCCCAACGCCGCCATGTTGAAGCAGCAGCAGCTGGCTGCTGCCGCCGCCCGCATGCCAGGCTCCATGCAGAACAGTATGGGAGCCAGCCTGCCTGGCTCCATGCCCGGCAGCATGCAGGGTACCCAGAGCGCCGCCTGGCAGCAGCAGCTGGCCAACCAGCCGCCCTCCAGTAACGCCGGCCTGCCCCCCAACGCCTTCAACAACCCCCCCAACGCCTTCCACATGCAGCAGCAGTCTCGCATTCCCAAGATGCCGCCTGGCGCTGCACCCTTTGGTGCGAACCCTGGCGGACGTCCCATGGGAGGTCTGAACCCCGGGCAGCAGATGATGCAAACAAACATGGCGGCTGCCCAGCAGAGGGCGCCGCCCAACCCTCAAAGCCTCGGCCAGCCGATGGCCAGTCAGCAGCAGACTCAACAGCAACAGGCCAATCAGAACCAGGCTGTCCTCCCTGACCTGGCGGCGTTTGGACAGCCGCAGGGCAACAGCCGCCAGGGACTGCAGTGTAACCAAGGTTACCAGGTGAGCAGGACTGCCAATCAGCAGCAGCAGCAGGTGTCGTTCGGATACAACGTGGCGTCGGGGAGCTTCGCTGGGGAGAGCGAGCTGGTGGACTCTCTGCTGAAGGGTCAGAGCACCCAGGAGTGGATGGCGGACCTGGACGAACTTCTTGCCAGCCACCATTAGTTGAACACACCTGTCTGCACCTGGAGCACCTGAACCCTGCACTGCTGTACCTGGAGACGAGTGGCTGACGACTTTCTGCAGCAGCCATGTTGAAAAAGATTAATCTTCTCAGACCAGCACTGTAACGTGTTGACAGAGATGCAGTCAGGAGGCCGGTGTGTTAGCATTAGCCACCCCGCTAACGTCGAGACCAGCCAGCTGATGGTGAACGTCAGCCTCGTCCCCTCCCTCTGTGTTTGAGCTGTAACATCCAGCTGACTGGTAGAATAATGAAGGTCGTTGGTCTCTTCAGACGCCGATCTGTGGACAAGCTGTTCGCTGTCCTGATACGATGAGACTGTGTCACATTTTATCAGGGTAGAATAAATCACTGAGATATGAGCCAGCTGCCAAATCCATTGCAATGCAATGAAGAAACATGAGGATGTTTGGTGTTCCTGCTGGTTAGAGTTCAGCTCCCGCAGCAGTCAGTGTGTAGTGAATCTTGATCAAAGACACTTTGGTTCAGCAGACAGTCCGCTGAGCACCGGAGGTTTAAAACCCAACAGCTGGTGACAAATAAAACCAGCTCAGTCGCAGCTGGAGCCCTGACGTGTTTCATCCTCATGACTGAGAGGAACGACACCAGGCTTCATTCAAAAATCTGGTAATTTAACGATGAGTTGCTGTTTGCGGAGTTAGACACCTGGTAGAACAGAACTTTAAAGCCTTCTCTAATTCTCCAGGGTCTGCTGGTAAATTCGGGATACAAGAGATCCACTGAAATCTGTTTTCAGAAGTGTGTTTGCTGCCATCCATCAAACTGTAGAGAAAAACAGACAAAGGAGTCGTGTGTTTAACTGGCAGAAACACAGACGTAGACGGACCAGCGTCTATAGTTTCACGGTCTAAATTGTTGTATCATCCAACTTCAGAGTGCAATCACCAGCAACAGAAAGTGTTTCCACGGTTTTATTATTTTATTTTCTATGTTAAACTGAGTAACTTTTATGTTATGGGCTGATGTCACAAGTTCTGTTTCTACCTCGTGTGTAAATCCGCAAACGAGCCGCAGACTGACGTCGAGTCTGCAGATTAACGAGTGTGTGTACATATAATCCTGTTGCACACTGCAGTGTTTATTGATGACTGGAGACTGAACGGAGGAGGAGGAGTCGTATTAAGACTACTGAAGCTATGGCTCAGTGCTAAACCACTGTACCTGCCCCACAGCGCCACCTACAGACCAGCAGCACCACTCGGTCGCAGTTTCAAAAACCTCGACGACAGGTCGACTCTCTCACAGTTTCGTCGCTCAGCGGCGATGAAGTTAAATCACTCGTAAAGTGGAAATAGACAAGCTTTTGCTTTAACTTATGATAAAGTAAATGCTGATGGCAAAATTAATATTGACGCCGTCTGCGTTTAGAGTGGGTCACTTACAGCTTCGCTTCACTATGCAATTCTGTCTGTCCCCGGATATGATCGTACGGGAAAATGAAGGCTCAATTTACGGCACAAAGGAAGTGCAACTAAAACAAGAAGAGGATTGCGTTTTGTTTTCTCTGAATGCTAACGGTAGCTATCCCCAGTTACTAAAGAGTATCAGTGTGAGTTCTCTGCAGTGATTATCCCAGTAGAGGAAATGGCGGACGTAGAGAAACCGAAGTAACTGCAGAAAAACACAACGCAGTGTGTCCTGTGCTGTTGACAGTAGTGGCGCTAACAATAATACCACTTGGAAGTTGAAAAGTTGTCTGTTTCCACTTTAAAAAAAAGCAGCTGATTGTTTGACAGAAAATTAGCACACATTAGCATTATGTGATCGAGATATTTTAAAGGACCATACTGCTGTTTTTGCATGTTTTACACCAGTTTAATACCAGTCACAAATACTTTTTGTTTCTGTGACCATTTTCCAAAACATCTCTAAGAGGTATTTTCCAAACTGAACCCCATTTTACAGTTTTTTGTGTCCAAGTAACCAATGGAAAAACAGGTTCTAAAATTGGTACAGTATTGAGAGAGCAGGGTGCAGTGTAACCACTGGGGGTCATATTGCACTGTAAATGAACGACCACTTTAAATGCTCTGTTTCGCCACTGACAGGCTCAGATGTTTTTATAAGTGTCTGACAATGAAAACATTTCCTTAATATCTGCTCAACCTGTCTGTTTGCTGTTGTTTCCAACCAAGTCTCACTCAAGAAGAAGTCTCGTTTTGATATCTCACAGACTTATTCACATTGTGAAAATCCACATTTTTTAGATAACACTCACTGGGAGTCCAACTGGAAGCGAGACGTGAGTGGTACAAAAGTGTCCTGTCAACCAATCCACTCTGACTCTGTAGTCCGTAAAAGTCTCAGCTGTCTGTCAGCAGCAGCAGCTCCTGAAAAGCTGAGTGGATAGCGCTAACCTGCCTTCACCAGGCTGACTGACAGCATGAATTTACTGAACCAAAATAGTTTGATGTCACCTCTATGGAAGCAAAATCACAGTGTTTACATGTGTTAATTCATTGACTTCATTTTCTTGGACCCACCATAGCGAGTGAGGGGAATCTACCGTGTCAATACGGTTAGTAAGCAGGGTTAGAAATTAACTTTTTGTCCATCTGCCACTGTGGCTGGTGGACTACGAAATCCACCAGCCACGCAGCAGATAACCAGTGTTTTTTGGCTGATTAGTTAAGCTGTGGAGGCATGTGGTGCGCAGCATATGAGTCCAAAACAAATTTCCCTTTGGGGACAATAAAGTGTGTCGTATCGTAGCTACTCTATCATCCACTTTTCTACCAGCTTGTTTGGTGGCTGGTGCTCATTTCCAACACAAGATTTCAGAGTGAGATTTCTCTCGGAGTGTCACAGTAACAAACAGACCAGGTGAAATGAAAGATGAAGATGAAGAACCTTTTGTTTCTCAGTCAGGTTTCTTCTGGTAATGTTGTCAACAGTCTGAGCCTGTCAGTGGCAAAAATCGGCACTTTTAGTGGACATAAATTGACAGTGTGAACGTGTAGTGGTTACTTTGCAGCCTGTTTCACCACTCTCTCTTTACTGAACCAATTTAATATCAATAATTGTCTCCATTCGTCTCTTAGACTCAAAAACATTGGACACATTGAAAAAACAAAACAGAATATTGTGTTTCTGTTTCACTTCTGTTTTAAAAAATAACTTGTACAGTGAGATCACGTCTCGTCTGCTCTTTACTTCTGTATTACTGTGGTTTAACTTGACCACAACGTGTTACTGTGATGAGTTAAAAGCAGGCGTGATGGCTGAGCCAAAATTCAAACAAGTTCATTTTCATACCGTAGGGAAATATCTGGAAACACACGCCGCTATTTAAATATCAACAACAACACAGCGTGTATTGTTTCAGCCGCTGTTGTGTTAAGGGATTTTTTTTTTCAAGTATCCAGACTGACTGAGTTGAACGGCTGAACTTCTTTGGGTCAAGTGTGTCGTTCACGCTTACATTTGCAGAAAATCTTTATTTGAATTAACACCAAGAAGTTTAAAGTTGGTGTAGATTCACCAGACTGAAGTTAGTTTGTGAACGCAGTTCTCGTAAAACGTGCAAAAACAGCGGCATGTTCCTGTTTAAAACTTGAGCTTTAGGAGCTCGTGTGAAGATATGAAACATGCGCACCGACCAGCAGAGACACAAAAGACACTGTAGATCCCATTGAGACCTTTTCTCTTTAAGATGTAAACGTCGTCAGCATTAAAGCGAGCCAGAGCTCCACTTCCTCCTGCTGCACTGAGTCCACAGACCAGAGTCCACCTGTGTGTCCAGGTGTCCACGCTCAGACTCTGAGTCTCTGATAAAACTCCAGTTAACCTACATTTCAGATCAGTTCATAGAGCACACGCTGAAGTTTAGATGTGTGAAACTTTCTGACTTTAAACTTCAGTTTCTGACCTGCAAACTGAGCTGAGCGGGAAGGTTTCCTCATGACGCAAAGACTGACTTTACTTTGGGCTGCAAGTAACCATTATGTTTGTCAATCTGAAGGTTATCTTCTCAATGAATCAATAAAACTTTAGAAAACAGAGAGAAAAGCCTGTTACATCATCCTGGAGCTTAAAGTCACTTCATCAAATGTCTTGTTTTCTCCAAACAACATTTCCAAACCTAAAAATATTCACGTTATTAAAATTTAAGACCAATGAAAGCAGCGAGTCATCACATTTAAACCTGGAAAAGTCACGTTTTTGTTTGAAAAAGACTTAAATAATTACTTGATTATGGAAAAACTTGTAATTTTCTCTCGTCGTGTTTGAGGTTCTCGGTCATTGGTTCAATATTTTCGTGTTTTGGTGAAACTTTTTAGAGCTCGACCTCCACCAGATTTCATGTAAATGCAGGAAAACACTGTTTAGTCTGTTCTACAGTCACATTATAGATATTATATTATAGATGTGTCAGAGCTGTTTCAAGTCTAATTGGAAAGTAAAAATTCACAGCTGGTTACCTTGAAATGACGTATAACAGGGTTCCCACCATCAGGAAAAAGTTGGGAAAGTTTAAAAACTGTTTTCCAGGCCTGGAAATGGTTTGGAATTAACAGAATGTTTTTGAGAGAAAAAAAAAACATTGTTTAAAATCTGTTTATGAAAATGTCCATAAATGTCACCATAAATACGTTCCCAACAAGATTAATTTATACCTAATGCTTGCTGTGCTGCGTGACCGTTGAAGTGTCACTAGTTTCATGTGATACACACAGACCAGACCGGCGTTATCGCCAAGGCTACGACCCCTTTTGGGCCTCTGATCCACTTGGACAAGGAAGACTGAGTGAACATGACAGCAATCAACCTTAGTTCATTAAGTTGTCGGGTTCAGACAAGGTCACAAAACAATTATTAGACATGTCTACCAAACAAACGTTTCTTTAACAAGAAAGAAATGCAAAGAAGTGTGTCAAAACTATGATCCAAACATGTCAGACCGCACTGAAATCTGAAGGATATTTGATTTTCTGTCTCCCAAAAAGGGGCGTGGCCTCAGTGTTTTGTGAAGTAAGCGTGTGTGTTGGTCTGGTCTGTCGGCGTGTGCAGCCAGTTGGCGGCAGGAATGTCTAATTTGCGAGTAAAGTTAGCACGACAAATGCCTGAGAAATGCGTGTTTAATAATATATATCTGTATCACTATATCGGCCCGTCTTTAACTACCTGAAAATGGGGTAAAATATTATGGAAAACTTTTGTAAATTATGGGCAAAAATCTGTGGGAACCCTGTTATGAGTGGGGACTTTTTTGCCCTGAACGTACCCTCCCAGGCTGTACAGGCTCCTCCCCCTGAATGCTGGATTTGTAAATGGTTAAATTCAACTTTATATACAAACAAACAAGCCCCAAATGCTTCACAAAACAAAACTAAAATTACGAGCAAAAAATATAAATAAAGATAAATAATTTTTTAAAAATTGAAAGACTAAAAATCACAACAGTAAAATGTCAAAAATTAAGAAATAAAAATTTGTAAAATAAAACAAACACCAGGGATAAAAATCATGTGAAAACAATTATGAAGACTTAAAGGCTTTAACATGACTCCAATTAAACGCTGATTTAAAAAAAAAAAAAAAAATCAACACTTTAAGTCCTGATATTCTTAAAAAAAAAAAAAAAAAAAAAAAAAATCCTGTTCAGTCCTAAATTTGGGGCTTTGAGCAGCTGGGGAGGGCAGAGGGCTGATGTGCCTGGGAGTCTTCATTCAGGTAAAAATGTCCCATGAGTCCATAAAAACAAACATCAAGTCCAGTGAGATTTATTTTGAGCATTAACGTTAACGATCTGACAGAAGACACCCCACTATTGTGATGGAAAAAAATCTTTTCAAGTGTCTTAAAAAATATAAAAATCATTCGCAGATTGAAGAAAATTTTCCTGCTTGAAATTCTGACTCTTTTTAGCGTTAAAAATGTTTTGAACGCAGCTTTTAGCTCCTGAAAACTTTCCCAGATTCAGACTGTGGCCTTTCTGCTTCCTGAAGCTCAGACATCAAAGTGTTCAAACTACATCCTGTCAGATCGGACGGCACGAGACGAATTAAACGTTGAACGTGTATGTGACGTTTAGAGTTGTGTCCTCACAGTTCTCATGATATAAATAAAGTCGGGCCTTCGCTTCACGTCCGTGTTCATCGTCCGATTCTTCCTCTGCCGTCTGATCTTCTCTCTCCTGTATCTCAGTCTGTGTCTCCGACCCTTTTAAGGCGGATCTGTGACGCAGTCGGCCTGTTGTCATGTTGTTTTTAAGGTGGAACTGTGACCCGGTCCTTCTATCTACTGTACTGTTTTTGACTTCTTCAAAGAAACGTTTGTTGTGTATTTTATTTGTAATGTTATTATTGCTAAACATTAGCTTGGGGCTGGTTTCACGTGTTTCATCCAAATCGCTGCCGACCGATCTCCTGCCGAATCTTCAGCTTCCAGCGTCGCTCGGCCTCCCGGGGTTTTCTGGGTTTAACTGTGTAAATGTCTATAAATATATTTTTTTGTATGTATGCCTTTCCTAATGATCTGGAGAAGATAGATGTTATTTTTATATATTGCAGCGGATTTTTTGTAAGTATTTTATACTTTTGATATGGTTCTCTGTAAAACAAGAGTATTATGTAAATATAGTTCTTTAGAAACACGTCTGTCGTCCGTGTGTTTCTGTGTGTGTGCGTGTGTGTGTGTGTGATGACATCAGGAGGAATAATCTACGACTCATCCGACATCAGCAGCAACATTACAATTAAAGTATTAAAGTGGCCCCGGGGGAGGGGCTAGACTAAAGTAGGATTTATAGTTGTGTGCAGACCCTACGCACGCAGCCTACGCTGTTTTGAGCATTTATACCTGTGCGGTGGTGTGTCTGTGTCACTCTGCAGTTACACCTCCAAAACACTAGTTGGCAGTAGAGGTTTCTGTGAAGTGCTGTAAAGTTTAGTTGATTGTAAACACACATTAAACACACATTAAACATGGCTTAAAAGAGACAGCTTCAAACACAAGTACACAAATCAGCTTCACTATAACTCGCAGCATTCACAGACAAACACTTGTCTTTATCTGGACACATTTTCCCCACAAATACAACATGCTAATGTTATTAGCACAAGCCTATGGCATTTTACATTGTATAAATTAGCCTAGCAGCTAGTGAGCTTTTCCTCTACTCGTATAAAACCAGGGACAACAGCAACATTTAACAAAGGTAACATAACAAAATTCAGCTCCATTACAGCTCACAAGGTTCACTGACAAAACAACTGTCTTATACTAAACACGTTTTCCAAACAAATACAACATGCTAACGTTATTAGCACAAGCCTATGGCATTTTACATTGTATAAATTAGCCTAGCAGCTAGCAGAGATTTCCTCTGCTCATATGAAGCCAGGATAAATCACACACAAGACTTAAAGTGCTATTTTTGTGGAGGCTTTATTGTCTTCACAATTTATTGTTTCTTATCTGTGAAATTAAAGTAAATAAAAGCTTTGTTTCCACTGAGGGAAATGGTTTCAGCTTACAGAAACAGACAGGAGGTCTGCGTCGCTGTGACATGTAGTTACATTACTGGGGAGGTGAATGTCAGGCTGTATAGGCCAATACATTTTTTGGACCAAAAGGGCTCCTCTGGTAATAAAGGTCATGACCCCTGGCCTAAAAAATCCAATTCACCCCGTCATATTCCATTTCTGCCCAAACATCCCCCTAAATCGTAATATCGTAATATAACAAACGACTTAAACTAAATATTTTAAACTGGAGTTTTGCCTCTTTGATTGAAAACATTTCTTGAAGTTTAAAAGCAGAAATTCTTTGCACAAAACCTCTTCCAGAAACATCTACCTCACCTGTGTGGGCTGGTCACTCACCTGGCTAACTGTCAGTCTTTGCCCCGCCCCCTGCAGGTGTGTTCTCTGTCAGTGTTACCTGCCTGTGTCCTCGCACAGTGCTTCAGTGCTCAGGTGTGTGAGTGTGTTTGGCTCCTACCTGTCGCTCTGACCAGCCGTCCTGCTGCAGAGATGTCGGAGGACGCAGTCGGCCTCGGTGCTGTGACAGTGCTGGGCATCCTGGAGCAAGGTAAGAGGGCATGCTGGGAGTCTGAGAGGAGACTGGGTGGACTGGTTTAATGTGGAGGAGAATGACTGGAGGCTGGTTCTATTTCAAACTGTCCTGTTTATACTTCAGGAGGATTTTGTGATGACCAGAGTAAATTATTTGTCTCCTTTTATACATTTTAATTATTCATTTTTATTCCTACTGATGTACTTTTTTTTTATTAGATTTTTTTTCATTTTATATATATTTATATTTTATATATTTTTTTTTATTTATTCCTGTTGATTTACTTTTTTAATTATTTATTCATTTTTTATATTTTATTATTTTATTCCTAATGATTTTATTTTTTAATTATTTTATTTTTTTTTTCATTTTATATATTTTATTCAATTATTTTATTTATTCCTGTTGATTTACTGTTTAAATTATTGGATTTTTTTCATTTTATATTTTTTACTTATTTATTTTTTATTCCTATTGATTTATTGATTTATTTTTTTATTATCTTCTTGTAATCAGCCTGTCTACCTTCAGCATTTCTCTGCTTCCACTAGTATCAGTTCTTTTTATGAATCAACTTTGCATTCACTACAAACACACACAGTGACCTTTGATCGCACACACAGCAGCTCTATGAAGGAAACTTCAATCATCCTCGTCTGACACACAAACACATCACAAATGATTTATTACAATATTTGATACTGTAGATGGACCTAACCTGTTTCTGTCTGTGTGTGTGTGTGTGTGTGCGCAGCCTATTTCTCTCTGCAGGTGATCTATGCCAGGAGGAAGTATTCTGTGTCTCCGCCCGCCACCACCGGACCGCCAGAGTTTGAGAGAGTCTTCAGAGCTCAGTCAGTCTTTATTCTGAATTTACTTCCCACAGTTAATTAAAACTGACTCTGTGTGTGTGTGTGTGTGTGTGTGTGTGTGTGTGTGTGGGTGTGTGTGTGTGTGTGTGGGTGTGTGTGTGTGTGTGTGAGATATAATACTCAAATATTTGACCCACTTAGAGCCAGACTTTTATCTTGGAACATGCAGAAAGGGACGGAGACTCCTGGTGTCAGGAAACAAGGACAGCGTGTCCATCTCATGTTCCCACAGTTCAACACAAACTCAAATAATACAATTTAAAAAACATTAGAGGAAGAGAAGCTGTGAATCTTCACACTGAAGTTGTAACTTATAAATATGTTACGTTCTGATGTCATAAACTAAATCAAACAATAAAACTGATCATTAAAAGTGTTGCTGATTGTACTCCTGTCACTGAACGAGGGTCAACCTCCTGACATGATGTCACATACGCATCAATAAGACTAGATCTACATGTTTCTCTTTTTTATAAAACTTACTGGAGTTCGAATAAGAATAAATTAATCAGAGGATATTGACTGATTTGGTTTATTTTATTATAAACATAAAATGTAAATAACTCCATAAATAGTAAAAAACCTGAAAACTGTCACTCTGAACGATCTCTGACCTCTGACCCCTCCTGTGTGCTCAGAGCCAACTGTTCAGAGTATTTCCCCATCTTCATCACCGTCCTGTGGACGTCTGGAGTCTTCTTCAGCCAAGGTGATCATCACACACACACACACACACACACACACACACACACACACACGAGTCAGACCTCAGCTCATGTGAGTGTTCATGTTGCAGGTGTGTCTTCAGTCTGTGGTCTGCTGTATCTGTACGCACGCTTCAGATACTTTCATGGATACTCACAGTCTGCACAGGGACGGTAGGAGACACCTACACTTGTCTGTGTGTCTGTCTCTAGGAGACATCTACACATGATTTATCCAGGCTTCATATAAGCAGAGGAAATCTCTGCTAGCTGCTAGGCTAATTTATACAATGTAAAATGCCATAGGCTTGTGCTAATAACGTTAGCATGTTGTATTTGTGGGGAAAATGTGTCCAGATAAAGACAAGTGTTTGTCTGTGAATGCTACGAGTTATAGTGAAGCTGATTTGTGTACTTGTGTTTGAAATTGTCTCTATTGAGCCATGTTTAATGTGTGTTTAATGTGTGTTTAATGTGTGTTTAATGTGTGTTTTGACTCAACTAAACTTTACAGCACTTCACAGAAACCTCTGCTGCTGACTAGTGTTTTGGAGGTGTAACTGCAGAGTGACACAGACCCACACACACACACACACACACAAGTATAAATGCTCACAACAGCGTAGACTCTGCATAGAGCTGACACATGTATAAGTCTCGCTTTAGGTTCAGATACTTCTGATGAGTAATATTCACAGTTTTACCACAGACCCACCAGACTCCATTTAAATAAGAAGTCACTTTATTTTTGATATGAACAACCACTGTTGGATAACTACAGAATAAAGAAAGTAATGTGTGATAAAATATAATCAGCACGATTGGTTGATTGACTTCCTGTCTCTCTCTCTGCAGGCTGGCTCCTCTGTATCTCAGCGCTAAGGTCCTCTGGGTTCTGATCGGGTTCTCGTGTCTCGGCGTGTTCCTCGCCTTCTGCAGAATCTACCTGGACGTGGACCTGGTGCACGAACTCGGCTCTGCCCTCGGTGTCGTCTGAAGGGACCCAAAAAAAAGGATAAAACTGTGGTTCTGAGGCGTTCACTGTCAGGGGTCAAAGGTCACACATCAGGAGGAGATTAGATCTGTGATAATAAAAAAACATTAAAACTCTTGTTTTGTCTTTTGTGAATTATAAATATTTGTTTTTCTGCTGGAAGTTTTGTTTTTCTATTTTCTATGTTCCTTAAATAAAGTCATTCGTTCACTCATGACGCTTAAATCTGTAAATCAAACTCTGAAATTTACATTATATTAAGCTTTTCTATCTCAGGTCCAACAGTACAAGCTGTTAAAGATGTTGATGTTTACTGGAAACCAGTTTAAATATTCTCACTTCTCACAGAACACAAAACCTTTAGGACTTTATAATCTATCTAAAATTACCTAATAATATGCAGCGTAGGTATATATATATATATATATATATATATATATATATATATAAAGTGTCTGTACAGTGTATTTAAACATTTTTTTTATGTCCACAAGTGAAATGAAAGTCTTTTTGTAGTTACACAGTCGCCTCCACACTCTGTTATAAAAAATGACATTTATTTGATATATTTATATATATTATATATATATTTAATGTCATAAACTTGTTGGTTTTCACCTAGACTATTTCACCTGTCTTTCTTGAATTCAGATTGTTACATATTTTAATAAAGTGTGTTAAAATAACTTTACTTCTTGCAGCTGTGATAAATAACAACACTGAGAGAAAATACCCTGCACATAATAAAGTTACAGCCTCATGTTTCACCACAAGGTGGCAGCAAAATATGGTGACAAACACTGAGGCTGATAATTCTACTTCAGTCAGAAACACCTGTGACAAAATAATATGCTTATTGTATGACTAAATCAACTATTAAAACTGTAAATTAATATTCATTATTTTCTTTGGTATTTTTTGTCACATACAGATATACAATGATGATTGATGGTAATATGTATGTTGATGTGTCAAGTCTCTGATCATGTGATGAGACAATATGTGTATGATAGTGTGCACCAGGGCCTGCTATAATTACATTAATAATAATGCATTTTATTTATAGGTGCCTCTCAAAGTGCTCAAGGACATCTTACAAGACACAGTTAAAAAACAAGCAGCAATGTATCCATAGATCATTAAATCAAACAGTTCAGTAATATACAATAAAAGTTAATAAAATGACCTGACAGTAGTCATAATTATAAATATTAGGTATAAAACCATCATGATAGCGTGCACTGGGGCCCACTGTAACTACCTTACATCACTGACTGCAGGACATTTAAAAAAAAGAAGAAGAAATGAAGAAGAGAAGGAGAAAAGGAAAATGAAGAGTAAAACAACAGAAGATGAAGAAGGAGAACAAAAAGAAATGGAAGATAAGGAGACGAAAAAGAAGAACAAGAAAAGAAAACAGAGAAGAAAGTTACAGACAAGGGAAAGTACACATTTATTTTCTGTATGTAGAGTCTAACTATGTCATACATACATCAGCTGCAACATTATCACACACATAAAAACAGAAACCTGACACAGTAGTTAAAGATCCTTTACTAAAGTAAATGACTGTAAAGGTTCTCCAATGCAAGTTGAGTTGAGTAAAAGTACACAAGGAGGCTGCTATAATTTTATTTTATTTTATTTTTTTAATGTATGGCATTTAAAATGAAATATTGTACTGTAAAAAGAAGCCTGCAATATTTAGCCTTCCTCTAAGATGTAGTGGAATAAAAGTATAAAACTAAACGGGAACAGGAAGTCCCGCCCACAAACAGGTGTTTTTAATGTGGGCTTCCGTGCAACCAAACTACTCATGAAACCTAACGATGTTAGCATAGTTAGCATAGTTAGCAGTGGACTTCACACGACAATTTTCCCAACTTGGAGTAATTCTTATGAAAAAGTACTTTGCTTCTTATAATCTTGGATCCTTACAGACTTAAGGAATATAAATGATGGAGGACTGGACCCTTATTCGGACTTTCTGACCGCTTCAAAGATTGGGAGACGCCATATCTGATCATACAACAAGTAGTTCCGACCGAGCATTTTGATTGGACAGGAGACATTCCACCAGTGCTGACGGTTTAACTGGGGCTTTTTACTCCGCATGTATCACTCCGCTTAACGGATGTTGTGAGCCGTCAATCATTAATTACCCGACATTAAGGGTCGTCGTAACAAACTTTGCACCGTAAATTAAATATATGACCACAAATAACATTTGAGTTAAATAATGAGCGGTCAGAAACACGACAAAGGAACTGAGAGAAGCCCGAAAACTTCACTGTATATCTGCAGGTATGATCGTATGACGTCAACATACTGACTAAAATGGCGACGCAGACCTCCTGTCTGTCTCTGTAAGCTGAAACCATTTCCCTCAGTGGAAACAAAGCTGTTATTTACTTTAATTTCACAGATAAGAAACAATAAATTGTGAAGACAATAAAGCCTCCACAAAAATGGCATTTTAAGTCTTGTGTTCGATTTATCCTGGCTTCATATGAGCAGAGGAAACCTCTGCTAGCTGCCAGGCTAATTTATACAATGTAAAATACCATAGGCTTGTGCTAATAACGTTAGCATGTTGTATTTGTTTGGAAAACGTGTTTAGTATAAGACAGTTGTTTTGTCATGAACCTTGTGAGTTGTAATGGAGCCAAATTATGTACCGTTACCTTTGTTAAATGTTGCTGTTGTCCCTAGTTTTTACATGAGAAGAGGAGAAGTTCGCTAGCTGCTAGGCTAATCTATACAATGTAAAATGCCATAGGCTTGTGCTAATAACGTTAGCATGTTGTATTTGTGGGGAAAATGTGTCCAGCTAAAGACAAGTGTTTGTCTGTGAATGCTGCCAGTTATAGTGAAGCTGATTTGTGTACTTGTGTTTGAAACGGTCTCTATTAAGCCATGTTTAATGTGTGTTTAATGTGTGTCTTCCTCTGTGTGATATTGCTTAAATGAGTTTTTCTGATGTTCATGGTTTCATTAAAATAATCTCTAATATTGAATTGTGGAGGATTTAGCAAAGCTAACGATGTGCAGGAGGCTGTGTTCATGATGACGAAAGTTTAAACATTTATAGTTTAATGCCAGATGATACTCAGTGGGTTTAAACTGTAGTCCCAGTCTGTTGGAGGAAATATTTTAAGAGACACAATAGTTTCAAATGGTTTATTTTGAACTGTACTATCTTTTGTAGTTTTGGATAATAAAACAAAAGATGGTAATTTTACCAAACTATCAATTGAATTGTTGTTAATAGACTCTACAGACAGAAAATAAATGTGTACTTTCCCTTTTCTGTAACACTTTCTTCTCCTGTTTTCCATTCTTGTCCTTCTTTTTCTTCTCCTTATCTTCCTCTCCTTCTCCTATTTCTCTGCTCAATTTCTTTCTGTTCTCCTTCATCTCCTATTGTTCTACTCCTCTTCATTTTCCTTATCTTCTCCTCTTTTTCTTCCTCTCCTCCTCCTCCTCTGTGTTTCTGAGCTCATGACAGAAACAAAAAGGTGTTGCTACCTGATCTGTTGACCATCAGTCTGACTCCACCCACTGCTCCACCTGAGCAGCAGGTATCAGTTACTGCTGATGGACGAGGCTGATTCAGGGGCCGTCAGAACAAAAATCTAAACCGTTGCTGTGTTTCAGATATTTCACCTGAATGTAAAATAACGAAGGAATCAGATGTTTCACTGCTGTGAATCAGCTCATTAAAAGGAAATTATTGTTAAAAGATCCGACTGTTACATTTGACAAGAAAACGCATCATCTCACTTTCCTCTGTGGCTGGGATGATCATATTTACTGCAGCACCTGAAGGCAGCATTCCTCACCTGCAGTCTGTTACCAGAGATCTTCTATTGAGAGGAAGAGTCGCTCTGTTCACATCACACACACACACACACACACACACACACACACACACACACACACACACACACACACACACACACACACAGCCCATGTTACCATAGTTAATGTTTAATGTAAATAAAAACATAGAATATTTCTTAATCACTGATCAGTCTGATATTCTGTTTAATGACACTTTAACGTGTCGCTGTTAGCGTTTTGTTGAGTGAATGATGCGACACATTTATGAAATGATTGCGGTTTTGGTTAAGTGTTGATAATCACATTATAGGTCTTAAATCACTAAAAAGAAACACACAGTTAGTGTAATAAATATAAGGAGCAATATAATAAGCAAACAGTATAAAAACACAAAACAATATAATAAGTAAGTGGCAAGAAGAAGCAAAATATAATACATAGTTAGCATATGAGCTAACAACATTATGATGCATTCCATTTGCACTGGGAAGTCGGAATTTCCGAGTTTCCAGATGGAAAATTAGACTGTAGCGCCCTGTGAAGTTCAAATTTCTGACTAAAAAGTTTGAGGGACCTCACTAACCTCGACCTCAAAATCCAAGATGGCTGCTTTGTGCAACCTCTTGCAGTGAACTTTATCTGTGGACGTGTTGCTACGGTGTTTGTGTGTGCAAAATACAGTGTCATGCATTCATATCAACTGGTATTACTAACAAACACTAACCAAACACTGTCCTGGCTTCATATGAGAAGAGGAAATCTCTGCTAGCTGCTAGGCTAATTTATACAATGTAAAATGCCATAGGCTTGTGCTAAAAACATTAGCATATTGTATTTGTTTGGAAAACGTGTTTAGTATAAGACAGTTGTTTTGTCAGTGAACCTTGTGAGCTGTAATGGAGCTGAATTTAGTAACGTTACCTTTGTTAAATGTTGCTGTTGTCCCTGGCTTCATATGAGGAGAGGGAAGTTCGCTAGCTGCTAGGCTAATTTATACAATGTAAAATGCCATAGGCTTGTGCTAATAATGTTAGCATGTTGTATTTGTGGGGAAAATGTGTCCAGATAAAGCCAAGTGTTTGTCTGTGAATGCTGCCAGTTATAGTGAAGCTGATTTGTGTACTTGTGTTTGAAACTGTCTCTATTAAGCCATGTTTAATGTGTGTTTAATGTGTGTTTAATGTGTGTTTTGAATCAACTAAACTTTACAGCACTTCACAGAAACCTTTGCCGCTGACTAGTGTTTTGCAGGTGTAACTGCAGAGTGACACAGACACACCACTGCACAAGTATAAATGCTCACAACAGCGTAGGCTCTGCAGCACCAGTATAAATCCCCCTTAAAGGAACAATCTGGAGCCTGTGGCTGAACCAGTTGAAACCACTGCACCAGACGACACAAAAAAGTGTCTACACATGAGGACAACAGGTCAAAGTTAAGCAGAATGAAGTATAAGGTCCAGTAAACACAAAGTGTGACGTCCTCTTATGAGGACAGAGTGTCTCAGGAGGATTTCACCCTGCCCTGAAGGCAAACAGTTTAAATATGCAGAGAGGTGTTTTGTTTAGTTTGTGTCCTGCAGAGGAGGAGGAGTGAGAGCTCTTTGTTTTCTGCCCTATCTGTGCAGTGATCAGAGAGGCAGCAGGAGGCAGCAGGAGGCAGAGACCTGCAGCTGACAGACAGAGGAGACGCTGCTGCAAACATCTCTCTGACTTTATTCATTCTTCATCTTCACTTTGTTCACCATCAAACCCAGTTCACCCAGCAGCTGAGAAGACTGCAGACACACTGATGTCAGGCTGAACTGCAGCTCCTCTCTTTTATTATTTACATTATTATTGTTTTTATTTTTGTTTGAAGTGTTTGTGGTGCTCGCGGAGATGCCGGTGCAGATCCCGGACGACTCGGACTTCTCCTCGTTCAAAGACCAGTGTCTGAGCGGGGACGGCTGGGTGAGCCGCTACAACAAGGGAGGAGTGACGGTGTGGTGCCGGGAGGAGGAGAGCAAGACGGTCCAGAAACTCAAGGTGAGGAGTTACTGCTCTTCATCATCATCATCATTATATTATCATCATCACAGCCTCCTCTGTGGGCTGACTGCTCCCAGATCAGTTTAGAGCACCATGACACCAGTGTGTCCGGGTTAAATAAGTACTGTTTAAATAAAGACTTTGTGTCAGTGAGCTGAAGCCAGGTGGCTTTTCAAAGTAAAAGTTGACATCTTTAGGTTTTTAACCTGCTGTATTGACCTGGAAACATGACTGAAGCTTTCAGGTGAATTTAATGGAGGGAAAAAAATAGAGCTGAAATGATTCATTTGTTCCTGATTGACTAAAAAAAAGAAAACATTATTATTATTATTATTATTAATACTAAGAAAAATAAAATAAATAAAAATATAAGAACGGAAAAACTAAAAATTTAAAGGTAAAATGCGAAAAATAAAACAAAATAAACTAAATTAATTGGGAATAATCATCAAAATAATCAGTGGTGAAAAAAATAAATAGAAATATAATAAAGGAAAAATAAAAAAAACTTCAAGAAAAAATGCAAAAAATAAAAATAAAATAAATATGTTCTGGATTTGGACTGCTGGTCGAATTAAACAAGCATCTCCCCAGACTCTGGAAAATTATATTGTTTTTTAAATACTATTTTCTGACATTTTAAGGGCGAAACAGTTAATAATTAATTAATTACTTGGGAATAATCGTCAAAATAATCAGCAGTGAAATAAATACATAAGAACATAATAAAGGAAAAAAGTAGAGCTGAAACGATTAATTTATTCCTGATTGGCTAAAATAATAATAATAATGATAATAATGATAAATAAAAGAAAACTAAATAAATAAATAATAATAATAATAATAATAATAAATATAACAAAGGAAAATTAAAAACTTAAAGGAAAAATGCAAAAAAAAGAAAAAAAGAAAAAAATATAATACTGCAAATTTTCAGCACAGAACCAGAAACTGAAGTGCTGATTATAATTTACAAATTTCACATTAAAATATCAGTTTACAGAGATAAAATAAATCAGCTAAATCTGCTTATTATCAGTGTTACACATGTAGAATTCTGCTGCACAAACAGGTTAAAGTGACTTCTTTTCTTCCAAAAATAAAACGAGTCGTCTTAAAATCACATCATTAAACCAGGGTGTCTACAGGTCCTTAAAAAGTCTCAAAACACTGAAAATGTAAAGCCTTAAAAGTCATTAAACAGCCTTGAATTTGAACTTGTGAGGTCTAAACTGCTGCAAACATTTGATCTAATTTAATTTATCCATTTTAAGTTTCTTTAGTGAAAAACAGTGAAGCATTTCTATGTTAAAGTCCATATTTATGATGTTATAGATCTTTAAAAGACTATAATGCTGTCATTTTACTTCATAATGCACTTACCTGTTGGCAGAATGTAGATTGACTTAACTCATTCTAATAACCATAGTCCTACATAACCTTTACCTCTGTGCCAGACCACATATATGCTACTTACCTGCGATGCTTTGTCCAAAAACCTGCCCTAAATTTGGTTAAAAGGTGTCTTGAACAGGTCTTAAAAAGAATTAAATTTAACCTGTAGACACCCTGAAAGTGTTTTACAAAACACTCTCAACTCAAGGTCCACTTACTGTTTATTTACCAGAGCTTTCAGCAGCATCTGTTTGAGTGTGTGCAGTCGTCATGGAGATGACTTAGCTGTCGTCGTGTAACCTCAGTTTGGACAATGTGAGAATTAAGCCAAATTTTTTATTTGTCTATTCTCTGTTTTCGAAAACAGGAGTAAACTTTCAGTCTGTAACAGAGAAACGTAAGACAGAGACACTGAGAATAAAACGTGATGACTTTAATATTAACGAGCTGCAGACGCACTGAAGGGAGATCACACAAAAATATAGCGAGTACAGCAGAATGTTGTTGTGATATTTAACTTTTACAGTGTCACAGACAGAGACAAACATTCAGCCTGTCTTTAAGACATATAAAAACATTGGAACAATGAATAATATAAATAAATAAATGGTTGACATGAGTGTCAGAGAGCAGGACATGTCGACCGTGTTCTTCCTATTTCACCTCTTCAGAGTGAACGGGCCGAGTCAGTTGGTTGAATCAACAGTTCCTCCTTCAGTTAGTCAGAGTCAATATTTAGTGACAGATCTCTGTGCGAGAACTCGTCTGTGTGGTCAAACCAGTTTAATGTACTGATGTGTAAATCTGAGTAAATAGCAGCTGCAGGAACTGGAAACAAACACAGTACAGTGACTGACCCTAGAGTCAATCAGCGATCTCCAAACCCATCAGTTATCCATCTGGTGACAGTCAGCCTCTGGGGACAACGGCCGGTGTTCAGGAGATCCGGTGGAGCCGGCAGATATCCAGGATGAGAGTCCTTCTTCTGTGAGCCGGACATGTCGGCTAATGTCCTTTAAGACATGTGTGCGTATGGATTAAGATACGTTTTAAAAGGCTAATGTGAAGCAAAATCATTGTGCGTTCTGCCTCACTGTGCAGCCTGTAGCCTGTAGCATGTAGCCTGAGGGCCTGTAGCTCTGTAGCCCTGAAGCCTGGTGACCTGTGGCTCTGCAGCCTGTAGCCTTGTAGCTTGGTGACCTGTAGCCCCGTAGCATATAGCCCAGAAGCCTGTAGCCTGTAGCCCTGCAACTTGTAGTATTGTAGCCGGTAGCTCTGCAGCTTGTAGTCCGAGGGCCTGGGGGTCTGTAGCTCTGTAGCCATGAAGTCTGGTGACCTGTGAACCTGTAGCCTGGTGACCTGTAGCTCTAAGCTTGTGGCCCTGTAGCCTGTAGCCCTGCAACTTGTAGTCCTGTAGCTTGTAGCCCTGCAACTTGTAGCCCCGTAGCCTGTAGCCCTGTAGCCATGAAGTCTGGTGACCTGTGAACCCGTAGCCTGGGGACCTATAGTTTTAGCTTGTAGCCCTGTAGCCCTGCAACTTGTAGTTCTGTAGCCTTGTGACCTGTAGCCCTGAAGTCTGTAGCCCTGTAGCCCTGCAACTTGTAGTTCTGTAGCCCTGAGGCCTGTAGCTCGTTGGTCTGTAGCCCTGCAGTCTGTAGCCCTGAGGCCTGTAGCTCGGTGGCCTGTAGCCTGATGACCTGTAGTCTGTAGCCCTGACGCCTCTAACATGACGCTCTGTAGCCCTGTAGCCGGCAGTCTGGTGGCCTGTAGTCCTGATGCCTTTAACCCGACGGCCTGTAGTCTGTAGCCCTGAGGCCTGTAAACTGACGCCCTGAGGCCTGGTGACCTGTAGCCCTGTGGCCTGTATCTCGACGGCTTGTAGCCCAGTAGCCTGCGGCCCTTAGAGCTGTAGCCTGGTGACCTCCTGCAGAGGAAAAGCAAACCGGCGCTCAGCGTCAGCGTGCTGAAAAATTCAGAGTGGAAAGGAAAACGTAACGGCTGGAAACTTGAGGACGGAGGTGCAGAGGCGTTCAACCGACAGCAGAGCTGGGAGACGCTCCAGCAGAGAGAGGACTGAGACAGAAACAGAAACCAGTTCAAGTTCACTTTACAGGTTCTGTTTTCTTTACTGGAACATTTCCAGTCTGGAGACACACTTTCCCTCCAAATATATCACATATATGATCCAAGTGTTGGAGCTGTGTCATTTTAAAGGGGGACATGTCCTCACTTTGATCGTCTCAGGCTGAATTTACTTTTTACCTGAAGTCTGTGAGAGTTGTCCTCTGACAACACAGAGCAGGAGAGAGCAGATCTAAGCAGATCAGCAGTTATTACTCTGAGCTCTGAGCCGTGAGCTGAGGAGCAGGCAGTGGAGCAGAGACTCTGTCTGACTAGTGATGGTTGTTGTTGCTGTATGCAGCTGAAAGCATCTGCAGAGACACCTCAGTGTGTCAGGTGGAGAAATTACTGAGAATTTATTTGTATTACTAAAAAGACAGTTGAATTGAGCACCAACTAAAAACAATTGCCACATTTCTGATGTTACAAACCTTTAAATCTACCACTGAACCTAATACTGTATTTTTACTTCATACCTGCTCTTACCTGTGTCCAAAAATTAGTCTTAAATTGATTAAAATGATCTAGAAAAGGTCATAAAAAGCATTAAATGTAAGTGTCTTACACCTGTGGACACCCTGCTCCACCTGAAGAGGATCAAATGTGAAACCAGGACAATTCACACAACGGGGAAACTCAGGTGGACATGAACACCACCTCCAATTGAAGATCATGTTGCTGCAGGATGTGGAAACATTTTGACTGAAAACAGGCCGACAAAATCTGTAAATGCAGCTTTGATATTATCAGATTTGGAATCACAAGAGAAATTGTGGCTTTTCACATGCACTATGATACAGTCAGAGTTTAATCGCAGCGTGGGCGTTAGAGTAACTGCAGCTGCAGACGCTCCTGTTTGCTTTAAGAGGCTGCTGGCCGGTCAAACCATCGGTTAGTGGAGGCTAACTGATGTGTCTCACAGCTCTCTGGAAAGACGAGACGTTGGTCGTGTCACACTGACCTCCATCTGGAAACAGATCTGCCAGACACACGACAACTACCAGCTGCTCTGTTTACAGGCTGTCCAGGAAATCACTGCTCACACTGTGGACCTCTTTACTTCACACACACACACACACACACACGTATATATGCATACTTTATCTCAACGCTTTAATTTCGATGCCACAGATAAGAAGAGAGAACTGTTTTCATCCCGAGGGAAACTGTTGTGCAGCAGTTGCAGAACAAAGTTGGAAAGAATGCAAATACACAAAAGTAAACAATAAAGGTTTTCTGCAAGGTGAGAAAAACAAACGTGAACAATACCAGAAATGTAAACAAGTTAACAATGAAGAGCAAATTCTAAATATAAACCTGCTAAAAAGTAAACTAAAAAAGCAGGTCGATGGTGAGGTGAAAACAACTGTTGTACTCCCATTTATCGTCCTCTCAAAGTTGCTTAGCTTCAAATATGCACTGTTTTTGTTTTTTAGATGGTGGAAGTTGTGTTTCTCGGACCCTTGTAACCACACAGAAGCAGATATATGTATTATTAGTTTGGCTGTAGACGTCCAGGCTTTTTATTTAGCCGATACACCAAACAGTTTCTGGTGTATGATTCTCCAGTGTGAGAATTTGCTACTTTTCCTTTTCTTTTTTGTTTTGTTTTTTAATCTCCATAAGCCTGGTTGTGGGTGTGAGTGTGAGCATTTGTCTGTCCTCAGCTAATCTGGCAAACTGCTGAACCAATCAGCCTAATATTTTGTGTGAACATTTACGACTGGAGGCTCAAGGACGACTTGTGGTTGCGATGAATCACAGATGTTGAAATTGTTGATTGTCTTATACTGTCATTGGGAGAGAATTACTGCCCCAAGCAAAGGAGTTCAAGTATATCCAGGTCTTGCTCAGAGGTGATTGTAAAATGGAGTGTGAGATGGATCGGCTTTTTGGTTCGGCGGTCTGCAGTGATATTCGTAGTAATACGGATAGTCATAGTAAAGAGAGAGCTGAGCCAGAAGGCAAAGCTTACGATTTACTGGTCCATCTACGTCCCAACTCTCACCTATGGTCATGAGCTCTGGGTAGTGACTGCAAGAATGAGATCGCAGCCGAAATGAATTTCCTCCAAAGAGCGTCTGGGGTCAGCCTTAGAGACAGATCAAGGAGCTCGGAGTAGAGTCGCTGCTCCTTCGAGTGGTAAGGGGCTAGTTTAGGTGGTTTGGGCATCTGATCAGGATCCTCCAGGATGCCTCCTCTTAGAGGTGTTCTGGGCATGTCCAACTGGTAGGAGGCCCCGGGGCAGACCCAGAACATGCTGGAGGGATTACATATCTCGTCTGGCCTGGAAACGCTTAGGGGTCCTCCAGGAGGAACTTGAAAGGGTCGCTGGGGAGAGGGAGGTCTGGAATACTTTGCTCAGCCTGCTGCCCCAGCGACCTGGCTTCGGGTAAGCGGTTGAAAATGGATGGATGGATACCATCATTGACTATCGACTCCTAACTCCTTTTAACCGCTCAGTAGGGGCCGCAAGTTTTCCTGAAATTGTCTCGACATAAAACGACAAGTCTTACCGTCTGTTGCAGGACACATTTGACACACTTCTGGCTCAAAATCTGACATCCAAAGAAAAGTTTGCTGTCATTTCAAACCAGAGCATCTGCAGAAAAATTCCATACCTGATATGTTGTGATCCACTAAAGTTCGGCACGATACGAGATGATTTAGTCCATGTTTGTGTTTTCTTCATCTTGACTGTAAGGGAGCCAGCCACGACTTGGTTTTGGAGGACCTGCTGCACGGCTGGAAATGTTACAGAATAAGTGGAGCATTTTTCCTGCCTGATTTCCTGTCAGATTTTGTTGCTTCTACCACAAGAAGTAATGAGGCTATGTAGTTAAATGGTTCTCTTTTGTCTGTTTTAATTGTGTTTATTGTTTTTATTTCCTGCTTTGTTGTGCTGCGGTTCACAGACAGCGTTAATACCATTTAAAGTCCAGTTATGAATGACATGGAACAAAGATTTGTGGCTGTTTGAGGTATTAAAAATACATTGTTCCTCGTTGTATCTAAAGGTCACATACAGTGTCTGTTAGCAGGAAAGTCTATCTGCTTTGTGTGTTGCACCATGGCGCCGTCACAAATAGATGAGGTGTGTATTTTTATTACCTTCTGAAACGCGCTGCGGTGTGTCTGCTGCGGTTACAAGAATTGTCTAGAGTGGCAGCAAACAGCTCAGACGGCCGCCTGGCAGAGATCTGCACTCTGAGTGCACTTTTCCAGTTATAAACTCTAGAAGACAGATGGGTAAGACAGATGAGCTGAGAGAGGAGTCAGATGTGTCGTATGAACAGAGGTGTAATTAGTGCAGAAATGAGAACCTCATCAATAATTGACGACTCTGATCCGTCGCTCCTTCAGGTGCTCAGAGAGTGTTTGACCTGAGACTGACCACAGGAAGTTAACCACAGGACCACAGGAAGTCACTGCGGACACATGGGAGGGTGTGTGTTACTGAGCAACACGCACACACACACACTGATACAAAAGCAGAGCTGATGATGATGACGAGGATGATGGCTCCTGTTTTAATAATTCAGGGAGTCTTTCTGGAGCAGCGAGGCGCTTCTTCTCACGCATGAATAATTAAAACTCTCCTGACGACACCTCGCACTGAACCAGGAGAGCAGGAACACAGATATGTAACAGTTTTACCTGTGGACAGGTGCTGGTTCAAAACCCTGAAAATATCACAGGCTGAGATATCAATTAATTTATTTGTCACATGTGATCATGTAAGGTACAAATTAATTTAGAATCCTTGTGACCTGATGGCAGGAGCTCTTTCCTCAACCCCTCATGGTGCTTGCCTTGTGTAACCTTTATCTTGGTGCTTTACGCCGCCCACCCTTTCGACTAGGGCTGGGTATGATACCAGTATCAATACCAGAACCCTTAAAATGATACTGATACCAATAGAGAACTTCTTTAATACCATGTTTCTACTCCATTTAATACCTATAATGTGAATGGAAGTATTTGGTTGCGTAAAATGCCACCAGACACCACGGGCATGTAGTATAGCCATATTATCGACCATTCTGGTGGCATCTCAGAACACTGAACGGACAGAATCTCTGTCAAAGAAATTGCTCTCGTACAGGTTGTAGCTGCTGTGGTAGTGTACCAGTCACATGTCGCTTTAAAAAGAAGAACACTTGGCTGTGAGCGAAACCATAAATAATCCTTTATTTAGTTTAGGGATTAAGGATTAAATGCAGGTATCATTTGACTGGAGAACCTTAAATGCTACTTGGTACTGGCTTATGTCTAACGATACCTTAAAGGCAGTGGGTATCGATACCCAGCCCTACTTAATATTAAGAAGGACGTAGTTCCTTTGCTACTTCTTCTTAATGTTCGCTATCATCTCCCTAGTTTTGTTGATGTTCAGGTGCAGGTTGTTGGCGTGACACCAGCTGTTCAGGTCCTCTACTTCCTTTAGGTAGTAGTTATCTGTGATCAGGCCCACCACAGCTGTGTCATCAGCAAACTTGATGATGGTGTTTGAGTCAAAAGTGGCAACACAGTCGTGTGTACAGGCACTACAGTTGGGGATCTAAAACGCAGCCCTGGGGTACTCCAGTGTTAGGACCTTGACATACCAAGCCAAAGATCGGCCATTGGTGAGCATCTGTTGCCCTAGTTTTTGCGTTGTGTCCTGCACCGTTTGCCCTTGTCATCTGTTTTTTTGCCGATTCAGCGTGTTGAATCGACGTCAGAGGTGTGGGTAATGTGTTAACTGGGTAAGAATTGTTTTGGATCTGCCCTGTTGGTTCTCCAGTTTCCCTTTTTTAATACCAAATACAGATACCTGCTGGAATGGAGAGTTATTTCCTCTTATGCAGGCGCAGAGCATACAAGCTAATTTAATGTCGGTTTGGTGTGTCTGGGCCTTTAAGGATGAGGGTGGAGGAGGTGTGTCTGCCCACTCTCACCATCTGGGGTCTACGTGTCAGGAAATTGAGGATCCACATGCACAGTGCCAGCTTTTTGAGCTTTGTGACCAACCTGGAGGGAACTTTGGCGATAAATGCTGAACTGCAGTCAATGAACAGTAATCTTACATATTTCCTTTTCCAAGTGAAATATGGTGGTCTTCTGTCGATCGGTTGGGACAGCAGGAAAACTGTAGTGGGTTCAGTGTGCTGGTTAGATGTAATCCTTAACCAGGCGTTCAAAGTACCTCATCTCTACAGAGGTAAGAGCCACTTGGTGGTAGTCATTCAGGCAGGTTGGTTTTATTGTCTTGGGCACAGGAGTGATGGTGGACTTCCTAAAGCAAGTGGGTTTGACAGACTGAGCCAGTGATGGATTGAATATTGTTGTAAACACTGGCGCTAGTTGGGCAGCACATAGTTTGATGACCTGCCCACTGATACTGTGTGGTCCTGCTGCTTTCCTGGTGCTTGAAAGACCCAGGTTTTGCTTGCTGGCTGCCAAAAGCCTTAAAGCGAGTTTAGCTCAGTTGCTTTAGATGCATCCTCACTTGACAGGGGGGGCGCTTGTAATCTGTCATAGGTCTTTGCCACATGCTTCTTGGATTGCCCTCCTGGAATTGGAGTTCCACTTTCTTCCCGTAGCTCCTTTTACCTTTTAGGGCTTTTCCTTTAGCACTTTGGCCATGCCAAGTGAAACCATGCTGCACAGATTTGCATTTCCACTGTCAGTTTCAACATGCCGCACAGCATCCAAGATAGACCATCCCTGGAGACGGGCCTGACTACCTCCTAGTGGCCCCTGTTTGTACTTCAGACACCTTCTATATTTTACTGTTTCATGTTCGCTTTCAGCAGTCGTATTAAGTTAAGCCTTTACATAACAAAATAGCAGGGGACTTTTATTGTGAAGAATTTTAGATTTTAAGAGATTAAATGTGTTTATCACCAAATTAGCAGAACTTTGTCAGCAGCTTTTCTTTCATGAAAACAAGTCTCACAAGAGGAGTAGAAGCAGAAACAGCTACAGTGAGATGCTGGATAAAGAGCTGCAGAAAACAGGCTCTTACTGCACCTCTGCAAACAGCTCACCTCCAACTTCTTACACCTGCTGTGCTGTGTGATGGAAAAACATGCCTTGCACAGTAATGGGGGAAATTTATCCGCAGATACACCCGCTGCTTTCAGACGTCATCGACTCAAGACAAGCCGACATCATTTAAAGACACACCCTAAAGCAGGTAACACTGTTGTAATGGAAACGCAAATCCTTGCTGCGCTAGGCTGATGCAACAAGTCCCAACCAAGTCAAGCGAAGCCAGCACATGTGTATAGAATAACGTCATTACTTTGTAGGCTGCTGCTTTGAAACTGCCCATGTTTCCAGACTCCAGCCTGAAGCTGTTGGCTGCAGTGCGTGTTCATGGTATCCCGGATGGTTCTGGAAATTCATGGTTTCTGGTTGTAGGCTGTTTTAAGTGTAGTTTTGGGTACAGTTGCATCTGTGGGTCTGATGTAGGGTTTGGCAGCAGTTAGCATTGGAGCTATTTGTTGACTAGCAACTGTTATAAGCAGCGACTGAAGCAGCATCTTAAACTCAACTACAGGACAAACTGCTCCTGAGCTCATTATATAACATGTAAATCAGGCTTTAAGTTATTGGACGATGGATTTGTCCTCTTTTGAAGACGCTAGGCTAACAGTTTCCCCCTGCTTCCAGTCTTTGTGCTAAGATAGGCTAATAACATCTGTTCCTGTACTCTTCTTTATTCTTTATTTGTAATGTTCATTTATTTAATCAGTGTCATATTCTTTCATTTTATGTTTTATTAATATACAGTATAAAGTAAAATAAAGGCGTGACACGAGCAATTTGAACTCAGTGCCAACTGCAGGTCACAGCATCACCATTCTTTACTGAAACACTTGACAGAAATGACACAGACTGAGGAAGGAATAGATGTAAAGACTGCTGCTGAGTGACAGACAGACAAAGACATGAAGCTCAGGACTTTATGAATGATTAACACTGCAGCAGAGCCGTGCTGATTGAGTTACACGGAGCATTTTACAGCGTTGACCCTCACAATATCTGATGACTGCAGCTCAGCCAAGCCCAACGCCCCTGTAAGACTACAGCAGTGGAAAAAAGTGACGTCCTACAGTAAGCAGCCGTCTCACATGACGTCCAGTGCTCTCAGGGCAGGTCTGTTTTCAGCCTGGCTCCCAGTACGGTCTCAAAAGAATACAAGTAAAGTTTGGCTGAAATCTGGTGGACAAACAAAATTGTAGGTGTCCAGAAAAGAGACATTTTGAGTTCTCTGGCAAAAGTTCAAACATTTATTTTGTCATTTTTTTTTAGACCTATAGCAGGCAAAATGTACACATCAAACTTTAAATGTTATTCCTGGGGTTTCATGTTATACCAGAGCTGCTTCTTTAGTTGTAGTTTCTTCATAAAGAAAAAGGTTTCCAAACGCTGTTGTCCAAATGTGACAGAATGCAGCAAATGTGGAGGAAATACAGGAATAAATGAGCAAAGAGATGGAAAAAAAAATTTTTTTTGGGCCAGACTTTGTTCAGTCTAGCAGTAAAAACTGTATATCATTTCTGAAATTACACAGGGAGCAGTCGCGGGAGGCTCAGATTGGGTGATGTGATGAAGCTTCCTTAAGTTTGTTGCTAGAATTTTAAACTCAGGCTCAAGCAGGAAAAGATGGAGTTACAAGAGTCCAAATGGGATGAGATGAAAACATGGATACCTTTCTCCGAGACTTGATTTTGGATTTAATTTGAGAAAGCAGGACTGTACAGCCCTCGTGACTTGAGCATCAAACAGCACTTCCAGATTTACAGGGTATCATGAATTGATAATGGTTATTAGAGAGGAGCTGGATGGAGTTGGGAAGATTAAATAGAGTAATTCCTGATTTATTGTCATTAAGCTGACATCCAATGCTTGATCTTGTCAAGGCTGCTGATGTCACCAGGTGTGATTGATGCGTACAGATGGGTGTCATGAGCATAAAAATAGAAATTAGTATGATATTATACTGAAAAAGTTCCCAAGAAGAAGCATATAAATAGAAAACTATAGAGGACCTAAACTGGAGCCCTGTGGAACACCACAGGTGAAACTGTCAGCACGGGATGAAAAATTTCCAACAGAAACAGAGACTTTTGGTTCTTGAGGTCAGATATACACCAGAACCACAGATGCTGACCCACATCTCAAGATGGAAACAAGAAGTAGTGCTTCCTTTGCCAAGGCTAATGGGATATGTTGTCAGGGCGTTCACTCTGCTGTTATAGAGCTGCTGGTTCTCTGCCGACCTGAAGGTTGAACACTGAAATCCCAGACTGCCTGATAAGATCTGACCAGGGGAAAGTGAAGCTGCCTCTGAGCAAGGCATCGTATGATCCGGTGTCTCCTCTAACAACAGAACCATCAGTTCGGTTCATAAGGTCAGATGACAGGAGAACAATTAGATGCATCCAAAAAAATGAACCAATCCCTGCATTATTTCTATTAGTATTTCACAAGCAATCAGTTAATGTAGTTCAATGTGTCAGAAGCACAGGCTGAAATAAAATCAAACCTCAACCAGAACAGTGTAAATTCCCGCCAGCTGTTTTCAAGTGGTATTCATACATATACCTACCAAAAGTAATGCACCAGAACTCGTCTATAATCCACAGATGTGATGGGTGTAAAGAAGGAAGTAGTATTAGGAGCGATAGTGCACTGTAAGGAGGCAGGTTGGGACGGTTGATGGGTCAAACAAACACAGGAGTTTCCCTGCTGGAGACCAATGTTTGTGTTCAGTGTGACACCAAGTAAACTTTAAGCTATTTTAAGGTGTGTCGTCAACATGGTTCTTTTCCCAAATATAACCTACTTAACTTTACTTGAGTAAAGCCAATTTTATGTCAAGTACGTAAGTAGGCAACGTAATGTGACAACGCCCAGTGATGTTTCTTTTCCTTAACCTCACCTACATAACCTTACTCGCTTAAACCTGAGCTATGTAACTTTATGTTAAGTACATAGCATGATGACGCCGTTCATGGGGCCCCAGTTTGTTAGATATCATACAAACCATTGTATGTATATGTATCAGTGATTCTTGACAAATGCTCCATCCATCTAGCTGCAGAGCTCACATTTTATTCTTTTTTTTTTTTATTTAACTTTAATTTAACCAGAAAAACCTCTTGAGATGAAAGTCTCTTTTCTGCAGACAGGCGAGTTCCAGACAACATCGAACAAAAACACAGAATAAAATGTAAAGCTCTAAAACGAGCAATATAACAGACAAAGTAAGATTACTACAAAGAAAACCCCAAACGTATGTTAATATATACTAGAAATGAACCATAAAAATCCAAAAAATGGCAACTACACATGACTACAAAGACAAGCTAAGACACACTGTAACTTTGGCTTGTAGAAGACTGTGTACAAAAATCCTGCAGCATGCTTTTAAATGGCCCAGAGGAACCAGTGAGAGCAACATGAAGTCCCTCTGCAGAAGATTTCACACATAAGGAGCTGCAAACATAAACGCCCGCTTGCCAAACTCCGTACGCACCCTTGGTACAGACAATAAAAACATGTTTTGTGAACAGAGCAGAGTCCAATTTCAGTTTAGCCAAATAAAGCTGAGGTTGTGCTGAAGACAATGTCGCCGTCCATCAGCGATATAAACACGTCAAAATGAATGATTAAAAGATAAATATTGGTGAAAAAGCTGCTGAATGCTGCAGATGGGAGTTGTTCAGAGAATCAGCAGCAGGTGTGCAGAGGGGAACAGGGTCAGGTGGACCTCTGGTGGACAGGTGTGGAATGACACAGTCTTCTAGTTAATATGATGTTTATTGTTTTCTCTATTTTTGCATTTATCTTGTTATTTATTGGGTCTTTTTGGCAATGTGCATTTATTGTTTGGTTGATTGTTGTTTGTCCAACAAAATAATTGAAGATCAAAATGAATCTGCCAAGGTGAGAGAAGGAGAGAAGTTTTGACACTTTAACAGTTGTCTCAGAATTACGTTATTTTTCCAGAGTAATGAGTAAAAAACAGGGAATTATTCAGGAAAGAGCTGCAAAACATGGAGTGTAAAACAACCTGAGCTGTGAACCAGCAGGTTTCTCTGCATGTCTCAGACTGAAGGATGAAGGACCTTGAGCTTCAGATATTACACAACACATCCTACACTGCTGCATTTATAACTCTGAATGCTCTCTGTGTTTCTCTGCAGTTTGTTTCACATATTTCTCCTCAGCGACTCTCAGGAAATCCATCCAGCTGATTTAACGTGCAATAAAATAACAGCAGCTCACACATTAAATCCTCTTTACCCCCTCACACCGACACGGACATTATCTCAGTGTTTCTCTCGTGGTGATGTGCAGTCAGCATTGTTAGACCTACAGAAAATGAGTTTATAATAATACATGCTATATAGTTTGCAGAAACAATCTGTGCATTAATGAGTTCACAGAGCTGTCAAACTCTACTCTCTGATCCTTCATGATGTGGCTAAACTATCTAAGAATGGCAGAAAATATTAGAGCAGTAGAGAAGTGGTGCTTAACATCATAATGTGCTGCATAAGATCCTCGTTAGCTGCTTTGCGGAACAATAAGGTGTTATGTAATGCTCTGCTCCCTCTGCAGCACCTTATGTTGGAATTTTTGTTTAATTTTATTCACTGTAAAGTTGTTTTGCTGATTATTTATTTGTTACTGTGTTATTTTTATTATTTATATTCCTTATCTCGCTGACGTTATTGAAAGGCGCCTATAGATAAAATGTATTATTATTATTATTGATAAAGTTTGTTGTTTCTGTCTCTGTGTCTCAGATGAGGATAGTGTGTAAGGACGTGACGGCAGAGACGCTGTACGACGTCCTCCACGACACCAGCTACCGCAGGAAGTGGGACACCAACATGATTGACACGTATGACATCGGCAGGCTGACCGCCAATGCGGACGTCGGATATTACTCCTGTGAGTTCAGCTCTGATGTGAAACTGCCTCAGCTAGCATCATTACATCACCTGTTTGTGGATTTATAGTTTGTACATTTCTCTGTGTTTTAATGTGTGTGTGTCACTTGAAGGGAAATGTCCGAGCCCGCTGAAGAACAGAGACTTTGTGACGATGAGATCTTGGCTTCCTCTCGGCAACGACTACCTGATCATCAACTACTCCGTCAAACACCCGGTGAGCATTTTTATTTAGGGTTACCTTCATCTACACTGTTGTCTTCACAGAGTTTGTTATAAATTGAGCATAGTGTTAGTCAGTCAGGACATTTAAATACATTTAAATAGGGCGCCCTATTTAAACTGCTCTGACCTGCCTACTGTTGCTGCTTCCTCTGCAAGCTGCTTTGCAACCTGCCTCCACCCCAGCTCCTCCTTTTAATGTTGTGTCTGACTTATCAATGTCATTTCTGTTTGTCATTATTTGCTGCTGCTCTCCCTGCCTTAGGCTTTCAATGTAGGCACGTGGAAGGGCAGGGAGGTGTGCTCTCTCTTCACCTGAGACTTTCTGTGTAGGCCTAGAAAAAGCAGAGAGGCCCCAGAACAGAGCCATACCACCAAATATAATACTGCTAATGGATATAAAGTTTTCTTTGACAAAAGTGGTCCTGACTGATTTACACTCCAGGCAGAAGTAAAGCCACAGTTTTAAAACTTGCTCTTCTGAAACCCTAAAAGTCCGTGCTGTCTGCTGAACATTAAAACAGGTCTGTAACCTGTTTCACAAACTGATGCTCTGTTGGTTTAACCACGCATGTAACACACACAGTGACTTCTGGTTACCGCAGTATAAGCTGATAAGAAGCTGTTTGTTACCAACTAAATCAGCTTTTTCCAAACGAGGTGCAGTGCCACAAGATTTATGTTTTTGTATACATTTACATGAACTCCATTTTTAACTGTTTTTAAATGTGTTCAAACACATAAATGAACAATAAACTTGCAGTTTTCCAGGTTTACAGCTGTCAGAAACAGCAACTGTCAGAGCAGTGATGTGAGTCAGAACAGTCTGTGACACCAGAACCAGAAACAAGCACCAAAACTTAAGACTTAAAGATTCTCAGTTTACAGCTTTTTGAGGAGCGATGATACTCGCTGTCTCAAAGTGTCGCCTGTTTTTGAGACAGAACACCTCTATGTAGCCAGCAAATAAAACATACTTTGACAGGATGCAGTGTTGCTAACAGTTTGGGGACTACTGGGACTCCTCATTTAGCTGCAGTAAAGTTGCATGAAAGAATTCTGCAGGACTGTTCGTGTGATTTTTGGTGTAGAGTTAAAGGAGATCAACCAGAGAGCTTTAAAGCTTATGGTTCCCTTTTTCGTGCTGGATTTAGTGCTCTCATTTGCATGAAACTAAAATACTGGTCCAGATTAAACTCTATATGCTCAGGCTGTGAAAAAGTCTTAGATGTAAATTCAGCTTAGAGACAATAAAATGTGAACCTCAGAGTCTGCTCTGTGAGGTTCATGTTCAGCAGATGTTTCCAGTTGTTTGAAAAACTCTAGGTCGCTTCATTGGACTGTTTACAGCCCTGAAAACTAAAAACGTGCACAGTTCAGAATCACATGAAACAGCATCTTAACACAGCGTGAACCAGCCTTTGAGCTAATCCTTTGTAGTGAACAGTTCTTCTCTGTGTGTCTCCATAGCAACATCCTCCTAAGAAGGACTACGTCCGAGCCGTGTCCCTGCTGACCGGATACCTGATCCAGTCCAGCGGAGCCAACAGCTCCACCCTCTACTACCTGACCCAGATGGACCCCAAAGGTGAGACAGCACAAGGAAGGGGACACATTAACATGACACACACTTCAGACTCAGTTCACACACTCAACATAAGGTCCTTTTTCTGATGTACAGTTTGATGTAGAGTGGATGAGAAGTCAGTCAGTTGGTAAATAACCAGTAAAACCAGGATGATGCATCTGTGTGTGTGTGTGTGTGTGTGCTGGAGCAGAAACAGGAAGTCTGTGTGTTGCCTCCAGCCAGTAAAAACGCTGAGAAGCAACTTTCTTTTACCAGTTTGCTGATGTTAGCTTTTTGCACACATATTATGTCCTGAGGTTTTAATGTGTGTGTGTGTGTGTGTGTGTGTGTGTGTGTGTATAATCTATACTCTGTGTGCAGATGTGTTAACTAGTGCTCCATGAGTAGACTGAGCTGTACGCAGTAAATCTCACTGTGTGGTACAATAATACAGTTATACAGGTACAGACATGTTAGCCACCCCAACTCTGATTGTAAAGTCCCCTGTTATAGCAGACATCAAATTATTCTGATGGCATCATTTGTTGTTTAACGTTACTCTGAACTGAACCTGAATCTTGGTGTTTAAACTAAGTCTGATCCTTCAAAGTGAATCTAAAGAGATGAAGACAAGATGAAAAGTCCCCACTCTCTAAATCATGTCACCACTTGCCTAATATTTCCTCACTTTTTAAGAAATATCTCTGTTTTCAAAAAGTGATTCCTTTTAAAAATGTCTAGATTTAAAAATGTCCTCACTTTTTAAAAATTTCCAAAATTTCTGAAAACAATCAATTTTACAAAATGTCCATAATTTCTAAAAATGCCTGTAATTTGTAAAAATGTCATAACTGTCTAAAAATGTCCATTAATGTAAAAATTTATTCACTTTTGAAAACTACGTCACTTCCTAAAAATAATAATAATAATTTTTAACAATTCCCACTTTTGTTAAATTGTCCTTACTTTCTGAAAATGTCTATTATCTCTAAAATGTCATCTCTTTTTAAAAATTTCCTCACTTTATAAAATTGTCGTCATTTATCACCTTCTGAAAATGTCCTCACTTTCTAAAGTTTGTTATCACTTTCTAAAATGTCCTTACTTTCTAAAAATGTCCTTACTTTTTAAAATGTCCTCACTTTCTCAAAATGTCCTTACTTTCTAGAAGTGTCCTTACTGTATAAAATGTCTTTACTGTCAAAGAATGTCATCACTTTCGAGACATTTTATTACTTTTGGAAGAATATCTTCACTTTCTAAAAAATGCCCATCATTTGTAAAAGTGTCATAACTTAAAAAAACTTTAAAAAAAACTTAAAATGTGTTATTATTGATAAAGTTAAAACTTAAAAAAATAAAATGTCCTCACTAGGTGAAAGTCTCCTTTAACACCTGTGTTGTCTCTGTCTTCAGGTTCGTTACCAAAGTGGGTGGTGAACAGAGTCTCTCAGTTTGTGGCTCCAAAGGTAAATTTTTAAATCTGTAAATAAAATATTTTTATCCGCCAGAGAAACTACCTGTCCCCTCATCACGTGTGTCCTCACTGTGTCTTTGTCCTCTCAGGCGATGAGGAAGATCTACAAGGCGTCTCTGAAGTATCCAGACTGGAAGAGGAAGCACAACCCGAACCTGAAGCCGTGGATGTTTCCGGAGCAGAACTCGCTGCCGTGCATCAACGTGGCGGAGCTGACGGTGCAGCGAGCCGACTCCCTGGAGAACATCGACGAGAGCGGACTGAGCGAGGACAAGGCACACCACAGCGATGACGATGAGACTTAAACAGACTGAAAACACGACGTCTCATTTCCTGTTTGTGGGTTTGTTTGTTTGTCACAGCGATGAGAGCCGGACGAGACTTCAGCAGGACTCTGACTGTTTTTATCTGCACATACGTTTGTTCTTCTGTCGTCACTCTGTTCTTTCACATCAGCTCCACATCTGCTTCAGTGACGTCTGTAGATGTTCAGTGTTTAACTGATTTACCAGTTTAGACCAATAAACACACCTGGTTCAGGTGAGGCAAAGATGGTGGTCATGATTCAAGTCTCTGCACGTCCTCACAGGTGTTCACAGGTGTTAACAGGTGTTCACAGGGGTTCACAGGTGTTTACAGGTGTTCACAGGTGTTAACAGGTGTTTACAGGTGTTCACAGGTGTTAACAGGTGTTTACAGGTGTTAACAGGTGTTCACAGGTGTTCACAGGTGTTCACAGGTGTTTACAGGTGTTCACAGGTGTTAACAGGTGTTCACAGGTGTTCACAGGTGTTTACAGGTGTTCACAGGTGTTAACAGGTGTTTACAGGTGTTAACAGGTGTTTACAGGTGTTAACAGGTGTTCACAGGGGTTCACAGGTGTTTACAGGTGTTTACAGGTGTTCACAGGGGTTCACAGGTGTTTACAGGTGTTCACAGGTGTTCACAGGGGTTCACAGGTGTTTACAGGGGTTCACAGGTGTTTACAGGTGTTCACAGGTGTTTACACGTGTTTACAGGTGTTCACAGGTGTTCACAGGTGTTTACAGGTGTTCACAGGTGTTTACACGTGTTTACAGGTGTTCACAGGTGTTCACAGGTGTTTACAGGTGTTCACAGGTGTTTACACGTATTTACAGGTGTTCACAGGTGTTTACAGGTGTTTACGTTTACACGTGTTCACAGGTGTTTACACGTGTTTACAGGTGTTCACAGGTGTTCACAGGTGTGTTTACACGTGTTTACAGGTGTTCACAGGTGTTCACAGGTGTTTACAGGTGTTTACGTTTACACGTGTTCACAGGTGTTTACACGTGTTTACAGGTGTTCACAGGTGTTTACAGGGGTTCACAAGTGTTTACAGGTGTTCACAGGTGTTTACAGGTGTTCACAGGGGTTCACAGGTGTTTACAGGTGTTCACAGGTATTCACAGGTGTTCACAGGGGTTCACAGGTGTTTACAGGTGTTTACACGTGTTCACAGGGGTTCACAGGTGTTTACATGTACAGGTGTTTACAGGTGTTTACACGTGTTCACAGGGGTTCACAGGTGTTTACATGTACAGGTGTTTACAGGTGTTTACACGTGTTCACAGGGGTTCACAGGGGTTCACAGGTGTTTACAGGGGTTCACAGGTGTTTACAGGTGTTCACAGGTGTTTACACGTGTTCACAGGGGTTCACAGGTATTCACAGGTGTTTAAAGGTATCCACAGGTGTTCACAGGGGTTCACAGGGGTTTACACGTGTTCACAGGGTTTCATAGGTGTTCACAGGTGTTCTGCGCAGGTTAAAGGTGGGTGGAGTTAAAATGAGAGTTGACTAAACTGCATGTAGATTTTTTAAACTTTATTTTAGAATAACATTGGAATAAGAAGATGATGCATAAAATATGAGAAGATAACAACATGTAGTGTGACAGGGCTGCAAATATATACTTTTTAATTATCAATTGATCTATTAAGTGTTAGAAACAGTTTCAGGTGTACCTCTCTGTGTATTATTCTATGATGGTTATTCTTATATTGGAGAGAGGCCCTGACAGACACGCTGAAGGAACATAAAACAGTTTGATTTTAATTCTTTGAACAGTTTCAGAGGAAACTATCAGATCTGACCGACTCCTCTAAACTTCCTGTGACCTCCTGAACTCTGATCTTTAATTAAACATGATAAAATATAATTAATCTTGTTGAATGTCAGATTAAAACCAGCGTGAATGTTTGTAAAATTCCTCAGGTTTGACATTTTAGATCAGAAAATAACCCTTATGTTTTAACCTTGCAGTTTATTGGTGGTATTTTAATGAAGAGGAGAGCTGGTCTGTGTGAGTCTGCGGCGCCCTCCAGTGGACAGATCACTTCACCACATCCTGAACTTTGATTAGGGGGCTTGGTCCACGGCAGTGTTTGGATGGGTGAAGTGCTTCAAGTGGCATCCACATGAATGTCAGGACCAAAGGTTTCCCAGCAGAACATGGCATTGTGATGTTTTCACTGATCGATAAACTCACTGAGTAGGAGCACATGAACACAAGCCACGCTCTGCTTTAGAGCCTTGTCCTGCATTAGAAAAGTATGCAGTTAAAACAAGCAAACAGCATAAAAGAACAATGGCCGAATGTCAGGGAGAGGGAAACAGTTTATTATAATATGAAATACCCATAAAATATGTCTCTTAGTGAGGGGTCGTCAGTTTACTCAGAAAGAGAAAAAGCGTCTCTTAAGGAAAAAGGTTGGGAACCGCTGGATTAGAGGACAGCTCACTTAAACTTTAAGTTAAGGTAATATAATGTTCCTTAATCATAAATCAAATTCAGGTGTTGAACTACTTAAAGTTACTGATTCTGATAATTTGTCCTAATTTGAGTATTTAAAGCAGCTTCAGAGGGTTATACAGAATAAAAGACTGAAATCATTAACAACTAAACTAAAGTAGTTTTGTGTTGATGAAAGTTACAGCAGAGAGATCTGTCTTAACCACACAGCTCATGAGTTATTGGCTGTATCAGACCACATGATGGCGCTATAGATGTTTGAATATATCAAGCACAAGGTTGAAGAAAGCCTCTATATGAAGAGGGACACCTTTAACACAGAATGTGACGCAGATGGTGATGTTGATATTATCCTTTACAGTCTTGAAATGATTTCTATGAAAACGTTGGATTCTTACTAAAAGTCACAGAAAGCCTGATGTGTTTTATTTCCTGTGTTGTGTGTCAGTGAAGGTGTGTCAGAAGGACACTGATCTGTGAGCTGCAGAGTTATAAATAAACGTCTGAGATGAAACGAGAAGTAAAACCGAGGTGGTCTGAGACGTCTGCAGGTCGATCAGCTCTCTGAGTGTGTTGCAGTGAATTCCTGCAGGCGGCTGCTGAGGGTGTTTTTCCTGCGGTGATGAGGAAACTTTATGTGCGACTGCTTCCTTCTTCTTTGGTGCCTGAAAAATGCAGCTGGACTCCGGATCCTCTCTGCGCTGTATTGTCTCAGGCACTTCCTGTTTCCTGTCTGCACGGCTCTGATTGTTGTTTGGGCCGCGAGGAGGAAACTGTCCAGCTTCTTACTGCTCACAGAGGACAGGACGCAGTGTCCACTTACTGCTCAGAGTTCTGCGAATTAGGATCAGTGCGACACAGGAGTCCTGAGTATAAACACACCTATGTGGTCCCTGCACCTCACTCCCCGCCGCTACGAGACTACTTTGCTAGAAAGTTTGCTAATCGGCAGGGAGTCAGGGGGGTCAGCCTCAAACCTGGGTCTTGTCCTGGCTGTATTTGGGTTGTTACAGCTGCTGACTGAATGTCCGTCTAAAATATGAGAGCTGCAGCAGCATATGGGGCACTGAATTCGATGGATTCACTGCTATCAGTCTACAAAAGAGAATAAGCTAGCACACCCTGCGGTCCCTTCACCTCACTCCCCGACATAAGGAGACTACTGTGCAGGGAGGAGAGTGGACGGTAGCTCCGCAGACAGACCTACAGTCAGCGGCTGTCGTAACTTGAATTCAGCCAGTGCAAACCGTGGGCCTGATCCCGGATCACCCTGACTCCTAATGGATTGGCAAACTTTCTGTTGCTGCTGTTGCATGAATTATGGCCACATGCACGCAGTAGTCGAGCTAAGTTCATAGCTCGGCTAATCAGCCAAATCGGACTTCTCGTCTTGTCTGAGTATTCATGCAGAACAGGAAATCAAATTTCTGACCAAGTACGTGTGACTCCGCCTCGATAGTTCCAGTTGACCCAAAGAGGAAGCTAACGATGAATGAAGATAGCGGAGCATGAATGTAGTTTCCTCATCCGTCCAGAAGTGCGTCTTCTGCTTCTCTGTTGTCGTGGTGTTTGTTTTTCTGGGAGTGAACTGCTGCTACGTCATCTCCTTCTTCTTCTGGGGTAAAAGCCCGCAAAAGAAAAAGTGGTGCATGCGCAGAACGCCGAGTCCAACTCCAGTTGGACTAAGTGGATACATGCAGCAATAGTTTGATTTTCAATTGAATTATCTAGGTGTGTTAGTCGAGCTATGGATAGTCCAGTTTTAGTTGGACTAAGCCAATAATTCGATTTTCTGGAGCTGCGTGTAAACACACTGAGTGACTCCTGGTGAGTTTGAGGGATTGCGGAGTGCACTAACGACTCGAGTCAATACTTGCCTCATTTGTGGTCTGATAAACAGTAAATTTACTGAATTCAGAGCCCCATGTTCCTATTTTGCAAGCGAGTTTGAATGCAGCCACAAACTGGGCTTGCCCCTCCCGCTCTGCGATTGGATAGTGGAAGATACTCCTGACAGAGTAGCCAAATGATAGGTTAAGGAGGAAGAGTCAAGTGCAGGACAAAAGTTGTACCTGTACATTTGATTAGGCCCTGTAAAGTTGGGATTTAAACATACAACTGAGTTCTGTGTTCAACTTTTACACCCACAAACATAAAGATGTGTGTCTGGAAACCTTTGTGTAAATCTTCTTCATGCACTCACACATTGGAAATTATTTGTGTAAATCTGTTTAAGTCACACATGACTGTATACTAGATAATCTAACTCAGTGTTTGTATGTCTGTGAACAGTAGCCTCTATTCGGTGTCATCAGCTCTGATCATGACATAAATGTTTGTTTTTATTCACTAATATCAAATAATAATTGATAACCAACTATTACACATGAAATATTTATTAAAAAATGATTTAAAATTCATTTCAAACTTTTAAAATCACATCAAAGCACCAATAACACATCTGTTTATACAGTAAAGTAAAATAATATCTGATAACGTGATGTGTCACACACTCAAAAAGCAAATAGGTTTCCTGTACAGGTTTTTTTTTTAAATGAAATGAAATGAAATCAATATATAAATGGAATATAAATGTCAAGACTGCAGCAGTTCAGATAAAATGTCACAATTCACTATAATATATCATGTCGTACATGTACACGAGCTGAGAGAAAATTTAGATCCATATTGTTTCGAAGGGGAATTAAGGGGGTGGGGGCATCTCACCCTGCTTATACAAAATGTTTTCATACATTCCTATATGTTTATACACAGCTTAAATACTTTAAACCATGTTTTCTGTCCATATAGGCTACTCATTAATGTGGATTTTTATTTTGAAGACAAACCGGAAACAGTTTGTGGCAGCTCGGCTTTTATTTTGAAACTTCTGACCGGAACCTGTAGCAGCCGTTATTGTGTATAACTTGACGTCATTCAGAGCAGAGCGGAGTTTCTCCTCCCAGAGTTCCCAGTGTGACTGAGAGCGGCTCCGGACTTTACTGGTTTACTTACTGGGACAGAAAGCTGCAGAGACCGGAACACAGAACCCAGGACTCAGAACCAGGACCAGGACCAGGACCAGGACCAGGACCCAGAGCGGATCAGAGGTGAGTCTCAGTGAATGTGTGTGATTGAAGCGGACTGGATGTGAGTGTGTCTGTGTGTCCTGCAGGAAGCGGCTCGTCCTGCTGTCTGTCCCCCGCCGTCCTGACGGTCTCTTCTTCTTCTCTGGATCTGAGTTTGGGAGTCTTTGGTTCCTCTGAGTGACAGAGTGAAGTGACAGAGTGACAGGGTGACAGAGTGAGGCGAAGAGGAAGTTTTGGCGCAAAGTGGAGCACAGACGCGTCTTTGATGAGAAACATGAATAATTCAGAGACACAGAGCAGCGAGGTCTTTATCATGATGTCTGTCATCATGTCTTTATCATGTGAGGTGTGTGTGTGTGTGTGTGTGTGTGTGTGTGTGTGTGTGTGAGAGAGCTGCAAGTGTTCCTCTGAATCCTCTGAACAACCTGGACTCAGAGTGTCTGTGAGACCAGTTGCAGACTGGTTGTGGTGGTCAGATCCCAGCAGGGTGGAGCTGCAGGATCTGACTGAAGATCTGTTTTTACCTTAAATTTAATTTAAATAATTTTCCCATGAATCAAAAACAATGAGATGATTTTATGATGAAGTAAAATATGGCTGACATCATTTTCTATATTTCTTTTACCCCAATGCATTATGATTTATACAAACACAAATAATGGACAGTTAATCTGATGTCACATCAAAATAGAATAAATTAGACTAAAATAATTGCAGTAAAATAAAACAGTAAATTAAATTAAATTAAAGTGAACTAAAATAAATTAATAAAATAAATCAAATCAAAATAAAATATATTAAAATGAAATAATTGAAGTAAAATAAAATGGTAAATTAACTTAAAGTAAACTAAAATAAAATAATTAAATTAAATAAAAATAAAATGAATTAAAATAAAATAATTGAAGTAAAATAAAATAGTAAATTAAATTAAAGTAAACTAAAATAAAATAAAATAAAGTATTTAAATTAAAATAAAATGAAAATATTGGATTAAAGTAAAATAAAATAAAACAAAATAAAAATACAACGTCATAAACATTGACGAGTTATAACAGACTTTGGGCTGCAAATATATTCTGTATCTATATTCTGTGATATATTTTTAAATAAAGTAATGTTAAAAAAAACAGAATCCAGTAAAATAATGTTTTGTAGGATTTTTTTTATTAAAACAAACATCAGTCATCACACCTGTTTAAAGTGAACCACAGTATATGTTTTATTTTTGTTGTTATTGTGACATCAAAATATATTCATGTATGATATGTTAAAATACATTTTCTGGAAAGTAAATTAGCTAATTTAATTAAAAAAAAAAAAAAATTAATTAAACTGTTTAGGTAATTAAACAAAATTTCTCCTTGGACCGGACTTGGCTCTGACCTGGCCAGGTCATGGACACAGGATCTCTGGGAGTGTCCTGCGGTGTCTGGCACCAGTGTGTTGGCGGTAGATCATTCAGACTGGGATCTGGGGTGTTTGGAGGCCAGGTTGACACTTTGAAGTCTTTGTCACGTTTCTTGGGTCATCTCTGAGCAGGGTGGCATGGTGCATTATCCTGCTGGGGGGCCACTGTCACTGGGGAGTACTGTTGCCATCAGGCGGGGTTACATGGTCTGCAGCGGTGTTTGAGTGGGTGGAGCATGTCAGGTGGTATCCACATGAATACCAGAACCAAAGGTTTCCCAGCAGAACACTGCATTGGAACAAGATAATCACAGTTACTCACTTCACCTGTCAGACTGCTTCAGGTTCAAATCTTGTTTGTGTTTGGGACAGCGTACGTGACGGTCACATTAGTGTTGGTGGATTCATTTGTTTACATTTTCACTTTCTAATTTACATTTTATGTTGTTGTTGTTTATGAATTGTTCCTGTATAGTTTTGTCCCTGACTTTGTTGATGAGGTCCACTGCAGTTGGGGAGAAACTGTTTTTGTGGCGTGAGATCTTGGTCCTGAACGACCACACACTGATGCAACATGTATTAATATTAATAAGAAGCAGTTAAAATATCTGTACACAGTTAAAACTGAGACGTTAAAGGGATACTTCTCTGATTGTCAACCAGCTTTGTATCAGTGTGTGTAACTGTGGTAAACTTCCCTCCATCATATCGTCGCCCAGATCTCCCTGCTCATCTCTCGGCGTGACAGTTTCACAGCTCTAGGGCTGTTGCTCAAACCACAGATCGTACCTCCGCATTTTCACATGCCTGCTACTGCAGACACAGAGGGTGCGTTCGTAAATAGTCACTCTGAGTGGCAGAGTGCATTCTGGCACAAACTGGACCATTCAGAAATTCTGAGCGCTGCTGAAACTGTGTGATTAATAAATCTGCTCTGTGCTGTTTAACTGTACCAGCCGGCCGCCATTTTGTTTCCTGTGAAAACAGAGGCTGAATCCAAATGTACAGGACTTCACCTGCACTTTCGACATCGCAGACTTTACATGATGACAGTAAATACGTCACACTATGTTTAATTGAAGTCTGCACTCCGGCACTCACCAGTGCGAGTGTTTATTGGTCCAGTGTGGCGCAGTGCATTCTGGTAGTTGTAGGTTTTCTACCTCTTAAACAAAGGCAAATACCACGGCCTTTTTCCTCTGTTTCCTCTGGTCATGTGACACCAGTTTAAAAGAAGTGTGCATCTTCTACTGCACAGACAGCTCAGTTTTATGAGAAGACCATCTTTCCAGCAGTGAAACACTTCTTTAATATAGTCTATATTGTCTCCTGATGTATAATTATGTCACCAAACATTTGATTAGATTAAAACACTGGATCATAAAGAGGACGATGATCAAAATGATAACAATAAAGACAAAGAGTCACAGGCTGTTGTGATGACGATGAAGAGTTCGAGCTTCAGAGCAGTAAGACTCGGAGTGAGATGTCGAGGCGTTCACAGGCAACACAAACATCCTGCAAAGAGGAAACTCAGCTTCCTGTTTGAGCTGAAACTTCACAATAAATCTGAAGTGAGATTCTTCATCTTGTGGCACACTGCACGCAGCGAGACTGAGAGCAGAGGAAGAACCTCAGTTAGTGGTCAGCTGACTGACAGTGACAAAAACGTTACCTGACGCAGGTTGTCCTTCACAACATGGATGTGTTCTTAGTTTGTTGAGCTGTTCCTGACTCAGGGTGATGTCACTGTGGTGATGTCACTGTGGTGATGTCACTGAGCCTGATGTGGATCAAAAGTCATCGATGAACAAAAGGAAACATGAACACAAAGACACAATCCATGAGAAACAATCTGAATATTCTTTGTCATGCTGATACTTCCTTCGTGTCATGATGTAACCTCTAGAAACCTTTTTACACTTTTTTCTACAAACTTCCCGTCACTTTTATTTCTATCTCCATCAGACGACGAAGACGTTGCCCTTCTATGTTTCAGTTACATTTATATGTTCCATATATCACACCATATCACGTCACGCTTCTAAGGTTGCGTTTATACGAACTGAAATGGTAAACTTTAGTCGCGTTTTGGCTGATCGTTTACTCGACAGCGGCGTTTTGGGTGCTTGAAAACGCAGTGTTTTGAAAACAGGTCCTAACAGCACCATCTCTGTTGTCATGTAAACTGCAATATGCGGTTCCTCTGAAAACAGAGACATTTCACACATGCTCATTACGGTTCCAGTCACTAGGCATGCACGAGAAAGACGACCATCACAACAACAATGGCGGATTCCCGAGCTCTGTTTGAATTTATCAACGCTTCTCCAGCAAGGTATAGATTTACTGTAGCAACTCCACCTCGGCGTCCGTCCAGACAAACGTTCGTGCGGTTGCCATTTTGTTTGTTTATACTTCACCACAATGGCTGACCTAAGTGAGACTGCTGCCGAGCTGCAGACCACTGTTTGAAACCATCAGTAGACAAACCGATTGTTATTTAGGAAGACAATACGGCACCAAAACTGGATATTTGAAGCCAAAACGTGATCTTTTTACTAACTCTAACCAAGTGGTTATGGTATCTAAACATAACCAAACATTAACCACAGAGTTTTTTAAACATAAACATACATTGAGTTTTAACATATCTGTTGAATATCAGTGAGCAGATGTTACATATCAATGGTTTGTAGCAGGGGCGATTGCTCCGAGACAAGGGAGGCTGAACTTCCCCTAAAATTTCATAGACGAAATGGTCAAATATGCACTATTGAATTTACATTAAAATAAGATTTTACACTGTATTAAACGTGCACTAGGATGAGTTTAACATCATGACTATGATGTTCAAACCTCAGCTGTTTATCACCAGTTTTCAAACGTCATACATTCTCGTGTCAGCACTGTGGACGCAGAGCCTCCAAGCATTCCTATGAGACAGCGCTGAGCAGGTTTTTTTCATGCAGCAAAGCGACACGGTCATTGGATAAATGCGAGAAAATCGTCACTTCCAGGGAGGCTCAGCTTCGGTGGGACCTAATGGTGTTACTAGGCAGGAGAGGACGCTCGGTGTCTGCATGATGATTGGAGGAATTGTCTAAAAGGCTGGACCCCTTTGTGACTGACAGCGCTTTTGAAATACACACCGGCATCGTCGCATTTCGAGCTCAGTCCCATGCCGTTCAGGTGTTTAAACCCATCTGAAAATCTTCGAGGTGTGTTTTGCTGTGGTTGAAAAACGGCTTCAATTAAATGTTCCTTTAATTAGTTACTGCCTTGCTACAATATGACAGATTTTATGATGTAAACTTAAAGTGAGCTTCCCCCGTTTGAAAGACCAGCAGCTGACACTGGTTTGTAGAAAAATACCAACTTTTATTATGTTTAAAGGGTAACTTTGGTATTTTTCAACCTGGACCTTATTTTCCCATGTTTTTGTGTCTAAGTGACTGATGGGAACAACTTTTTTTTAAAATAAATCAGTCCAGTATTGAGTTTAAGCTCTGCAGCCTGCAGAGGCAAAACATGCTGCAGTGTAATCCATGTGGGCAATAAAGCACAGTCAAAGTCCGTCCAGTAAAAGTGTTTGTTTTTGCCACTGACAGGCTCAGATTGTTATTCTAAGTGTCTGACAACATTATGGAAAGGATCCCTACAGAGATAGACCTTTTTGTTTATCTGGAAACAGCCCTGAAATCACCATCACCAAACCCACCAGACTCCATTTAAATAAACAGTAATTTAACTGTGTGTAGAGGCAGCATGTTTTCACATCTGACTGGGTGAATCAAGGGTTGTCTTGTGGGCACCGGCTGCAGCAGTTTTGCTCAATGCTGGATGTATTTCAAAAGATGTTTGTTCCCATTAGTAACGTAAACACAAAAACATCTAAACATAGGGTCCAGGTTGATACTGAAGTTACTCTTTAAGACTGAAGTCTGTGTGTCTGTGTCGACCGGCGACATGAGGTGTGACTCTGTCCTGTTTACCTGAGCAGGTGCATCCTGATCCTTCAGTCAGCAGCTTTACTGTCAAACACAAAAGTTTTCACATCATTTACAGTGTTAACGACATCAGCTGATTACAACAGCAGTTACATCACACACATACACACACACACACACACACACACACACACACACACACACACACACACAGGATGGAGTGTGTGTGTGTGTGTGTTCTCCTGAACAGTAACAGGAAGTCGGACCAACATGTCTTCCTCTTCAGAAACTCCCAGAAACAAAGTGCAGTGATGTAATCGTCGGCTCTGCCTCACTTAAAGGAGCAGGCCGTAGGTTTGTGTCTGTGCTCGTGAAGCTCGGCTGTCTTCAGGTGTGTCCCTCACCTGAGGACGTCTTCGTCTCAAACGTCCGCTAAACTTTGTGTTGCTGCTGGGCTTTCTCAAGGGGGTTGACGTGAAAAAACCTCACATTATCAGACCTTACTGACGTCTGATCATGTCACTGATGATGCTGATTAGTCATCTGAATCAGGTTAACACACACACACACACACACACACACACACACACACACACACACACACACACACAGTGATGCATCAGTGTGTGACTCAGTAATCTGATTGGTAGTTTTTGCGGATTTTGAAAGCAAACAGAAGTTTTGGACACCACAGAAATAAACTTTCGCAAACACTTAGCACTAACAATACCTTAGCAACCATCTGGTAACGCCTTAGCAACCATCTGGTGACACCTTAGCAACCATCTGGTGGCACCCTAGCAACCACCCAGGGCACCTCAGTAACTCAGACGTTGGAATCAGCTGGCAATAGCCATCACAAAAACTGCTCAGGCATGACCCGAGGAACGGGACAAAGAGCTCAAGGCGTCGACCTGACCTCCAGATAGCCCAGATCCTGACCTGTGTCTATTGTTTCTACACGTGTTTAAATACTGAGGATGTGACGTGGGGAGGATAAAGTTGTCTAAAGGCTCTTTTAATGACAGTAATGTTAATAATGATTATTGTTGTTTTGTGACGGAAAGTAAACACTGTGCAGACTTCTGTTGAACGCTGCTGATGTGTGTGAACAAGTGTGTTAGTTTGGATCAGAGCTGCAGCAGATGTGATGATGTTCGCCTTAGCTCGTTGTGTGTGTGTGTGCACGCGTGGTGCATTCATGTGCTGATGTAAAACTCTGGGCATCCTAAACTTGATGCTTGAAAGTCGAAACAAACGCCGAGAAACAAATTCTGAACATCCTACAGCACCTGAACGCACCGCAGAGACAACAGTCATTTTGGATTCAGGGCCTTGGTGTGTTCTCACACCGTCAGCGTGCGTCCCAGAGTTCCCAGTGTTCCCAGTGTGTCTCAGTGTGTGGTTCCAGTCACAGCTCTGGAACAATCGACCCTCTGTTCGTCACAATAGAGACTCACTGTTATTACACTGCCCCACACGCCCACCCGCTCTCCCTCTCCTTTATTTGTCCTTCCTCTCCTCTCGCTCCACTTTCTGTCCTTTCTTTCCGACTTTTACTTCTTCGCTTTCTTCTTTCTCTCTTTTTATTTCTCCCTCTCACTTCCTGTCTGTCACCCTCTCCCTGTCTCTCTGTCCGTCTCTCTGTCTGTCTCTCTGTCCGTCTCTCTGTCTCTCTCTCTGTCATTGGCGGAGGTGAAGACTGAAGGTCACTTTTTTCCTCTCTTCCTTCCTCCCTCTGGTCGTTCAGTCGCTCAGCTGCTCACAGAGAGCTTTGTTCGGCAGCACGTTCACTTTGATTGACAGGTCCGTCATCCTATCACGTTCACCCAGATTCAGATTTCCCGACAGATGCTGCTGTGACAGGCGATGGTGAAGACGAGTTGTTGAAGTAAACACGTGAACATGATGAAGATGCAGCCGTCACTGCAGACACACACTCTGGTTTGGAAGGTCTGAGTATCAGCAGAGTTCAGAGAGTCGACTGCACATGTCTGCTGATGTGACAGTTTAACATCTGTATTTAAACGTCTCTCTGTGGCAGCAAAGTGGAAGTCAGAGTGAGGCACTAATGCTGCTGCTGCTGCTGCTGCTGCTGCTGATGATGATGATGAGGGAGTGGAGGGAGGAAGGACAGACAGGGGGATGGATGAGAAGAGGAAAGGGTGTGTGTGGTGTTTGGGGACAAGTGGGAAGGCCAGAGGAAACCAGGGTGTGTTCAGCTTTAATGTCTTTGTTCTTCATAACATCTGTTTCATGTTCAAATGAAAAATATTAAATATGTTTTCTGTAACACATAAAATAATTCGTACTGTTGTTTCACTAACATGTACTTTAATGTATGAGTAATAAATCAAAGAGGAGCAGTCAGATCGCAAACAGCAGCAGACTCAGAAGAGTTATGACAGTATACAACAATAAACTTTATGTATACAGCATTTTCAAAACACAGTGACAGAAAGTGTGGTTGAACCAGGATGAGAAGATAAACAATAATAACAATAATCAAGATGCTCTGACTGCTCTGTTACTGCGACTTTTGTCAGGTTTTACTCACACCAATAATGTCTCTAAGGTGGAAGAAGATTTCAAATCTTTTACATCAGTATAAATATTACCACCAGAGTTAAGTAAACGTCCTGCATTCAAAATGTTGCTAAAGTATTAGCATCAAAATGTAGTTCAAGGAATACTTCACCTGCAAAATGACCGACCTGCACATCACTTACTTCCAGCTGTGTTGCCTTGAATTTGTGAATAAAACTTGTTTTTTATCTTATGCCTCAACAATGAAAGGAGAATCCAAAAAAGCTGAACGTTCTTCATGAGTTAAAGTAAACAGAGTCCACGTTTAACAAGAGCAAAACTATATCAAAACATCTGTTTACGAACTCTCACACAACTCGTGCAGAATAATCAACATCTCATATATCCAGAGCTATACGGCCTGATGATAGACAGCAGGTTGTCAGGTTGAGAAGCTCCTGGACCAACTGGTGGTACTCCCCATGACCCACCCTCTTTTTTAGGGTCTCATGTACCCACACAGATCTCTGTTTATCTGCTGACAGCCTCTCACCCTCAACCAGAGCTACAGACAGTACCCTCTGCCTCAACATGTCAGGAACTACACACTGATTACTGGAGGATAAATAAAATAAATAAATAAATAAACAGTATATTGATCACACAGGAAGGTCAGGGTGAGGATGTGATGGAGTGGTTGCCTGGCAACAATAAAAAGACGCAGTAAGCATTTTTTTTATAGTGGCAATTATGTGGTGTGCTTCACGTTTTGCAGCCTGCAACCTGACTTCAGTTGATAAAGAACGTTTGCCTTCTTTGGTTTCCATGGTTACAGTTGAGGCATAAAAGAAAAATAAAGTTAAAATAAAAAGATAAAGGCACACAACTCTCCACACTCATTTGTGAACAGTTCTGCTACAGTAATGGCCCCATATCAACATTTTATCTGACAGCATGAGTATTTAATAATAGAAATATGACACTATTGGACCAATCAGCCAAATATTTTTGTGCACATTAGAGACTGTATGTTCAAGGACCTCTTGTGGTTGTGGTGGTTCATAATTTTTGAAAAGAAATCCTGTTTTATTGAATGTTATATACCACCCTTGGCTGCTGACTCCTCTTTCCTCTTAACCCGTCAGTAGAGGCCACATCAAAGACTGCTTCAGTTTCGATTCTTGTCTCTGTTCGGGACAGCGTACGTGACGGTCACGTCATTGTTGGCGGATTCTTTTGTTTGCATTTTCACTTTCTAATTGACATTTTTCATTGTTTGTGATTATGAATTGTTCGTGTATAAATTTGTTCACCATCCTGAAACAGTCGTGGTTTGAATTCATTCTACTGCTGTCATGTAGACGCACAGGACACACTGCCTGTCCTGCACTTCCTGTTCCCCACCCACACCTGGCGGAGATCTGCACTCACTCAGTGCACTTTTATAGTTGTCTCTAAGTCACTGAACTAATTGAAGCGTGTGCAAACAAAAAATCTGGACCCGTGGATTTGTGGAGATATGACGAAAAATCAAATTATCTGACTGAAGGTGGAAGAACAGAAAAAGTGTTTGACTCAAGATGCAGTGTGTGTGTGTGTGTGTATGTGTGTGTGTGTGTGTGCGTGTGTGTGTGTGTGTGTGTGTGTGTGTGTTTCCTCTGCTGCAGTTTGATGGACAGCTGTATCCTGTGTTTTGTTCTGCTGCAGATCCTCAGAGCTGATTACAACAACAGGACAGAGATAAGGAGGGAGGAGGAGGAGGGTGTGGTGAGAAATGTGTAATGCAGGTTTGTGAGGTCCAGAGGACGGGGACTGTCCTACAAGTGTCCTTCTGGTGGACAGGGTCAGGGTGGACGGTTGGACTGCAGCCCAGTCACCAGAAAGATGTTGGCATCGTACGTTTCTGCAAATCATAAATATGATATGTTTGTTTGTGGTTAAGTAGCAGGCATGTTGAAGGGGGAGCCCTTCCTTGTGGAGTCTGCATGTTCTCCCCGTTTCTCCGGGTTTTACGGCTTCCTCCCACAGTCCAAAGACATGCAGGTTAATTGGTGAAGTAGTTGGGGTGAAGTTGGGAAAGTAGCCATCAGAAGATGGGTACACTGTGGTCATAAAGGGATGGACACGGTCAGCAACAATACTCAGGTAGGCTGTGGTGTTTAAACCATGCTCAGTTGGTACTAAGAAAATCTCCCCCACACCATGACACCAGCAGCAGCAGCCTGAAGCGTTGATACAAGGCAGGATGGATCCATGACACCAAATTCTGAGCCTACCATCTGAATGTGGTTTTTCCAATCTTCTATTGTCCAGTTTTGGTGAGCCTGTGTGAATTGTAGCCTCAGTTTCCTGTTGTTAGCTGACAGGAGTGGCACCTGGTGTGGTCTTCTGCTGCTGTAGCCCATCTGCTTCAAGGTTGGACGTGTTGTTGCTTCAGAGATGGTCTTCTGCACACCTTGGTTGGAACCAGTGCTTATTTGACTTCCTGTTGCCTTTCTATCATCTTGAACCAGTCTGGCCATTCTCCTCTGACCTCTGACCTCTGGCATCAACGCTGGATATTTCCTCTTTTTGGGACCATCCTCTGTAAACCCTAGAGATGGTTGTGTGTGAAAATCCCAGTAAATACTCAGACCAGCCCGTCTGGCACCAACAACCATGACACGTTCAAAGTCACTTAAATCTGATGCTCAGTTTGAACTTCAGCAGGTCGTCTTCACCATGTCTACATGACTAAATGCATTGAGCTGCTGCGACGTGATTGGCTGATTAGCTGTTTGCGTCGATGAGTAGTTGAACAGGTGTACCTAATAAAGTGGCCAGGGAGTGTAGTTTTGCTGTTGTTAAGCGCAATTGCCTTTGACTTCAATTCTTTCAGCTACACTATGGGGACAAGTGACAAGAATAAAGTTTTCTTTCTAAAGTTTTCCTCACAAATTCAGTGTAACTGAACAGAGTAACTGACATACAGATGGTCATTTGGAGGATGACGTGTTCCTGCTAAGTCGCTCCTTCAAACATCAGCTGTATTTGTTCACTGTGCTGCAGCAGCGACTGTCTGCGTCCTGCAGAGACACAGACTGAAGAAGCAGCAGTCAGACGTCTGTGGATCAAAGCTGTGAAAGCTTCAGTGTCTTCAATCGTTCACGTTCCACCTCAGGATGAACTGTAATAACTCTGATCCGCTGCGTTTTCATCTGGTGTCATCGTCAGGTCAACATTTTAATGTGTGCGATCCTTTGGTTAATGAGCAGATACCTGTCTGAGGGAGACTTCGCAGCTCTGTTTGCTCTGCAGTGTTTTAAAAGTGGAAGTGTGATGGAAGCGTCTGTATCCTCTGGTCTTTATCTGCAGCCTTCACCTTCTTCCTGCTTCGCTCACAACCTGCAGCTCTCCCTCTTCCTCCTCTTTTTCCTCTCAGATTAGATTTTCTCTGCAGACTCCTCCTGGCTTCTGTCCCCTCTCACTTTTACACTCTGATAGTTTTTGTGCTGCAGCTGGTTTTAGCGTGCTGTAGAAACTGGGCGGGAAATTCTTAAGTTACAGCTTTACTCACTGTGTGATATTTCTACTGTTTAAGGTTTTTGAAAACAAAAACAAGTGTGTCCTCAGACAGATACCTTATATGATCATATTTTTCTTCCCTGCTTGAATAATTTGGAGTAATTTGTTGACTCATCGTCGTCCTGTGAACCGACTGAGTAACAACAGACTCAACAAACTAATTTTCAGTCTGAGTTCATCTTCTGAGCTGCAGCTGACTTCCTCTGAGTGATGAGGAAAGAGCCTGTGAAACATTGTGTCCTCCCGTCTGTCTGCTCAGTCACTTCATCAGAGGTTTCAGTTATAAACATTGCGTACGCACAAAACGAGGCCTGAAAGAAGAAGTGTAAGACACTTCCCACGCAAAAGTTGTGATGCATAAAAACATTTCATGGGAGAAACTAGGGCTGCCTCCGACTAAGAACTTCCCTAGTTGACCAATAGTCGTCATTTAGGGCCTGGTCGCCCGCATGTTTACGATATGAATGTAATGATTAAATGATATATTTTGGTGGTTTGAGTTGAAGGTGTGAGAAAGAATAGTCTCAGTAACATTGTTAACACTGTGCTACATTACAGAGAAATACAAACCGTACTAATGAACCTTCATTAATATAGGCCTATATTTTATCTCCAAGTGCACGTCACACACTGAGCGAGCCGCCTGTTAATGACGCTGTGGGCTAATGGGCATGTAGCTACTTCCATGTTTCACATGATACGTCATGTTTGTAGTCGACCAATGAAGATGAGTTTACATATCACCTTGGGTTGGTCCTTCACCTTCTCAAAATGATCCCACACTTTGGATTTCCTGCCCCACATGTTATTAACTAGCCTGTGGAATAACCACAGGTACCAGCCCTGGAAATTAGGGGTCGTGCTGCCTTTTTTGTGCACCGTATCACAGCCTATTTACCTGAAATCCTGAGTGCAGAGCTGATCTTCTTCCAGGAGCTGTTTATAAATGTGTAGGCCTATCGTCTGTGGGACAGATGTAAAGCTCTGGGTAGCCCTGCACTAACATGATCAACTTTTCCGTGTTTATCAGACTGAATATTTACGGAGGAAGGGAAAGATATCTGTTGGCTGTGATTGGTTTGTGACCTGACTCCTGTCTGACTGCTGAGTGTTGTCACTTCCTGTGTCTGTCCTTTCAAATTAAAGTCCCACATGGTCCAGTCATATAGGTTTGGATTTATTTTGACAAGGTGCAGCTCCTAATAGAGTTTCACATTTGTTGTTTGTTTGTTTTTTCTGTGAGTAAGCAACCAATGAAATTTTGCCGACTAATGACCTTTCTGGTCAACTAACGTTTGGTTGACACTAGTCGCGTTTCCATTACAACTAGAAATGCGCAAAACCTAAATATCGCAATAAAAAACTGGTAATGGAAACACCTATATTTTGAAAATCCTCTCAAATATCATTAAAACATTTTTACGCTCTCATGAGGTGGTTTTTCAGACGTGTTGATATAAAAGTGTATTGCAAAAGTGTAATGGAAACACTTTTTCTGCATTTACACGTCTCCGGAGTCAACGGACATGACATAGGGGGTCACGTGACCAGTTCATTTAGAGGAAGATGGCGCGGTATGTGTGGACAGAGGAGGAGATGGAGTTAATATTAACAGTTATTCATGATAAAAATGTCACAGTTATCTTGGATAGCAAAGACAAGATAGTTATCTTGTCCCGAGACGCATAACACTTTCGGTCATCTTCCTCAAAGTGAAGTCTCGCGGGATGGACGAGAGTTTACGAGAATTACAGCTAGTTCGCAAAACACCGTTCAATGGAAACACCTGCAAGTAGCATTTGAACTTTGTCGAAATTTCAGAAATATCGTTCTTATTTTGCGAACAACTGTAATGGAAACGCGACTACTTTGGAGACACCTTGACCCGTGCTTACGAACATTTTGGACACGGCAAATTGGCGACGCAGATGGTGAGGTGGAAGCCTGGTTGCAGAAATTGTAGAATATTTTTTGGCGCACGCCATTTCTGGCTTTTGTTTGTGCGTACATTTTTAGTATGGATCCTACACACTGTTTTATGACTGAGACTCCAGGTCCTCAGGGTGTCTGTCTGCAGAAAATCTTTGCTTGAAATAAAACAACTGGATGAGTTCATGTACAGATTCAGAGGTGGACGTCGTCCCTGTGAACCTTTAACAGTAATAATCCTGAAGATTTTTGTTTCCTGCAACATCATGAGATCAGTTTTACTCTGATGAAGATGATGATGATGATGATGAGGACAGGATGCACCTTGTTATCTTTATCTTTTTATAAAATTTTTACATTTTATGCCCTTATTGTCAACTTTTTTCCAGCTGTATCAAAAATGCTACTGAATATCGACAATAGTTTCAAGGTATGGTTTCAAAGTTAGGAACTCCAGTCGTATTACAACAATAGTTTGGATATAAATCCTGATCCCGAGGATTTTGGCTGATCTGAGAACAGAAGCTGGTTTCATGTGAAGCAGCTGAAGTCTGGAGGAGGAAAGAGGTCGACAGGAGGAAGCTGCTGTGACTCACTTCCTCCTCCTCCTTTGTCTTCAAGCTGGACGCTGCTGACCTTTGTGTGCGTGTGTGTTTGTGTGTGTGTCCAGCAGTTATTTTTACCCTGCGGTTACATTCAGTGTCAGTTTGGTGTCAGTCGTGCTTTTAGGGTTTTTTATTCTTTCCTCTGTTTCTTTGTGTCACTCGTTCTTTTGCAAAAGCTCATTGTTTCATCGTTGTTTCGTGCAGAAGTGCAACTAGTTTTCCATTTATTTTGAGATATGTGACGTGTGTGTGAAGTCGCATCTCCTCACTGACACCCCTTTTCCACCATATTACAGGTCTGTTCAGGACACTCAGAACCTTTGTGCTTTCTAGCGAACCAGCCTGCATTTCCTCTGGTTTTGAGTGGAACTGTTGTAATCAAAGATGTTTCATCAACAGAGGGTGTTGCGCCAACACACAGCGCAAGATGGCAGATGGCATTAATTACCTATGACCTTTTCTTCTGTCATTAGATATTTGTTTTTATCCAAAACACAAGGATGGACCAGCTGTCCATGAGACCAGGGCTGTGTCAGTCGAATAGCCATTTAATACAAATACTCAGTGACTTGTTTTTCAGTTTGAGCAGGGCTCAGCTCGTTGTGTTCGCTTGCTGCAGCAGGTACTCCGTCCCCGTCCAGCCCTCTGTTTCTGCCCTCACGGTGTGCCAGTGTCGGTTGGCGGGTCGTCGCTGCTGCTGCCTGCTGTATGAGCTTTTGCCTCGCCCTAATATTCGTGTGTGACACTGCCTCTTTTCAATCCCCCCAACACCCGCCTCCCATGCCTGCAAGTTTGTTAGCATCTGCAAGCTCTTGTAGCTGTTTTAGTCGAATAAATAAACAATAAATTCACAAAATATCCAGAGAGGTATTATTATTATTATTATTATTACACATATTTCTTTCTTGAACAGTGAAATAAAACTGAACACTTTCTGAATCCAAGTTTCTCTCTTTTAACCAACTGCAACTCTGTTAATTGTCTTGTTAAATTAATGTACGAAACACATTCAAACCAGGGTTGCAATGGTATGATATTTTTATGGTATGATAACGGCATCACAGTATTAAAGAATTTATGTAATTATCGGTCAGAATAACCCTTAAAGAAATTAAAACAGGTGGGTTATTTTTGGTTCAACAAACATTTTATTAATATGTGTAAAAAGTCTCCCCATCGTAAATGACTAAAATAAAGAGGAGACTTTCCGTCCAGTTGCATTTTTTCTCAATATCATGGATAAGCAAGTGTACATGGTATGATAACCATCAACGTTTGAAACCTGTATATCGCTGCAACCCGAATTAAACCCGACAGAAACAAAATAAAACTCACTGAAACCATCTTACTTTGTCTTGTTAGTCATCTAATTAGTTAGTTCACTGTTCCAACAATAACCAGCTGTGGTTTGGTTAAAATAATTTAATTCACTGAGTTAGATGTGAAAATATGTTGGTCCTCTCTGCCGTTGCTGGCCGGCTGTTTACAGTCCTGTTACGGTATCCCCACCACTTGCTGTTGTTTCTCACCAGTAGATACTGACCTCTGGTGGCATGTGACATGTACTACATATAAAACATCCCCAGTACAGCCTCTGTGTACGCGTACAAAGAGGAACACCTGTGTTTTTTTTCTTGAAAATCATACCAGTGGGATTTATAACTTCCCTGGTACGCTGTAAATTAATGCTCCGAGCGGTTCAACATTAGATGCACGAACTGGAAAGGCACTCATTGCATGTTGGTTTCAAAGGGTTACGAGACGACCATCGCAGAGATATGCTCAACCTGTGGTGAACACTCAGGATATTAGTCTGTTATTCTGAAGGCACAAACTGGAAACAGACTTTGATTCAGAACAGACACGGAGATGATGCAACATGAATCAGGAGCTTCTCCATCTCAGTGTCAGCAGGTTTGACTCACCACATTTCGGAGGGCAGCCCGGCTTTTATTACTCCGTCTCATCCAGAGGAACATAAACAGAGAAGTTGAACACACTGTAGAGAGAAACATCAGGACATCTTTAAACACCAACATGTGATCAGTGTCTTCATAACGGTCTTTATGTTTCTGTGTGTGTCAGACAGCTGCGGCGTGTGTCTTCATGTCGACTTTTATGTCTTTCTGTCATCATACTGAAACAAAGCCAGCGGGCTTTATATAAATCTTACTCACAATCTGTCACACACACACACACACACACACACACGCAAATCAGAGCGAGGTAAAACGTAACACATTCCAACCTTTTTCAGGAAATCCAGAGACACACAATCACTGCTGCACAAGGTCACACACACACACACACACACACACACACACACACACACACACACACACACACACACACACACACACACACACACACACACACACACACACACACTCACTCACACACACACACACACACACACACAGTTTTTCCTTTGAAAGCTCTCCACCCTTCAGCTCGAGGCAGCTTGTGCTGCAGGCACTCCCTGTATCCTGTGTGTGTGTGTGTGTGTGTGTGTGTGTGTGTGTGTGTGTGTTTCCTGTGAAGGAGGACATTCAGTTTGATGTCCCCACTAACATCAGCGTCCTCTGATCTCCACGTGAACACTGAGTCGTCTTCACACTGTGAGGTCACAATAAATAATCTGGACAAGCAGACAGTGAATCTGCTGCTGCCTTTACATTCCTTCATTTTTTCCCCGTAACCGCTTTTCCTCTTGAGGGTCGCGGGGGGGCGGAGCCTATCCCAGCTGACATCCCAGAGGCGGGGTACACCCTGGACAGGTCACCAGACTATCACAGGGCTGACACATAGAGACAGACATCCATTCACACTCACATTCACACCTACGGACAATTTAGAGTCACCAGTTAACCTGCATGTCTTTGGACTGTGGGAGGAAGCTGGAGTACCTGGAGGAAACCCACGCTGACATGGGGAGAACATGCAAACTCCACACAGAAGGGATTCCCTCATCCCAGGTTTAAGGAACCCTCTTGCTGTGAGGTGACAATGCTAACCACTGCTCCACCATGCCACCTGCTGCTTTTACAGTAAAACAGAAATCTGTGTTTTGATGTAAGATACATTTTGTCTTCAAAAGACTCAAGAATTAAACTTGAGCTTTTATTAATATAGTATTATGCATCATGAAGTATCAGCTGTCTTTTGAAGGGTAACTTTAATCTGGATCCTACTTTCCCATGTTTTTTGTTTCTGGTGACGAATTTTTTAAATTGGTCCAGTTTTGAGAGAAAACGCTGCAGCTGAGAAACAGGCTGCAATATAACAGGTCGTGGCATGTTCATCCGTCAATTTGCATCCACTAAAGTATTTGTTTTTGTCACTGACAGGCTCAGATTATTATCTGACAACATAATGAAAGGATCCCTGCAGAGATAGACCTTTGTGTCAGAGAGTTAGACCCTTTTTTAAAACAAGAAACAGCCCTGATATCTTTTACCAGTCTCCATTTAAATAAACAGTAATTTAAGCGTGTAGAGAGCCGGCATATTATCACAGCTAACTGAGTGAATTAAGGATTTATTTCAACCAAACCAGAGCATGTGGTGATTGTTGGAACAGTGGAAAGATGAACCAAGGTAGTTTTTGTGAGTTTTATTTTGTTTCTGTTGACTCTAATGAAGTGTGTTTATGATGATAAAATTATTGTTTATTTAAATGGAGTCTGGTGGGTTTGTTGATTTCAATTTTATGGCAGTTTCTGGTCAAACAAAAACGATGCTATTCTGTAACAAAAACCGCATTTCCACTTAACAAGTTTGGTGTAGTACCCTTGGAACCAACAGTAATCCTTCAGACATGGTACCTAGACCCTAGAGTTTCCATTTCAAACAGTCCTCTTAAATGTGGGCGGGGTTGTTGTCACTCACTGCTCCGTCCAGCACTCACTGTATTTCCTCATTTATCAGTCTGCACCTGGTTTATCATCCACAGAACGAGGCTGCACGCTGACATTTTCAGAACAAAATACAACAGGCTGCAGTGAGAGTCTCTCTCCATGGGATATTTAAAAATAGCAGCTTTGTGCATTTAGTCCTTCTCAGGCAAGCTCAGGGGTTTAGTGTTGCTGTAGCCCACAGGAACGATGCTCTGCAATGCAAATATTTACTTTAGTTAAAACCCCCATCTATCCGTCTATTTTCATCCGCTTCTCCGGGCCGGGTCGCAGGAGCAGCAGGCCAAGCAAAGCAACCCAGCTCTCCCCAGCGACACTTCCCAGCTCGTCCTGGGGGACCCTGAGGCGTTCCCAGACCAGACGAGATATGTAATCCCTCCAGTGTGTTGTGGGTCTGCCCCGAGGCCTCCTACCAGTGGGACGTGCCCAGAATAGGGAGGAGGATCCTGATCAGATGTCTGAACCAACTCAACTGGCCCCTTTTGACACAAAGAAACATAATACATGTTGCAGTTATTAAAGAAAGCACAGCAGTTAATTTCATCATTATTTGTCATGTGTTAGATTCATATAAATGTTTATATGAATGTATGTTAATGCAGGAAATATGAAGCCTTTTGAGCTGCTGAGAGGAGGAAGGTGTGACTCTTCCTTTAGTGACTATTTCTCCCACAAAAAAAACTTTATTTAAGAACAAAGAAACAAAGTTCAGTGTTTTTAATCTCAAGACTTCATGGAGGAAAATAATCAGTTTATTATTTGTTATATAAAGACTGTGGACATGTTTCTGTCCACGACTGCGGACACACTCATTGTTCAAAGTTTTCTAAAAATAATCCTGACTTCGACACCCGACACCCGTCACATGGCACATGACAGCCTGTGTGTGTGTGTGTGTGTGTCCTTCATTACACTGAGCCTGTCTGTCTATTTCTGAGTCTGCTGATCTCTGCTGGTGTCCTGCAGCAGACTGTCCCCTGTTCATGTGTCCCCCCCCCCTCCTCCTCTGTACAGAGGTCAAAGGTCATCCTGCTGCAGACGCAGGGAGACAATCCTGCGGCTGTGTCTGTCCGCTGACATCATGTTTTGTTCTGCCTCTGTGGTTTTAGTTGGCTGGGAGGGGGGTCGTGACCCGTGGGGGTCAAAGGTCACAGTGATGCCATCTCAGATCTGAGTGCAGTAAAAACAGAACCCAGTTTCACCGTCAAGCTTTCATTATATTCCATTATCTGCTGTGGAGTATGTGAAGTGTGTTTGTAGTGCTTTTAAGCCATCAGGCTAATAACTACCGACAGGGCCTGAAGTATCAGTGCTGTTGCTATGGTTACTGGGTCAAAGCTAACTTTGTCCTATATCTGCCAATTGTAAACTGAAGACAGTTATCGGCTAAAATCTGTCCTCACCGACTCATCTGTGATGTGCGTCTTGTAAAAGTTCCTTTAACCATACTTCCACCGTGATCTGATCTACTCCTGCAGGGTGCCACCACATACTAGCAGACTCTGAGAAATTCTCCTTTGTGGTACCTGGCTGTCGGGTATCTAGCTAGATAAAGTAGGCAAGATGGTGGACGGCGAGGGTGTATCAAAGAATTGCGATACAGTTATTGACGGTCATGCATTGTGTGCAGTCAGTGCAGAATGACAAGACAGACTGAAGAGAAGCTGGTAACCGTGTTGTGTTGGATAAAATCAGACTTCTGTGTTCTTGGTTTAACCGCTGTGTTTGGTTCTTGTCTCCTCCAGATGGACAGCTGCCGTCTGTCCCTGCTGTAGGTCAGTGATGGCCGTGGTGTTTCCTGGACGCGGAGGAGACCAAGTCAGATCCAGACTCCATGTTGGTCGTCATGGCCTCGCTGGATGGAAGCACGCCGGTTGAGACGCTTCTGGCAGCGATCCATCTAGAGAGGTCAGAGGTTCACTTATGCAACACAAAGTCTGTACGATGAAGGTCTGTGATTTTAATTCACATAAACATCACAGCAGTTGAGTTAGAGTTAACAATAACCTCGCAAAAACCAATGCTAACACTTAGCATAGCAAAGACATTCAACCTAACTCAGTACTGGGTTTAACAGAGTCAGCTGTGTGTGCTAAAGTGAAGATAAAGAATCAGAATAATAAACATAAACATATTAAGATGAAATGAAAATAAAGGCAAAGTGCTGCAAAAGTCAAGAACATAAAAAATTACAACAAATATGAAGGAAACTATAAAGATACTGTAACAAACAGTATAACAGTTTTAGATTAAGAGAGCTGAGTAACAGATTTCTTGGAGGTCGTCAGTTGGATTCTCGGGCCTTGATGATGAGGCCGGCTGCAGATGAAAAGGAACTGTTTTTATGACGGGAGGTCTTTGCCAGAGGGGACTGTTTCAAAGAACTTGTGACCAGGGTGGGAGGGGTTGGCCACAATATTTGCCGCCCGCCTCAGGGTCTTGGAGGGATGGTTAACTACAGTCAATCACCCTCTGTGCAGAGTGAATGATACGCTGCTGTCTGCTCTTGTTCTTGGCGGTGGCAGCAGCGTACAACGTGGTGGTGGAGGAGGTTAGGATGGATTCAAGGATGGCAGTGTAATGTGTGTTCGTCAATGATCAACCCTGGCTAGCACTTAGAAAAGAAGACTTCTTACATCTCCAAGCACAGGACATGATTTGAGTTGTTTGTTTTAAAGGGATAAACCCCCAATTTTGATCATATCTAGCTCCTGCTCTGATGTGGTTTGAATGCAGACAAAAGCGTCTGCTAATGTAATATACCAGTGTGTGTGAAAGAGTAACATCATGCTTATTATAAATAAAACAGTGTCTGAAATAGTGTTAGCATGCAGCACTCAACACTGACAGGTTGGGCTAAAGTGTTAGCATGGGGCTAACTGCCAATCAGCGTTCATTTTGACAGCTATTTTAGATTGAAGAGAGATGAAAATGTTTCTTAGTTTTAGCCAGATTTTAGTCATTTTTATCCTTAGTAGTTTTAGTTGCGTTTTAGTAATGTTTTAGTCCACTTTTTTATCTTTAAACCAATCCAGTAAGACTAATACAGGTACCAGAAATTAGAATTAAGGTGTATGTAACTACATTTCATTTCTGCAGACTTTCAAACTGTCATGTCTCCAGCAGTGTTTGACAGGTTTAAGGGCCGATTTACGAGCACACGCTTACTGATCATCATTTGAAAAGCTCAACATCTCTCTATTTATGCTCTCAAAAACTTTGATGCCACAGATAACTAATACGAGACAACGAGGATTTGTCCCCAGGTTCATTGTAAACTCTGACTGTTAAGAAGCAGAAAAATAACTTCATTAAAGCCTGAATTCTTTCTTCATCTGCAACATGTTAGTCTGGAGGTTTTCTACTCGTGTCCTCTCACAGAGTTGGTGATTCAAACTAAACTTTCATCTCTGTCCGAGAAACTGATCTGAGTTCAGACTGTTTACTTACAGCACAGGTACACTCACAGATAACTGAGCCTCCTACCTGCCTGTCAAACACCATCAACCCAGAAACCTTCTCCAGTCCGGACTGAGTGGAGTCCTGCAGGGTGAAGCTGTGAAGTCTGGCGGCCACTGGCTGCGAGCGGAGCTAACTGCTAACAGCCACCGCTGCAACTAACAAACTCCACAAATCCATTCAGCAGCTCCACCATCCACAGTCAGACACACACGGCTGATTATTTACTGCTGAATTACAGCTCACAACTTGCACCAACGGCTGACACTGCTTCGCTCAGAATGTTCCTGCTGGCTACTGAAACATCCTGGTGCAGACTATTTACTGGAGTTTACCAGCTTGTTGCTCATGTGGCATTTGAAGATAATTACAAGCATGGTTGTTTGGCTTTCAACGTCCGGAAGTCCACCACTGACATTTTCGTCATGTTTTGTCAACGAAAATGAAACACAGATTTTGCCTTAGTTATTCCAAGTATTTTTTTCTTCAAGATTTATTTTCAGCTCGTTATCGTCTCATTTTCGTCAGGGCAAAAAGGTCGTTGCTAAAAATTTCGTCAAATATTTTACATCAGCAAAATTAACACTGCTGCCAATCCCTATTAAGCAACATACACGTTCCAATATTTGCTGAAGTGTTAGCTTTAATAGGTCGGGACAGGTGGAGTTAGCATGTGTTAGCATGTGTTAGCAGTGTGTATGCTAAAGTTGTGTTTACTGTCTTAATGTTAAATACCATTCACATTTACTGATGGCTGTTGAACAATGGCGAGACATTTAGTATTTTTCCTAAAGCTTTGTTAAATCTGACCAGGAAATGAAATATATTGAAGAAAGCACGGACCATCGTGATGCTCCACCTTTCCTCTCTCACTCCACCCATTTTACACATTTCATGGCTGATTAACTCTTATTTTTTTCATCAAGTTGTTGTTGCTGGCCCGTCTGTGTGGATGATGGTGATTATTGAGTCAAGTTTTTGAGACACGTTACAGCAAAACAAACTTCAAACTTGTTGAATTTGTTTAACTTTAATTACATATTTTTCCGTGCAGGTACCAGGACACCTTCCGTCGAGCTGGTCTCCTATTGGCGAGAGACTTCACACACCTGGATAATGATGCTTTGGTCAGCCTGGGTATAACCGCCACAGGATACAGGAAGAGAATCCTACGATTGGTCAGTCACATTCAGAGGACAGAGAGTCAAAGAGCCAATCAGAAAGCTGATCTCCCACGTGACCGTTGTCAGTCTGTAACGGACATTACCTTATCCGAGCGAGGTCACAGCACTGCATCGCGGCGTCAGTCGTCAGGACCCATTGACTTTGAGGCGTTCAGGAACAGTTCGGCGCCAAACCTTGGCGCCATGTTGACCAACGCTGACAGTAGCAGACCTGCAGTGAAGCCGGTTCCAAAACCGAGAACTGTATTCAACCGCCGCAGGACAACACCTGTCCACTTCTGTCCAACACCAGACCCTGCACCGCCTCCATCCAGGAGGCTTTCCCAGGAATCCATCTGTTTTACTGTGTTAGAGGGTTTGACCTCAGGGGACACGCCCACACCTGACAACAGGTTGACCTCTGACCTCAACGACAAGACAACCACACCCAGCCGAAAACTGAACCAGGTGGAGAGGAGGAAGCCGAGTCGTAGCTTGTCACTGTCAGACGCTGGTGGGTTTTTACCTCCTGTTCCTCCGAGGCTGAACCGTGGGATCCCCCCCGCCACGTTCCAGGGGTCCCCGCCCTCTTCTTCTACTTCACCTGTACGGACAGAGCAGAACCAGACAGTTCCTGTGACTTCCTCTCCTGGTAGTCTTGACAACAGCAGGATCTCTGGATCGTCGCCGACGGGTTCACCCAGAGGTGGCGGGATGGAGATGGTCTCTAATGAGATCTACTGGGGCACTTTACCTAGTTCTACTGCCCCCAGTGGAGGGAGGAGTTACTGCAGCCAGCAGTCAGCTCCTCCGACTCCACCTAGACAAACACCAGAGAGGAACCGAGAGAGGAACAGGTAAGTCTCTCTGAAGGACTTAATACAATAAGGCTTATTACCTCCGCCAAAGAGGTCCTGTTTTTAGTGCCATTTTTGAGTTTGTCTGTTTTTTTGATTGTCAGCAAGATTACGGAAAAACTACTAGCCCAATCTTTATGAAACATCCCAAGCAAGAACACAGTGTACACACAAAGTATTTTTCACTTTATTTAAACTTGTATTATATGCTGCTTTCACCTCAGATGTCACAGGAAAACATGGAGGTGTCTGAGCCAAAATGGCGGCGAGCAGTGCAGTGCAAACAAAGGCAACAGTGCTGACAGAGCTAACAGTGTTAATGGGGGTTACCTGTGGGTCGGGATGGTGTTATCAGTGGTAACCACCATATGAGCACCACCCTCCCATGACACTTATCATGGCTAGTGTGCAGTACAGAGTGGCAGCGATTAGCTAGCCAGTCGGGACCAGTGGGGTGGGGGGGACTCACATGAACTAAGATGCACATTGCAATGCAATTTATCTTGCAAGTGTACTCTTTTTCAATGTTTTGTTTACTTCCTGGATTTTTCCCATATGGAAATTCTGACCAATCAAGAGCAGCTCCCTCACACAAGGCACTTTATCTGGTCCGCTTGTAAATGCTGCCGTGAGAACGCGAACCAACTCCAGGCAATTATACAACTTTGTAACAAAATTAGTCCCTGATTCAGACCAAACAACTCTAGGTCTGAAAGCACCCTAAGATCAAATTTGTTGTCAGGCCAACACATCTCAGCTCATGGCTTTCATCAGGATCCTAATATGTTCCCAGGCTGGATGGGATGTATAATCCAGTGGATCCAGTGTTTTTGGAGTTCAGCCTATACAGAGGGTAAATCTCATGGTATCTCCACTTCTGCTGCACAGACTTGGACCATTCTCTTAATCTAAATCTGTCTCTCACAAGTCGAACTACTTCAGTGACACACTGAACCACTGGAGTGTGTCTTTAAATCAATTATTGATAGCTTATTTGTTGTTTGTCTGTGTGTGTTTTCAGTGGCAGCACTTTAAGTAACAACTCTTCAGGATCAGCCAGAGGTGAGTACAAACAAGACTTTCGATTACTTATGAAAACATGATTTACATTCACTGTAAGATTGTTTTTACTAAAAATCTGCCCTGAAATTACAAAAACAACCATTTAAATCAGGATCCTGTTTATTTTGTCCCGCCTTCCTGGACTTTATTGGTTTGGACAAGCTATTTGAGAATTTGCAGTACCTCAGATTTGATCACTAAATTGTATATTTGTGTTTATGTGGTTTTATAGGCGCACAAGGGTCATGCTAGCTGGGTGCGGGGTTACGTTGCCATCCATGCTACAGTACAAAATTAAGTCTTGAGTTTTCTGTTCAACAGCTTCAACAGACGACCCTGAAGAGGAGATCAGCCCGTACTGTGAAACTGTCTTTCAAACCAGGAGAAATCCACACATCTGTGAGGTGAGAGCAGCACACAGGCAAAACTAGTAAAGATCCATCTGCTGCCTTCTGCCTTTCTCTTCTTTTCCTTGTCATGAAGATATTAAAAAAAACAGCAATCAGCGCCTTCATGGTCACAAGTCCAGTGTTTGTTGGGATTAAAGTTGTTATACCTCCAGTCTGTGGTGATAGAAATGTGCTTATTTAATATGTCATCCTGCAGATTGAAAGGAGCAGACTGGAGGAAAGAGACATGAGGAGGGGCGAGGACAAATATGCAGAGGATCATGGGTAAGACGCCAGCAACTCAATAATAACTCAACATTACACAAAAGCAGGAAATACAAACAGAAACATAAGTTTAAAAGACAAAGTCAAACAGCACATTTATGAAAAGAAATAAATGTAATTTGCATTTATTAAAATCAATAAGCGAAAGGAAAAATAAATGGTTTATATGACTTAATTCTGATTATTTAGACAGCAATAAGACTCTTTCATCACAAAATAAGAAAAAATATTTTCATCTGCATTCAACACAAGCTTCAGTTAATTGAGTAAAGGCTGCGAAATATTAAAGGCAGACTGATATTTTAAAGACAAATGTATAATACTGTATCATCTGCATATTGTCAACACTCTGGAGTTCCCCAAGGTTTTATAATCGGCCCACTTTTATTTTGTCGATCCTCTCATTAGATAGACTTCATAAACCCCAGTCTGTGTTTAATATTTTAGAGTCACAGCTTTTAACTTCAAGTTATGTTGAAAGAAGACAAAACTAAGTTGATACTTTGGTTTAAAGTTTATCTTAACCTGCGAAACATCAGTTGAGAAAATACGATTCAAAGACACAAAACTGTGAGAATTTATGAAATCTGATTACAAAACTAAAAATCTGTCCACAGATTTCAAAATGAAATAATTTATAGGAGGTGTATAGCAGATTAATCTTTTCTGAGCGATATAAATAAAGTTGTGTTTGTACTTCAGGTGTCAGAAGTTCTCTTGGACGAAGCGTATGTCTCAGGCTCTTCACTCCAGAGACTCTCAGGGTTACAGCACCGTCGGTGAACCTCCGCCCCCCGTCCGCCACCTCTCCCTGCCCAACCACACCTTCCCCGCAGACGCCGACGAGGACCTGACCATCTCCCCCTACGCCAGCTACACCTCCCTGACCGAGAGAGCCCCACCCATCATCAGCGGCTGGCTGGACAAGCTGTCTCCACAGGGGTGCGTTTGATTTACACACTTGGTTAGACCAGGAGTGAGTTTGATTTACAGAGCTAGTCAGATCAAGGACAACAAAACCACAGGGGTGCATTTGATTTACACATCTGGTTAGACCAGAGGAAAAAAAAAAACGCAGGGATGTGTTTGATTTTAGACACCTGGCTAAACCAGAGAAAACAAAACCACAGTGATGGGATTGATTTATACACTTAGTTAGACCAGGGGTCTGTTTGATTTATACACCTGGGGCATTTGATTTACAGCTGGTTAGACAGGGGCGCGTTTATTTCAACAGCTAGTCAGATCAGGAGCGCATTTAATGACGTGTCAGACCAGACAGAAGACAACTAGATTGCGTTTGATTTAAACACCAGGTTAGATCAGGGACGAGAAAACCGCAGGGCTGCATTTGATTTACAGAGTTAGTTAGACAAGGGGAAAAAACAACAGGAGTGCGTTTGATTTATACACCTGGTTAAACCAGCGAGAACCAGGATTCTCTCATGGCTGGTGTTAATTTAGTGTAGGGTCTGATTATTGCTTGAAGAGGGGTCCTTGAAGGGGTTTTGGAGGTCCTTGAAGTGGCACTGATAGTTCTTTAGCAAGTTCATGAGGTTCTTAGGAGGGTCCTGGTTTTTAAGAATATCTTATGGTCCTTAAGGAGATCCAGAGGTGCTTGAGGAGGTTTGGGAGGTTTCTAAGGAGAGTGTTGGCTCCTTGAGTGAATTAAGGCGTAGCTTGTGTATGTGTTAGCATGTGGAAGGCTAATAAAGACCCAAACAGAGTGAAGGTGTGGGAACATGAAGAAGGAACGCTGAGTCTGAGGAGCTCCGAGATCTCCATGTTCTCACCTGACCAATCAAAGCAGTTGATTGAGAAAACAGTAGTGTCACACACCTTCCTGTTCTTTGTGTCTCTGTGTTTCTGTGTCTATTTGTGTGTGTGTGTGTGTGTGTGTCAGGGGTCAGAGGTCAGCGCTGGCTGTTATGCTGCGTATCCTCTTCTCTGCTCCTCCCTGTGTTTCCCCCCTCCTGAGGGGCTGCCTCTGCCTCGTCACCTTCCTCTACTCCTCCTCCTCCTCTTGTTCTTCATCCTCTTCTTCATCCTCCACTCGGTGTGTTTGTCTTTTCTTCCGTTCCTGTTACGACTTCTCTTTAAAATAAGAACATTTTCAGTGGTTCTTTGGTGAATGTTTTGGTGTTTCACAAATATTTATAAATCAATAAGTACAAGAATATTTTTATTTTGAATCAGCTGAGAGCTGACAGTGTTTTATGATGAAGATCCATATTGAAAAATCTGGAATATTTTAATTCCAAAACTTTGTAGGATTCAGTGTTTCAGATTGTAAACTACTCTAGTCCGATGTCACTGCAACACGTAAACCAGTAGTTTCTGTTCTGTTGTGATGAACCTTTGTATCTCTGTTATATCAGTGATCATGTGACCTTCTCTGGATCTAAAGTGTGTTTTTGTTTTTCAGGAACTATGTTTTCCAGAAGCGCTACGTGAAGTTTGATGGCAAAAACCTGATGTACTTTGGCAGTGAGAAGGTACAAACAACAGGCAGAGATTAATAATAATGGTAGAAATATATCTAGATTTCCCTGTTGTCTGCAAAGCAAAGGGAAGGAGAGAGGACGTGAAGTGACGTGTTGCTTCTTTACGTTCACTTTTCTTTAACTCTCATTTCTTATAGTCCTTATCCTTTGGACTCCTCAGTTATCTATTGTTGTAAGTATTTATGGTTTAATGTTTCACAGCATGAAATCAAAGTGGATTGACTGTAACACATCTCTTAAAAGTGATCTAAAAAAGTAATTTCCAAGTTCATCGATATTTAAACTCTTGTGTTTGTAGCTCGCTGTAGCACAGTGATATTTGTTTACATTTTTGTAGAGCGTCATTGAAGTCTCATTACTTTTCTCCTGATCTTACAACCAGGGTGATGAAGGTGTTTTAGGAGGCCAACAGTCCCCTACATCTTTGTATCTTTCTGTATTTGATAAGCCACGCCCATTTAAACAATTTGACAATTGACTGATTTTAACTCAGTCAGAAATACGTCTCATCACTGTAGAGAAAGGCGCTCTGACTGCTCTGATTTGGACCATTTGAATCCTTTGTTTCAGGACGTCTACCCTAAAGGAGTGATCCCATTGGCTGCTATCCAGATGGCCCGCCCAGCCAAAGACAACAAATTTGAAATCGTGACGAGTCACAGGATTTTTGTTTTCAGGGCTGATAATGAAGGTAGGTGAAGAGAACACGTGACGAGACAACAAAGTGACGCTTAAAGTTACTGGACAGCAGAGATGTGTTTATTTAGCGTTTTATTAAATTGTAAAAAAAAAAAAAAAAAACCTCCTAAAGATTCACAGCTGAGAAGATGCTGATTATGATGATGATGATGATGATGATGATGATACCTTTTTCTCAGTGCTGAGGCGGCGGTGGGTCGGCACGATGCAGGAACACGTCAGAGATCAGCTGGTGTTCGGTCGGCGGCGCTTCGGTCCCGGGTCACACTGTCAGAGACACGGAGTCCTCGAGCTGAAGGGGACCAAGTCCAAAGTGTACGCCGCCATCAACACGGAGCAGATCTGGATCTACAAGAGCGAACAGGTGAGAGCGCCAACGGGTGAGACACTCTAACAATACAAGGCTGAAATGTAAAAATTATAAAGTCCTGTCTGTGTGTTACTGATGTCTAACAGTGTCTGATGAGAACGATGGTTCATTTCTCTCATTGGCTCTTTAAAGATGATGACACTCATTTATGTTTAAGTTGTTGTGCGGCTCTCGCTCTCAGTCTGTCAGCTCCGACACACTCCAAACAGGAGCAGTCAACTTCAGCTATAGACAGGTCTGATGAGAGTTTGAGATGTGACTTTGTCCCGACATGTTTATTGTTTCTCCAGAAGCAGCTCAGCGTGCAGGCTGTTGAACTCTCCTCATGCGTGTCTCTAACTTGTGTGTCTGCAGTGTTTTCGTAATGGAATCGGCATCACGGTGATTGAAGCTCGAGGAGCGACGATCAGAGACGGGAAACACAAGAGCTTCGACCTCATCACTCCGTACAAAACCTTCAGGTATCACCGCACCACCACTGTCAATAACACAGTAAAAGTCACTGCACTTCAGAGGATGAAAAAGTTCAACAATATGAAAACATTTATAGAAACAGAACGTGTCTGTGCTGCAGCAGAGCAGCTTCATTCCTCTGAGATGCTTCATGTGCAGATCTGTAGCTTTCGGCTCTGTAGATGAAACTGGGAACAAAATGTTCGTCCCCTCTGCCAACCTCTGCCAGGCTGTGCCATTTGGTCCCAAAAACCAGGTCACTGAATCAGAAAAAGCTCCTTACAGTTAATTCCCTGCAGCTCTGCAGCGTGTCGACTCGCAGCTGCTTCAGTCTGCTGCTGCTGAGACCAACCAGGACTCTGTGCTAGTGTAAACACAAACTAACAGGGGGAGGATGTCTGTTTTCAAAATGCTGTTGCCGTGGCGACCTGCCAACAAGCCTCTGCTCCGTCTCCTCAGCTTCACCGCAGAGTCGGAGCGGGACAAGCGGGACTGGATGGAGGCGCTGCAGGAGGCCATCGCGGAGACTCTTTCGGACTACGAGGTGGCCGAGAAGATCTGGTCCAACCGATCCAACAGGATGTGTGCCGACTGCAAGGCCCTGAACCCCGACTGGGCCTCCATCAACCTGTGTGTGGTCATCTGCAAGAACTGCGCAGGTATCTGGAACTCAAGGGTTAGACAAGACCACCTGAAAACTTTGATAAAGTAATCTATCTACGTACGATTAGATTAGAGTAAAGTTAGTTTTTCTGATGTTGATGATGTTGGATTAACCGACCACACAACCGAATCACACAACACCTGATCAACTCAGTGTGTGTTCATGCTGTTCACGCACGTTCACCTCTATTACTGTGAGTGTTTGTACCTGTGAAGACATGAATCACTGCAGGTGAAACTGTCGCTGTGCTGGTTCAACTGCATTGTGGGGAGTCTGTGTGTGTGTGTGTGTGTGTGTGTGTGTGTGTGTGTCACCATGCTGTCATCCAGGTGTTTCTTTGTCTCCTCTGTCACCCGTAGCCTGTCATCAGTCTGGAAGATTGTGTCTCACCTGAAACTAAACTCTGGAGTTCACGTTCATGTTCAGTGTCAGATTCATGGAAAGTTTCCATTTCAGCAACAAAAAGCTGCCGAGCGTGTTCTGACATGTCACTCACTGATTGGACAGTTTGAATGATGTCATCCTCTGGGGACTGACAGCGTCTAAAAACAAGTGTCTTGTCAGAATCAGAATCTGCTTTGTTTCCAAGTTGGTTTTCACACACAAGAACTTTAAAGATTAAACATATAGATAAAAAAAATGGGTCGCCCAGCGGTGCAGTAGTCAGCAGGGTCGCCTCACAGCGAGAGGGTCTCGGGTGTGAACCTGCCGGCTGGCTGGGGCCCTTCTAGGTCAAGCTGTTCTCCCTGTGTCTGTGCGGGATGTCTCTGGGTCCTCTGGCTTCCTCCCACAGTCATTTGGAGCTAAAGTCTGCACAGTAGCAAGCTTCACTGGTATCGAGTTCCCGCCCAAACAACCATCTGACCATGCTCGAGCACCGACACTGTCTGCAAGCAGCCCTGTTTGCTCACACAGCTGTCAGTCATTTATAGCATCAAATAACTAATTACAACCAAACTTATCAGAAAAACAAACACTTGAACATCAGGGTGACAGTTCCACCTTAAATTATAGAAACTATCTTTGTTTTTATTTGATGTGTATTTGTGAGTTCACTAACATGGGGGGGCGGGGTTTATGACCACCAGGGCCAGCTGCAGTACAAGAGGCTTTTATACTGTAAAATCAGACTGGATGTAGCAGAACATCCTGGTATTTTTGGCACACTGATACTATATAGAATGGTGGTGTGGGGGCTGGAATGCATAGCAAGTATGTGGAGACAACCTACAAGGAAATACCCTCCTCCACCCTTTGTTCACCTGTGTGTGTGTGTGTGTGTGTGTGTGTGTTTCTTTGCAGGGCAACACAGAGGTCTGGGGACGATGGTCTCTAAAGTTCAGAGTCTGAAATTGGACACCAGCGTGTGGAGCAACGAGATCGTCCAGGTGAGAGCAGCACCGCCCTGAACCAAATCTATAACAGTGATGATTTTAATTTAATTTTATTTTATTTAAGTTTTAACCTCTCCAGATTCACTTTAGTTCTCAGAGTGTGTTTGCTAGTTTTAGTTTGGCTTCATTTTTTCAGAAAGATAAAGATCTTTTTAAGTGATCTAAGTGCAGTGAATTTACAGCAAAAAGCTTTTATTTTGAAGTGTTGTTTCCTGCTGTAAAGTGAGTGAATAACGGACAGCTACTTAACAGAGACAGTAAACTAGCTCTACGACATGCCCAAATGCCAGTATGATGCTAAGTACAAGTCTGGACCAGTTGGGAATCACTGTTTTAAATCAAACATGGTATTCAGTCGCTCTTTAAGATGCTACAGCCTTTGTGTTTGTTTATTTGTTTGTTTGTGTGCATCAGCTGTTCATCATGCTAGGGAACGACCGGGCCAACGATTTCTGGGGGGCTCGGCTGTCTGTGTCGGAGGAGTTGGACTGTGACGCCACTCCTGAGCAGAGACGAGAGTTCATCACCCAGAAATACAGAGAGGGACGATACCGACTGCCCCACCCGGCGTTCAGCAGCCAGGAGGAGCTGCTCAAGGTCTGAATGACACTTTGTACCTCACACAACAACACAAGGTCTAACTGACGCCTCCGACCTCGCACAACATCAGAGAGGCTTTAAAACGGCTCGGACAGAAACACCACAGTCTGAACCACTAAGTATTTAGTTATTTGTTTAGATGTAAGTCAGATCCTCAGTACCTGAAAGTGAAAGTGTTTTCTCTCCTGTGTTTATGACTTGAGAATAGGTGACTATAAAGATATGCTTGGATATTTTTTCTAAGCTCCGTACTTATCTGTCTAATCTGTGAGAAACGTGCGAAAACATTTTGATGATCATTTTTCGACATCATTTTTCTATGTGTCAGTTGTTGTAATTCTCACTTTGGCCAATTGAGATGCAAGAGTAACGTTACATAACTTGCTATCATACAACATACTGATTGTACCTTGTGTTTAGAGTGCGTGGAGAAATTAAAACTCACCTGCTTTCAGTCTTCTTCGAGGGTCTTATTTACAAAACAATGTGTTGGATTTATACTAAAAATGCACAGACGGACAAAGCCTAAAAATGGCGTGTGCAAAAAATATTCCACAATATCCTCGATCAGGCCTCCACCTCACCGTTTGTGTCACTAACTTCCTGTTTGTAAGCCTGGGTCAACGTTTCTCCCATCAAGTCTTGTTTTTATACATCAGAACTTTTGCGTGGGAAGTGGTGTATGTCGCTTTCAGGCCTCGTTTGGTGTGTACGCAGTGTTTATAAATGAGACCCCACATCATGGGGTACTGGTGGACTTCTGCCTCCCATGGCCAGAATTATTATTACAACAACAAATGCTTAGAAAAATGATCCTGATATAAAATCCAAGTTTTTTTCACTTGTTTTCTGAGATGAGGAAAAAGTAACTTAGAAAAATTATACAGGCAAAACCTTTAATTTTACGATGCAAAAACTTTTCCCGCCTGTTTCATGATTTAAAAAAAAAGGAATTTATAAAGAGATGATCCTGACAAAACCCTTTTTTCTCACTTGTTCTTGAGTCATAAACACAGCAGAGACAACAGTTTAAGTTAGACTTGATTATAAATAGTAAAAAAAAAAAAGTAGTCCAAAAAAAAGTAGTAAAACTCTTATGAAAAAACCACATGTGAATCCCGTTTTTCACTTAAGTCCAAAAACCACATGCAAAATGTGTTTCAAGTAAAAAAAAATTCACATACTGAACATTATAATACTAATGAATCCCAGTAATACCAGCTTTCTCCTGTTTTTATTCCTTAAGTTCAATTACAGACTACTACTCAATTTAATTTAATTTAATTTAATTTCTATAAATGCAGTTATTTTAACTTATCTTATTTTATGTCTATTTTGTCTTTTATGAGCTGCTGGACACCTGAATTTCCCTTTTGGAATAAATAAAGTTCTTTCCTTTCTCATTCATTTCTATTCTGTTCTACTTCTTATAATAATAATAATAATAATAATAATAATAATGATAATAATAATAATAAAAACAGAGGTTTTCTTCAGCAGCTCTGACTCCAGAACAAAAGTTTTTTTTCTGTGGAAGAAACAAAGTGAGTCTCTGAGAGCTTCAGTAGCTTCGAGGGTTTCAGTTAAAACATAAAAGCTGACCTGAGGTCAGTGATCAGAGAGGTTTTAATGTCCATCTGCTCTCTCTGACTCTGAGTGCTCGTGTTGACAACTTTACATTAACTCTTTCTGCATTTAACATCTTTTTATTATTGTTCCTCCCGAACTTTTGAAAAACGTTTCAGCTCTTTAAACTTTCTGAACAATGTTCAGAAACACTGACGAGATTTGACTTTGATGACTTTTTGTTTAAAACCTGCACATACTATTTGGATGGAAGCTTTTTCCCAGAGTGCACTGGGGCGTCAGCGGGGACAGAGAAAGAAAAGATAAAAGCAGCTGGAGGCTCAAAGAAGGACTGAGTGTTTTTACTCAGACATGTCTGCTCTCTGTTTGTCTTTGACATCACATGATGAGCTCAGGCTCTTACTGAGCGACAACACGTGAACTCAAACTCATCGAACAACAAAAACACAAAGTGTGAGAATCAGGCAAATAAATCAGCTTCATGTAGAGACAGTGGGTCTCTGTTCCTGTCTGTCCCTCTGTGTTAATGTCTCCTCTCGTCTCCAGGTCTTGTGCTCTGCGGTCTCTGAACAGACTCTTCTGAAAACTGTCACTCACATTTTCTCGGAGGTGGAGTCGGCTCGGCTCGCAGACGACTCCAACGACTGCCAAAGACATAATCCGCTCCTGGATCGCTGCATCGCCTCAGGTCTGGTCTCTACTGGTCTCTACTGGTCTCTACTGGTCTCTGCACTGACCTTATTTTAATCAAATGATTTACAGTAACTGATCTGAAATCAGGCCGTTTCTCAGAGTATAAACTGACATCATAGAGACGACAGCTTTATTTCTCTGCTGTAAAAACACAGAGCACTCAGGTTTATGAAGGTCAGCGGTGTTGGTGGAGGCTGACTCCAGGTCAGCTGAGGTGGTTGCTGTTTGATGCAGCTGCTGTGTTATCAGCTGTGTTCCTGCAGGGAGGCTTTTATCTCGTTACAGTTTGCTTCAGTTGGCAGAGAAACTCCGACTGACACAGACTTTTATTTTACCGACTGACCAGGTCAGCAGACGAGCTCAGAGGCAGAATCACAACGAGGATCTGAATCAACAACAAAGTCTATTATCTGGACAATCAGACCGTCAAACTGTCTTTGTCTGTGTGGTTTATTGATTTGATGCTGCGGCTGAAACATTCCTCTGTTCTCCCTTCAGATCCCAGCGTGTACGATGAGATCATGCAGCCCGTCCTTCACTCTGGTTACCTCTACAAGTCTGGCTCCGTCCACAGAGGGACACTGTCCAGGAAGACTCGAGAAGGTGGGAAGGAGAAGGGAGAAGGGTGGTGGAGGGGTTTAGTGGGGTTTCAAGAAGGAATTTTTCTCTAAAGTTCAAAAAGAAAACAACAAAGAAACTTACATGCGGGCAGAGTCAAAAGTTTGTGACAACAGCAAACATGGAGACGGTGGAGGAGGTTGTGGTAATGCACCTTTTAACAGAGGCACGTACACGGTGTCCTGTGAGGTCATGAGGCAATACCGCCCCCAGACGAGCAGCTGTTGTAACTACATGACGTTGTCCAGGCGGTTTGGTCCGCTTTAAAAAGTGCAGTGTGAAAGTGAACCGAACCAAATGAAGGTGTGAAATTAATGAAGGTAATTATTAGGAACCTGTGGAATGAAATGTGTCTCCTCGTCTTGTCGTCAGACTTCCAGAAGTTCTGGTGTTCGGTGGATCAGTCTCTGCTCTTCTACGAATCGGACCGATCAGCCGATCCCTGCATGCAGATCAGCGTCAAAGACATCGTGTGTTTGGGCGTCAGTCGACCCGACTCCTCCAACAACAACAACGGCTTCATCGACAGGTACAGTGTCTGTCTTTCACGTGACATTTAGCCGTGTTGAACTTTATGTCCACATGGAGACACAGCCTTTGTCTCTGTGTCTGTCCTCCTCTTCAGGTTTCGTTACACCTTTGAGTTGTATTTGGCCTCAGAGAAACTTTATCAGTTTGGTTTGGAGACGGCCGATGCTCTGCACAGCTGGACCAAATCCATTGGGAAGGTCTGAAACTCTTAGACTTTGTCCTTGCGTCCACTTCATGTCCCACATCGTGTCCTGTTTTATTTAACTGCCCTGTAAGATGTGATGTTTTTAGTGGTTACTAACTGTCCTGTCTATCCCCTCAGGCTGCGACCCCCCTCAGCTGTCACTGCCTGCTGACTCGGGAGTTTGAGCGGGTCGGCCTGCTGCGGTACAGAGCCATGTTGGACCCTCAGCAGTGGAAGGAGGCGTACTTCGTCTTGCAGAAGTCAAACCTCTTCATCTGTCCTCGAAATGACGGAGCAGCAGAGGACATCATCAACCTGAACCGCCTGCAGGAGCTCAGTCAGTCCTTGTCTACAAACACACCACGTCTGATTGATCCTCTCTGTCTGATTTAAATAAAACTGTCTCTGTTTGTGTCGCAGGTATCACCTCTGAGACCGAGAACCACGAGAAGAAAGACATCCTGGTTTTAGTGGAAAAAGGAAGGTGAGATAAGAAGTCTCTTTGCTGGAGGCAAGGTTATTTGAACTTGATTTATGTCTGTTTATCTTCATCGTTTTGCTTCTTCTCTCTGTCAGGACCGTCCACCTGCAGGGCGTCGGCCGGACAGATTTCTCTCTGTGGTACTCGGACATCCAGCGAGCAGCCGGCGGTAAAGGAAACACTCTGAGGGAACAGCAGCTGAGCAGGAACGACATCCCCATCATCGTTGACAGCTGCATCGCCTTCATCACTCAGTACGGTGAGGAAGAAAAAACATATTTCTAATATGAGCATTAAATTAAAGAGGATCATCGTTGCAGCTTTGCAGAGTTTTGTTATTTCAGTCCAGGTTCAGCTTTGGTGCAGACTGTCCTGTATGCCCTTGAGTGACGTTCTGAGCATGCTCTCCGTAGGTCTGGGCCACGAGGGGATCTACAGGAAGAATGGCGCCAAATCCAGAATCAAACTCCTGATGGAGGAGTTCCGTAAAGACGCTCGAAACGTCAAACTGCGGATCGGAGACCACTTCATCGAGGACGTGACGGACGTTCTGAAGAGGTTCTTCAGGGAGATCGAAGACCCCATCTTCATGTGCGAGCTCCACCCACTGTGGCAGGAGGCCGCCAGTGAGTACACTTTACCTTAGAACAGAGTTGATGTCAGGGACGTCCTGATCCCATCTCAAAGATTGGCACTGGAGCTGATTAGGGCTTTTTTAAACTGATCTGGATCGGCTTTATTGAACAATACAGAGCCATATCTGATTCTTTGTTTTTTAAATTACCGTTATTGTGAATGGAGTCTGGTGACTTTGACAAGAGTAGAGATGGGGATCTGAAGCCATTAGGGAAGTTCTTTTTTCCCCAATCCCGCTCCGAGTCATTTAATATTGAGTGTCTCCACATTTAAAGTCTGTCTTGTTTCCCCCCTTTAGAAATCTCTCAGAAGAGTCAAAGGCTGGACCGCTACAAAGAGATCATCCGGAGTCTTCCTCGAGTCAACAGGACCACTCTGGCTGCTCTCATCAGTCACCTGTACAGGTGAGCTCATACTGACACACCTGCAGCTCTGGCTCCAGCAGTGGTGCTGTTAGCAGCAGAGGTAATAGCAGTTGTTGTTTTTAAATAAACGTATTTCCTTCCTCTGTGTTAGAGTCCAGAAGTGCGCCGATCTGAACCAGATGTGCACGAAGAACCTGTCGCTGCTGTTCGCTCCCAGTCTGTTCCAGACAGACGGGAAAGGAGAGCACGAGGTGAAGATCGTAGAGGATCTGATAGACAACTACCTGTACGTCTTCGATGTGAGTACAACTCTGAGAGGACGTCGAGTTGTTTTCCTTTGTGTCGTAAAAACTGAGCTCAGTGAACTTGTGATCTTGTTTCAGATCGACGAGGAGCATCAGACTCAGATCGAGCTGGAAATCAGCCTCATCACCACCTGGAAGGACACTCAGGTATTTGGTCCCTGAGACTCACTACGTTGCAAACCCATCAACATCGTTGTGAATCCAAGTTATTAACCTAAAGTATTTTTAATTTTATTTAATGCCCAACAAAAAAAACTACGTTATAAAGGCTTTTGCAATGTCTTTATTACTATGTGTAGTTATATGTAAATGTGTGTGTGTGTGTGTGTGTGTAGCTGTCTCAGGCCGGTGATCTGATCATTGAAGTCTATCTGGAGATGAAGATACCAGACTGCTGCATCACTCTCAAAGTCAGTCTGAATATTGATTATCAATACTGTCAGTATTGATACGTTACTCATTATAATCCCGACACTGCCGGACGTCTTCAGCCTGTTATAACACAATGTGTCCTGCAGGTGTCTCCCACCATGTGTGCTGAGGAGCTGACCAACCAGGTTCTGTTCATGAGGAACGTCCCGGCCGGAGACAAAGACGTCTGGATGACGTTTGAGGCCATCGAGGACGGACAGCTGGGTGAGACAATAAATAAAGTAATGAAGTAATGTCAAAGCCATTTAATTAGGCTTTTGTTTATTGATATTAACAAACAACAGAGTCTGATCGAAGCGCTAAAACCTTGCACTTGTACTTATATGACATGAAAATGAGGCATGATATGATTTTGTCAAGTAGGACATACTCCTGGACCAACATTGCAATCAAACAGTCACAGCCCTCTGAGATCATCAGTGTGGAACTGGAACATGTTAGCTGACAGTTGTTGTTGTTGTTTGTGTGTCAGAGCGTCCGTTACACCCCAAAGAGAAAGTCCTGGAGCAGGCTCTGCAGTGGTGCAAGATGGCCGACCCAAGCTCGGCCTACCTGGTGGTGAAGAGAGTTCCTAAAGGAGAAGGCATCAACATCCTCACCTGTAGGTCGCAACAACACACACTGAACACACACACGTCACAGTCACACAGAGCTGACAGTGTGTTGAAACTTTAAAGCAGCAGAAATCATCAATCAAGAATCTTTAATTTGAAGGTTCAGAGTTTTTATTCAGCAGCTGTCAGACTGAACTCAATCACATCTGACTGTCTGTCTCTCTGTCTGTCTGTCCATCTGTCCGTTCAGCCTATAAGTGTGAGATCATGAAGGTCGGTCTGCTCAAGTGTCGTGAGGAGCCCCCGAAGCTCCTGCAGGGGAACAAGTTCCAGGAGCGAACGTTCCAGATCATAAACCACAAACTGTTGCTGCTCAAAGACAAGAAGGTAACTCTCAGTCACAGCCGGGTTTCTGTGTGTTGACCAGTAAACACGTCCAGTATCCTGACTGGTTTGTGTTGTTGTTGTTGTTATTTAGAGCATCAAACCAGAGAAGGAGTGGTCTCTGAAGTCCATGAAGATCTACATCGGCATCCGCAAGAAACTGAAAGCTCCGAGCAGGTAACATGACGCTGAGAGCTCGACACCAAACACTCAGCTCACACACAAACACGCGCTCTGTTCTACAAATACGGCACTAGTGCTATTATTATTATCGTGAAATGTAATGCAGGTGGCTGCTAGATTAGAAAAACAAGCTGAGTAAGAGCAGTGTGCAGACTCTTCTTTTCAAGACACAAATCAGCAGATAAAAAGAAGTGTGACCTCCTGCAGTCAGCTGGTTCAGATGACAGGACAGTTCAGACTGAGATCAGGACTGAGGACAGACAACACATGTTTCTTTATGAATGAAGTCTGCCGAGGAGTTCACAGAGGTCAGAGGTCAGCAGTGATGAACTGAGTGTGTCATCAGCTGACAGGATGGGAACCATCAATAAAATCATCTGTTTCTTACAGTGAATGTTTTTATTATCTGCAGGTGGGGATTCACGGTGATGTCCGACAAACACCAGCTGTAAGTATCAGTGTTCTTATTGACTGATTGAAGTACTCAGATTTTTTTACTTCAGTAAAAGTAGTAATACCACGGTGTAGAAATACTCAAATAAGAGTACTGCATATAAATGTTACTGAAGTAAAAGTACAAAAGTATTACCCTAACAAAAATGCTGGGGGAGTTGTGGGAGTTTGCTCAGGGAATACTGCGGGACTACAGGGTACTGGGCTCGCTGCTACGAACCATTCACTTCCTGTATGACCAAAGTAAGAGCTGCGTCTGCATATTCGGCGTGAAGTCAAACATGTTCTCGGTGGGTGTCGGCCTCTACCAGGGTTGTCCCTTGTCTCTGATCCTGTTTGTGATTTTCATGAACAGGATCTCAAGGCACAGCCAGAGGGAGGAAGGGGTCCGGTTTGAGGACCTCAGAATTGCATCTCTGCTTTTTGCAGATGATGTGTTTCTGTTGGTTTCATCACACTATGACCTCCAGCATGCACTGGGGCGGTTTGTAGCTGAGTGTGAAGCAGTTAGGATGAGAGTCAGCACCTCCAAATCTGAGGCCATGGTTCTCTGCTGGAAAATGGTGGATTGCCCTCTCGGGATTGGGGGAGAGTTACTGCCTCAAGCAATAGAGTTCAAGTTATCTCAGGGTTTTTTTCAGCAGTGAGGGTAGAATGGAGCGTGAGATGGATCGGCGGTTTGGTGCGGGTTCTGCAGTGATGCGGGTGCTGCGCCAGACTGTCGTGGTGAAGAGGGAGCTGAGCTGAAAGGCAAAGCTTTCGATTTACTAGTTCATCTACGTCCCAACCCTCACCTATGGTCATGAGCTCTGGGTAGTGACCGAAAGAATGAGGTCGCGGACACAAGTGGCCAAATGAGTTTCCTCCCTGGGGTGGCTGGGCTCAGCCTTAGAGATAGGGTGAGGAGCTCGGACATCCAGAGGGAGTTCGGAGTAGAGCTGCTGCTCCTTCGCCGTTGAAAGGGGTCAGTTGAGGTGGTTCAGGCATCTGATCAGGATCCTCCTGGGCGCCTCCTGTTAGAGGTGTTCTGGGCACGTCCCACTGGTAGGAGGCCCCGGGGCAGACCCAGAACACACTGGAGGGATTACATATCTCATCTGGTCTGGGAACACCTTGGGGTCCTCCAGGAGGAGCTGAATGAGGAGTCTGAATGATCACATGACAAGAACAGACTCACTGTATTTATTTCAGAACACTTAATAGTTTGTATTTATGTTGGTTTATACACATGAAGTAGTAATTAAGTTTGGTTTCTCTGTCTCAGGTATCTGTGCTGCAGCTCCGAGGCTGAAATGTGGGACTGGATCACCAGCTTCCTCAAAGCTCAGGTCAGATTGACTCTCCATGAAGCTGAAGAACTGATTCAGGATCAGATTCAGACAGAAGGAGGTCGGAGCAGTTGTCCGTCAGAGGACTGATGCTGCTCTGAATCTGATCCTTGACTCATCAGATGTTTCTGATCGTTCACCAGCTGAAAGGAGACTTTTAACAATACTTCTAATGTTTTAAACTCCCAGCGTCCTCGACGCTCTGCAGCACGTCTCCTCCCTCTGACTGTCATCTTGTTGTTTTGGGTTTATTTTTCAGAACGATGACCCGGGTCCTCCGGTCCTGAGGCGTCACTCCTCCGCAGATATCTCCAAGCAGAAGTTCGGCACCATGCCGCTCGTCCCCATCAGAGGAGACGAGAGCAACAACAGCATGCTGTCGGCCAATCAGACGCTGGTCAGACCGAGTTCTTTAAGTCTTAAACTGTAGTTGAGAAAACAAGTGTAGAGTACTTTGAGTACAGTTTGAATCCATTCGGCTGAAAATGTTTCACGGGAAAGAGACACAAAAACAAGACTGGCAGAAGTGCTCACAAAAAAAGCTAGAAATAAAACTGTGTTGGACTTTTGTCTGAAAACAATTTGCATCTTGGGTCAATAAAGTTTTTTAAATCCGGACTTGAAAATTAATTGCTAAAAACAACAACAACAAAATCCTAATTCTGTGTCTGATAATATTCATCTATTTAAAACTTTTATAATTCCTGACTTTTTACAAAATTATTAGGTTATTAAAAAGTAGAAAAAAAGAATAGCTAGGAGGACGTGATAGTTTCGTTTTTTAACTTAAAATCAGCTCTGCAGTTTTTTCTTCTGTGGTGTCGTGTGCTGACGCTGTTTTTGTTTCTTGACAATTATTTTAAAAACGTTAGACTGATTTCCGATTGAATGATGGAAACTGTTTTCAGGGTTGTTTGTTGTTATCTTTGAATGAATGTTTTATTTTATTTAAATCACTGAATCAATCAGTGCTGTGAAAAAATGTCTGAAACTAGTTCACTGTTCTTCAATTATTTAAAGTATATTTCCACTGAAAATTAAGAATCAACTCTTTTTCTCTTTAGAGTAAAATGAAAATAAGAACTCACAATAATTAAAACGATTTCTTATTAATTCTTTTCTCTGCAGAGAAAGTTACACGACAGAAGAACTCTCTCCATGTACTTTGTGAGTATTTCATATTTTTTATTTCTTACTTTTTTAGTATTTTATAATTTTATTTTGTACTTTTTTAGAATTTAATAGTATTTTATACTTTTACTTTATACTTAATGAATATTGTTTACTTTTAATTTTTTTTGTGAGTGCTTTACACTTTTATTTTCCACTTTGTGAGTCTTTTATACTTTTACTTTGTACTTTTTGATTAATTTCTATTTTCATTTTGTATTTTGAGTACTGTATACCTTCAATTTGTACTTTTTGTGTTTTCTGAGTATTTTATATTTTTTAATTTTGTATTTTGCCAGTATTTCATACTTTGGATTTGTACTTTTTGGGTACTTTTAGCTTGTACTTTTTATTTTATACCATTAATTTGCATTTTTTAAGCATTTTATATTTTTTACTTTTTAAGAACCTTATTTTTATTTGTTTTTTTGTGAGAATTTTATACTTTTATTTTGTACTTTGTGAGGACTTAATACTTTTTATTTTTTACTTTTATTTTATTACTTTTATTGTACTTTTTATTATTTTATATTATAATTTTTTTACTTTTATTTCTTTTATTACTTTTATGTTTATTAGTATTTTATTATTTTTTGTACTTTGTATTTTATACTTTCACTTTGCACTTTGCACAATTTATACAATTTATATAGTATTTCATACTTTTGATTTGTGTGGGTACTTTATATCTTTTAGGTTGTACTTTTTATTTTATATCATAACTTTGTACTTTTTGAGCAATTTATATTTTTTACTTTTTAAGTACTTTATAATTTAATTTGATACTTTGTGAGTATTTTATACCTTTATCTTTTATTTTGTGATTATTTTAAATGTTTAATTTCTACTTTGTGAGTATTTTTTATTTTTATTTTGTAATTTTTAAGTGTTTTATTTTTTAATTTTGTACTTTGAGTATTTTCTTTTGAAGGAAACTAAATTGATGTAATATATATTATTATATATGTTTATGTATCTGTTTACCTCCAGCCCATGAAGGTGCAGCAGGACTCGTTCGAGGAGCGTCCGGAGTCTCCTGACCTCCCTGAGCCGCTCTACGAGGAGGTCGGAGACTTTGGCCTGCAGGTCCTTAAATCCCTGGAGACCAGCTTCCTTTCCAGCAGCGCCGCAGAGACCCAGGAAGTCCCGGACCACCCGCCGCTCAGACTAATTCCTGTGGAAACCGGGCACTCGGACCACATCATTGTCCCTGAACCGGTGTGTTCCGGTGGCGGCTCTGTGGACAGTCTGGAGCAGAGCGGAGGCAGCAGTGGAGGAGGAGATGGAGAAGACTTGAACACCCCCCAGCAGCCTGCAGTGAGGAGGAGGCAGCAGCTGCAGGGAGTCTGTACTCCGTCACAGGAGCTGCTGCTGCAGGAGCTGTCGTCTGCTTTCACCAGGAAGGCCGAGGAGGAGGAAGAGGAGAAGGAGGAAGAGGAGGAGGAGGAGAGGCCGTATGATGTCTGAGAGAAAAGAAGGTTTTATCACAGCTCAGTGAAATCTGTGAAGTTTCCACAGAGTCAGGAAGGAATCCCTGAGCTCCCCGCAGCATGTGACCCCCCGCCATCATTCACCCCTTCACAAAAACTTCCCCTGGAATAAAAGCAGCCAGGAGGACATTTATAATATCAGCACACACAGAGAGAAGGACTCAGCGTTACCCTCCAGTATTTAATCAGCTCCCTCACATTAATGAATCAGGCCTTGGAAATACTTCTGCCGGCACTGCAGCTCCCAGATCTCCTCCTCATTAACTGCTTTAAAAAGATAAGACGAGGACTCAGGAGAACTCGGAGCTCTGACAGAGACATTCACAAACAAAAACACCCAACCCTGCCGCTGTCGGTGCCTTGCTCCGCCTCCAGTGAGAAATCACACCATCAACTCCGAGAGACAAACAGAGCCGAACACTTCAGACCGTCTGATGGTTTCTGTTGGAACGTACAAAGTAAAGACGGAGAGACAGAGGAGCAGCGGACACTGTGATTGGCTGAGAGGTCACCTGACTCGCAGTCGGAGTGATGTCACCGTTGGTTTATTACCGAACGACTGAAGTGAAGTAGATCAGAGGACGAGGTCGTGTTAGAGGTCAGAAGAAACTGTAAGAACAGACTGAAGCTATTATTTTATATTGTATATTATCAAATTACATATCTGTATATTCTTTTAATGCCAAATAACAAGCTCATCGTCGTCTGTCGTCTGGATTATAGCACATACTGTATACGGTTAAAGGAGCATGCCGCAGATTTATCATCACGCTCCTGTGACTGATAAAAGGATCTTATTCGATGCAGCAGAACGACATATCCTCTTCTTTTATTCCATGCATTCTCCCTCCTTTTTAAAGCCTACATCACCCACAGTGCACCTCTTCCTCTGACAGGTGTGTGGTGGATTGTGTTGTGTTATGTTAGTAGCAGCTAATGTAGCCTGAAGCCTCTGAGCTGCGGCAGAGATGAGCAGCGGGCTGCAGAGGTCTGGTAAGCTCACGTCTTTCTTTACGCCACACTCCCACATGCTTTCACTCTTGGAACTCGTAGTCTTCAGCCGACGCTGACTCCAGTGACTCACCTGAGGAGGTTTATGTGACTTCACACAGCTCCCTCTGGAGACGCTAAAGGCTTGATGCTACGTTTAACACATATGCAGTAGATCAGTGGTTCCCAACTGGTCCAGCCATGAGGTCCAGATCTCTCCTGAGTCCACACTGTTGAATATTTTCAGTATCATACTTGTGTTTGGCCGTGTCGTCCAGCTAGTTTGCTGTCTCTGTCAAGGAGCTGTCCGTTAGTCACTCACTCTACAGCAGGAAACAGCACTTCAAAATAAAAGCTCTGGGCTGGACATTCAGTGGTCTTCAAAATAACGTATTTTTTTTACCAACTTGACACGTTTGCGAGTCACTTCCGGTCCATTCAGAATGGACCACGACCCACCAGTTGGGAATCACTGCAATAGAACACCTCAACACCTGAAGAGTGAAGTTGAAAATCAACTTTAAAGTTGGCTGTGTGCGTGCTCGTCCAGTATTTGACTGATTTGGTGCTTAAAAACACAGAACAGACAAACACCTGAGTTTGTTAAAAGAATACATCACCCGCAAAATGATCCGTTACTGACGCCGTGTTTCGTTGAATTCGTGAAGAAAACTTTGTTTTTCTCGCATGCTTGAACAGTGAACGGAGAATCCAAAAAAGGCAAGGTAATGTCTTTAACAGCAGCAAAAAACTGTATCAAAACATCTGTTTACAAACACTGTATTTACACAAGTTGTCATGTGCTCAGTACATGCATGCATGCCTAAAATCGTGCTCCCCTAAAATCAGGCACGTGCACAGAAAGACTCGGTGGTGCTCCAGTAGCTGCACTCCTGCCCTCTGACTAAATAAGTGCTCTTTTGCAAGACAAGCTTTCTTCTGTTTCTTTTTGTGATTTTATATTTTAGTTTTAAAATTTGGCCCATAGCATCAGTTTTCAATTGACAGCTGTGTTTGAGTCGAGCACCTGCCTCCACATTTACTCTTGTGGCAGGTGTACGCAAAACGAGTGCCCTTCAGAGCAGCATCACGTCCCCTTATCTGCCTTCATGGACAGCCAGGTAATGACATGTTTGCCCTAAGCGTCGCCATTGTTTATCACTGTTGTGAAATTAAACCGCTATAAAGGCATCTCAATACAGCTACACTAACTAAGGCAATAACCCACCACCACAATAAGTAAGCTAGCCTTGCCTAAAACCACACTGCGTCCCTCCAACTCTTTGCCAGACTCAGGTTCAACAGCTGCTCGGTGTTAGCAGAGACAGACGCCGAATAGCTTCCCCACTTCCACGTATCTTTTTAAACCAAAACTCAATTTGAAATCAAGTTTATGTTCCCCATGTTGCATCTGTGATAAATAATTGAAACAGAGTTGACCTGCAGTTTGAGGCTGTGCTGCGTAAAGAGCGCAGGGGAGCAGAGGAGGTGCGTGGGGTGTATGCGTCTGCTTTCTGGGAGTCTTTAGGAATATTCAAAGTCTGTTTAGAAGATAATTATAGGAGTTAGAGCAAGACTGTTAAGAAAGGAAAGGAGGAGAAGAGAGTGAGGAGGTGAGGAGAGAAAAGGAAAGGATTCATGAATAAAGACAGGCGAAGAGAGGAGAACTGATGCGGCCTGATGCAACATTGGCCTACTTTGTAGTTTAGAGAGTAGATTGGTTGGTTTATTATTTTATTCATTCAGAGAACAGTGTTTTTCAGTTTTGTGTAAAGATTTGTTGATTGTGATGATTATTGACTTTATAGAGCATGAAAACGTGCACAATGTGGCACTGTTTTCTTTGCTGCTGCCTGTTATACATAAATGAGAAATGTAGAAAGTGAATGTGCAGCTGCTGCAACGTGTATGTAGTGTAGAGCTTGAGACACCTCATATGTCAGATAGACAGACATCACCCCTGCTCAGCAGAATGTTGTTCAATGTTCAACGAAGAACGTTCACCTTTTTTAGATTCTTCGTTCACCGTAGAGGCACGAGAGAAAAAGTTTTCTCATGAATTCAAGGTAACATGCGGCGAGTAATCGAAGTATTCCTTAAACCTTTACCCACAGTGTGTGACGACGACATGGTGTCTTCACGTAAAAGTCTCAATCAATCATCAAAGTATTCTGTAGACAAACTGTACTGTAAAGTGTAAAAATACATCACGTGACATAATATCCAAAGACACTTTCTATCTGTATATCAACAATTTGTACATTTCATGATGTTCTCGTGCAGTCAAACTGCTGATGTGAGTGTGGATGAACAAACTGGTTCCACTGGTTTTAATGGTGACACACTGTAAAGATGTTAGTTGTACATATAAATGTATGAAGCGTTAGTGGTCGTCTGTATCGTAACACTGGTGGAGTTTATTTAACCGAACAGTGTAGATTTATTCCTGACGAGCCGCTGTGGCTCAGTGACGTCACTGGATTTTATCATCTGAATTATATTTCAGCCTCTGTCTATGTTAACTTATTTTATAAAACCATAAATGTTTTTAAACTGTGATCGAAGCACCCCCTGTCCCTCTCCTCTGTCAGGATGTGATGCTCTGAGTGAACAGCAGGTGGCAGCAGGCGCTCATGTTTTACAGCTGAGCGTCTGTAAGTCTGTTCCTCCGACACGTCTGACACAGAAGACTAAAACTCATCCTGTACTACTACCATGAAATACTACATTACAAGTTAAAGTATGCATTCAAAATTTAACTTTATTGAGAAAAAAACAACAAAGAAATTAAATGTAATAGAGAATTAAAAGTGAAGAAGAAAGTTCAAGGAAGAGTCCTCCCATAACACAGTCTAACTGGTCCCAGTGTGACTCTAACAGTGGTCAGACTGGTTTGATGTGTGTGTATATATTCAGTATCTATCTGTTGTACATTATTCTACGTATCAAGCTGTTTGTCTCCTGATTGTTCTGGAAAGTTTCATGTACATGAAGGATGATATTAAAATATATTTTTGGTTTCGTAATCTGCTGTTCAGCTCACTTCTTTATAGAGCAGGAGCGAGTCAAGGAGGTGTTTTTGCTCTTCGGTTTCCTCATCCATCCATCCATCCATTTTCATCTGCTTATCCGAGGCCGAGTTACTTGGGCAGCAGGTCAAGTAAAGCACCCCAGACGTCCCTCTCCCCTGCAACACTTTCCAGCTCCTCCTGGGGGACCCCAAGGTGTTCCCAGGCCAGATGAAATATGTAATTCCCTCCAGCGTGTTCTGGGTCTGCCCCGGGGCCTCCTACCAGTGGGACGTTCCCAGAAAACCTCCAGCGGGAGGTGTGCAGGAGGATCCTGATCAGATGCCTGAACCACCTCAACTGACCCCTTTGGACACGAAGGAGCAGCGGCTCTACTCCGAGCTCCCTCCAGATGTCTGTGCTTCTCACCCTATCTCTAAGGCTGAGCCCAGACACCCCACGGAGGACACTCAGTTCGGCCGCTTGTATCTGCAATCTCATTCTTTCAGTCACTACCCAGAGCTCGTGACCATAGGTGAGGGTTGGGACGTAGATGGACCAGGAAATCGAAAGTTTTGCCTTCAGCAGCATGCACTGGGGCTGTTTGCAGCAGAGTGTGAAGTGGTTGGGATGAGAGTCAGCACCTCCAAATCTGAGGCCATGATTCTCTGCCGAAAACAGGTGGATTGCTTCCTCTGGGTTGGGGGAGAGTTACTGCCTCAAGCGAGGTAGTTCAAGTATCTCAGGGTCTTGTTCAAGAGTGAGGGTAGAATTGAGCGTGTGTTTTTAGTTAGATATCTGAAATAAGGTCTGTGGTTAACTCGAATGTAAAGGTCCAGTGTGCAGGAATTTAGGAGTATATTTTTACAGAAATTAAATATAATATAAATCAATAATCAAAATAAAAATCATTAGAATGAGCCGTTTATATCAACATAGGGAGCGGGTCTGCATCTATAGTTCACCATGTTGCACTGCCATGTTCCTACAGTAGGTCTAAACAGACCGTCTGAGCACTGGCTCTAGACAAGGACAATCACGTTTTTGTGTCAGCCATCTTATTTAGGAGCCCCTCTCCTACAAGCCAAACAATGTCAGAAAACCACAATTTTCATGCCTCCACACTGGTGTTAGCTGTGGCTGGAGGCAATATGTTCTTCAGGTTGCCCGTCCGTCCCATCCTTGTGAGCACGATATCTCAAGAACGCCTTGAGGGAATTTCTTTAAATTTGGCACATCTGGACTCAACGATGAACTGATTGGTTCTTGGTGGTTAAATTCAAGAAGATTTTGGTTAAGACCTGAACTGATTATTGTATCAGTCCGTATTTTCCCAGTTGGTCAATCCCCTCAGTAACAAAGTTGCCACAGTTACCACAGCAACAAGTGAAACAGACTTGAGGCTTTTCTAACAGTGGTTTTGCAGTCATGTGTCCTCGCACATTGACATTTGATTAGATTTTTTTTTATATATATACAGTATATATATTTGGAGACACATGAGAAATCATGAACAGGCTTACAATGAAAAATATAAATTAACATTTAATGTCTGAAAAGGGGTAGGAAGAAGCAACATGCTTGTCTAGCATAACGTACTTTGTGAAGATACTCTCTATGTACCTGTTTTTTAAACACCCTACAAACTCATACACACATACAGTACTTCTCAGCGTGGTGCATCACAGTACGTGCAATCTCAGAATCCACCAGCTATAATCTGATGAAGATAAAGCCTCATGGGTGAGGTTTAGTATTTCAGGCTGATGTGGCGTAGCCTGCAGATGTCTGGGCCAAGACTTCCTCTTTTATCTGCCAGTCGTGTTGGCTGATTTCTATAAGCAGATAATAGGGTATAAACATCGAATGAAAAGCTGAATCGGACAGACTACAGCCAGTGCGTTCCAAGACTGCATTTCGGCCAATGCGTTTTGCCTTTCCACATGGACCGTTTATCGTTCAAACGTGATTGGTCAATACTATGTGGACTACAAACAAAAACCAGACCACTTTTGATACCAAAATCAGGTCCCGTCGTCTTCAGATTCTGCATTCATACATTCATGCAGAATCTACAGAGAGTACGTTTGACTAAAGTCTGCGAAGGCTCAGTCCAAAAGTGCAGAGGGCAGACATTTGGATCAGCCTAGGAATGATGAGTTTGTCGGTTGACCTGCCCACATAGTATGTTTTCATGGTTTGCAGAAACACATGACGCAAAAACCTTTTTTTATCTGGTGACTGAGTTTGATGAACAAACATGATATGATCTGTCCACAGTTACATTTGATCCTTTGAGCGCAGCTCAGACTCTGTCCAACCAGTCCGATTGCATACTTTCATAGTCTTCTGTGAAGACACACACACACACACTCTGATGAAGGATAAGAGGTGATGTTGCTCCACTTCATCTGCTGGGTGTCTAAGCTGAAGTCAAGCACGAAGTTTCTTTTCTACGCAGAGCTGCTGAGGACAGAAGAGAGCTGCACACCGATGACGTTCATGGCTAATAGTTCGGTAAGTGCAGCTGTGATCACTTCAGACGCTTGTTACTGATTGTTGTGTTTGGAGAAACACTTAAATTAATATTTAATGTTTGACTGTTTAAAGATACTTTCAAAAACAAATGCCAACTGTGAAACAAAATGGCCGCCCCTGTGAGCAGGCAGGGAGAAGCAGTGGTTGGATTGTTTTGTTGTCGTCGTGCGAGAATTTCCAGATACAAAATACTGACCACAGTGTCTTTCATAAGCACAGTTTAATATCATTTTACTGTTTTGTGTTTTACTTCTGGACTGTGACGGGGAGATCATGTAGCACAGCTCCAAGTTGATGTTTAACCGTAATACACTGTAAATGTGAGCTCACCTCTTCTGACATGTTCCTACTGTAATGGGGTTTAAAAGAAGGTAAAGTTAAGTTTGTTTTGCCTCCAGAAACCTGGACTTTGAATCTAGATTTATTAAATAATTCTATGAAATAGCAAGAGTTTGATTCAAATGTATTGACGTAGTATTCTCTTGTATCTTTTAACCTGTTTTCTAATAATGAGAAAATGCTCTCACACTCAAGTTGGGCTGTACAATAACAGACGGTACATACAGCCAATATCTGTATTTGATGGTCATTCTAATTTTACTGTAAAAGAATATATTCTGTTCAAGTGTAAATTAAAGGGAACTGTTGACTTGTTGTCAGTTGTTGAACACAGACAGAAGGGAGATAGAGGAAAGGGGAGGGAGGGGAACAGAGGAAGGAGAGGATGAATGGAGGAAGAGGAGGAGGAAGTAGAGAAAGAAATGAGGAATAGAATAGTTAAAGCGACGACCTCCAGTGGTCACAGTGAGTAACTACACCACCATCAACTGATTTCATGGCCCAGTTGCACAAGATTTAAGATTCAAGATTAACTTTATTGTCACACAAAGTGGAAACATTTGTCTAGGGCTCTTCACCTGTGCTGCAGCCACAAAAATACATTAACAAATCAACATAACAATAACAATGGCCTTAGTTATGTGTTGGTCCACAACATGGCACCAGTAAACCATCTCCAATACATGTACGTATCCATGCTCATATGTACATATCACATTTAAGAGAAAACATTCATAAAGTATCTAAAAACAAACACACAAACAAACAAGAACAACAACAGTAAGAGTAAGAGTAAAATAAACAAGAAGACAAAGAATAGATAAATAAATAAATCATCGACAACAACAAGAACAACAACAATAAGAATAACACTAATAAAAAGAATAATAGTAAATAAATAAATGTCAGGTGCCAAAAAAAGCGTATTAAAAAAGTGTTAATTTTAATCTGGATCAGAGTAATCTGGATTTTGAAATCCTATGTTCAAATCAAATCAAATCAAATCAGGCTTTAATTGTCATCTCACCAAATACACAATATTAATGCAGGTAAAACAAAACAGTGTTTGCGGGGGTTCGTTCCAACGCTAAATGAATAAATACTAATACTATTAAGTAGACATCAATAAACTGCAATAACCCCCCCTAACTATCCAGCAATAAATCTCAATCTAAAAGTCCAGTATGACACACATCACACATCAGCAGTGACCATTTTTAGAAAAAATGACAATTGGCATTTAGCATTTAAAGTGACCATGTGCAGTATGGAGAGTCCAGTTTAACTGTTTAGCATGCTAACAGCCTGTGGGAGGAAACAGTCTACTGGTCCTAGACTTGACACTGCGGTAGCATTTGCCATGACCAGCTGATCCATTTTATAAAGCTCACAATATTCCAAACACACACAAAAAAAATGAATCGTAATAGTGGATTTTTACTCTAAATGCACTCTGAAATCATTAGCAACTTTTTTTTTTACAATACTTAAATATGTGTTATTTTTTTCAGTTCATGAACAGGGAATCTGAAGACAGAAACCATCTAATAGTAAAAATTAAAAAAATAAGGTGTCTTGACAGATGTTTTTTCAACAAAAAACATGAGCTTATTTTTTTTTGTCATGAATAGGTAACTCACACCAGTGAACAAAGAGATGCTTTAAAACACACTGCATATATATAAATTGTAGGCTGTTGTATTTCTCATCACTATTCAAAATATCCTCAATTTCCGGAAAACCGAATGTCCAAAAGCCTCTATTCTGTGTACATATTATGATGCATTAAAGGCTAACTGTATGATTAAAACATCAAATTAGACCCAGCCCGTTCTCATTTTAAAGTCATCAAATACCAGCCACTTGATCATTACTGACACTGGTGAAAAACAGGCATCCTTTTGCGGCAGTATGTTACGCTGTTATGTAACGTCAGTTTCAAACGCCACCAGACAACAACATGATAAGCTGGACAGTCCTCATAGGGCGGGTGGGAGTGGAGGTGGATGGGTCCAACCACACTGAACTTTTACTCAGGAGACCGCTGTTTGCTTCCTGTATGAATGTTGAGACAAAAAATTACGATTTTTTTTCTAAATCTAACCACGTGTGTTTGTTGCACAATAAAATGAGTTCAATGCGAGGTGTGTTACTGACGTTACTGACAGCTGCTGTCAAGGTAACATGACTAATTAGGATTACTGGACCAGCTGTCACTGACTGGACATTGTAGACTTTGAAAAAGATGAACATTAGAAATGGTGGGGATAGATAATGTGTGATCTCTCCCAGCAGGTTGTTGTGTTTGTGTGAAGGTGTGGACTCTGCTATGGATCAGTCTGGGGAACGAGAGGAGGGAGTCCGTCCCTCTGAAACCACTCTGTGTGGGGACCAGGACAGCCGGACCAAAGCTCAAAGGTGAGATGAGGAACTCTAACTGTCCATGAGTCTTCTTCATGTCAGAGATTAGCACTCAAATTACTCCACCTGTCATTACTCACATTCAAAGTTCTGTGTGTTGTGTTGAAGCCCAGAGCAGAAGCACAGCCCTGGACTCTACTGGACCCAAACCAGAACCTGAACTTGGACCCGAACCCAGCTGTGTGTCTGTGAAGAGTAACCGGTCGATGGATCTTCCTCTTTTTTTTAGACAGTCTGCTGATGTACAGTAAGAATTTAAAACGGACAAAAAGCATTTGAGATTAAACGTAATTATTGTCTGTGTTAAAAGATCTTTCTGAAGTTTTTTCCAACATGTGCATTTAATTTCGCTGATTTTGTTTCAGAGTCCAGCAGCAGAAACCAGGCCGTTCAAAACCCAGCTGTGTGTCCTGGAAGAGCGACGGGTCGCACCAACGTTTAACTGACTTTAAAGTTCATCCACCATCTGCTGATCAGATGTAAGCTGTCACTGATAGTAAGAGCTGGGTTATGCTAGAAAATGATGTCAGATGCTGTTCACGGATAAAATGTATGACGTATGCACGACCAGGCTCAACCTCCCTCTATGCTGCCAATGCCCAGAGCACCGCGCTCATCTGCCAGCAAAAGGCAGCAACCGCCAGACCTCCACCAACAGATAAGCAGGGGGCTCTGGGCACTGGGAACCCAGAGGAAAGCCAGACACCGTCCATCCACACACACTACCCACACTGCAGTGATACAAAGCTGGTTGAAAATCAGCAAAATTTCTCTTCAAAGGCTACACCAACCACAAAATGATCTTTTTGTTTCAGAGTCCGTCCAAAACCCAGCTGTGTGTCCTGGAAGATCGACGGGCCGAACCAACGTTTAATTGACTTTAAAGTTCATCCACCATCTGCTGATCAGATGTAAGCTGTCACTGATAGTAAGAGCTGGGTTATGCTAGAACATGATGTCAGATGCTGTTCCTTCAGGAAACCTTGCCAATCCTCAACCACCTCTGTATCATTACAATGTGGGCAGCACATGCAAATGAGCAAGGGCCAACCTCCCTCCGTGCTGCCAGCGCTGAGGCCTCCCCGCTCATCTGTCAGCAAAAGGACCTCCGCCTGGCAGATAAGCAGGGGGCTCTGAGCGCTGCCAACTCAGAGGGAAGCCAAACACCATCCATCCACACTCACACTACACAAAAAATTGAAAACCTGGCAAAGTTTCTCTTTAAAGGCTACGTCACCCACAAAATGATCTTTTTTTTTCAGGGTCCAGCAGCAGAAACCACACTGTCCTGCATCTGAACCCAGCTGTGAGTCCTGGAGGAGCGATGAGTCGAACCAACGTTTAATTGACTTTAAAGGTCATCCACCATCTGCTGATAAGATGTAAGCTGCAAACTGAGCATAGCGTTAGTTCAGGCAGGACTCAATGTCAACCTCAGCTCATATCCCAGTTTCATCAGCTGATCTCAAGCAGCCCAATCAACTGATGGAGCAGCTTATTGATGAAGGGAGTCAGCTGACAGGTCACATGATTCCTTTCTATGCAACCAATTGGCAAATCTCATTCAGGGCGCCCTATTTAAACTGCTCTGGCCTGACTACTGTCTGGGCGCTGTCAACACAGAGAGAAGCCAAACACCATTCATCTACATGTTCTCCCCATACTGCAATGACACAGAGCTGATTGAAAATCTTGTTTGTCTTTGCGTGGATACACATAATGTGAGCTAATTCTTCGTGATTCCTCCACAGAGTGGACGAGGAGAGCTCAGACATTCCCAGTAGTCAGTCTGCCCAGCAGCATCAGACACAACTGGACTCCATATTTATGGTCTGTACATATGCATCAGCTACATTTACATGTATTCTGTTCACAGACATCTCCATGCTGCACTTTTTAGACCAGTGGATTGTCTGTCCAACACCCGATGTTTGATTGTGTCATTCATGTTTCAGATGTTGGAGGAGAACATTGTCACTTTTGTGAAGAAGGAGCTGAAAAAATTCCAGAGAGTTCTAAGTTCAGATTACTCAAAATGCTTAGAGAGTGAGAGCGAGGATGAGGTGGTGTTGGGGGATGAAGATGAAGAACAAAGGACGAGCAGCAGAGAGGCATTTCTGAAGATTACACTGAACTTCCTCAGGAGAATAAAAGAGGAGGAGCTGGCTGACTGTCTACAGAGCAGTAAGAGGATTTCCCTGAATATTTAAGATGCTAGATGAATGGGACATTTAGTTAAGTCTCAAGCGACAGAGAGATATATGTTTGAATATGCTGACATATTTACATGATCATTTATTCATTATCTTGTTTCTTGTGTGTTCATTCAGGAAGTCATTCTGGAGTTTTTCAACGTAAACTCAAATCTCACCTGAAGAAGAAGTTCCAGTGTGTGTTTGAGGGGATCGCTAATGCAGAAAACCCAACACCTCTGAATCAGATCTACACAGAGCTCTACATCACAGAGGGAGGGACTGCAGAGGTCAATGATGAACATGAGGTCAGACAGATTGAAACAGCATCCAGGAAACCAGTTAGAGCTGAAACAACCATTAGACAAGAAGACATCTTTAAAGCCTCACATGGACGAGTTGAACCGATTAGAACAGTGATGACAAAGGGAGTAGCTGGCATTGGGAAAACAGTCTTAACACAGAAGTTCACTCTGGACTGGGCTGAAGACAAAGCCAACCAGGACATACAGTTCACGTTTCCATTCACCTTCAGAGAGCTGAATGTGCTGAAAGAGAAAAAGTACAGCTTGGTGGAACTTGTTCATGACTTCTTCACTGAAACCAAAGAAGCAGGAATCTGCAGGTTTGAAGAGTTCCAGGTTGTGTTCATCTTTGACGGTCTGGATGAGTGTCGACTTCCTCTGGACTTCCACAACAATGAGATCTTGACTGATGTTACAGAGTCCACCTCACTGGATGTGCTGCTGACAAACCTCATCAGGGGGAAACTGCTTCCCTCTGCTCGCCTCTGGATAACCACAAGACCTGCAGCAGCCAATCAGATCCCTCCTGAGTGTGTTGACATGGTGACAGAGGTCAGAGGGTTCACTGACCCACAGAAGGAGGAGTACTTCAGGAAGAGATTCAGAGATGAGCAGGCCAGCAGAATCATCTCCCACATCAAGACATCACGAAGCATCCACATCATGTGCCACATCCCAGTCTTCTGCTGGATCACTGCTACAGTTCTGGAGGATGTGATGAAGACCAGAGAGGAAGGAGACCTGCCAAAGACCCTGACAGAGATGTACATCTACTTCTTGGTGGTTCAGTCCAAAGTTAAGAACATCAAGTACGATGGAGGATCTGAGACAGATCCACACTGGAGCCCAGAGAGCAGGAAGATGTTTGAGTCTCTGGGAAAACTGGCTTTTGATCAGCTGCAGAAAGGCAACCTGGTCTTCTACGAGTCAGACCTGACAGAGTGTGGCATTGATATCAGAGCAGCCTCAGTGTACTCAGGAGTGTTAACACAGATCTTTAAAGAGGAGCGAGGACTGTACAAGGACAAGGTGTTCTGTTTCGTCCATCTGAGTGTTCAGGAGTTTCTGGCTGCTCTTCATGTCCATCTGACCTTCATCAACTCTGGAGTCAATCTGATGGCAGAAGAACAAACAACCTTCTGGTGTCCTGTGCTAAGAGCCACACCAACAGGTCTCTACCAGAGTGCTGTGGACAAGGCCTTACAGAGTCCAAATGGACACCTGGACTTGTTCCTTCGCTTCCTTATGGGTCTTTCACAGGAAAACAATCAGACTCCCCTACAAGGCCTGCTGACACAGACAGGAAGTAGCTCTCAGACCAATCAGGAAACAGTCCAGTACATCAAGAAGAAGATTGACGAGGGTCTATCTCCAGAAAAAAGTATCAATCTGTTCCACTGTCTGAATGAACTCAATGATCGTTCTCTGGTGAAGCAGATCCAACTGTCTCTGAGATCAGGAAGTCTCTCCACAGTTGATCTCTCTCCTGCACAGTGGTCAGCTCTGGTCTTCATCTTACTGTCATCAGAGGAAGATCTGGATGTGTTTGATCTGAAGAAATACTCTGCCTCAGAGGAGGCTCTTCTGAGGCTCCTGCCAGTGGCCAAAGCCTCCATCAAAGCTCTGTAAGTACAGACAAAGCTGGATTTACCATAGATGGAACTTCTTATCTTATCTTTTCAACTTACATCTTTTCTTTTCTTCATTATTGTCTTGTCAGACTGAGTGGCTGTCACCTTTCAGAGAGAAGCTGTGAAGCTCTATCCTCAATTCTCAGCTCCCAGTCCTCTAGTCTGAGAGAGCTGGACCTGAGTCACAACAACTTGCAGGACTCGGGAGTGAAGCTGCTGTGTGGTGGACTAGAGAGTCCACACTGTACGTTGGAAACTCTAAGGTATGATCAAGTTCATCTCAACTAATTTAAGATGTGGTTCCAAACTATAAATTTCATGTAGTTTAAAAACCGCTCACATCAGACTTTCTTAATCTGCTCTCTTATTGTAATTATTATTATTAAATCATGGCTTGTCGTCAATCCAAATACCCAAGTACTTGTATGAGGGCATGCTTTTAATTAACTTACTATAAGGGCATGACAATGCTTAAATCATCAAGCAACTGTAAGCAAGCTTTTGAAAAGACCATGCACTTCCTTTTTCTGAGCAGAGCATTTAAAACCTATTTTAAACTCAGCAGAGCAGTTTGCAGTTTGTAATAACAGAAATGCCATATAAAGCTCTTCCACCACCTGAATATAAGCATTTATATAAATGACAGTGTCATCGGCATATGGGTGAATTTTTGCTTGAATGTCCTTACCCAAATTATTTATAAAAACAGAACAATATAGGGTTCCATCTACATCTACAAAACATTACACAAATATTTTTTTCCTTGTTCATCATTGTCTCCTCAGACTGAGTGGCTGTGACCTCTCAGAGAAAAGCTGTGAAGCTCTGTCCCCAGTTCTCAGCTCCCAGTCCCCTAATCTGAGAAAGCTGGACCTAAGTAACAACAACCTGCAGGACTCAGGAGCTAGGCTTCTGTCTGGTGGACTGGAGAGTTCGCGATGTACACTGGAAACTCTCAGGTCAGGACTTATTAACCTGTTAAACTTATAATATTTTATAATAGTTAGGTTATGTCTTTGCTGTTGGGAGCACAAACACAAAAGAGGAATTTAACATAAAAAAAAAACTGAGTCAAGAACTGAACTAAAGAACTAAATCAGAAAAAAAACACAGCTTATTGTAAAGGTCGTGTAGTAAGAGGCAGCTCTTTGTCTCGTCAACTCTGGGGCTGTTTCTTCCTTCAGTAACTCTTTGTTTATAACCGCTCTAAGAAGTGAAGAGCAGGCAGTCAATGAATCATGTTGACTAAGGCTACAGGAAGCTGATATAGACAGCTATAGCTGATTTATAATACAAGTCTCAACAGTGGTTGGCCCTTTGAATTCTTAAGTAGAGACTGGAAGTATTAAGGTAAAACATGACAGATACATATTGTTGATGTTAATGATGAACGCAAACTTACAGCTCTGGCAGTTCCCTAAGATCATGTAAAATGTGTTGTTTTGTGTATTTACAGTCTGTCAGGCTGTCTGATCACAAAGGAAGGCTGTGCCTCTCTGGCCTCAGCTTTAAAGTCCAACCCTTCCCATCTGAGAGAGCTGGACCTGAGCTTCAATCATCCAGGAGACTCAGGAGTCCAACTGTTGTCTGTTGGACTGATAAATCCACACTGGAGATTGGAAACTCTCAGGTATGAAGAGGCCTGCTGCAGCCAAAGACAATCAGTCTGATAGAGGAGGTAGAAACGTATTCTCTGTAACACTGTCAGCCTGGTTTATATGACCCTGAAACACTAAGCTGACCTCAAAACAACCACTGCTGATAAAAGCTGACTCATCAAACTGTGTTGCCTCATGACAGAAAAATGTTATAGCATAAAGGCTACAGACCATCAGCCATCTCTGGCCATCAGCTGTAACTGATTCTCAGTCATCCAGGTCATGGTAATCTTAAGAGCTACATCATAGGCAACTGGATTTGCTTGAGTTTCTTGAAGATGTTTCGCCTCTCATCCAAGAGGCATCTTCAGTTCTAACAGACTGGTGCAGAGTCACAGGCTTTAAACTCTGTGTCGGTGTGAACCCTTACAAAGTTCTTGAGGTCATATGTGAGTCACTGACCCACCTGGCACTCATGTGTGTTGTTAGGGTCAGGTGGGTCCAGGTGTGAATGGGTGTTAAGCTGTTTGGGGAGGGATCCCAAGACTGCATTGTAGGTGGGTGATGCGTGGTGTCATAGGCCACCTCCTCTGTTTAACAATGGTCATTCCAGTTTGAGGTAGATGACTTCTTTCACAGCACTTTCAAACCATCTGTCCTCTCTGGCCAAGATGTGGACATTGCTGTCCTCGAAGGAGTGTCCCTTCTCCTTTTGATATAAATGGACAGCTGAGTCTTAGACTCAGACACATGTCCTAACGACTCTGAAACTCAGAGCTCACATGTGACCTTAATGACTCTGTAAGGGTTCACACCCACACAGGGTTAAAAGCCTGTAACTCAGCACCAGTCCGTTAAAACTGAAGAAGCCTCTTGGACGAGAGGCGAAACGTCTTCAAGCAAGTCCAGCTGCCTACGTTATAGCACTTGGTATCATGCACAAATATTTCACAACAGAGAATGGAAATTGCTGAGCGTTCTGGGGGGGCACCGCCATTTTTGGAGGACAAGCGTCCATAGCCATGGTAGCTGCCATTATACCCCATAGGTCTAGTCATGTTATCTGTCAATTGTTTATCATCGAAAATGTATGAGTACATGTGAAAGAGAACTGACCATATAAAGAGAAGCTCTTGCCAGAGGCACAAGAATGAAATATTATAAAATTTAGCTCAGTTTGTTAATGATATCAATCCTTATGGTTTAACATTAGGGGATATAGAACATTCAAAGGACCTTGACAGCCAGTCAACGAGTAAGGCCACTGATCTCTGTGTATTTGAGCGCCTACACCCTCCAGCAATTCACAACTTTGAAGGCCCATGTCCAATTGACAAATGGGTGGGTACATTACCTTCAGATCTTTAAGCCAAATGCTAACTACACAATCATCTGGTCAAAAATAAGCCAGCTATTGCTATTTCAACTGAATGCTAGCAAAATATTGGCCAATCATTAATAATTAATCCAGCTAAATGAAACACATTACATTAGCCTACCTTTTTGCATACAACTGCGGGGAGGTAATTTTAATTTACCTAACATTACACCTGTATTTCGTAAGGAACTGTGCAGAGCAGTGAGGTGTTAACTAACACAGAATATACTGAAGGTATTTATTTTGTTTGTCGTTATGTGTGACTTCAGTGAAAACCAAGTTTTATACAGTTCATAAGAGCAGTATAGCCTAGCTTCTTAGCCTTAGCTAGCATGGCAGCTTCACCTAAGGTGTGGTATTTCAGCAACCAGGCTTCATTTTGCCCACCTCAGCTCCACCCATGCTCTATCTCGTTGCCCATTTTTGGATTAGCCAGGAGTTAGGCGGCGCCAGGGACCTCCAAGATGGTGATGGCAGAGCTTCAAAAACATTTTTCAGAAACTTATGGGTATTCATACAGTCTATGTGTCATGTCCCTGTTACCATGCTGAAAGAGGATGTGCTGCTCTGACTCTCCCCCCTCCTCCTTTCAGGGTGGAGCCTGGTGGCGTCCAGTGGTTGAGACCAGGTCTGAGGAAGTGTAAGTGTGTTTTTAATTTGATTCATGAAAACAAAGTAGCAGGCATTCAACCATCGTTAAACTGTGACATCACTTGTTTAATGTCCTAGATACATTACGTGCAGCTGTATTGTGTCTCGTTCTCTCCATCAGACTCCTGTGAGCTCACACTCGACACAAACACAGTGAACAGAGAGATCAAACTGTCTGACAATAACAGGACGGCGACACACGTGAGAGAGGAGCAGCCATATCCAGATCATCCAGACAGATTTGACAACTGGCCTCAGCTGCTATGTAGAGATGGTCTGACTGGTCGCCATTACTGGGAGGTGGAGTGGAGAGGGAGTGTTGATATATCAGTGAGTTACAGAGGAATCAGAAGAAGACACAGAGAATACTTATTTGGTAGGAACGATCCGTCCTGGAAGCTTAGATGCTCTGATGCAGGGTACTCTGTCTTACACAAAGACAAAGTAACATCCGTCACCTTCTCTTCTTTCTCCCTCTTCTCCTTCTTCCTCTCCTTCTTCTCATCCTTCTTCTCCTCCTCCTCTTCCTCCTCCTCCTCCTCCTCCTCCTCCTCCTCCTCTGCCTCTGGTAGAGTAGCAGTGTATGTGGACTGTCCTGCTGGCACTCTGTCCTTCTACAGAGTCTCCTCCAACACACTGATCCACCTCCACACCTTCAACACCACATTCACTGAACCTCTGTATCCAGGGTTTAGTTTTATTTCCTGGTCTTATGGTTCCTCAGTGTCTCTGTGTTCTCTGCAGGAGTGACAATCTCCTCCTGTTAGAGAAACTCTTTCACCACTGACCAGAAAGTTCAGTCTGTACAGGATCACACACAGCTGACGTTAGTTAGCGCCAACCTAATCTCTTAGCAGGGCTGGGCGTCGGTACCTTTACGGTGTCAACTGAAATAACCCAGTACCAAGTGGCACTGAAACTTCTCTTGTCAAGCGATACCTGCATTTGATCCTTTTTACACCAGAGATCTGATTTTTTTGTATTAGTCCGTCAAATACCGGACTTCTAAAATTCATCTTAACACGTTAGTCCGACCGAAATCATACTAAATTGAATTTCTAAAAGTCGGACTATCACACCCAGATAATATGATTGGGAGCTGAATTCCTCCTGCATGTATACAGTCAGTCAGACCCAAATGTTCTGAGCATGCTCCAGAGTTTTCTCCCCCGGGCTTTGACCCAGATGTCAAGTTGCGTTAAATAACCAATCGGCTAACATGGGCACAGAAAGCACAGAAAGCAAGCAGGCAGCGCACCAAAAAAAACTGGCTTGCTTTGCTGCGCTTCCATGTCCAGCGTGAACGTGACGTGAGAATAACTACGCTGAAACTTTCCATAAATCTGCACTTCTGTAAACTTTACCTGAGGGACTTATGTTGACTTGCTGGGATGAGTCCAATAAAGCTGCGAGACGGAGCATCCACTGTAGTGCTACAATTGAAAGAGGCTGCAGCTTCCCGGCGAGTGAACGTGGTTTCAGCTCATTCAGCGGACATGCTCCCAGCATCTCAGAGTAGAAAATACTGCCTATGTTTTCATGATTTTGAAACGTATTTTAGATTTCCTTGGCAACTTTTTTAATCATTCAAATTTGGCTGGGTGTGTGCTCACACATTTTTCTGTGGGGTGACAAACTTGTTACACGTATTTGCTTTTGCTGTACCCGGACTTTGATGATTGACAGGTCTCTTTGATTACAGTTTGGTGTATTCTTACAGCGCTCATAGGTTTTAGCCATTTTTCTAGATGTTAGAATCTTTGCATATTAAACTATTCTGATAAAACTCAACACAGCTTTAAGCTATAGAATTGAATCCCCCATTTGTGTTTTGGCGGTTTGTCAGAAGCTCTTTGGCGGGGGTGTCAATGGGCACGCTACACGACCGTGCATGAGACTGTTTGTACTGAATATTTTAGTGAAGTTTTCCTCTTCTGTTTACATTTGAAGTGGCTTCATACCAACTGATTTTTGTGTCCTTTCCATTGAAAGTCTGTTAGTCACTGAAAAATATCAGTCACAAACATTCATATATTCTACAAAAATGAATGGGATGTGTTACTTGGTCGTCTCAGCTTGTCTCTAAGTGATTTATAAATAAAGTTTTGTTACTACAAATAAAACATGCTCAGCGTGTTCTCTGATGAAGAGTCTGACACATTTGCTTTTTTAGTTTCAGTGTAGGTTTACTGAAGTTTGGAGCTGCTGTAGAAACAAAGAATATAATACATAAATGTTGGATCTGATCTGCTTTTCACTGAGCTCTGTGACCTTTTAATAAGGAATGTTGGTAACTTTAAAATGATTAAGTTGACTGTTTGTGTACCAGCTGCTCAAAGAGTTTATAATGTGATCAGTATTTAGTACGTCCTGTGGAGAGTTATGTCCTGAACAACTGAAGAAGAAGAAAACAATGAAAATGTGTTTGAATAATGATTCAAACTTATTATGAAACACTGAAATAAACAGAGAAGCAATTCAGTCGTGACAAGATAAATAATCCCTCCAGTGTGTTCTGGGTCTGCCCCGGGGCCTCCTGCCAGTGGGATGTGCCTGAAACACCTCCAATGGGAGGGGCCCAGGAGGATCCTGATCAGATGCCTGAACCACCTCAACTCAACCCTTTCGATGTGAAGGAGCAGCGGCTCTACTCCGAGCTCCCTCCGGTGTCCGAGCTCCTCCCCCTATCTCTAAGGCTGAGCCCAGACACTCCACAGAGGAAACTCATTTTGGCTGCCTGTATCTGCGATCTCATTCTTTCGGTCACTACCCAGAGCTCATGACCATAGGTGAGGGTTGGGACGTAGATGGACCAGTAAATTGAAAGCTTCGCCTTCAGCAGCATGCACTGGGGCCGTTTGCAGCAGAGTGTGAAGCGGTTGAGATAAGGGTCAGCACCTCTAAATCTGAGGCCATGGTTGTCTGCCAGAAACCGGTGGGTTGTCCCCTCCGGGTTGTGAGAGAGTTACTGCCTCAAGTGAGGGAGTTAAAGTATCTCGGGGTCTTGTTCACAAGTGAGGCTGCGACTCGTCAGTGACGTCACCTGCCAAAAACCTGGAACAGACGGCAGGTCAGTGGTTCCGCCCACTGACCTGTAAGTGGTCCCGCCTCTTCTGCTACCTAGCTAAGATGGCGGCCGTTGAGTGCGAAAAGTGTACAATGTTCCACACTCTCAATTTTGGCCGTCATGAGTACACATCCGGGTCTTTTAGGTACACTTACTTTTCGCCGCAATCGTAATGTGAACGCCCTCTGTACCCAAACTAGGTACGATAAGTACAGAAAGTAAGGGTATTGGAACAGACTCCATATTTGGGCAAGATGACGAATCTGTGGAGGAGCGAGGGTTAGACTGAGGTGCCGAGGACACGATTTGCAGACAGCCTGTCACTCAAAGCTGCCTGCTCTTAATTATGAGTAACTTTAGGCCTTAAAAAAATTTAAACTATAGAGATCAAAACTGTTTTTTTGTACCAGGCTGTAAACATATTTATTTCTGATGTAAAGACATTTTAACTTGAGGTCTATGGGGACTGACAGGCTTCTGGAACCAGCCTCAAGTGGACATTCAAAGAACTGCAGTTTTTGGGGTTTGGGGATGTCAGGTTGTTTTGACATTAGGATATATGACCAAGTTTGTGCTTGTTAAGTTGACATGAACCTGATATATGTTGTGTATTAATAAGGCCGGTTGAAAAGGAGCCTATGTGATGAAAGGCTCTGCCACAGTTGTTTTTATACTCTCCGCCCCTCCTTTCAGCAACACTCCCACTTCTCTAGCCCCTTGTTATTGCAATTCTCTGCCTGTTCACCAGATGCCCTCACTGTTTTCCACCTCTCCTAGTCACCTGACTTCCACATCCAGCCACCCCCTCCTGTCCTGAAGTAACCTCTTCCCCAGCATTCCCGCCACCCACCCACCTATTTCCGCTTTGCCTTATCAGCCCCGCAGTATCTTATTTCCCCAGACAGCTACTGGCCAGAATGTCTTTGTTTCCTCTCACAGCCCCAATCCTGCTCACCTGGAGATTCCCTAATCCCTCCCATTTACCTTCATGTTATCATTAACTGTTCCTGCCTGCTCAGTTGTCTGCATCCACGTCCCATTCCTTATCACCTCACACTCACCCGCATGACAGCAGTAAAAGTTCCTCTTTACAAGGGGTAAGAGAAAGAGGAACAGGAGCGGTAATGTGAGGATTTGATCACACATGGCATGTGATAGAGGGAGATTTCTTTCCTGAGATGGACTTTTTGCTTTTTACTTTCTTACTTTTTTGGGAGAAAGGACAGAAAATGGCAGAGACTGCGAGACTGCTTCAAGTCCATTTTCTTTTTGCCGGCTACCAGGGAACAAGCATCCTCCAGGTGAGTTAACAGGGCCCCTATCTAGGGTGGTTTGTTATAGAAATGTATGATATCTGTTTCTCAGGCCTGTAGCCAAGACTTCCTCAACTGAGTCCAAGTAGAGTCCAAGACCAGGTCCAGGTGAGTACGAGTCGAGACCATAATAGGTGATATCTTATGAATAGGCCTACTACTTATCAGTTTGCTTCTCTGTCGATACTCTTAGCTGGTCTTTTTAATTACAAAATAATTGTTTTTTATTAAAATATTATTTTAAAAAAGACTGAATTAAGAGCAGAATTAGACTTGAATATTTTAAATGTAAATCAGTGCAGCAACAGTCACTATATGAAGTCAATAATATCTCACTGGGAACAAATCTACATGTCAGCGAAACAAATCATACTCCTGACATCACAACGCTACGGTGGCCGACAAGGACAAACACGCTGCATATGGAGCAGATGAGTGAGTGTGGAGAAGAAAGTTATGGTTGGAGGAAAGAAAGAAAAAGAAAAAAGAATATGTACCTTTTTATGTAGCCTCTCCGACTCCAACTTTCCTCCAACCACAACTTTCTTCTTCTCTCTCACTCATCTGCTCCAAAGGCTTGTGTGTTTCCTCCAGTCAGAGTTCTGTGTGTTTGTCATGTGACTGAGAGGAATAATGAGAGATAATTTGTGATCTCTCCCAGCAGGTTGTTGTGTTTGTGTGAAGGTGTGGACTCTGCTATGGATCAGTCTGGGGAACCAGAGGAGGAAGTCCCTCCCTCTAAAACCACTCTGTGTGGGGACCAGGACAGCTGGACCAAAGCTCAGAGGTGAGATGAGGAACTCTAACTGTCTATAAGTCTTCTCCATGTCAGAGCTCAGCACTCGGATCACTCCACCGTCATTACTCACATTCAAAGTTCTGTGTGTTGTGTTGAAGCCCAGAGCAGAAGCACAGCCTGGACTCTACTGGACCCAAACCAGAACCTGAACCTGGACCTGAACCCAGCTGTGTGTCCTTCAAGAGTGATTGGTCAATGGAGCCTCCTCTTTTTTTTAGACAGTCTGCTGATGTAAAGTAAGAATTGAGAAGTGGTGAAAGATTTAGCATGTGTATTTGTCGTTAGTTTTTCTCCAACAGGCATTTTTATCAGAGCTGTTTCTGTTACAGGATCCATCGGAGACCAGACTCTCCTGGGCCAGAACCCAGCTGCGTTTCAATGAAGAGTGACCGGTCAAAGGACCTTCCTCTTTTTTTTAGAAAATCTGCTGATGGAGGGTAAGAATTTAGAGGCATTTGAGATAGTTAGTTGTTGTCTGTGTGAAAAGATGAAACGTAAGGTGAAAGGTAAGAATTTAAAACTGACAACAATTAATTGTTGACCTCGTAAAAAGACTGAACTTTTTTTTCCTCATGAGTTTCTCTCCAGCAGGCATTTTTATCAGAGCTGTTTCTGTTACAGGATCCATCGGAGACCGGACTCTCCTGGGCCAGAACCCAGCTGCGTTTCCATGAAGAGTGACCGGTCAAAGGACCTTCCTCTTTTTTTTAGAAAATCTGCTGATGTAAAGTAAGAATTGAGAAGTGGTAAAAAGGCATTTGAGATAAAGTTAGTTGCTGTCTGTGTTAAAAGATTGAACATGGAACTTCATGGAACTTTTGTCTTGTGTCTCTGTGTGGAAACACATAATGTGAGCTAATTCTTTGTGATTCCTCCACAGAGTGGACCAGGAGAGCTCAGACATTCCCAGCGCTCAGTCTGCCCAGCAGCATCAACCACAACTGGACTCCATATTTATGGTCTGTGCATGTAAAACAACTATTTGACATCTGTTCTGTTCAGTCATCTCTGTGCTGCAATTTTCAGACCAGTGGATTGTTAATCTGTAAATCCAAATCTAATGGATGGTTCCACTATTTTTATATGATTGTTTCATTCATATAATATTTCAACCAAATCACCAGGAAGGTTGTTGGTATTGTACGTCTCTGCAATCCACAGATATGTTACATTACATTATTCTGTAGCGGATGCGTCAAAACTTTATATTTGAACAAAGCTGTGGTTAATACGTAGTTTTGTTTAGACACAGTAACCACTTGGTTATGGGTTAGGTTTAGGAAAATCTCATGTTTTAGCACAATATAGTTCTTGGGGCACAATCCCCACTAAAATGCAGCAATGTCTTGGTAAAAAACAAATGCTGTTCATGCTGCTATCCCGACATGAAACACAGCAATGTCTCCGTGAAAAACACGTTCTCTTTGTGCCACTATCCCTACTGGAAAAACAGAGATGGGTCTCTACAAACCATTATGTAGTGACAAAAAGCCGTTGGAAATTCAGCAAGGGGTTGCTACAAAACACCCACGTTTGTAGCCTAAAAAGCTGTCTGAAAATTCAGTGACAGGTTGCTATAAAACACCCACTGTTGGTGCCTAAAAAGCAGCTGGAAATTCAGTCAAGGTTCACTTTAAATACTCACTGTTGGTGCTTAAAGAGCAGCTGGAAATACAGCAACGGTTTACCACAAAATGCCATGTTTGATGCCTAAAAAGCCACTGGAAAGACAACAGCGGGTTGCTACTGAACACCCACTGTTGGTGTCTACAAACTGCTGGAAAGTTTGCAACAGGTCGCTACAACACATCCAAGATTGGTGTCCAAAAAGCTGCTGGAAAGTCAGCAATGACCCCCAAATCACAAACGTTTTGTTGTTTGCTGGTTTTGAAAAGTGGTCTGCAGCTTGGCTTGCATCTTGCCGAGTTGTCCCACCATGCCGCATTTCCTCCACCTCCCGATGACGAAGTCAGCTCATATACTACATAACTTTAGAAACACTGATATAATACCTATGAAATATGCAAATATAATGTATTTGTGGCTTGCAGAAACGTAATATGTCCACATTTTCTACTGGTGACTGGACTAAATATTCTGTTCCAGCTGCTGGAGGAGAACATGGTCACTTTTGTGAAAACCGAGCTGAAGAAAATCCAGACGGCTCTGAGTTCAGATCATCCAGAATGCTCAGAGAGTCAGGAGGAAGAGGAAGTGTTGGACAGTAAGGCTGAAGCGCTGAGGAGGAGCAGCAGAAAGGCATTTCTGAAGATCACACTGGACTTCCTCAGGAGAATGAAACAGGATGAGCTTGCTAACTGTCTGCTGAGCAGTAAGATGATTTCTCTAAAGATTTAACCAGTTTGATGAATGGGAGATTAACTAAAATCTCACGAAAAAGTGCCAATGTACAGATGGGTGACAAATTAAAAGGTTAAACCTCTTAGTATGAAGTCAGGCTGACACAAGCCTCCAGATCAGCTTTAATGCTCCCTGACAAGTCTGTTGAACGCTACTGGAGGGATGAATACAATTTCTCCACAAGATATTCCCTCATTTATACACCGATCAGCCACAACATTAAAACCACTCACAGATAAATGAATAACATTGATCATCTTTGTAGGATTCAATGTTCTGATGAGAAACCATCAGTCCTGCCATTCATAAAGATGCTACTTGGCATGTCAATCCCACCAAAACACTATTTTAGATTAAGTACACCACTGTCATGGCAATGACACTCCCCGATGGCGTAGCCCCCCTTGCAGAAAGTGCGCCACCTCACATGACAATACTGTGCAGACTGGATGGACGCAACAAAGAGCTCAAGGCCTCAACCTAGCCCCTGTTCCCCAGACTCCAATGCCCCTGGGAAGTGCCATCGCCACGAGGGGGTATCTTTGCTCTGCAGCAGTGTTTGGGTACGTGATAAATGTGAAGTGGCATCCCCATGAATGCCAGGACCCAAGGTTTCCCCAGCAGAACATTGCACTGTAATGAGATTATCAATGATATTCAATTAACCTGCCAGTGGTTGAGAGTTCAAGATAGACTTTGCTACAGCAGATAGAAAGAAACACAAACAAAGCTTGAAATAACAAAAGGACAAAATACATCAAAGACAATCACAGACATCACTTAATAGATTTGAATATATATTTTATATGTATATAATATTCTTTTAAATTTTCCCCCATCTGTATAATCATATACTTGTTCTTTTTGGGGAATGAAATGTTGAAATATTTGATGTATACATTATTCATTGAACTTCTTTGTTGTTGTTTGCAGGATATGCTGTTACAATTTGTCAACGTAAACTTAAATCTAACCTGAAGAAGAAGTTCCGGTGTGTGTTTGAGGGGATCGCTAAAGCAGGAAACCCAACGCTTCTGAATCAGATCTACACAGAGCTCTACATCACAGAGGGAGGGACTGCAGAGGTCAATGATGAACATGAGGTCAGACAGATTGAAATAGCATCCAGGAAACCAGACAGACCAGAAACAACAATCAGACAAGAGGACATCTTTAAACCCTCACATGGACGAGTTGAACCGATTAGAACAGTGATGACAAAGGGAGTAGCTGGCATCGGGAAAACAGTCTTAACACAGAAGTTCACTCTGGACTGGGCTGAAGACAAAGCCAACCAGGACATACAGTTCACGTTTCCATTCACCTTCAGAGAGCTGAATGTGCTGAAAGAGAAAAAGTACAGCTTGGTGGAACTTGTTCACGACTTCTTCACTGAGACCAAAGAAGCAGGAATCTGCAGGTTTGAAGAGTTCCAGGTCGTGTTCATCTTTGACGGTCTGGATGAGTGTCGACTTCCTCTGGACTTCCACAACAATGAGATCCTGACTGATGTTACAGAGTCCACCTCACTGGATGTGCTGCTGACAAACCTCATCAGGGGGAAACTGCTTCCCTCTGCTCACCTCTGGATAACCACACGACCTGCAGCAGCCAATCAGATCCCTCCTGAGTGTGTTGACATGGTGACAGAGGTCAGAGGGTTCACTGACCCACAGAAGGAGGAGTACTTCAGGAAGAGATTCAGAGATGAGGAGCAGGCCTGCAGAATCATGTCCCACATCAAGACATCACGAAGCCTCCACATCATGTGCCACATCCCAGTCTTCTGCTGGATCACTGCTACAGTTCTGGAGGATGCTATGAAGACCAGAAAGAGGAGACAGCTGCCAAAGACCCTGACAGAGATGTACATCTACTTCTTAGTGGTTCAGTCCAAACTGAAAAACATAAAGTATGATGGAGGATCTGAGTCAGATCCACACTGGAGTCCAGAGAGCAGAGAGATGTTTGAGTCTCTGGGAAAACTAGCTTTTGATCAGCTGCAGAAAGGCAACCTGATCTTCTATGAGTCAGACCTGACAGAGTGTGGCATCGACATCAAAGCAGCCTCAGTGTACTCAGGAGTGTTCACACAGATCTTTAAAGAGGAGCGAGGGCTGTACAGAGACAAGGTGTTCTGCTTCGTCCATCTGAGTGTTCAGGAGTTTTTGGCTGCTCTTCATGTCCGTCTGACCTTCATCAACTCTGGAGTCAATCTGATGGCAGAACAACAAACAACATCCCAAAAGTCTGAAACAAGACAAGATGAATCTGCAGAGACACAGTTCTACCAGAGTGCTGTGGACAAGGCCTTAGAGAGTCCAAATGGACACCTAGACTTGTTCCTCCGTTTCCTTCTGGGTCTTGCAGTGCAGACCAATCAGACTTTATTGCGAGGCCTGCTGAAACAGAACGTAAGCAGCTCACAGATCAGTCAGGAAACAGTCCAGTACATCAAGAGGAAGTTTGAGGGAAGTCTCTCTGCAGATAAAAGCATCAATCTGTTCCACTGTCTAAATGAACTCAATGATCGTTCTCTGGTGAAGCAGATCCAACACTATCTGAGATCAGGAAGTCTCTCCACAGGTGATCTCTCTCCTGCTCAGTGGTCAGCTCTGGTCTTCATCTTATTGTCATCAGAGGAAGATCTGGATGTGTTTGACCTGAAGAAATACTCTGCTTCAGAGGAGGCTCTTCTGAGGCTGCTGCCTGTGGTCAAAGCCTCCAACAAAGCTCTGTAAGGCGATAGAGGACTATTTAAACCGTTCTAATTACACTGTCTTTTCAAGAGGATAGATTTTGAAGAGGAAGATTGATAACCTCTTTTTATTCTTTACTCATTATCTTTTTAGGCTGAATGGCTGTAACCTCTCAGAGATAAGCTGTGAAGCTCTGTGCTCCGTTCTCAGCTCCCAGTCCTCTAGTCTGAGAAGGTTGGACCTGAGTGACAACAACCTGCAGGACTCAGGGGTGAAGATACTGTCTGCTGGACTGAAGAGTTCACACTGCACACTGGAAACTCTCAGGTGACCCTTTGAATAGCTTTCCATGAAGACATTCATATTGTAATTTTCTTCTGCCTCTGCCTGTGAAGCTTGAAACACCAGAGATAAGTGGAGTATACCCTTTAGCCCTATTTACACACACCAAAAAAAAGGGGGAACCACTACCCCAGTCTGCCATTCCACAGGCACTGTCCCCACCCCTGTCACAACACTGAAGAAGTGTGTCAACAAAGACAGTCCAACAATGCCCAGACCCTTAAGCATCTCAGGGTGTATCTCGTTTACACCTGGCACCTTGCCAGTGAGACACTCTGAGACATCTGCCAAGGATATGTATAAAGCTCTCCCTGAGTCTTCAAACTCTGCCTCCTGCACAGAGGATGTGTTGGTCGGTTTCATTAGCTCCTCAAAGAGCTCTTTCCAGCATTCGACAATATCCCCAGTCTGGGTCAGCAGTTCTCACCCCCTGATGAACACAGTCTTAACCAAGCCCTGCTTTTCCTTCCTGTGTTGCCTAATGGTTTGCCAGAAGTTCCTTGAGGTCAAGTCCTTCCCCATAGCCTCCTTGAAATCCTTCCACACCTGGGGTTTGCTTTGGCAACTGTTGTAGCTGCAGCCCTTCTAGCCAACCAGTAACTTTCCCCTGCTTCAGGAGACCCCTTGTCCAACCAAGCCCAAAAGGCCTCCTTTATCAGCTTGATGGACTCCTTCACTGCAGCTATCCATCACCAGGTTCTCAGAGGCCATACCCATGCCGTGTCTTTAATTGTCTAGAAAACACAAGGTTGGGCACTGGGCAAAATTGGCCACAAATTCAAGGATTTTGGGCTGCAAATTCAAGGTTTCTCAGCCCTTACACTACCTTCAGATTATGCAACGTGTGTTGTTTTGTGTGTTTGCAGGCTGTCAGACTGTCTGATCACAGAGGAAGGCTGTGCCTCTCTGGCCTCAGCTCTGAGCTCCAACCCCTCCCATCTGAGAGAGCTGGACCTGAGCTACAATCATCCAGGAGACTCAGGAGTTAAGCTGTTGTCTGCTGGACGAGATGATCCACACTGGAGACTGGAAACTCTCAGGTATGAAGAGGCCTGCTGCAGCCAAAGACAATCAGTCTGATAGAGGAGGTAGAGACTTATTCCCTGTAACACTGTCAGCCTGATTGGAGTTAGAAGAAATAAGATCAAAAGGAGAGCAGTAGAGTTGAGACAATGGATTGTTTGTACTCAGTGCAAGTAGGATAACACTTCCTGTTATGTTTGGAAATTTCTGCAACGGTCAAGTTTAGCCTTCAACTCATGGCTCAATCTCACATCTGACAACACCCAGTTTAGCCGAGGCTATTTAGTTTACTAAGGCTGATGATTTGTTAATCAATCCGTCATTCTATTGTGACTGGTAGATGATTCTAGCTTAGCACTTATGAAGACAGCTCGACCATTTCATTTGGTGAATTTTGCTTGCTGGCCACTTTTGATGGCTAACATTCCAGTCCCATGCATCGGCTTGTTGAAATGCTGTCCACGTTATTTTTATGTAAATATACAAATATGAAAAGCTACAGGCTAGGCTTGTGTCTGCCTCTTACGTAACCACAAACAAAACTGGGATACTCTTTGCAGCAACCCAGCCTGACCTGACACATTGTTTTGCGGCTAATTTGATTGGTTGAGTGTTAGCAAAGTAGTAGGTTCGGGAAGAGTCTGTCAGCCTTGAAGTGCATTAGTGTGTGCTACAGCAGGGACAGGGTATGAGCACTCATTTTAAATATGCAACCAGTGTTAATTTAGTTGATGAAAACTCTGATGAAAATTATTCATCAATGACCTTTTATACATGACGAAACGAGATGATGACGACCTAAAAATAGATCTTGATAATAAAATCTATCTCTAAGACAAAATCTATGTTTCATTTTCGTTGACAAGATGAGATGTGAAAATGTTAGTGGTGGACTGTTGGACATTGAAAGCTGAGAACATCCATGCTTGCAGTTATCTTCAAATGCCTCATGAGCGACAGGCTGGTAAACCCCAGTAAATAGTCAGTGCCAGGATGTTTCGCTAGCCAGCAGAAACAGTCAGAGTGGAGCAGCGTCAGCCGTTGGTGCGAGTTGCAAGCTGTAATTCAGCAGTAAATAATCAGCCGTGTGGGTCTGACTGTGGATGGTGGAGCTGCTGAATGGATTTGTGGAGTTTGTTGTAGCGGTGGCTGTTAGCAGTTAGCTCTGTTTGCAGCCAGCGGCCGCTGGACTTCACAGCTTCACCCTGCAGGACTCCACTCAGTCCAGACTGGAGAAGGTTTCTGGGTTGATGGTGTTTGACAGGCAGGTAGGAGGCTCAGTTATCTGTGAGTGTAGCTGTGCTGTAAGTAAACAGTCTGAACTCAGATCAGTTTTCTCTGACAGAGATGAAAGTTTAGTTTGAATCACCAACTCTGTGAGAGGACACAAGTTTAAACCTCCAGACTAACATGTTGCAGATGAAGACAGAAGTTCAGGCTTTAATCACGTTATTTTTCTGCTTCTTAACAGTCAGATGGATAAATCAGAGTTTACAATGAACCTGGGGACAAATCCTAGTTGTCTCACATTAGTTATTTGTGCTATCAAAGTTTTTGAGAGCATAAATAGAGTGTTGAGCTTTTCAAATGACGATCAGTGAGTGTGTGCTTGTAAATCAGCCCTTAAACCTGTCAAACACTGCTGGAGACATGACAGTTTATGCAACTCTCCAAAGCAACAATGGCAGAAATGTTGCCCTTCAGAACGCCCTTCATCTTTTCAGGATTGATATTGTGCAGCCCTAATGTCATGTCCATGTTACCATGCTGAAAGAGGATGTGCTGCTCTGACTCTCCCCCCTCCTCCTTTCAGGGTGGAGCCTGGTGGAGTGCAGTGGTTGACACCAGGTCTGAGGAAGTGTAAGTGTGTTTTTAATTTGATTCATGCAAACAAACACATTCAGCCATCTTCAAACTGTGACATCACTGGTGATAGAGATAGATTAATAACCGCAGCTGTGTCTCGTTCTCTCCATCAGACTCCTGTGAACTCACACTCGACACAAACACAGTGAACAGAGAGATCAAACTGTCTGACAACAACACAAAGATGACACATGTGGAAGAGGATCAGCCGTATCCAGATCATCCAGACAGATTTGACTACTGGCCTCAGCTGCTGTGTAGAGACGGTCTGACTGGTCGCTGCTACTGGGAGGTGGAGTGGAGTGGAGAGGTGGATGTATCAGTGAGTTACAGAGGAATCAGAAGGAAAGGAAACGGAGACGGCTGTGTGTTTGGATGGAATGATCAGTCATGGAGTCTGTTCTGCTCTGATGTTGGTTTCTCTGTCTGGCACAAGAGCAGCAGAACACCCATCACTACCACCTCCTCCTCCTCCTCCTCCTCCTCCTCCTCCTCCTCCTCCTCTGCCTCTGGTAGAGTAGCAGTGTATGTGGACTGTCCTGCTGGCACTCTGTCCTTCAACAGAGTCTCCTCCGACACACTGATCCACCTCCACACCATCAACACCACATTCACTGAACCTTTGTATCCAGGGTTTAGGTTCTGGTTTGGCTGGTCTGGTTCCTCAGTGTCTCTGTGTTCTCTGCAGGAGGGAGAGTCTCCTCCTGTAAGGCCCTGTGTCCACCAAAATGTTTTTACCTCAGCCGAAAATGCGAGCTGCTCCTCAGGAGACACCCAGCTAGGAGCTTTTAAAGTGCTTTGGAGGCACGGTGTTTTTTTACTTGAGACGCTTTGGTTGCGTCTGGTTGCTGTACTGCGGAATATCCTCCGAATTAAACATGTCAGCACAAGGTAGAGTACTTTGTTTGGATGAGGGGAAGGGTGAAGCATGCAGGGAGAGAGGATCGACCTACCGATCTGTGTGGGCTCATTAGAGGAAACATAATATACGTATATACAGTATATTATCAGATTTCTGCTCCGATGTTCAGCACTTAACCAACGTATCCTCATACAGCAGGTCGTATGATGATGAATTGGTGCCACATGAATGACGTTGCGTACTTAACCTAAAGTTGTGCACTTACTGTAAAGTTGTGGAGGTTAGGTTTGGGGAACTACATGTACTGTGGTTAGGTTTAAGGGAAGAAAAACATGGTGACGACGTACCTGAAAATGACTCAGCGTACACTGAAAGTGAGGGTTCCGAAAACCGATTTCCTGGTGTAAAGTTTGGTGTTTTGTGACCCATCAACACCCCAGCCTGCCTCCTTATGAGGCTGCCTCCCACTTTATTCTTTGCTCCCCTTAGCAGATTGGTCACATGATCACAGCCTTCAAGAATGACTTGGGTTATACACAAATTGTTGCTCAATCATAACGTTGGACATGTACAAGTTGTGGTGTGTGTCTTTTCGTAGGAAACACATGAACAACACATGAGAACAGCCTGAAGATGTGACAGTTTGTCTCGCGGTATTTGTTCATCCTCCACTGTGACTGAATAGCTGAAGAGACAGTGACGAGCAAGGTGTTGTTACACAAAGTTGAACATTTTTCAACTGTTAACGCTCAGAAAAAAAAACGACAAAACACTCAGTCAACAGCGCTCAGTGCAGAATTACTGCTCAGCGCCTTGTTGCGCTGCCAGTAGCACTACCATTGCAAAGCGTTAAAAAGAATACACTGGCCTCAGAGAAACTTTCTGATCATACACAGCTGATGTTAGTTAACCTGATCTGTCAGTGGTTATAAATGCACTTCAGTTGTTGTTTTCTATGACAGCCAAAAATTTTCGGTGGGCCTGAGAGATGAAATACAAAATCATAAGAGAAAAAACACATTAATAAAATAGAAAACACAACAAACTTTCACAACATATTAGCAAATCACTAAACACTGTTGTTGTTGTTGTTATTGTTGTTTCATTGGAGTAAATGTGGATTTATACTTGTGCTGTGTCAGCTCTGTTCAGAGCCTATGCTGTGTCTGTGCCACTCTGCAGTTACACCTTCAAAACAGTAGTGGACACCGTGAGGTTTCTGTGAAGTGCTGTGAAGTTTAGTTGATTCAAAACACACATTAAACACACATTTAACATGACTTCATAGAGACAGTTTCAAACACCAATCAGCTTGTCTTTATCTGGACACATTTTCCCCACAAATACAACATGCTAATGTTATTAGCACAAGCCTATGGCATTTTACATTGTATAAATTAGCCTAGCAGCTAGCAGAGATTTCCTCTGCTCATATGAAGCAAGGATAAATCACACACAAGACTTAAAATGCTATTTTTGTGGAGGCTTTATTGTCTTCACAATTTATTGTTTCTTATCTGTTAAATTAAAGTAAATAAAAGCTTTGTTTCCACTGAGGGAAATGGTTTCAGCTTACAGAAACAGACAGGAGGTCTGCGTCGCCACAACATGTGGTTACATCCCTGGGGAGGTGCACCTCAGGCTACTCAGGCATCAGAAACCACAATTCTTCCATCATGCAGCGTTGTAGTAGGGTAGATATAGGACAGCACTTTGCCACGTATCATGTGCAATTGTTTTTGTTTTTTTACTTTCTCTACAGCCAAGGCTCTTCAGGGAAAGACTGTCTGAGGACATATTTATACATCATTATCATGCCATTATAGGACAAACAACTACACACAGTTCTGACTATGATTCACCATGATGCTTACTGTCAGTGCTATGAATTGTGGGTTGTTCCTACAGGTAAAGTTTGCAGAAATGTGGACTTATAGAAAGTGTGCATAAGGGGCTCAAAACGTTTGCAATAGAGTCCTCTTGATGATGTGTGGGAAAGCACCTCAAAGTTTCTTTAAATTAAACTCCCAAATTCATTTATGTAATACAGGACAGATCAGCTCCACCCTCGTTTTTACAAAACAAAACACGGCCGACACTCCTTTAGATAACGTGGTATGCAGATTTGGAACACCACAGAACATGTTGAGAGCTCTTTATGCTTAGAAAATGTTAAAAGGAAATAATCATTACATTTAATTATTTCTTGACTTGTATATAAATATATTTTTTCCCCTTTTTTCTTTTTTTTTTTGTTTTTTATTGGATTATTTTTCCTGCTGTTTATCTTTTGTTAATTTTTTTCTGTATAATGTTAGTTTAGTTCTTTTATCTACTTTTACATACGGTCTGTTTTCTCCTTCAGTTGAGAGGAAGTCCGTTTGTAAGCCTGAGGCTTCTTGACCTCTCCTGACACATTTCTTACTTTTCCTATTTTACTATTTGGATTTTACACAGTTTTACGTGTAAAAAAAATAAAATCATTAAATAAATACATAAATAAAACTCAGTGAGTGTGGATGTTGGGATCGGGCCAAACTAACTGACTCTTCTTTGATGTGTGACACATTTCTGTCTCAGTGTGTCACGCACTTTCAGTGCTGGAGAGAAACCATGTACATTTACTTAACTACTATTTATGAGCTACTTGTACTTTACTAGAGTGTTTCCATGTAGTGCTACTTGATACTTGTACCCCACTACATATCAGAGGTACATGTTGTACTGCACTTCATTTATCTGACAGCTTTACGTGCTACAAATTAAAGTGTCTGCACAGCTGCAAAGGTGTTTTTAATCACTGGCTCATAAGAGCTCTTGTCAGGTGACAGTTGGGCGGAGCTGTGATTGAAATTACCTTTCAAATTATCTATAATTCATCTGCACTAAGGATAGTAAGTAATAATTTGCCTCACCCCAACAGGTACAACCAGATCAGCAAAGGCAGAGTGGTAAATAAAAACCTCTCCCAGCTCTGTTTGTAGCCAGGAAGCTAAACTCTGTACAGCAGCAGCTGGAGAAGGTTTCATCAGTCCCACACTAGTCTTCATGTAGCAGAAGACGAGGTGACAGATGGATGTGTGGTCCACACAAAAGAATTCAAAACTCTGATTTCTTTTAAACAGTTTTTCTTTTAAATCAAAGGGTGTACGTTTGTTACACAATGACACATGACGATGAATTTGTTTGTTTCAAATCAAAGCAACTTTTTAAAATAACATTTGATCCTATGAGCCAACCAGTCAGACTGCATACATTTGAAGTCACGTGAGGCCACGCATACAAACACTCGCTCTGACGAAGGAGCAGCATCACTTCAGTTTGTCTGATGAAAGTTAAAGTTGCAGTGAAGCATTAGGATTCTTTTTTCACACAGAGCTGCTGAGGACAGACGAGAGCTGCACGCTGATGAAGTCCATGGTGAAAAATTCAGTAAGTAAAGCTTTGACTGGTTGAAATGACATCATTAATTGTTGTGGTTGGAGAAACAGCTGAATTGATGTTGAAAGCGTGACTGTTTAAAGCTGTGAAACATGACAGCTGCCTTTGTGAGCAGGTTATTTTGAATGTCAAAGTCCAGATGAGGTGTTGCTGTGACTGATGACAGTGACTGCATGCATGAAGTATTTTGTTTTTTGCCTTCATTCCAAAAAAGACAATATTCCTACTAAGCAGTTTACTTAGCTGATAAAAATGAATATTCCAGTTTACCTGCAGCTCTCAGTGTTGACTTTGACAGCTATTTTAGATTTAGTTTTAGTCTTAAGACGAAAATGTTTATTAGTTTTAGTCATTTTTATCCTTCATAGTTTTAGTCGACAAAAATTGAAATCGTTTTCAACTTTCAGTCAGTGTGTTTTTCTATGTTTTTTTTATCTTTAAACTGATCCAGTGAGGCTGATTCATGTGTCAGAAATTAGAGTCAAGGTGACAGGTTGTATAAATGTTTAATTTAGACAAATAATGTCTGCACACCTGCAAACTGTCATGTCTCTAGCAGTGTTTGACGGGTTTAAGATTTACGAGCACACACTCACTGATCATCATTTGAAAAGCTCAACACTCTATTTATGCTCTCAAAAACTTTGACAGCAAAAATAACTAATGTGAGACAACTAGGATTTGTCCCCAGGTTCACTGTAAACTCTGACTTATCCATCTGACTGTTAAGAAGCAGAAAAAGAACTTGATTAAAGCCTTGAATTCTTTCTTCCTCTGCAACATGTTAGTCTGGAGCAGGCGCGGTACCAGACATTGTAGACATCCGGGGCTTAAGCCTGGTGTAACTAGGGGGGGGACCTGGGGCATGCTCCTCTGGGAGAAAATTTTGAAAAACAACCCCTTAAATGGTGGCTTCAGGCGACTTTTAAGGGAATTATAATGGCAAAATTTAGACTTAATTAATATGAGACTGACCTACAATAGATTCAAGTTACTGTATAATCAATATAATTTAGGCTTATGCCTAATTAAGGTTAATAGCAGGTGTCTGACTGAAATTAGAAATACTCCAGATGAGCATTTCAGTTTGTTTTGCATTTTGTTAGTGGCGACTGTGACTCTGGTTGACCTTATGTAGTTCTATTCCATGTACCTTTTCATGCTGTTGCATTTGTTGTCCACTAGGTGGCAATGTCCACTTAGTCATACAATATTTTAGTGAATGTAGAATAGCTCTTAAATACAGTGTACAAGTAAAATGTCTTCAAGGTTACTTTTCAACATCCCAGTTCAGTTTCAATTTAGCTTATAAAAAGATCCATGGCTTTTGATGAAAGATCCAAGGCTCAAGTCCTAGGAGCCAAGCCCTCCCGCCACTTATGATCTGGAGGTTTAAACTCGTGTCCTCTCACAGAGTTGGTGATTCAAACTGAACTTTCATTTGTGTCAGAGAAAACTGATCTGAGTTCAGACTGTTTACTTACAGCACAGCTACAATGTGTGATCTCTCCCAGCAGGTTGTTGTGTTTGTGTGAAGGTGTGGACTCTGCTATGGATCAGTCTGAGGAACCAGAGGAGGGAGTCCGTCCCTCTGAAACCACTCTGTGTGGGGACCAGGACAGCTGGACCAAAGCTCAAAGGTGAGATGAGGAACTCTAACTGTCCATGAGTCTTCTCCATGTCAGAGCTCAGCACCCAGATCACTCCACCGTCATTACTCACATTCAAAGTTCTGTGTTTTGTGTTGAAGCCCAGAGCAGAAGCACAGCCCGGACTCTACTGGACCTGGACTTGGACCTGAAACTGACCCTGTATCTGGACCAGAACCTGAAGCTAAACATGACTCTGGACCTGGACCTGAGCCTCTAACTGGACCAGAACTTGGAGGTAAACCTGAACCTGAACCTGAAGTCAAACCTGAACCTGAATCTGAACCTGGACCTGGGCCTGTACCTGGAACTGGACTTGAACCTGGACCTGAACCTGTAACTGGACCAGACCCTTGAAACTAAACCTGGACCTTACCTTGAACCTGAACCTGAACCTGGACCAGAACCTGAAGCTAAACCTGAAGTTAAACCTGAACCTGACCCTGAACCTGGACCAGATGCCAGCTCAGCGGCCATGAACTGCAGTGCGTCCATGGGGAGTCCTCTTGTTTTTGATGATGAGAGGTAAGAACCTAGAACTGACTTAATGCATTTCAGAAAAGAAAAACGGTTTGTGTTAAAAGATTAAACATATTTTCATCAACATTAACACAAAGTGTTGACCCCAGCTGTTCACATATGACAGATTCAAGACTAAGTTTATTTTCATTGTGTACCTGCATGTATAGAAAATGAAATATTGTTCCTCCCCACCCACAGCAGTTCAACAAGAAAGGATAAAAATATATCTCTAAAAAAATCCCTTAAATGTGAGAATACTAAATAACAAATAAATACAGAAAAAACTGTCCATTAAATTGCATTATAGAGGAAGTGCATGTCAATGGGTGACCGGCACTGATGGATGAGGTTTGCTTTAGCCCGGTGGCTAAGCTAGCTGATCACTTTAACAACGGTGTATGGACAAAGCCAGCAAGCACTGGCCTACTCACAGCTAGAAGATGACATCACTTGGCTGAAAATGGATTTCAGGAAAACAGTGAGCCAATCCTGGGTTTCTCCACTGTTGGCACTATGACGCCACTCCCAAAAGCATTGGTGACATTAAATTCAGTCATGTCCTTCTACTCCACATCTGGCTTAAGGGTTATTGTAGCTGTCGTTTTCATTCTCATATTTTTTTTACCTGTTTTGGTATATTTTAGCTTTTTTTTCTATCATGCCTCCACACCTGCGACAGCTGTAGCTGGAGGCGTTATGTTTTCAGGTTGTTGGTCTGTCCGTCTGTTCCATTCTCATGAATGTGATATCTGGCACAAATGTACACTTGAACTCAACAATAAACTGATTAGATTTTGGTGGTCAAAGGTCAAGGTCAGTCAGTACGTTTACATGTACAGTTAAGTCAAGCTACTGTTATAGTTTGAGTAGACCTTTTAATTGGACTACTGTCCTTGTCCCAGTATACAAGCACGGGAGGGGAATCCATTTATTGACCAAAGTTTGTCCTACTTCGCTACTATAGGTGGTGATGTGCCCCCTTTCAGCTTGTTAGTATCAGATCATTTTCCGGTTGATGTATAACATCACAGAACAACCAACCGACAAACAAGTTAGCTACAGTTAGCTAGCAGCTAACTGGTGAAACATAAACATGAACTTTGTCTTCTTGTTGGTCCAAAAAGTCACGGCTCTGGGTGTAGATTTCTCCATGTTGTTACCGGCTTCTTCTTCTTCTGTTACACATTAATGCTATTGGACGTCCAGGTCAAAGCCCGGGGTGGAAACTGTGGAGCATGCTTAGAGCGCCTTGACCAGTTTGGGTCTGATTGACTGTATATATGCAGGAGGAATTCAACTCCCAATCACATTATCTGGGTGTGTTAGTCCCACTTTGAGATATTTGATTAGTGTAATTTCAGTTGGACTTACATGTATTTTAAAAGTCTGGTCTGTGACCTTGCATCCATCTCATTCTTGTTAACATGATATTTCAAAACATCTTGAGGGAATTTCTTTGAGTCAAGCATGAACTGATCAGAACTTGGTGGTCAAAGGACAAGGTCACTGTGATCCCATCTGTCTGGTGAATGCAACATCTCAAGAACACCTTGAGGGAATTCTTTCCTTAAATTTGGCACAAACATCCACTTGGACTCAAGATCTTAACAATGCCTTGAGATCATAATGCATACTGAGCTGCTGATTCTCAGTGGGATCAGCAGGACTAGTAAACCTTTACCACTACATGGAGTCATTTGATTTGCTGTTCACATTCAAATATCACTTCATGAGCCTTTACCCTGTGTTTGTCTCTGTGTGGACACACATGGTGTGAGCTCATTCTATGTATTTCCTTGACAGTGTGGACAAGGAGAGCTCAGAGGTCCCCAGTGGTCAGTCTGCACAGCAGCCTCAAAAACACCTGGACTCCATATTTATGGTCTGTGCACACGCAACAACTACAATTACATCTATTCTGTTAACATTCATCTCCATGCTGTACTTGTCACACCAGCGGATTTCAGTCTGTGTAACGTGGATCTGATGTATTGTTCCATGATTTAGTTTGATAATGTCATTCATGTAAAACTCTGTTCCAGATGTTGGAGGAGAACATTGTCACCTTTGTGAAGAACGAGCTGAGGACGTTCCAGAAAGTTCTGGTTTCCAATTACTCACAATGCTTAGAGAGTGAGAGCGAGGATGAGGAAGTGTTGGACGGTGAGGATGAAGAGCAGAGGAGGAGCAGCAGAGAGGCATTTCTGAAGATCACACTGAACTTCCTCAGGAGAATGAAACAGGATGAGCTGGCTGACTGTCTGCAGAGCAGTAAGATGATTTATCTAAAGATTTAACTGGATAAATGGGACGTTTACTAATGTTTTAACTAACAATGTTTTATTTACATGATCATTTATTCATTATCTTGTTTGTTGTGTGTTCATTCAGGAAGTCGCCCTGCAGTTTGTCAACGTAAACTTAAATCTAACCTGAAAAAGAAGTTCTGGTGTGTGTTTGAGGGGATCGCTAAAGCAGGAAACCCAACTCCTCTGAATCAGATCTTCACAGAGCTCTACATCACAGAGGGAGGGACTGCAGAGGTCAGTGATGAACATGAGGTCAGACAGATTGAAACAGCATCCAGGAAACCAGTTAGAGCTGAAACAACAATCAGACAAGAAGACATCTTTAAAGCCTCACATGGAAGAGTTGAACCGATCAGAACAGTGATGACAAAGGGAGTGGCTGGCATCGGGAAAACAGTCTTAACACAGAAGTTCACTCTGGACTGGGCTGAAGACAAAGCCAATCAGGACATACAGTTCACGTTTCCATTCACCTTCAGAGAGCTGAATGTGCTGAAAGAGAAAAAATACAGCTTGGTGAAACTTGTTCATCACTTCTTTACTGAAACCAAAGAAGCAGGAATCTGCAGGTTTGAAGAGTTCCAGGTTGTGTTCATCTTTGACGGTCTGGATGAGTGTCGACTTCCTCTGGACTTCCACAACAATGAGATCCTGACTGACGTTACAGAGTCCACCTCACTGGATGTGCTGCTGGTAAACCTCATCAGGGGGAAACTGCTTCCCTCAGCTCGCCTCTGGATAACCACACGACCTGCAGCAGCCAATCAGATCCCTCCTGAGTGTGTTGACATGGTGACAGAGGTCAGAGGGTTCACTGACCCACAGAAGGAGGAGTACTTCAGGAAGAAATTCAGCAGTGAGGAGCAGGCCTGCAAAATCATCTCCCACATCAAGACATCACGAAGCATCCACATCATGTGCCACATCCCAGTCTTCTGCTGGATCACTGCTACAGTTCTGGAGGATGTGATGAAGACCAGAGAAGAAGGAGAGCTGCCCAAGACCCTGACAGAGATGTACATCTACTTCTTGGTGGTTCAGTGCAAAGTTAGGAACATCAAGTATGATGGAAGAGCTGAGACAGACTCACACTGGAGTCCAGAGAGCAGAGAGATGATTGAGTCTCTGGGAAAACTGGCTTTTGATCAGCTGCAGAAAGGCAACCTGATCTTCTATGAGTCAGACCTGACAGAGTGTGGCATCGATATCAAAGCAGCCTCAGTTTACTCTGGAGTGTTAACACAGATCTTTAAAGAGGAGCGAGGGCTGTACCAGGAAAGGGTGTTCTGCTTCGTCCATCTGAGTGTTCAGGAGTTTCTGGCTGCTCTTCATGTCCATCTGACCTTCATCAACTCTGGAGTCAATCTGATGGCAGAAGAACAAATGCCATCCTGGTTATTGAAATTATTTAAAGATAAAAGGAATCTAAAATATCTCCACCAGAGTGCTGTGGACAAGGCCTTACAGAGTCCAAATGGACACTTGGACTTGTTCCTCCGTTTCCTTCTGGGTCTTTCACTGCAGACCAACCAGAATCTCCTACAAGGCCTGCAGACACAAAGAGGAAGTAGCTCACAGACCTTTCAGACCTTCTTACAAGGCCTGCAGACACAGTCAGGAAGCAGCTCACAGACCTTTCAGACCTTCTTACAAGGCCTGCAGATGCAGACAAGAAATAGCCCACAGATCAGTCAGGACACCGTCCAGTACATCAAGAAGAAGGTTGATGAAGGTCTGTCTCCAGAGAAAAGCATCAATCTGTTCTACTGTCTGAATGAACTGAATGACTGTTCTTTAGTGGAGCAGATCCAACAGTTCTTGAGATCAGGAAGTCTTTCAACAGACAAACTCTCTCCTGCTCAGTGGTCAGCTCTGGTTTTCATCTTACTGTCATCAGAGGAAGATCTGGATGTCTTTGACCTGAAGAAATACTCTGCCTCAGAGGAGGCTCTTCTGAGGATGCTACCTGTGGTCAAAGCCTCCAACAAAGCTCTGTAAGTACAGAGAGAGCTGGTATTACAGGTATAGATAGAGGTAAAGATAGGTATAGATAGAGGTTAATGTGTAGACAGGTATAGGTAAAGGTATAGACAGAGGTATATGTATAGATAGGTATTAATAGAGGTATACGTACAGATAGATTTATAGGTATAGATAGTGGTATTTGGTATAGATAGGTATAGGTATAGGTAGAGGTATACATATAGATAGGTCATGATAGAGGCAAAGGTATAGATAGAGGTATAGGTATAGATCGAGGTATACATATCTGAAGCATGCGTTCAGATGACACTCGAGTTTGATCTACTCATCTGACGCTCTTTCAAGTAACTCAACGTGCTGGCTGAGAAAGACAAGCATTCTGCGATGTTGTCAAATCATGCTGCGATAACATGGGTCAACAGGTTTTGTACAAACTAGTGAAGTCCATGCACACTCAAGTGTGTGCTGTCATTAAAGCTAAAGGGGGACATACCAAATGTTAAAATATTCTGAAATTCATTTACATTTTTTAAAGATTCAAGTCTTCACTCAATTGTAAAGCTGATGTTACTGGAAAAAATGTGTGACAAATTTAAACAAATGTAATATAGAGGTATCTTGGCTCATGACTCAGACTTTTTGGACCCCGCTGTATTTACATGTTTGACACAGATATCATGTAAATAGTGCAAAATTAAATGTGAATTATCCTGTGAAGTGGTAGTGCAGTTTGCCAGCCTGTTGCTCATGTAGCATTTGAAGACAGCTGTTTTTGCTTTCAATGTCCGATTGTCCACTACAAATCTTTTTGTCCTTTCTTGTCTCATCAACGAAAATAATTTTCATCTTAGCTTTTATTATCAAGATCTATGTTTAGCTCGTCATCATTTTGTTTTCGTCATGGAAAAAAGGCTGTTGATGAAAAATTTTCTTCATAGTTTTTGTCGATGAAATTAACACTGGATACTGAACAGTTACAGTTACAGTTGCAGTTGTTGTGGGGACATTTCAAGAAGCAATCCCCCCCAGTTTTTAAAAAAATAATTCATTGGGTCTTCACATCCTCAGATGATGGAAGGACTTTCTTTTGGTTCTTGCAGCCAACAACAGAACCAGTGTGGTGCCGTGCTCGTGACACCAGGTCCATGATAGTGAGTTATTCACAATGGCAGACGAAAAGGATTGATTCAGTAGGGGATGGTCACCTGGTTGGAGAAAGTGGAGGTGGTTTTATCTCATAGCAACCCCACAGGACATCATATCCAGCAACAGATCTGACTTGCTTGTGGTTACATGTGTTTTTTTGAAAGATGTAGGATAAGGAGAGAGGGAGATGTTTTCTCAAACAATGGGGGTCTCTGGAAATACCAAGAACACATTTATGTTAAACAGCCATGGAAAATTTCATTTTGGATATGTTAATACGTTGCTATCTTTTCAAAATGTAAGAAAAATAAATGACTTTCTTCACTGTCTTCTTCAGATTGAATGGCTGTAACCTCTCAGAGAAAAGCTGTGAAGCTCTATGCGCCATTCTCAGCTCCCAGTCCTCCAGTCTGAGAGAGCTGGACCTGAGTAACAACAACCTGCAGGACTTGGGAGTGAAGCTTCTGTCTGGTGGACTGAAGACTCCACATTGTACACTGGAAACTCTCAGGTCAGGATTCATCAGCATGTTCAGCTAATGACCACCTAAATCCTGATTTATATTCAAAGTGAAGTGTGCAAGCTTTAGGGGGGATTTAGTGGCATCTAGTGGTGAAGATTGCACATTGCAAACTGGTTCAAATTTCTCCAAATTCCTCCAGTGTTCAATAGGTTTTTACTGGGAGCTGAATTTCCCACAGAGGTCTCTTCCTCTCTAAAACAAACAGACCAGATGATTTAAGATAAAACACTGAATAAAGCAGTTTCATGTTCCACATCAGTGGTTTCCTGTCGCTAGTTGTTGCAGAAGGGCTTCTACTTATGGTGACCAACACCTAAATGCAAAAACGCGAAGAGCCCTCTCTGGTGCCAGTGTTTGGTTTGTCTCTTCTGGGCTACTGTAGAAATGTGGCAGTGGACATGGTGATCTCCACAAATGACGACCCGATCCCGACGTAGATTTAAACAACTCATTCTAAAAGTGAGGAAAACACAACAATACTTATTTTCAGGAGATTATATACTAAAGGAACTATCATATTATATTCCATGTCTGCCAATATATCCCCCTAAATCCTACACACTGGACTGTTAATGGATAAACTCGTAACCTGCATTAGATTGTCTCTGTGTTAATAATTTCAAACCAGCTGTGTTTATGAATTAGCAATCTCATTCAGTGAGCTACAACTGATGTTGCGATGTTGTTTATTAGTGATGTTTGGTTGTTGATGATGGAAATGTCAGCGCTGATGATTTAATAGCTGAAGAAGACCTCGGGAGATTTCGATGGATTACACAGTATTTAATGAAGGCTCGATCGAGGACAATCACAGTTGAACACACGGAGTGTAACACTGTATGCTGTCCAGAGATTCTTAGGGTGCCCTTGCCCATGTGTCCTTGTATTTAACCCAAACAATATTCCCTTGTGAGTCACTCCATGTTCCCAGATAAGGTTATTCTGTATCAATTACCCCCTTTACACCTGGCATCAACATGCGTTTTTTGCGACCAGATTGCAATCAGATAGCGCATGACCACATACATTTATACCTGGTATTAATCTGCGTCTCTGGTGTCCACATCCAGATCAGTTTGCTATCTGATAACGCTCTGTCCAGTTGACTTCAAATCCTAGTGGCACACTACAACGTCATATCATGTGCACCACAATAACAACAACAACAAGATGTTAGCCGCCCATGAAGTTGCGTTACTGTATGGACACTTTTGTCAGACCAAATGGAGAGCAGACACTTCGTCTCACTGTGACTCCGCCCTCGGATAGCATCCGTGTTTTCTTTTTCTCTGCAGTCACTACCCGGTGAGTGTTGTTGTTATCTTTTTCCTCCTTCTTCCTGTGTCCAGCTGGCGCACCTCACTTACGTGTTTTCATCCACAGAGTTGTTGCATGTGGATTGGAGACATGTTTGCATTTACACTTGTGTTCGTTGCGGTCACAATGCGTCCCTGACCACCTTCAGAAGTGGTTTGGCTGATCGGATAACAACATGTCCTCAGTGTGTTTCGAGTGTATTCACAGCTGTACTTTCATGTTGTGAAGAGCAGTCCGATTGCAATCCAATTGCAAAAAACGCATGCTAATGCAAAGTGTAAAAGGGGTAAAAATGTGGCTTTGTGAAATTTCTTTTAGTCACTGACTGTGAACAAGCATGCTCGCCTGGCTCGCTCCAATTCACCTTGACATATCGTAAAAGAGACTCTCATCTGTTGAGGCTTGGGCACAGGGCATCTCCCTTTCTCTTAACCTTGGGAGCTATGGAAATGGAGCCAGCAAGGGTCCCTTATCTGGACAGCTGAACTTCCTCCGAAAGAACTGGGAGACCAAAGATGGAGTGCGTCCATAACAAATGTCAAGTAGCCTGACCTCAAGGCCCGTTACTTTAAGCGTAACTGTCACCTATGTCCTTTACTGGCCAAGGTTGGAGGCTGTAACACAACAGAAGTCCTTCATAGTCGTGACTACAAAAAAATAGATGACAATGTCAATGCGACCCCACTGTAGCCGATAGTATCACAGTACTGCAAGAACTGTGTGTGTGTTTGCAGGCTATCTGGCTGTCTGATCACAGAGGAAGGCTGTGCCTCTCTGGCCTCAGCTCTGAGCTCCAACCCCTCCCATCTGAGAGAGCTGGACCTGAGCTACAATCATCCAGGAGACTCAGGAGTTAAGCTGTTGTCTGCTGGACGGGAGGATCAGCAGTGGAGACTGGAAACTCTCAGGTCAGATCACAGTTTAGTTGATGCAGGTTTGAACACTGACTGACAGGTAGAGTTAGAGTCTAAACTGTATAATGAGTGTCAATATAGTGCTGATAACATAGCGAAAATAATGAGATGTAGTCGTCGGCCAATAACAAGAAGCTCCACTGAGCTAAAAGACGATGACTGATAAATAATTAGTGCTATATGAGGACATTTGTAGAGACTTAAAAGCAGCGTCATGTCCATGTTACCATGCTGAAAGAGGATGTGTTGCTCTGACCCCCTCCTTCTTTCAGGGTGGAGCCTGGTGGAGTCCAATGGTTGACACCAGGTTTGAGGAAGTGTAAGTGTGTTTGTAATTTAATTCATGCAAACAAAGCAGCACACATTCAACCATCGTCAAACTGTGACATCACTGGTGATAGAGATAGATTAATAACCGCAGCTGTGTCTCGTTCTCTCCATCAGACTCCTGTGAACTCACACTCGACACAAACACAGTGAACAGAGAGATCGAACTGTCTGACAACAACACAAAGATGACACATGTGGAAGAGGATCAGCCGTATCCTGATCATCCAGACAGATTTGACAACTGGCCTCAGCTGCTGTGTAGAGATGGTCTGACTGGTCGCTGCTACTGGGAGGTGGAGTGGAGTGGAGAGGTGGATGTATCAGTGAGTTACAGAGGAATCAGACGGAGAGGAGACAGAGAAGACTGTGTGTTTGGAGAGAATGATCAGTCATGGAGTCTGAGGTGCTCTGATAGTGGTACCTTCGCCTGGCACAATGACAGAGAAAGATCCCTTGCCAGATCCTCCCCTCCTCCTCTCCCACCTCCTCCTCTGCCTCTGGTAGAGTAGCAGTGTATGTGGACTGTCCTGCTGGCACTCTGTCCTTCTACAGAGTCTCCTCTGACACACTGATCCACCTCCACACCTTCAACACCACATTCACTGAACCTCTGTATCCAGGGTTTCGGCTCTGGTCTGGGTTCAGCCTCATGTCTCACAGGTCTGGTTCCTCAGTGTCTCTGTGTTCTCTGTAGGATGGAGAGTCTTCTGTTAAAGAAACATTCCCTCTGCTGACCAGATAGTCCAGCCTGTGCAGGGTCACACACAGCTGATGGTAGTTAGTATCAACCTGATCTCTTAAGCCCAGTTCAGACCAAAGATTCCTGACGAGACGAGTTGAAACAGGTACCTTCACACCAAGTCAACCAGATGAGACGGTGTATCATCTCTCTCAGCATCAGATGGACTGTAATCATAATCAATACGCCACAATAATATAAATAACCAGCGCCAATTAATCAGCTGCTATCCGTCTGATTGTTTGGGTTAAGCACTGATCAGTGCGTCATTTCTATTGGTTGGTTTGTAGATGTAGGAGGTAACAGCAGTCACACACTGAGATGCTCATCACAAATGTGTGACACTGTTAGAATTCTATCCCCAGTCATCCTTGAACCTCTCACTGTGCGACGTAGGACCACCGTTTTCGAGCCACGACCAAAGATATCGTAATGTTTCTTTCACGTTGGTCATCTTTTGTCTGGGACAGCCCAAAATTGCACAGTGTATACCGGGCTTTAGTGGTTTTAAGTGCAGTTCAGTTGTTGGTTTTTTACAACAGGCTGTTGTTGACTGGGAGGTTGAAATTTCTGATGGAGCTGAGGGGCAAAAATACAAAGTTGTTAGACGAAATATTCATAAAATTGAAAAGGCAAAATGCCAGGACAGATACATAAAAGGAAAACATAGTATTAGTTTGACAAGGTCCCTGTTCTGAGACTAATTGCTCGCCATGTCTTTAAAGCTTGCTTAAAAATCCTCTCTGCTTTAAACATCTTCAGATAGTGGAAGTTTATTCCATTCAGTTTCAGCTGTATATAAAAAGATGTTTATGGCGATAGAAGTTTTTAATCTAAAAAAAAAAAAAAAATCGGTCAGACTGCGTCTTTAGACAAGAGGAGAGAGATTGGTCTGGGTCAGGGTAAGAATGTCATGGTAGGCCAATCAGAGGCAGCGTAAGCCAGAGTAGGGTGGGTTATGCCTTTGCTATCCTGTGAAATGCAAATTCACATCCAGGATGATGTCATCATGTAATCATGGAGAGCAGGAATGTCAGCAGAGCAGGTATGAAAGTAGGGTGGAACCTTTTGGGATGATGTGAATGTTAAAATTCAGGTAGCTAAGTAGAGCGTTCATGGGTGAGGAGGTTGTTAAAAATGCAGTTGAGTTTCTCGGTTGGCAGGGAGGCTTGAACAAAGATGGAGTCGAGGGTTGTGCTGGGTTGCGACTGTATGGTGAGATGGTATGACGGGGATGAGGATGGTGAGACAGTGCTCCTGAAAAGGTAACCAAATATCAAGACAATGAAATTATATATATATGGATTAGTGTGAGGAACCACAGGGGTATGGAGGTTGAAGGGACCTGAACAGGAGCCACACTGTATGCAAATAATTTCATTGATTTAATCATGGATCACTTTAAATACATGATGCCATGTTTTAAAAGTATCAAACTGTCACACAGTGAGAGTATTAAAATCAAACATTTTGATGCATCGATAATCATTTTATAATCAAATCGTAGCCCTCTGAATCGTAAGGTGCCTGGAGATTCCCAACCCCAGTTTAACGCCCCCTCAGCCCCAACGCTGAATTACAGATTGTGTTCAAAGATGACGAAGCTGAACTCAGAGAAAAAGGAAAATCTTTAATGGTGAAAGATTCCAATGAAAAATGTCGTTACAGAGATATGAAAATATATAAAACACAGCATTATAAAACAGATCTGATATTACTATGAGCACATATTGCTGCAGTCGTGTGTGTGTGTGTGTGTGTGTGTGTGTGTGTGTGGTGTTTGCGTGCGCTATGTGCTAACAGCTACATTCAAACAGAAGTCAAACATGTAATGACATCATCATTAGGGAGAAGTGCGATGACGTCATCAGTCTGGGAGGAGTTGAATGATGTCAGCCGTGGGTTTCGCAGGGCCCCTCTTTCACAATCAGGATGTCAGCGTTTTTCTCCCTGGACAGAAATAATGAATAATCAGCCATGATTATGGGATGCTGCAGATACTTGCTTATGATCATTACAGTATTGCAGTATTTTTTTTTTTTATCAATGTCAGAAATAAATCAGTCACATAAATTTAAAGCACGGGTGGTTTTGAACATATGAACGCACCAGGGTGGGGAGGTATCAGAAGTGTAATGAATGACTGTTAAAGACTTACAGACTGAAGACACACAGAGAGCACTCGTTTGGGTAGGTGATGCCATTGCTGCCGCACACGGGAGAGTAGTTCAGAGGACATGCCATATTCGCGGTCATCCCCTCACAGGAAGGCTGCAAATACAAACAATAAACTACGTTACCCCCTCTTTCCTCAAATGTTACAGGTCAGACACAAACTGATGCCAATCCACACTCCACACTGATTATAAGCATGTTTAGGTTTAGTGTCAGTGTTATTTACACTCCCTAAAAATACACTGTACGTCAGCTTTTTTCCGTTTTACCTGCATGAACCCTTTGTGACGTCATCAAGTTAAAAACAAGTCACAGGTTGACTGTTTAACACTGAAAGACGCAGCGAGTGGTTGTAAGATATCTGAGTTTTCTTTGATAATCATTACGTTCAGTCATGAACAGATACGACTGGTTTTTATTACACGAGAACTGACAGACTTTGTTCTGTTCACAGCTTGATCAGCGGCCAAATTAAGGTCACGGTTCTTGCTGTATTTGGCTCTTAGTTTCTAAAGAGTCTTTAAGTGAGCATACGATTCTCAAGGCCAAAACACACCACATAAAAATAATAAGCCCCTATTATTTTCGCTGTACAACCCCAAAACGGCGGCAGGTAGACCCTTGGCGGCGCTCCTGGATGCTCTGCCTCGCGGCACTTTACGCCACTGTCCAATTTGCAGCCTTGCTGCCCCCTGAATTAAACGCATCCCCTCCCATCTCTCTCTCTCTGCTCCTATGGCAGCTTGACTCCTCCCCTCACCATTGATGTATAAAGAGAACTCTGTAGCTGTTGCTGTGTCTCGTGTGTGACAAACTCTGGATAAGGAGTTGTTGGGGTCGAGCAATATCCCGAGCTTAACGACTTACAATCCCGTCATGACCTGACCTGTCATTTGTAGATGCCGCGACGAACTGTGTTTATTGACAATGGTTTTCTAAAGTGTTCCTGAACCCATGTGGTAATATCCCTTATACAATCATAGTTTTTGATGCAGTGCTGCCTGAGGGGTCAAAGGTCAAGGCTATTCAATACGACGTTGTTCTTAAACTATTGGACCGTTTGCACACACAGTTTTTCACAGCTGTCTTTACCTGTGAATTACTGAGCCTTTCGAGGATGGCCCTGTCATAACACTTAATGACACTATCATTTGTTACCAGTTAACCTGTTTACCTGTGAAATGTTCTCGGCGTTTTTGGAGCACTCAGGAACCTCCCCAGTCTTTTGTTGCCCCCATCCCAACTTTTTTGAAAACTCTTTCAGGCAACAAACTTAGAATTAGTGTTTATTTTTACAAGTTAACAATGAAGGTTATCAGTTTTAACATTAAATATCTTGTCTGTGTACTGTATTCAATTGAATATAGATAAAATTGTATCTGCAAATCATTGCATTCTGTTTTTATTTACATTTTACACAACTCTTTGGAATTGGGGTGATATGTATATAGTAGATATGAGGGACTCAATGAAAATTATTTGCGTGATGAAAAAGTTTTCGTTTTGTTAAAATTTTTAAAATTTGTGAGACACACGACACCAACGAGTTTATGGTTTTCACCTGATAGTGATGATCTCTACTTGATACTGTGAGACACTTGTTAACGTTAAAGAAACTTCAGAAAGAATTAATTATGTTAAATATACTGTAATTAATTTCAGTTTCTAGAACATGCTCGGGATGTAGAAAACAGTTTGAAGGATGTTTTGTTTCTTACCCTTCTGTAGAGCCTGGATTTGTCCTCGGCATCTTAAAAAAAAGAGACAGAAAAGTTTTTAAGGTACAGCATAGCTTCTGGTATTCACTGACTCTGTGCAGTCGTACCTGGAGTGTACACGTGAGTCTATACAGTCTTACCTGTACTCTTGGTAGGGTCACCCATGGTGTTAAGATGGAGCGGGGCTCCCTGACAAAGACCGATCCTACTAATACCTCCAAGGCAGAGCAAGTGGAGGATGATGGCTGACTTTAAAGTCCAGTTCAGACCAAAGATTCGCGACAAGACGAGTTGAAACAGGCAACTACTTGGAATGCGCCATTCTGCAACATTCTAAAAAGCTGCTGCTTCACACCAATGCAACTAGATGAGACGGTGTATCATCTCTATGCAACAACCCTGGACAAGAGCTGGCACATCAGGTGGTAAGTGCGAGATACAGTCACTGGGCTCTTGGAACGAGGCAGAAAGAACTATTCAGAAGCTACACCCATGACTGAGCAACTGTCTTTAGGATCCACTCCATTCACTCCACCTGAGGATGGAGCTAGAAAAGGTGTCCTAAAAATAGCCTGCCTCAGATCTCACATGGATTATCACATCCACAGGGATCATCATACACATTTAAAAAACACATAAAAATTCACTTTGAAGCCTGGAATGGATAATGCAACCAGTAACAAACAAGACAAGAGAACCATTGCTAGAGAACCGAGAAGACTGCAGATCAGCCTAGCTGCCCTTTCTGAAATCTGACGGGCGGACAAAGGACAACTGAAGAGGAAGGGCTTTAATCTGGAAAGGAAACTCGAGCCCAGAATCTGTCGCCTCTCTGAACTTCCTGGCCGGATCCAACACCTCTGGAAATACACTGTAGAAAAGGAAAGCACCGGGAACATAAACTCTGATAGAGTTCTTTGTGGCATCGAGGAGACACCTCTAATCTCATTCACTATGTCACTGTTTGAGCCAGGGGCCGCCATAATGTTAACATTACAAAGGCCATGATCAATGCAGATGACTGCTGGACAGATCATCACCTCATTTACTTCATGATGATCATCAAACTCGAGAGGAAAAGGACAATTCAAAACTAGCAGATGCGGCCAAGACTGGATTATGAGAGCCTTGCTGAAACTGCCAAGGAAAGCCTCCAACAGAAATATCTTGATAAAATTGGAGAGTGCTGATGCCTCCTCTAAACCACTATGCTCAATATCTGTAAAACCATATGGGTGCATAGAATTTTTTTGTTCACACATCCACAAAAAAATGCTGACTAATCACTCCAGTTCATTTGAAGGGCTGAAAAGGACCAAGTGTAAAGAAACTCCTCAGCATCAAGAAGACCCAAGTCTTACATCAACCTCTTCCCAGCCAGCCACTACTCAGCCCACCATAAAGGTGGACAACACCACTCTTGAAAACGGTGCCCACTTTCCCAACCTCCTTATCAAAGGCTGACATCGACTCTGTAACCACTGCCTTAACTGTGCCGGTGGAACCTACGCCAGACTCAGGAAAACATCCTTTGAAGGTTGAGACCTGCAGGCCCAAACCAAACTCCTGGTCTACAGAACAGTTGCCCTTCACACTGTATGGAGCTGAACCATAGACCACCCTCAGGAGGTACCCTGGAACAATATCACTAAAGACCCTTATGAATGCTCTTGAGGCTCAGCTGGGAGAACAGATGCACCAACATCAGCCACCACAGTAATATAGTTCAAACTCTAATGGACCGGCCATGTCATCTTCATGTCCAACACATCTCCCTAGACAGTTCCTGTACTCCCATCTGTAGAAAAGTCAGCCAGCCAAAGGCAGATAAAAGACAATAACCCTGGCATTAACAATCATTTACTGTCCCCATTATATGGTGGCTGATCTTGTCCTCTGCTCGGCGGGTAAGGAGCTCCCGGACCTCAACGTTTTCCCAATTTGCAGACATTTTTGGCTGCTGTTCTTTTTCTTTGAGTTAGCTGCTAACTGCTAATGGCTGCTTTTTAAATCTCCTGGCAGTGGGTTACACACAGCATGTCATCAAAATGTCACTCCCGTCCTGCTGGCTGTTTACAGACATTGTTTCGGCACTGTTACCACCTCCAATCTGTAAAGGTGAGACAAGTCTGTGCCCCCAGTCTGCGATTGTACCTTTGATACAGAGTGGTGAGGCGGCATAAAGGCGTCAGACTCCTGCCTTGAAGAGACATTGTCAAAGGGGCTTGTGTTGCTCGTTGGTTGACATTTACCATAGCAACACATTCTCACTCTGACCTCATCACATATTGACGATTGGACATGGACTTTCCCCATGTCCAGATATGACTTTTAAATCCCCTAGGTGCGTTGGTTGTTGACGTTCTGGGACACCGTGTCATCTTATGCCTGTTCCATGCATTGTCTGTTTTCAAAATACACTTCTGTTTTCACAGGAAATTTAACGTTTACATACAGTCTCTTTCAAAATAAACACACTTCATTTTCCTTCAACAACAAACACGTGGTTGGGTTTAGGACAAAAGAATAGGATTTGGCTTGAGAATCTTATGGGACGCAAACACCGATCTCTTGAGTAAAAGTCAGTGTTGGTGGGACCCATCCACCACCCCTTCTGCCCGCCTCACTTGGACTTCTGCCGCCTTAACTTTTGTCCTTGTCCTGCTGCATTGCCCTCTGATGCTGCCAGGCACCGCTAAACTATAACAACAACCGGCCATGTATCATGCTGACATTAAGGGACGCCTTTTTTCGGACTTCGGAGTGAGACTGGGCACACTATCTTGAGGGAGCTGTGAAAGGAGCTTTTTTAGCTCATTTAAGACCAACACTCAGAACAAAAACTGGTCCTGACCAGGTTTGGTATTCAGTATTAGTCACCCTAGTGATTTAGTGAGGTCAAAGAGAGCCACCATCGTAGGCTTTAGAACTCAGGCTTTAGACTCAACCTACCTCGCTAACCCACTGATAGGAGGGTTTTGTACGCCATACTGTAGTAATCATTTTAACTACACGAGTTAGATGATATGTTTTGATATCAGTTTGTATTCCACAATCATTTTATAGTCCTTTCATATCAAATTTCATACCTCTCATCTTGACTTATATATTTTTACTGTGTCTTAATGTATCCACTGTGTCCTGAGTTGAACTGCAGAGTGTTGAACTTCTCTCCTGTTTGTCCTGCTCTGCTCTTATATGGAGATGTTTTGTTGTATTTGCCAAGTATAGCAAATGTTTTATTTGGCAGGTAGCGCTGGACATTCATTAGGTTTCATATTTCAAGTTCTCTTAGGCGGGGAGTTCTTGCCACGTCTACATCTCACATTAACATCGTTAAACCTGCACAAACCCTCACTCCTGCACTACTACACTTATACACATAAACTCATCAGATACCACCCTTTCTTTGTTCTCGTTTCAGATTCACTGATGTACCTTATGCTGTGTTAATCTACCCATGCATACATTTTGCCTTTATCATTGTCCTTTTGTTGCCTGATTGATTCATCTTCCTCTGATTTTGGGGTCTACCTTCACCCACTGATCTCGTCTCGTGGTACAGCCCTCAGCTCTGGTCCCATCTTACCTGCACAGAAGAAAACAGCAACGCAGATGAGCAGAAGAGTCCTGCTGAACATCTTGGATGAAAACTCAGGGGTCAAATGAAATCGAAAATGCTGAAGTCGTCTGAGGAGGTTGAATCAGTGAGTTGTCCCAGTGTCTGATTGGCTGCCGATGTGTCTGTGTTCAGGTCCTCTGTGGTTGTGATGTTTGGCGCTGGCCTGGTGTTGTCATATAGAGGCTCTGTGTTGTCGTCTGAAACCATGTGAGCTTCTGTTGTTGTGACGGCCGCTGTTCTCTTTTGTTCGGGCTTTAATCTCTGGATCAACATTCTGTCTGCTGTGAAATATCGCTGACCGAGTGAAAACTGTCGGGAAGAGGAGTGACACAGACACCAGAGCAGAAAAACAAGCGTGACTCTGTCACGAGTCTGCACAACAACACAGTTACACACTTTAATCAATGAGTTTAACACAAACACCACGGCAGGAGGGCAAGCTCAAAATATTTATCACCTTCATCATCATCATCATCATCATCCTCATCATCATTCCAAAAACACTGAAATTAATTACACAAACAGATTAAAAGCACAGACATTACCAGAAATTCACAGTAAGTCTGCAAAGCTCTGATGGTAAACTGCTGCCTCTAAGGACTAGAGTTATTATAAACTTGAAATCATATTTATATTATCAAATTTAATTCATATGGAGCCGTTCACACTGCTGATGCTGCTTTATATCAGATTATGTAACCACGTGTGGACAAATACACAAATAAAAAGGTGGAAAATATAAATAATGGCATGCAATAAACCAGGGGAAGTAATAAATTAAATTGAATTGAATTGAATTGAATTGAATTGAATTGAATTAAATTAGGGCAGCACGGTGCTACATTGGTTAGCACTGTTGCGTCATAGCGAGGGCTAGCTGAGGCCCTCCTGCATGGAGTTTGCATGTTTTCCCCGTGTCAGCGTGGATTTTCTCCAGCTTCCACTCACAGTCCAAGAAGTGCATGTTAATTCATCCTTTGCTAAGCCACGCCCCCTTGTGAAGGAAAATGACGCTGTCGAAGTTACGTCTTCTTGTCTCAATCTTCTCTCAATTTGTCATATGGATCACTGTAAATGTATTATGCTGATATGTTCAATATACACGACATCAACTGCACGTCTGTCCGTCCTGGAAAAGGGATCCCTCCTCAGTTGTTCTCCTTGAGATTTCCACCATTTTTCCCTGTTAGAGGGTATTTTGGGGAGTTTTTCCTCATCTGCTGTGAGGGTCCAAGGACAGAGGGATGTCGTATGCTGTAAAGCCCTCTGAGGCAAATTGTGATTTGTGATATTGGGCACTGTAAATAAAACTGAACTGAATTGAGCTAGCACGGACGAGGAAATATGTCTTCAGAGAAATGAAGCGTAATTTCCTGTAAGGTGTCACATAAAGGGACATCCATTTCTGATGACAGTGGCAGCTGTATCAGCTCTAAATTGACTTTGTTAACAGACTTTAAATGAAGTTTGTGTCTGCACACACATAAAATAATACTTAGAGATTCAGGGCGGTGGGGATAAATGAAATTAAATCAATGTAAAACTTGGGTTTGGGTTTAAACAGGTAAAGTCACTGCTGCACTGTGGTGATGGCACTTTTGATCACCTTACTGTGCATTTTAAATCAGTAAACAAACAGCATGTTGTTGATGAAAGGGGAATGAGGAGGGAAGAGGGGGAAGGGGTAGTCAGGTTGGCAAGAGGGTGGATGATAGAGGGGGAGGAGGATACACATAAATATAGACAGTGCGGTTGCTCTGGGGCCCGTGAGGTTTGGGGCCCATAGACACAGTGGGCTTTCCAACAATGTGTTGGGTAGAGAACGGACCTTTATGAGTGATAGCCACCTTGGAAATATGTCTGTGTCCAAAAATGAATTTAAAAACAATGTAATTTGCTATATATGCCCTTGAAAAAAGACAAACCATCTCCGTTATGTTAATTTTTTGTAGAATAGTTCACAACATCTATAACAAATTATATGTTTATTCCAAATAATTCATAATAAGTTATAAATGACGTGAATGGGATTACTTTGGGTGAAAAGTGTAAATAGTTTGCACTGCGAAACTAAACAAATCCAGTAGGTGGCAGTAATGCAACACATATAGACGCCAACCGCCATGACACTCCACGAAGAAGCACAAGAGGAAGAGAAGGCGGAAGTGACGCATATATTCCGAGGCGCGTTGTTCGTCGCCTCATCGTGTCGGAGTTTTCACTTTGTTGTATTTTGTTATTTTCTGGAGATAAAACATGTACGATCAGGACGAAGGTGAGCTGCTGCCCGTGAACACCTGAAGAAACTTTGTTAACACACAGGCTGATTGAACACAACGCTTCAGCTTATCTTCGTAACTCGTTAGCATCGCGCTAATGTTAGCCTGTGATCTCAAAACATTAAACATGCTAACACCGGTTAGCTCACAATAACGTATCAAAGTTCTAATAATACCCTCATGCTAAACCCAGATAGCTCACATTGACGTCTGAAACATTTAATAACACACACATGCTAACACTAGTTAGCTTACATGAACGTTAACACCAACAGAAACATTTAATAACACACACATGCTAACACCAGCTAGCTCACATTAAATATTAGTAATACACATGCTAACGTTAGCATCATCTGATACATGAACCTTCTCTGACCGGTTTGCTAACAGCAGGTAAAGCTTTGTTTTTATCTGACATGCTAACAGGCCAGTTAAGAAGCTGTTGTGATCGATAATGGTACAGAAGCTAATTAAAGTTCACACTGTTTCTTTGTGTTTGTGATGGAAATTCATAGATCTCTACGTACAAGGGTCAAAACTACAATCTGACAGTATCAAACATACCATAACAGGTGAAGTCATACTGAAGGCAAATAACTTTAGTGTACTGGAGGTACGAAAGATAAAATGTATTGTTTCACCTGAAAATGTGCCATCCCAGCAACCACACAAGTATTTTAATAACCTTCAAGGCAACTCGCATTGTTCTGCTAGACAGATAAAGGATGAATACAAAGGTAAATGTTTACATTTAGATGTTATTCATATCAATCAATAGGCATTATTCTTTTTATCACAAAATATATCCTCAACCAAGGCAAGCTCTCACAGTTAAATGTTTGTTATTCTGATTATATATGTTAATAAAATATATTCTAAAGTTTAACCAATGAACCCCCTGGTTTCTTCAAATTAACAAATACAATGAAAATAAAACATAAATACCTTAAAATAAAAAAACAAAAAAGACATAAATATATATTGTTGATGGGTCAGTCTACATATAGGCCTCCTGATCGGTGACAATATTTTTTTGTGTTTTTTAGATAACCAGTATGATGAGGACGATGATGAAATCACTCCAGATTTGTGGCAGGAAGCCTGCTGGATCGTCATCAGGTAAACTCACCTGGACCTCACCTCACCTGTGTTTATGTGCCGTAGAGAATCGGTTTAGTTAAAAGTTGTGAACAATAATAATAGTGTTATTTAATGAGAGTCTAAAAACAAACTAGAAGATCTGAAACTGCTGATGTTTGCTACAGCTTTTACACTGAAGAGACTATGATTTCTTTAACTACTGAACAGACTTTTATTTTGAATATTAGTGAATCTGACATTTACCTTTCTGTTGACAGTTATAGAAACTATGAACAAATAAAAATAAACATGTCCAACACCCGTCACCCGAGATTTTCTGACGGAGATAACGTTGGTTTTATTGTTAGAGGTTTTTGTATCGTCTGTTTTTGTGTCCAAGTCATATATGACTGTATTTTAATAAGGCCTGTTTTATAACTAATAACGAAGAATGAGTCCCAGTTACTCTCAGCTCGTATTTTGACAAGAGCCTTCTTATCTTTTAGCTCATATTTTGACGAGACTCCCTTTTACTTTTCCAGCTCTTATTTTGACGAGAAGGGTCTGGTGCGGCAGCAGCTGGATTCGTTTGATGAGTTCATCCAGATGTCGGTTCAGAGAATTGTGGAGGATGCTCCGCCCATCGACTTGCAGGCTGAAGCCCAGCACACCTCAGGAGAGGTGGAGGAGCCGGTAAGGAACACCATCAGGGACTGGAGACCTGTACCAGGACCTGGTCTAGGAGGTTTAGAAATAATTTTCTTTTTGCCTCTAAAGGTCTTGATGTGCTCCTAAATTTTTGAGCTTAGGAGCACATACACTCCCTGGACAAAAGCCCTCTACTGAGACTGCTACAGGAACCATGACCCCCCCCCATGACCCCCCCCCCCAAGTTTATTTTATGACGAGGACATTCTAGCTGCTACAAGAGAGCACCATACGAGATTTCACTGTATTTATTACAGTGACAATAAAGCTGCTGCTTCTTCTTCTTCTTCTACTGGTGGTAAAGTTCCAGTGACATCACTCTTTTTTTGTTTCAGCCTCGTTACCTGCTGAAGTTTGAACAGATCTACCTGTCCAAGCCCACCCACTGGGAGAGAGACGGAGCGCCGTCTCCCATGATGCCCAACGAAGCCCGACTACGTAACCTCACGTAGGTCTCATCTGTTCTCACCTGTTGTCATCTGTTCTCACCTGGTCTTACTTGGTCTTACCTGCACTCACTTGGTCTGTGTGACTGTGTGCCCCCCCCTCAGGTATTCGGCCCCTTTGTACGTTGACATCACAAAGACCATCATAAAGGAAGGCGAGGACCAGCTGCAGACTCAGCACCAGAAGACCTTCATTGGTAAAATTCCCATCATGCTTCGCTCTACATACTGTCTGCTGAGCGGCCTGACGGACAGAGACTTGTGTGAGCTCAACGAGTGTCCGCTCGACCCCGGAGGTTATTTCATCATCAACGGCTCAGAGAAGGTACGCTGTGACATCATTTAGAGTCAATATGTGGTTTCTGTCAGAGTCAGTCTGAGGTCACAACATCTTGTGTCAGATACAGGTCAATTTATGTCAATGTGTCAATTACTTGGTTAAGCTGAGAATATTTTTGACCGATAAGCATGTCAGTTTGTAACTTTGCCGCTCATGAGTAGTGCTGTGCCGTACCACAACGAAGTTAATAAGGTATTCATGTTACACTACTTACCTAGCAGCCACCACCACGTTGTTTTACACAGCACCACGGTCAGGTGGGAGCTAGTTAGCGTCGCCACTCATTAGTTGATTACCCAGGTAACGCTGTTCTGACCTATGGTGGTGTTGCGGATGAAACATCGTGCCCACTTCCAGTCTCCCCTCAGGTCCTCCTGTCAAGTTAGCGGCTTAAATTTGAGACGCAAAACTATAGCCCTTTTTACACAAAAGTCACGCTGTAGAGCTGCTACGAAGTCCCATCTTCACGCAGCCTTTGCATTTTTGCACAGAATGAAACTATGGCGGCATCATTCCCCTCCGGTGTGTGATTTTAGACAGCATGCTGACATTGCAGAATCAAAAGAGGCGTGACTGTTGTGATGTTTAACACCACAGTGTTGTCCCCTAGTGTGACAGAAAATATACCTATCAGCAGCACTGTATAAACAATAACAATCATTTACTGTCTCTGTTATGTGGTGGCTGATCTTGTCCTGTGCTCAGAGGGTAAGAGGCTTCTGGACCTTGTTGTTTTGTCCAATTTGTGGACATTTTCAGCTGCTGATCGTCCTCTTTGAGTTAGCTGCTCATTGCTAACAGCTACTTTTTAAAACTCCTGAGGTATTCGCACACATAACATGTCAAAATGTCACACCTGTGCTCCCCATGCCCGTCCTGCTGGCTGTTCTGTTTATACAGACATTGTTTCAGCGCAGCTCAGAGGCGAGACAACTCTGTCCCCCCATTCCGTCATCGTAGCTTATATACAGCACGATGAGGTGGCGTAACGGTGTGAATTTTCTGTCTTAAAGAGAAAGTGTAAAAGGGGTGTGTGTTAGCTCTGTTTGCACTGTTAGCAGTGTTAGTACAGCTAGTGGTGCAAACACAGTTGATTTGATTTCTATTTTTATCTCTTTTAACTCATTGACTAATCTTCCACATTAGAATATTTAAGCATACAATAATTCATAATTAATTCAACACATGCATACAACCTACATACATAAGCACATATATTATAAAATTATTTTCTGTAGCTGTTGATGTAACGTGGCTCTAATATTTGTTGATGCATAACCTTTTGTTTACAGTCATGTACATCTCTTAATTTTCTCCTCGCGTTTCATCTTTCCCTCCATGTTTGAATGTTTGAATAGAGTTTGAAACTGATTAGATTTAAATCTGGTTTAAATAACGCCTAAAAATAGGGGGAAGAGAAAAATCTCAGTTTCCACACCACAGATGGGAGGCCTAGAGCATTTACTTGTCACTCTGAGCACCAGTGCGCACATTGGTTTGTGGTTTCCTCATCAAACTGGTTCCCCTTCTGGTTTCCAGGTGCTGATCGCTCAGGAAAAGATGGCCACCAACACAGTGTATGTGTTTGCCAAGAAAGACTCAAAGTATGCCTACACAGGTGAGTGTCGGTCCTGTTTGGAGAACTCGTCCCGTCCCACCAGCACCATCTGGGTCAGCATGATGGCCAGAGGAGGACAGGTGAGTCCTGACGTTCACCTGCATACAGGAATCATTACTAAATGAATTTAAATTACTATCGTCTTTTTGTGCACATTACTGAGAGGTGTGATTATTTGTTGGTTGTCTTCAGGGTGTGAAGAAGAGCGCCATCGGTCAGAGGATTGTGTCCACGCTGCCGTACATCAGACAGGAAGTTCCTATCATCATCGTGTTCCGAGCGCTGGGCTTCGTGTCAGACAGAGACATCCTGGAACACATCATCTACGACTTTGACGACCCAGAGATGATGGAGATGGTCAGTCTGATTATCAGTTATTGATCATCATTAACAGGACAGATGGTGAACATACTGAAGAAAAATCTGTCATTGTTAGCCCCACCACCTGGGCTGTGATGTCACAAGTGATGTCACTGTGTTTCCAGGTGAAGCCGTCTCTGGACGAAGCGTTTGTGATCCAGGAGCAGAACGTGGCGTTGAACTTTATTGGCTCCAGAGGAGCGAAACCTGGTGTGACGAAAGAACGGAGAATTAAATACGCAAAAGAAGTTCTGCAGAAAGAGATGCTGCCGCACGTTGGAGTCAGCGACTTCTGTGAGACCAAGAAAGCTTACTTCTTAGGGTGAGTCCTACCTGACACACACCTGGTGTAGGATCCATAGTAAAAGTTCTGGTGTGGACAAAAGCTGAAAATGGCGTGCACCAAAAATATTCTGATGAATAAACGTGCGTACACCTGTCATTGCAACTTCTTTTCTAAAACCCAAATCAACTTTGACTTGTTCGCATGTGGATCAGCCTCATATCCCGCCCTGGACACGCCCACTTTCTACCATAGCACCATGCCATTTGGGAGGCGTAAGAGCCGGCTCTTCTAAGGGAGCCGAGCCAAAAGAGAATCTTTGAAAAGAGCCGGACTTCCCATCACTAGTGTCGGCAATAACAATAAATAAACAACAAATTAACAATAAATTTGATGGCGCAAAAAACGCGCCATGTGTTCTGCCCCTAAGTTGGCATTGCCGCACTCTCACTGTAGGAGGGTTTTATGACTCCCTTCCACTCCTCACTAGTTGGTTTGGGATGGCACTTAATGTGGTGGGCACTCCACTTGACTGTGGGAATGGAGTGGATAGGGAAAGGGTGTATTGGATGAATGGAGAAAGGCTGTTGGACATGGGCCTGATGTACAGGTGACTCACACCTGACACACCTGTCTGTAAAAGTGTGTAGTATGTGTGTATTACTGTGTATAACAGAGTGTTTTACTGTGTCTTCAGGTACATGGTCCACAGGTTGCTGCTGGCTGCGCTCGGCAGACGTGAGCTGGACGACAGAGATCACTACGGCAACAAGAGACTGGACCTGGCCGGGCCGCTATTGGCCTTCCTCTTCAGAGGGTGGGGCTTCTTTTTCGCATGACATCTGACCTTTGACCATCGCTCACTCACCTTTAGCAATAGGACACATAAACACACACAAAAACATGATTTAAAAGTAAATGTAGTGCAGGTTTAAGCTTTACCAGGTTTTAATTCTGTGAATAAAATTAAATGATTGAACTTTCTCTGTGTTCAGGATGTTTAAGAACCTGCTGAAGGAGATCAGGATTTACGCTCAGAAGTTTATCGACAGAGGAAAAGACTTCAATCTGGAGCTCGCCATCAAAACCCGAATAATATCAGACGGCCTCAAGTACTCGCTGGCCACAGGAAACTGGGGCGATGTGAAGAAGGCTCACCAGGCCCGAGCCGGAGTGTCACAGGTGAGAACACCTGCGTCAAAACCTCCGTCTGAAACCTGTAAAGGGGGGCGATAATTTAAACCATCTGAAGTAATGAAATATCTCAGAGTGTGTCAGGTCAAGCATCAGTGTTTTCTGTCAGATCAACATCTTCATGCGTCATCAGCTCAGTTTTCACACATATCCTCATAGAAACATCATCCTGTTTTATTTTTCTTCTCGTAGGTGTTGAACCGTCTCACATTCGCATCCACTCTGTCCCACCTCCGTCGAGTCAACTCTCCAATCGGCAGAGATGGCAAACTGGCAAAACCCCGACAGCTGCACAACACTTTGTGGGGCATGGTGTGTCCTGCTGAGACGCCCGAGGTAAAAAAAAAATAAAAAATCTGAAAACATACGGGACCTCAAAATATCTGAAAATACAAATAATCTGAGGAGAACGAACTCCCTCTGAACTTTGTTCATTACTCTGTCAGTCTAATTGATGAGTTCACAGATTAACAAACAGCGGCTGTGTTTCAGGGTCACGCTGTGGGTCTGGTGAAGAACTTGGCCCTCATGGCCTACATCTCTGTGGGCTCTCAGCCGTCTCCCATCCTGGAGTTTTTGGAGGAGTGGAGTATGGAGAACCTGGAGGAGATCTCGCCTGCCGCCATAGCAGAGTCAGTCACTTCAGCTTTATTTTACAGCAGCAGTCTCTTTAGATCAGTTTGACTTTTATTTTTTATGTCCATCTAGCTGAGCGATTCTTTTTGCACTAATAAAGCTCATTCTTCCTGCAGTGTCTTAAACTTACCTGCAGATGGCAGCATCACTTTGTGTCTGTCAGAACAAAAGCAGGAAACTCAACCAAACCTCGAGCATACAAAGAGACTTTATTATGAACTACTGCACAATGTTGAATGTATTTTTATTAGTCAACAATCAAACATAAAATTTTAACTGACTTGGTGCTTAAAGTCTCTGTGACTTAACATGTAATAAATATTTGATTTATTTGTGTTTTAATCTTTCAGTGCCACTAAGATCTTTGTGAACGGCTGCTGGGTTGGAATCCACAAAGATCCCGAACAGCTGATGAACACACTGAGGAAACTTCGCAGACAGATGGACATCATTGTGTCTGAGGTAAACAAAACCTTTTATTTCTAATGGAAACCTGCCGCGTCCACACTGACAGTGAATCGACACTAACAGTCATGTCCACACAAAAGCTGTTTCCACCAAGCAGTAAGGTTCAGTTCAGTAAGCATTTTTTCTGTTTCCACTGTGAAAAATTGTGGATGGTACCAATGGAACCGTTCCATACCGTCCGCATGTTTGGTCCCCCCTCTGTTGGGGTACCTAGCACACAGATCTGGTACTAAAAGGTGGAGCTGAGTTGTGTCTGGTTTTGAGGCTCATGTAACCACTGTTCATACTGTGGAGAGTTTTATTAGTAAACTGGAACTATAAAATGAAAGGATGTTTTGCTGCCTCTCACAGCAGCTGGAGTCGGAGAAAAAAATACCTCATTTCACTGGGCCAACTGCCGGCGACTTTTAAGGTGGAACGTTAACTTGTAATGTTACTCAATGCATGAGTTGATGACTTGAATCCATCAACACACCTTAAATTTCACTGTGACAACTTTGACCATTACTTTAGTTTTTATATGACAGACACTTTTAGTTATGATCTAGTGTAGTGGATCTTCAAACGCTTAAAAATATATATTAATTTGGACTGAATTATGTGAACTGCATAAATTCTAATCTCCACTTGGAGGAATAAAAATCATCATGGAGCGTTGTTCCTGTGGGCTACAGCAACACTAAACCCCTGAGCTTGCCTGAGAAGGACTAAATGCACAAAGCTGCTATTTTTAAATATCCCATGGAGAGAGACTCTCACTGCAGCCTGTTCTATTTTGTTCTGAAAATGTGGGCGTGCAGCCTCGTTCTGTGGACGATAAACCAGGTGCAGACTTCCATCTGTGTCACTGCTGATGAGGAAATACAGCGAGTGCTGGACGGAGCAGTGAGTGACAACAACCCGCCCACATTTAAGAGGACTGTTTGCAGTGGAAACGCATAACGGACTGAGGGTCTTGGTACCATGTCTGAAGGGTTACTGTTGGTTCCATACTGAAAGTGTTTGGTGGAAACGGGGCTTAACAGTCATCTACACTAACAAACATTGACACCCACACTTACAATCACCAGTCCTTTCCTTTAAACACATGCTGGTTCTGAACGTTTCAGGTGTCAATGATCAGAGACATCAGAGAACGTGAGATCAGAATCTACACAGACGCCGGACGAATCTGCCGACCACTGCTGATCGTCGAGAAACAGAAACTGCTGCTGAAGAGACGACACATCGACCAGCTGAAGGAAAGAGAGTACAACAACTACAGGTGAGACAGAGTACAGGTTACAACTGCAGTTTGTTTATTGCTCCTGCAGACTTTGATGTGTTTGTCACTGCTTCCTGTTGAGTTTGCAGATTGTTCCCATAGATTTGTAGATAAAACTAAAACGTGACCTATGGAACCAAACAGAAACACAACACTAAGCTCCCTGACAAGCCTCAGAACATTAGAAAAGTGGAGCAAAAATAAAAGGCAGAGAACGCCCACAGGACTCTCTCAGGTTACCAGCTGGTCATCATGGACAAAAGCTTCAAATAGACTAAACGGAGCTGTGTCACAAGTTTATCAGAAACTCTGAGTTTCACCTGAGACAGCTCAGTGGCCAAAGGCAATGAACACTAGTCTTTGGGGATGATATACTGTTTCACTGACATGATGATGGATGTCGGTTGGGTATGAGTGATCTAGGAACTCAGAGAGGGGCGTGGCAGACCTGGAACACAATGTATGATAACAGCTCCCTTCCAAATCGAGGTCAGGGGAAAATTCAGTGGACGTAACAGTCGTGTAGTGTTTGTTGGTTGTTCCTGTAAACTTAAGTTGTTCCCAAAAGTTGTATCTTGTTCCAGTAGAGATTGTCAACTTCTCCAGTAAAGTTTCTGTGAAGTAAAGCTGTGGTTGTTTGTCTTTTGTTTGTGGTGGTCAGCTGGCAGGATTTGGTGGCAAGCGGCGTGGTGGAATACATCGACACGCTGGAGGAAGAGACGGTCATGCTCGCCATGACCCCTGATGACCTCCAGGAGAAGGGTGTGGCTTACTGCTCCACCTACACGCACTGTGAGATCCACCCGTCCATGATCCTGGGAGTCTGCGCTTCCATCATCCCCTTCCCTGACCACAATCAGGTACTGACAAATTAAAACGTGTATCCTTATGGCCAGAGGTTGTCCATCTGTATGTCTGTCCCACTCTCATGAACATGATATCTCAAGAACACCTTTAGGCGATTTCTTCAAGTTCGGCAAAAACATTCACTTTGAGTAAAGGATGACCTAATCAGACTTTGGTGGTCAAAGGTCAAAGTCACCATGACCTCGTCTGTCATTCTCATAAACATTCTCAAGAATGCTTCGAGGATTTTTTCTCCAATTTGGCTCAAGTGTCCACTTGGACTCAAGAATGAACTGATCAGAATCTGGTAGTCGTAAGTAAAAGATCAAGATCACTGTGACCTCACAGAACATGACTTTGGCCATGGCAATGGCAAGTCTTGAAAGGTGCCATACAAATGCAAATCCATTTACCAAATGAAGGATGATGATGTATCTATGATGTGAACACTCTCTGTCAGTGATTGTTACACCATTTCTGTTTGTTGTCGTCTTTCAGTCTCCCAGGAACACGTACCAGTCTGCTATGGGTAAACAGGCCATGGGTGTCTACATCACCAACTTCCATGTGCGAATGGACACACTGGCCCATGTGTTGTACTACCCTCAGAAACCCCTGGTCACCACCCGATCCATGGAGTACCTGCGCTTCAGAGAGCTGCCTGCAGGTAACACACACCTGTACAGTCAGACTGATAACGTGTACAGTTGGACAGGAAACTTGGACGTGTGCTCACAAGATGAGTTCAGAGAAACTCAAATGAATTGAGGAAGTTTCAGGTATAGAAATACAGGTAAAAAGTTGTAATGCTCTTAAGGTGTTCAGAAGTTGAAGGTCAGTCCATTATTTTCTTCTTAGACTAACTTTCAGGTGAGTCTTAATACTTACCTGAGACCAGGTGAGATGGTTTGTGTTTAGTCTGTCTGTGACCTGCTCACTGTTTGTCAGGCACAGCTCTTCTTTAACTCAAAGTTTCTTGTTCTTTAGGAATCAACTCCATCGTGGCGATTGCCTCGTACACTGGATACAACCAGGAGGACTCTGTGATCATGAACAGGTCAGCCGTGGACCGAGGCTTCTTCAGGTCAGTAACTAGCTTCTACTCCCGATCGTTTGTTACAGATGTAACCCGTGTGTTTGTTACTAGTGTAACAAGAGTGTTTGTTGTAACTCCAATGTTTGATACTGGTGTAACCTGAGTGTTGCTACCTTAACCCGAGTGTTATTTATGGTGTAACCCGAGTGTTTGTTTGTCGTGTAACTCAGGTGTTTGTCAATGGTGTGACCAAAGTGTTGGTTACTGATGTAACCCGAGCGTTTGTCACTGGTTTAACCCCAGTGTTTTTTACTGGTGTAACTTGAGGGTTTGTCACTGGCATAACCCGAGTGTTTGTTATTAGTTTAATCAGAGTTTTTGTTGTAACTCAAGTGTTTGTTACTGGTGTGACCTAAGTGTTGGTTACTGATGTAACCCGAGCGTTTGTCACTGGTGTAACCCCAGTGTTTTTTACTGGTGTAACTTGAGGGTTTGTCACTGGTGTAACCTGAGTGTTGGTTACTGATTAAACCAGAGTGTTGGTTCCTGATGTTACCTGTATACGTTTCAGTCTGTTTCCTTTTTTAAAGCTGTTTTTTTTTTTCACCTGCAGGTCTGTGTTCTATCGATCCTACAAAGAGCAGGAATCTAAGAAAGGTTTTGATCAAGAGGAGATCTTTGAGAAGCCGACACGTGAAACCTGTCAGGGTAAGAACTGACTAAAACTAACACCCTCAGTCCTCTCAGGTGTGATAACAGTAGACAGCCATAGGTACTGGATGTCATGGTGGGCGGGGCTAATCTTGAAACATAGATCTAGAGCAATTTAAAATCTTCCTCAGGTATGAGACATGCCATCTACGACAAGCTAGACGATGACGGGCTCATCGCGCCTGGTGTTCGTGTCTCCGGTGAGGACGTGATCATCGGGAAGACGGTAACGCTGCCAGAGAATGATGATGAGCTGGACAGCACCAACCGACGCTACACCAAGAGAGACTGCAGCACCTTTCTGAGAACCAGTGAGACTGGCATCGTGGACCAGGTGATGGTGACTCTGAACCAGGAGGGCTACAAGTTCTGCAAGATCAGGGTGAGAGGACGCTGCACTACACCTGACAACACACCTTAGACCACACTTGATAGACCTGACATTGTACAATAAGTAGATCTGACCAGGCAATCTGATTGGTCAACTAGACATTTGGAACATCAAATCAGCATGACAGCAAAAATATGACGCTGCCGTCTTCATGGCTACAGTGTAACTTTCAGAGCTGAATCAAAAACTATTCAGCCACAGTGTTGATACAAAATGGATCGTTTTGTTGTTAATTTTGTTTTGAATGAACTGTCTTTAATGAATATAATTTTTGGTGAAGTTTGTCATTTAAGGGTATTTTTTTCTGACGAGCTTCCTGTTTCCCGCAGGTTCGCTCGGTCCGGATTCCTCAGATCGGAGACAAGTTCGCCAGCCGACACGGACAGAAAGGAACCTGTGGGATCCAGTACAGACAGGAGGTAAACAGGAAGTCAAGAGACAGGAGGCAAACAGGAAGTCAAGAGACAGGAGGCAAACAGGAAGTCAACAGACAGGAGGCAAACAGGAAGTCAACAGACAGGAGATATACAGGAAGTCCTCAGGCAGGAGGTAAACAGGAAGTCAACAGACAGGAGATAAACAGGAAGTCCTCAGGCAGGAGGTAAACAGGGAGTCAAGAGACAGAGGGCAGACAGGAAGTCAACAGACAGGAGATAAACAGGAAGTCAACAGACAGGAGATAAATAGGAAGTCAACAGACAGGAGATAAACAGGAAGTCAACAGACAGGAGGTAAACGGGAAGTCAAGAGACAGAAGGCAGACAGGAGGTCAACAGACAGGAGATATACAGGAAGTCAGCAGACAGGAGGCAAACAGAAAGTCTCGTACACAGGGACGATACAGTCATTTAAGCTTATGGAAAATCAGCCATTGCAGGTACAGACCAACCCTGAAGGAATGGCCCGTTGGCTTAAAAAGTCGTGTTTGACATGAGTGTTGTCACTGTCCCAAGATTATGAATATATTTATTTAATAATATATCGCCTGGAGTACTTTGCTCAGCCTGCTGCCCGATGGATGGATGGAATATTCTTCATCAACCTGCAGTTTGATTCTGCGTCTTGACGTGTGAGTTTTAACATCATGCTGGTAAACAGTGATGATGTTTGGATGTTTTGTGTTGAAGGACATGCCGTTCACCTGCGAGGGAATCACACCTGACATCATCATCAACCCGCACGCCATCCCGTCCAGAATGACAGTCGGCCATTTGATCGAGTGTCTGCAGGGCAAGGTAGTAATCAAAACCCTGATTACAAGGTTATTCATTCAACCTTTATTTAAATCTCAGAGTTACTGAGGGCATGGACCCAATTTCAGTGATGTTGAGAGAATAAATAATCAAGTAATTAATGATTTTTACTAATATTAAGTCGCTTAGTATAAAGTTTCTGCCAAATGTTTGTGATGTCACTTCATCCTGATCACAAGATAATCAACTCTCAGTAAGTGGAAATTATCAGGAAGTTAAACAGAATGAAAACATCAGAAATACGTTTTGTTTATTATTTATTTCCTTTTGTCTGTCTTGTTTCAGGTCTCTGCAAACAAAGGTGAGATCGGTGACGCCACGCCATTTAACGACGCCGTCAACGTGCAGAAAGTGTCAAACCTGCTGTCTGAATATGGATACCACCTGAGAGGAAATGAGGTCACACACACTTTTTATTTACAGTTACATACATGAAACTGCATCCATGTTGGAGTGTGTGACGTCAGTGTGACCTGAGTGTGATCATTGATCTGTGAACAGGTTCTGTATAACGGTTTCACGGGGAGGAAGCTGACGTCTCAGATCTTTATCGGTCCGACTTATTATCAGCGTCTGAAGCACATGGTGGACGATAAGATCCACTCGAGGGCCAGGGGCCCCGTCCAGATCCTCAACAGACAGCCTATGGAGGGCAGATCACGGTGAGGGAGACACCTCTCTACCTGTCTTTGTGTGTGTGTGTGTGTGTCACGAGTTCGTCTGTCTCACCTGTCTGTCTGTCTCTCAGTGATGGCGGTCTGCGTTTCGGGGAGATGGAGCGTGATTGTCAGATCGCTCACGGAGCGGCTCAGTTCCTCAGAGAACGTCTGTTCGAGGCATCTGATCCGTATCAAGTTCACGTGTGTAACCTCTGTGGACTGATGGCCATCGCCAACACACGGACGCACACGTATGAGTGTCGAGGCTGCCGCAACAAGACACAGGTAAACATGATCAATAACCAGTCCTAATATAACACAGGTAAACATGATCAATAACCAGTCCTAATAAGACGCAGGTAAACATAATCAATAACCAGTCCTAATAAGACGCAGGTAAACATGATCAATAACCAGTCCTAATAAGACACAGGTAAACATGATCAATAACCAGTCCTAATAAGACACAGGTAATATAATCAATAACCAGTCCTAATAAGACACAGGTAAACATGATCAATAACCTTATTATTGTCTGTCTGTCTGTCCATCAGATCTCTCTGGTCCGGATGCCGTACGCCTGTAAGCTTCTCTTCCAGGAGTTGATGTCGATGAGTATTGCTCCTCGTATGATGACGTCATAGAGTGGCTCAGCCAATCACAGGCCTCCCCGGGGACATAAATTGTGACATCAGCAGCAGGAAGTTGAAGTATTAAGTTTTAAAAGTTTCATGTCGTCTTATTTTGTTTTTGTAAAAGTAGAATAAATCTGAGTTTCTTCTGATGATGATGATTCTGTGCTCTCATTGGTTGACAAACGTCACGTGATCAAACAGTTGGATTTCAGATTGTCCGTCCGTCCTTTTCTCGTGGGTGCATTGTCTCAAGAACATCTCGAGGGAATTTCTTCAAATTTGGCACAAATGCTCACCTGGACTCAACGATGATTTGATTCATTTTTGGTGGTCAGAGGTCTCAGTGACCTTGCGTCCGTGTAAGTCTTGTGAGCGTAATATCTCAAGAACACCATGAGGGAATTTCCTCAAATGCAACACAAATGTCCACTTTGAATCAAGGATGAACTTATTCGAATTTGGTGGTAACGAGTCAAAGGTTAAGGTCACTGTGACCTCTTCCGTTGCATCCTTTTGAACACGATATCTCAAGACCATCCCGCGAGAATTTCTTCAAATTTGGCACAAACTTTCACTTGGACTCAACGATGAATTGATCAGCTTTTGTGGTCAAAGGTCAAGGTCACTGTGACCTTGCAACATGTCAGTTCTCTGAACGCCCTATCTCAAGAACAGCTTTGGGGAATTTATTCAGATTTAGCGCAAACGTCCACTTGGACTCAAAAGAGATTGGAATTCAGTGTTCAAAGGTCAAGGTCACTGTGACCTCACAAAATATGTTTTTGACCATAACTATGAAGTAATGTTTGCTTGTGTGGACCCCAGGAAGAGTAGTTGCTACCTGGGTAGTGACTAATGAGGATCCAAATGAGTAAATAAACTCAAGGATTCTTAAGTTAATTGTGACAAAAAATTCACACAAATGTCAAACAGGATAAAATCATCAAGTGATGCCATTTTGTATCCAAAAGGTCAAAGGTCAATGCCACTGTGACATCATAATGTTCTGCATAAAACATTGTTTTGGCCATTATTCAGCACCATATCTCAGAAACAGAAAGACATTTGGTCACATGCTGAGCTGGTGACTCTAATCCTGAAACTGTGCTGATTGTATAGATCCTGTGTGTGTGAAGCATCCATATTTTCACTGACATGGATGGAAACTGTCAGAGGAACTTGACAGCTCTCCATTATTTGTAATGACCTGTTCTTCTTGACTGAAATAGGTGCCATTTGATTGGTCCATTTTGTGCTCATCAAATGACACCAAACACTTCCTCTGATGTGAAGACCAAAACCTGGTTTAACGGGGAGACCATTAATAAAGACCAACGTGGTGCCTGTAATCTGTGACTGGGGCTTTGACACAATGAAAGACTCAAACTGTGGCACAGGGGTCAAAGGTCAGTCGGGGAAGTCGTGGGAAAGTTAGAGGCCAATAAATTTAATTATAAAGCACCTCTGTACAAAAGGCTCAAGGACTGAAGGGAAGTAAGGGGCAAACTTGTTGCTAAGGGACTGTTTGTTATTTATGTGTGGGTGGCGGGGCAAAAAGAAAGGCATGTCAATTTTTGGGGATATACAGATTTAAATAGTCTTTTTTTTTTTTTTTGTATATTTTTACCGCTGCTTTTTAAAGAATTTTTAGAGACTTCTTTGAGAAATTGCCAATATTACCATTTATCACAGCCAAAAACTGTAAAAACAGGAGTAATCTTTGGATTTGTAAATTTCCAACTGAGCCTGGAGACCTCGTGTGTGACAAACATTCCCATCAGTAAAAAATGTAACCAAAAAAAATGGAGCGTAAATAGTGACATTTAATCCAAAACACTGTATTCTACGTATCTCATTTTAAATGTAGCCAAAAATAAGCATGCACGACCAGAGTGAAAAATGCAGGCTTCTGGAGGAAGGGTCATGCGTTCTCCATCAGTCACTCAGGGAGGCTCAGGGTGAAATATTTGTAGCTTCAGGGAGGGTCAAAATAATTAAAAACATAGTCACACCCGGGCCACCCACCTCCTCAGTCGCTAAGCAACACATTTTTGTGTTACAGCTCGGCTGGTTTGTTTTTACCACCGAGTTTGTATCGAGTGGCCTTTATCTGTCTCATATGTGCAGCACGATCCTGTCATAGTTTATAGTCTGAAGTATCTATGCAGCACTGTTAATTTCATGTACATGTACAGAGATAGTCGAACTGAAGCAGCCTGACGTTGATGTGTTTTATTTTCCCCTCTTTAAAACCACAGCTATGCTGTTGTGCACGGCTGTGGTTTTAAAGAAGGTTTTGAAGAAGGGAGGCAAGATGTCCTCACCCTCCTAATTCCTCTCCTAACCAGTACATGGCACCGAATCTGCTGTCGACATGTCCTGAATGACTGCTGTAGTGAATTGTGACATTTCATCTGGACTGCTGAATCCTTGAGATTTACTGTGCCACAACAGTTTTAGGCTAAACTGGTCTAATTTTTCTCTCACTGGAAAATAGTGATTATGTATTTATATTAAATTGTACATACAAAGCTTTGATATATATGATGATGGGAGGTTTCTGGGGAGTCACTCAATTATTATTCTCATTATTATTAGTATTTAAAAAAGAAAAAAATTGTTCTTTAAAGAAAAAAGTTAATTTAGAGCCTTCATTAGAGAGGGAGCGAAAAGTCTGTCTCAAGATATTATTCAGTTAGATTATCTAGTACAGTGGTTCCCAACCTTTTTCTTGAGGCACCCATATTTTTACAATTGTAGACTTTAACGACCCCCGCCCTCTCGCCTGTACATGCCCGTATCCTCGCGATAAAAAATGTCCTAATGTATTTATTTATTTATTTTTAAATAAACAAATAAGCTTTTAATATGACGCTGAAATTTATTTGTTTTTGACACATAACACATTGAAATTATAACACCCTTAAAATCGAGAGGGCTTCGTGACCCCCCCATGGCTCTGTGATGTCCTCTTAGGTTGGGAACCACTGATCTAGTATATAGTAATACATGACTTCATATAGTTCATATCTACATACAGTAGTGAAGTGTTGGTAGTTTTATTATCTTGCTAGAGGAAGACATTTTGAAATAAAAACAATCAGCCTGAAGGAAAGACTACAGTTGGCCTCTAGATAATCCATTAATCAGGATTTTAGTTTGTTTTATTTATTTAGATTGCTCATTTTGTAGCTTGCGGACATCTTGCCCCTTTATGAGATTTTTATTTATGTGCTATGACAACAAAAGTGGCTACAGTACCAATTTAATTCTCCCAGGGATGTGTTGGTTTACGCATCATCGTCATTAACATGCAAATGCTAAAATATATCCAAATATTTATAATTTTATTTTTCAGTAAAGTGACTTCATTTTCAAGGGGGCATCTTCCTCCATCTTACTGTGCATTAGTAATAGTGCCTGTGCATCTGTATCTGTATTTCAGTACGCAATAAAAAAAAAAAAGAAGATATCCCTGCCTGTCCTGACAAATGGTTTAACTGATGACGCCCAAACTTTAATTAAATCTAGCTGCTTTAATTTACAGAACCATTTTTATTCATTTATATATTTGACATTTCCCAGGAAGTTTTGTGAAATAATTAATTAATTATTAAATAATTTTAATGGTGGTAGTAATTGTAATTAAAGGTAGCAGGGCATTTAAACATTTAAAGTAAAATTTGTCAACAAACACGTCAACATGTATGAAGGATAAAAGTTCCGGTATCAAATGACCAAAATAATATTAAGGGTTTTTTTACCCCCCTTTTTCCTCAAATAAATTTCTTATTTTCTTACAAAAAAAAGTCATTCTAAATGTTAAGAAAATCACGTGTTACAGAGACATTTGGAAACATTGAAGTCGTCAGTTTATTCAACAGTGAAACAGCAGAAATATTGATTATTGATCAGTTTCACACATCAAAATAAAAACTACCATTTTTATTTTATTTTATTTTTTGAGAGAAAACTGAAAAATAATTTCAGTTTCCACCAACAAACCAAAGCTCAGAGAGATAAACAAGTTCCTCAAACATTTATAAAACTTTAAAGTTCAATACACAGACCTGAACTGATGATCAATAAAGTTTAAATTTTCTGTCTGTTGTCACTGCGAGAGAAATCTGAGAACATCTCTACAGAAGAAAATCAGGTTCATTAAACGTATTTCATTTGTATAAGAAATAATAAACGATAAAAGCACCATCTGCATCAGTATCATGTTGCCATGGTGACCTGTGTCAGTAGTACTGTTGCCATGGTCACCTACAGTTTAACTATGGCTGTGATCAGATTCAAGTCTCTCCAAAATAAAAGCACGATTGGTTACAGTGTATCTTTGTTCAGAGGAGAAAAGATAATACGTGATAAAATATACGTGTATAAAATGTTAAAATAAGAAAAGTTAAACTAAAAATTTTAATCCAGAAAGAAAAGATAAAAAGGATTTAAATCTAAGTGCTGTTTTATAACTGAAACTAAATCATTGAGCTCAACTAAACAAAATTCAGACTTAAGTCAAAACTAAAGTTTTTTTTTTTCAGAAATACATGAAAAGAAATGAAGAGGAAAAATCAAATCATTTCACTGAGAGTTAATAAAAAATCCTCTGCAGCTGTTTCCTGTGACGGTCCTCTTCACAGCTCGCCTTCCTTCGTCACTGAAAGGAAATGACATCATCAGTCATCAGAGTCAGTCAGTGAGATAGTCGGCCAAACAACTGTCTTATACTTAACACGTTTCCCACACAAATATAACATGCTAACGTTATTAGCACAAGCCTGTGGCATTTTGTATAAATTAGCTTAGCGGCTAGTGGACTTTTCCTCTACTCAAATGCTATTTCTGTGGAGGCTTTATTGTCTTCACAATTTATTGTTTCTTATCTGTGAAATTAAAGTAAATAAAAGCTTTGTTTCCACTGAGGGAAATGGTTTCAGCTTACAGAAACAGACAGGAGGTCTGCGTCACTGTGACATGGAGTTACATTTCTGGAAACGTGCACTTCAGGATATGGCATGGGTTACGGCATAGGCTCTATGTTGACACAGAGACTATGCCGTAGGTACAACGTCGATTCGACACAGAAGTATAAATCCCGTTTAACAGTTGTTGATGTTTAGTCATAACCAGCTACTGTTGGTATCACTGGCGCCGCTCTTGCCTGGTTTAAATCATGTCTCTTCGGCCGCACTGACTTTGTTCAACTTACACATTTCAGATCCGACTCTTTTCCAGTTACTGGAGGTGTTCCTCAGGGCTCTGTCATAGGTCCCCTTTATTTATTATCTACCTTCGACCTCTTGGCCATATTTTCATTAAGCTGATTTCAAAGGTCGATGTCACTCGTAACATTAAGCTAATTTAAAAATATTTTTTAAGACTTTTAACACATTCTTTAACTGTTTAACATTGTGATTTTTTTTGTCTGGGACAACAATGTCTTCTTGGCACAGAGAACGTTTAGACGTTGAAAAAGGTAAAGCGGATAAAAAATTTTTATAAAAAAAAGTTTCACCCTAGAAACTTAGTGTTGAAAAGTCTGCTTTATTTTTTAATACGTTCTTAACGTTTTAGATCTCATTTATGTTTGTTTGTCGGTGTGTTGTTTTCTTATTTGTTTGTGTTGTTGTTACCTTTCTTGACGATGTCATCGAGGGACTCGACCAGGTGAATCGTACCGATAGCTGAAGCCTCTCCTCTGGAGTTGGTGGCGTGACACTCGTACGATCCTTCTTCTTCTTTGGTCAGAGGGGAGATCTGAAATACAAACACCATCAGTGGTGCTGATTGGTCCAACAGACGGCTGACATCACTTCCTGTCACTAAAGGTCATCAGTGTTTCTGGAGTTTATTTATTTATTACAATAAATTCAGTTTCAGATCTTTATTTTAGAATTTAAATCCTTTGTGATTTTAACAAAATCAAAGTTTTGGTTTCGCCCTCATGTGAAACAGATCAGTTCACTGTGATCGTTTTTGTTGTAGCTGTTTCCTCAGCAGCCGTTGCTGATCCTACAGGTGAGTACACCTGAGAGCCTGATGTCTCTTTATCCTCCCTTGTTAAAAACACATGGGTGATTCACACTGTGTCGCTGGGTGACTTGTTCCTTCATCACCATGAACACACACACTGCAGTTTATTTTACACACCGTCCTGCTGACACAAATACTCACTAGAGCACCAAATGAGGATTCATCCACTGCTGAAAATAGTCCCCAACAAAGTCACTGTTTCCTCCTGTGTGTCTGATGAAACTCACAGTGATCAGCTGTTGAAACTACAGATTTGTGTTCTTACAGATTTACATCTTCAGTAGGAACCAGTGGGCTCGGAGCTGAGAGACGCAGACAGGAAGTCAGACAGTACTGAGACATGGACGAACATGTTGGTGTGAGTCTAAACATGAGATCTGATAATAATAAGCTCTGTAATTATAACCTCACAGTTTTTTGTCTCCACCAACAAGTCCAGTCACAGTTTACATCTGTGTCTGTTCAGACTCATATAATATATGTAGTATATGTGTTAATGTGTATACAGGATGTTACTGTTTATATACTGTATATATACTGTGTATACGACTAACCAGCACCCAGCTGGTCACTTAATGGCTCTCATTCATCAAACATGAGCAGAATGAATTTGTGTGTAAACAGTTCACAGAAGAATATTTACGTGTATTTCAGCATTCATCAATATGTTAGCAGCTCCTGTCTTTTCGTAGGTGCTAACAAAATCTCCACCTGACCAACACTGAGCTCTCAGTGATGGCTGTCAGAATGTACAGTGATTTAATATTTAATATAACACGTACATCACCGTACATTCTGAGTTTGATGTTGACTGCGCCAGTGGAGGCGTGTCGCTGGTGTGTGCGATAACGTAAGCAATGTGTTCCTCTGCAGTTGTGACTGGGACGAGCCTCCACCTGTAGCTGCTGTGTTTTATTGTGTTTCATATCTAACCATTTTGACTATCACAGGGCTGACACATAGAGACAGACAACCATTCACACTCACATTCACACCTACGGACAATTTAGAGTCACCAATTAACCTGCATGTCTTTGGACTGTGGGAGGAAGCTGGAGTACCCAGAGAAAACCCACGCTGACACAGGGAGAACATGTCAAACTCCACCCTGGAATCGAATCAGGGAACCCTCTTGCTGTGAGGCGACAAAGCTAACCACTGTCCCACCGTGTCACAAGTTCTTTGATCCATTTATACCTAACTCCACTTCACCGAAAATAATTTCAGTCTCTGCATCGAAAAAGTTTTTCTTTCTCTCTCTCTTTGTCTGCTCCATGTCCACAGGTCAACAGGATGCACCTGTCCTAAGTAATTACTACCTCCATGAGTTTTCCGCGGCATTCATGAATCCAGTGTAGGTTTCTAATACCAAGGTTTTTTTATGTGCAGATCTACTCACAGATTTACGAACATTTCATAAATGAGACTGGATGTTTCTCTGTGTGTATTCATGTCAACATAATGTGTGTATTAATGTTACACTGCATGTTAGGCTACTGTAGATATAATGTTTATATACACTGTTTATATAGTGCATATCTGACTAACCAGCACCCAGCCAGGTCACTTCATGTTTCTCTGGTCCTCCTCTCGTCTGGATTGCGAGGTTGTCTCTGTCTCCAGGAAGAAGCTCCATCCTCTTCCTGCCACTGAGGACCTGAGGGAAGATACTCATGCATCATCATCATCATCATCATCAACTCCAACATCCTCTGACAGGTTGGTTATCTTTTGATGTAATTAAAATACATTTTAATAAATTTTCTCGCAGGTCTGATAAAAATACGGAGGCAAATTCTTTTTCTAGAGACTAAAAATAATCAGTCAGAGTCACAAACACAGAGTCTGTATATTCACAGTCAGCACACAGTGTTTACTGACTGTACACAGTGTGTACTTCCTGTGTGTGGTCAGACATGTTCAGTCTAAATGAAGCTTTCAGCGTCATTGCAGCTGTTTGGCTTCATGATGAAGCTGTACAAAACATTTAGACATCACATGATATAAAGTTTAACTTGTGTTTTTGAGGTTTCAGGTCACTTTATAAACTTGTTTGTCTGCAGATGACCTGTCAGTAAATCTGCAGACGCCTCACACAGAAACAGACCTGTTTGTTTTTCAGTCAGTGTTTATGAAACTATTTGTTTCGTGCAGTCGCTGAATCTGCAGAAACTCACGAGGAACATTTTCTTCTGATTCAGGAGCGTGCTGCAGCCTGTTTCTCCCTCTGCGAGAAAATTACTCTCAATTTAAAGTCCACAAACAAAAGAGTCTGAACCTGCAGAGAGAAGCACGCTGCTGACAGACACACTGACACCTGAAACACCTGAGGCTGCAGGGAACATATGAGCTCATCAGGAGGAGTGTTTGTCTCTGTTTAACCCTCTAAAACCTTCAACATGATGTTTTTATACTTTAATTATTGATAAAAAGTCAGCTTGAATATTTTCATGTTAAACATGTTCCTGGAATATTCCATAAAAAGATAAGTTTTAAGAAACAGAGACAAAAACATTCGCTCTCTGTTTTATATCTATATTTTTCTCAGGACTCCACGCTGACTACGAGCAAAAAAAGTCTTGTGTTTCACACACTGAGCTGTCAGATCGCTTACAAAGCTTGTTTATTTCTCTGCATGTTTATTTCCATCATTCACCACATATTCATCATCAAACTGATGTCGCACAGTCTGACACAGACTCATTAAACTCACACATGTAACCTCTCCTCCAATGTTCTGTTTCTGTAGTTTAAAGTTTCTGAGAAGCGAAACTGTAAAACTCAGGATTGATTTCCTGTCGCACACTTTCAGGTGGAGCTCGGAAGACTTATTGTTTCTCCAGACAGCAGCAGGAAACAGGAAATCAGCAGAGACAGGAAGACGGATGGAGAGACGAGACTGCCGCAGCTCAGAGAAGTCACATCTTTATGTTTCATATTTCATACCTCCTCCTGAAGATAACATCATATTTACATACATATTTACGTTTAAGATAAACCTGACAGAGAGAGAACATGCTGGAGATTTTATCTCTAGATGTATCTGATGAGCTGCAGAGCAGCCTGAGTGATGGCAAAAAAAACTCACCTTCTTCCAGGTGAGGATGGGTGTGGGCACGCCCACCGCCTCGCAGCTCAGGTACACCTGAGAGCCGCTCACGTTGTAGACCTCACCTGGAGGGGTGACGATGATGGGAGCTGCAGGGAGACAGGGTCAGAGACAGAGATAATTAACATGAACAGAGAATCAGTTCAAAACAGGACGTAAAGAGGTCAGTAGAATGATTTCTTTAACCTTTATATAACCACAAAAATCTCTTTTTAAAGAGTGTCCTGGCCGAGACAGGCAGCAACATAAGTTAAAGACAACATAGAACAAAAATACACAGCTCTAAAACAAGCAATATAAAACACAAAATGGGATTACTGCAAAGAAAAGCCAAAAAATATGTTAATATATACTGAAAGTGAACCATAAAAACATACTCTCGTAAGTCTGTAGGGACTTGGCTTGGGAACCGGAGGGTTGCCAGTTCAAGTCCCTGTCCGGGACCAAGTATAGAGCGTGGTCTGGTAGCTGTAGAGGTGCCAGTTCAACCCCTGAGCAAGGCACTGAACCTATAACTTCTTCCATGGCAGCCCCTCACTCTGACATCCCCATTTAAAGCACGTATCGGTCCTGTTTGTGTGTGTGTGTGACAACAGAGTGGAAACAACTGAATTTCCCCTCGGGATTAATAAAGTATGTCTTCTTCTTCTTCTTAAAACAAAGGCAACCACACATGATTAAAAACAGCAGCTAAAATCCACTCTGACACTGGCTGATAGATGATTGTGTACAAAAATCCTGCAACAGTGCTTTGAAACATCCAAGAGCAGAGTCGGCAACCTGCCGCTCTTTAGCCCCTCCCCTGTGGCTCCATGTGACTTTGACAGAAAATTTTACGGAACAGAATAACCATTATTTTCCGTAACATTTTTATTTTCCTTTACTGTTGTCGGCCTAAAGTGATTCGTACATTCTTCAACTGTAAAACTGCAGGTTAAGCTACGTAGCATCAGTGATGCCGCTCTGATCCATGTGTACTGGCTGTGCCCTCACTTACAAACATTTTGGAAAGATGTCTTCCATATCCTGTCTAAAATCATCTTAAAGAATTAGAACTAGATCCTGTTGTTGTCTTGTTTGGTACTGCTTTTGGACACGACCCCCAGCTGACACCTGTAGAGCACCATATGGTGGTTAGTTTGGTTTTAGCCAAACACGCCATCATGCTCAAATGGACAGAGGCTGCCCCGCCCACATCTGGCCAGTTGCTTTGAGATGTATTGTCCTGCCTTAAATTGGAAATGCTGTGCTTCACTGTCAGTGCTTCAGAGACATCATTTGAAAGACCTAGGGATGTTTTTTGTCTCATCGTCATAGCAAACAAACGACATCAGCTCTCAGTGTGTTTTAATTCACCATGACAAATCTGACTGTGTGGATTTAGCTCCTCCGCATATTAAACTCTAGATGCTGTGCCTTGGAAATATTTAAGGGAAGGAAGAAAGTGCAGACAGGAGGATGTGTGGAGGGAGGGAAGGGCTGTTGTATCATAAAAGGTTTTCCTGAAATCACCTCAGGGTCATGTTTACCTTTGTTTGTTCTGTGCACTGATGTGTACTGTGTGGAGCTGTGGAATGTGCCCGCCCAACACTGGTGTTTTTTTTCTTTTTCTTTTTCTTTTTGAAACCTTGATAAAAAATATTTTGCAAAAAAGCTGGTAAAATGTGTAGCCTATACACTGATTAAAAACTTTTTTTTTAAAAAATTTGTCAGCTTGAATGTGCGTCACACATCAGTAGCCTCGTGCCTTTTCCTCTGAAAACATCACTACTGATGGCGACAGTAGTCTTTAGTCTCCCTGGTGAGGCGAACTGTGGACTCTGAATCCAAGAAGGGAAAAGTCTCAGGGGAAACTGGAGAATTTAAGAGTGCACAGACAAATTTGTTTGCTTTCACTGGCAATGCTGCAAAGTTAAAATACCAAATAATCAAAAATAGTCCACAGCAGAACAGCTGTAATGAATGCTCATTTAGATCTGTTAGTAATGTTGAGAGGCTGGAGTCAACATAAAAGGCTGTGTTTCCTTTATTATGAGGCTCAAACATGTTTTGCAGCTTGTGACAGGTTTTTTTTGGTGTTTTTTGGCTGCTCTTTTATTATATTTAATTTTTATACACTGTATACTTTATTAATCCCTGAGGGGAAAATTCATTTTTTCACTCTGTTGTCATACACACACATGCACAAACAAGACCGATACATGCATTAATGGAGGGATGTCAGTGTGAGGCTGCTGCCTTGGACAGACGAGCAGTTGGAGGTTCAGTGCCTTGCTCAACGGCACCTCAGCGGTGCCCAGGAGGTGAACTGGCACCTCTCCAGCTTCCAATCCATGCTCCATATTTAGACCAGATGGGGACTCAAACCAGTGACCCTCCAGTTCCCAACCCAAGTCCCTATGGACTGAACTACTGCTGCATCAAAAAGAAGAGCTTGTAAGAGTTTGACAGAGTGAGACCACATCGCCCCCTCAGTGACTTGCCGACCCCTGGACTAGAGGAACCAATGAGTGCAACTGTAAGTCCAGAAGATTGCAGAAGATTCCACAAACAAAGAGCTGCAGACATAAATGCTCATTTACCAAGTGTGAATTTGGCACGTACCCTTCATACAGACAACAAAAACATGTTCTGTGAATGAAGAGCAGCCCTTTTCAATCTTTTTACTTAATATATGTACATAAATATGCTGGGAGTGAGCCAAGAGTAGCTCTGAAAACTAGAGAGTGCCGATGAAGAAGTAAAAGAGCCACCTGACTCGAGCGTACCGGATACAGTGATGCGTTCAGGGCTTACAGTCGGTCATAAATCTTACTGCACCATGGTACACAGAGTCCACAGCGTGCAAACTGCATGCATTACATCCACATAATCAAGTGCAGTCAAGAATGTAGCAGAGACTTGCTTTGGCCAAGAAAGTGAAGCAGTTCCTGTTTTTCAGCCCTTTCACATGTAAAATGAGAGATAATTATAATGGGGTTTGGTTCCAGAGAATCAGACTGAAACAGGACGGAGGCGGAGAGGGAGAGGGAAAGATAGGTCGGTGATAGTCAGTGAAATGGGAGATAATTATCATGAAGTTTGATTCCAGAGACTCAGACTGTAGCAGGACGCAGAGATGGAGACAGATCGGTGATAGTGCAATGAAAGATAATTATCAGGAGGTTTGGATACGGAGAAGTTTCCACTTGGGTCTGAAACAGGATGAAACAGGTCGCAGGAATCCATCAGAGACAGTAAATCCTGGGTGACCTCAGAGGAATTCAGTTTGCTCTGAGCGTGCTCAGTGAGGGTTTTCATGTAGAAAGGAATTCAGTGTTTTCCGAGGGATGAAGGTGGATTATCATCACTCACTGTCTGTTACTGTCAGAGGGTTATAGGCTGCGACACGCTCACTCCAACCATAAAGACATACACATGCAATATATAGGACACAAGTTTATGACTCCTGAAGGAAACAACTCGTTGTTGTGATTAATGCAGCAGACGTGATGGAGATAAATTATTTTCTGCATTAGTGATTTTACAGTTTTAAACTCGATGCGTTTGCATCATGAAATATGTTGTTTCTACATAGATCAGGTTAAATGATTGTTTCTGGTTTCAGTCAGAAAAAAAAATCAACTGAAACTTTATTACGTTTTCTAGGGAACAACAGATGTTTGTTAAAATGTTAGTGAGGACCAGGGGCGCTGTAGTTGGACTGATTTCTCGGGGCCCTGATGAAGGGGGCCCCTGAAAAGGCTGTTTTTTTAAAATTTATAAGTAACCAGAGCCAGAACTGTGTAAAAGTTATCTGAATACAGGGCGTTTGGTGGTGTAGTGGGTCGAGCAGGCATCCCATTTAGGATGCTAATGTCCTTGCTGCAGCAGCCACAGGTTTGATTCCAGTCTGCTGCATGTCCTCCCCCTGCACACTTAGACTGTCCCGTCTAATATAGGCAAAAAAAAAATCCTTAGGAAAAAAAAAATGGCTGAATAAATTAGTTTAAAGTCTGAACCTTGTATTAAAAAACTAGGATTTCTCTTTGAAGCCCCTCCCGCACCCTTTAAGGCACAAGATGGTTAAGGGGCCGCACACATTTTTTGCGGCGTCAGATTCATTGTTTGCGACGTAGACGCGTGGCAGGTGCGCTAAAATGCTAAAGCGAAGCCATCACAGCATGTTCCCAAGCGCCCATTTTTCAGGGCCCGATGGCTGCACCCTGAGATAAACAGAGTTCAACTTCTGGAACGCAGAAGTGCTCACCACGTGTCATGTGACGAGGAACAACCAACCACAGCCGGCAGATATCTTTCTGTGTATCAGTGTATCAATATGAAGAAGTTGATCATTTTACGTCTTTCCCACGAGCAATATTTTTGGCCTAATGTGCACTTATAAACAGCACCTGGAAGAATATCAGCTCTGCACTCAAGATTTTTGGTAAACAGGCTATGATGAGGTGATTGTCAGACGCAACCTGTCACCACCCTCTTGAAAGCTGGCACAGAAAAGGCAGGGGCCTCTTAACCCATCTGGAAAACACGAGGTCCGGTGCTGGGCGCAACTCTTGTGTCTTATTTTGTGCCAGCTTTCAAGAGCGCAGCAGCAGGTTGTGTCTGAGGTTGCTAAGCGACCTCAACAAGCACCATATCATAGCCTGTTTACCTGAAATCTTCAGTGCAGAGCTGATCTCCAGGTGTTGTTTTTTTTTTAAGTGTGTAGGCCTAAAATATTGTCCGTGGGACAGGTGTAAAGCTCAACTGATCAACTGCTCCTCCATATTTATTACAGGCTGATATTTACAGAGGAAGGAAAGATATCTGTTGCCTGTGATTGGTTGGTCCTCATCACATGACACCAAAAGTTGAACTCAGTTTATCTCACAGTGCAGCTGTCGGGCTCTGCAAAAAAGGCGCACAGGGATGTGCCGCTGTCACTGCTCTGCTGTTTCAGCGTGCATGTACATTGAGCACAATAAATTTGAGGACACAAAAATCGCGGCATGTGTACGGCCCCTTAGTCCGCCCCTGCAGCAAGATCTGTCTCTAAATGTGTCTTTAGTTGAGGGACTGATGCTGCTGGAGCTCTGACGCACACGGTCATGTCTTTGCCCGAGAAAAGAAACTCAGAGTTCCAAGAAAGAAAAGCGGGAAAGCAAGGACGGGGAAAGAGAGCAACCTGACTTTGTATAAAGAAAAAGAAAAATCAAAAGATGTGTGAGAGACATCAAGAGAGGAGGGGCGGGGGGCCACAGGGACTGCTCATGCATGGGGCCCAGAACTTGGTACTACGTCCCTGGAGGGGAACTTGAACTCTTAAATGATGATAAATTTAAAATTTGTTCATCTGAGTTTGAAGTTAGGTTTAAAGAACATCAGTGTGTTCTCACCTGAGGCGCAGCGGCCCTTGTTCTGGACGCTGACGGGCTCTTTGCCTTCCTTCTCCGCGGTCACGCTGGCTTTCTTCAGCGCGCAGCCGGTCTTGTACGTGACTCCGTCGCTGCCGCAGACCTCGTAGTTGCTCTTGCAGACGCACACTCCCAGCTTCTTCTTATTGTCCTCGTCGCTCTTGACGCACTCCAGCCCGGAGCCGCAGCGGCGCGCTGCCGCGCGGCGCCCGCCGCACAGCTCTCCCTCCGCGGCGGCGCACACGGTGCAGCAGCCGCAGGCGTCCAGCAGAGAGCCGGCCGGACAGCCGTCCGCCGGGATCGTGGCGCACTGAGCCGGGTCACACGGTCCGCAGCTCGGACCCGCTGAGACCCGGACCGTGAGCAGAACCGGAACCAGAGACAGGAGGAAGATGTAGGACTTCATGTTGGAGAGAGATGAAGGTCTGATGTGAACTGTGATGAAGTCTGAACGCACTGAGTCTGAGCTCAACACCGAGACCCGTTTAACGCTGCTGACTCCGCCTCACACCGGAGACCAAGACCTGATCCCAGACCTGCTCTCACCCACAGCCCAGCACAGGGAGAACAACACTGACTCAATATAATAATAATAATGATAATAGTAGTAATAATAATAATAATAATAATAATAATAATAGTAATACTTATAATTAAATTAATTAATAAAAACAAGTTAAAGGGAACCAACGCCCATTTTTCAAAATATTATTCATATGGTCTAAAAGAGTCAAAAAATATACTTAAACATGAACAATTCTCCCAAATCCAAAAGCTTGAGTGTTAGGAACTGTTCGTTCTTTATGAAGGGAGCATTATGGGTGCAAAAAGGGGAGGCAGGTCAAATAGGTTTTTAAGCACTGGGGATCTTGTGTTTTATTTATTTATTTTGGCTCAGAGGAGGGATATATAACAGACATGTTTTCTTTAAAAATCCCCCAAATATCCAACACATTCTCACTCTGACCTCGTCACATACTGACGTTTTGGTCATGGACTCTCCACATCCAGATATAACCTGCAAGGTGGGTGTGTTGGTTGTTGACGTTCTGGGACACTGTCAAGTTCTGTTCTTTCAAGACACAATGTAAATTACCATTTACAGACAGTCTCTTTCAAAATAAAAGCACTACGTTGGTACAGCGGCGGGTGCCGTGGTGCGTATCATGCTGACATAAATGGACGCCTTTTTTTGTTGGTTTCTGACGCCACAAGTCACTGCCCAAGCGCCGGATTTCTACAACTTTGGAATGAGACTGCTCAAATAACACCATTTATCACAGCCAGAAACTGTGGAGAAAAAAAAGAATTTTGGATTTTTAAATATCTATCATGTGAGGGACACTTCTGTCAGAAAAAAACATAACCACGTCTTAGCTTAAAAATATGATATTTTATCAAAATCACTTTATTCTACGTCTCATAAAAATAAACTGTTAGCATGAGCTAACCAGCACGAACGACAAAAGTGAAAAACAGGCTTTTTTCAACTTCAGGATTTCATCTTCAACTTTTAACTTCAAACATTGAAGGGTAAGTTTCAAAATCTAATAATTCATTTATGGCAACCTGGTCTCACGTCAGTATGATTCACGGCTGGTTGCCGGTAGTGGCATCAGGAGGAAACGCAGCGTGACAAAAAAGAAAGTTAAGGGGGTGAAAGTCAGAGTACGGCTGGTGGGAGGGGTCCAACAAACACAGACTTTCACCCAGGAGAGTGGTGTTCACTTCCTGTAAGACTGTAAAGCCAAACCATGTTCTTTTTTTTTTCCTAAACAAAACCACGTGTGTTTGTTGTTGAATGAAAATAACATCAATTCGTGGTCTTGTACTGACGTAGTGCTTTTATTTTGAAAGAGACTGTATGCAAACTGTACGTTTCCTGTGAAAACAGAAGTGTATTTTGAAAACAGACAATGCATGTAACAGGCTGAAGTTGACACGGCGTCCCAGAACGTCAACAAACAACACACCCAGGGTACCTTGGACGTCATATCTCGACATGCAAAGTCTGAGACCAAACGCTGATGTGTGACGAGGTCGGAGTGAGAATGTGTTGAATTTAAGGTGGAGGGTGGGTGTAGATTTCTGACGGTCACTCAGCGAGGCTTAAGGTAAAATATTTGGAGCTTTGGGAGGGTAAAAAAAAGTCTGATAAGTAAAGAACAGTCCCTTAAAACTCAACTTTGTGATGGCTCAAAGTCTGGAGCTGCTGCACAGATAACAAACAGTGAGAGATGTTGTAGATGACACTGAGAGCAGCCAGAGGAATGTGGTCAGTATGTGGGTACAGTTTCTTTAAAACGCAAACAAAATCAGGCTCCATTTATTGCCTTTGGAGCAGCTCCAGACTTTATACTAAGAGAAGATATACTTTATTAATCCCTGAGGGGAACATTTTTTCTCTCTGTTGTCATACACACACAGGCCTGGAATACACACACATGTACTAACAGGACTTAAACATGCATTAATGAAGAGATGTCAGAGCGAGGAGGCTGCCTTTGGACAGGTGCCCTGAGGAGTGCCTTGCTCAAAGGCACCTCTCCAGCTACTAGTCTACACTCCATATTTGGTCTGTCAGGGACTTGAACTGGTGACTCTCCAGTTCCCAACCCAAGTCCCTATGGACTGAGCTACTTTTACTTTTCACAATATGGGGCCTTTAATTTCTGTCGGGTGATGTTTATAAAAACCCTAAATCAGTGTCACAGTTTCTGGCTGTGAGGGGGCAGCTGTTCACAAATACTGAGGACATACTACAGTTCCTAATTTAGTTTGTGTCGCCCTTTAACTTTCAGAGAGATACTGCAGCTTTAAATCTGATTATCTGAATCAAACTTTATTTGCAGCTATGTTCTGTAATGTTTCTGCAGGCAGTTTATTATATTTAATATTTTCAAAGCTGTTCTGTGTGACAACTAAAGAAAACTACCACTAATTACTAATCAGATAAATACTGAATAATGATAATAATAAATGAAATATTTCAGCCTGTTACTAGAAAAACAAATTCAACAAACACACGAGCAGAAGATTAAACAACACAAAGATTTTAAAGCTTTTTACATTTCGAATGTCGACATAAAACATCAAACTGAAATCTTTAATCTATTAAATGAAACCAAGATATCAAAAGTTCCTTTGATTAAATATGGACAGTTTGTTACTGAGCTTGTTGCTGGGAAAACTAATAAACAGGAAATGTCTCAGAGTCAGAGGCCACATTGATTCTTCCTGTCATTGTTCCAACTCCTCAGTTCACACAGATGAAACTGCTCAGACAGAATTCAGCCCCTTTGACACAGATATTTTTCTAAAGGATATTTTTATCCACATTTTATTCTCTCGTTCACACAGATTTTTAGTTCACTGAAACTTGTAATTTAAATAGATATTTTAAAGTTTAGTCTTTAAATCAGAGAAAGTCATTACTGTAGGTGATGTTAATATTCATATTCCTCACATTCCTTAGCCGCTGTGAGGGTCCTAAGGACAGAGGGATGTTGTATGCTGTAAAGCCCTCTGAGGCAAATTGTGATTTGTGATATTGGGCTTTATAAATAAAATTGATTGATTGATTGATTGATTGATTGATTGATATGGACGTTGATGATGGCAGCCTCAGGCCCTGATCACACATAAAACATTTTAGCAGCTGGAGGCAGCTTTTCAAAATTGTTTTTATGAGAATTTTTGTGTTGTATGACTCACCTGTCTGTGCTCTAGGTGCCTGGTATTTGCCTGAAGCCCTCCATACCCTTCAAATTGAAAAGCACCCCATGCATCTCTGCTTTTCCCCCAATGTCCAATCAGATGATTTGAGAGGCGGGCCTTCTGTGGTGGTCACGACAACAAGTTTACAGTCGGTAAACAATGGAGGAGAAACTGGTGGTGGCGGTTGCTGGATACCCAGAGCTATACGACTTTACAAACCACAGTTACCACCATCTTAGTAGAAAACAGCCATCATGGAGGAGAAGCTCCTGGACCAACTGGAGGTACTCCCCATGACCCACCCTCTTTTTTAGGGTCTCATGTACCCACACAGATCTCTGTTTATCTGCTGACAGCCTCTCACCCTCTGCCTCAACATGTCAGGAACTACACACTGATTACTGTGAAGTTAAAGTATGTTGGCAGGGGAAGGTGTAGCTTAGAGTGTAACTAAGTACATTTACTTAAGTAATGTCCTTCAGTAGAAAATCTGAGGTGATTGTACTGAGATATTTCCTCTTCTTGTCGCCTTCTACTTCTATATCGTTCTTTATAAAAGTCTAGCCAACACTATTTTATTAAAGGAACATTTTTCAGTACAGAACAGAGTTTTTTACAGTGTGGTATGAGTACTTTTACTAAAGTAAAGTATCTGAGTACTTCCCCATCACTGTGGGTGTTCTCACTGTCCTCTGTAACAAACATCATGAGGCACATGTTGTTGTCTCCATTATTTATCGCAGAATCAAAATGTTTTTGAAACTCTTTTGTGTTCAGATGTAGGGGACTCTGGGAGCTGGGACATCTTTGGCCATGCTGAGGAGGAAGAGGGTGAGGATGAAGAGGAAGAGCCTGCTGAGGAGTCAAGACGGAGCACTAGCGTGGATCAGGGAGATGATCAGGTACCAAACACAAGGTACCAGTAAGTTACTGTATCTGAGTACAGTTCTGGGTTACGTGTACTTTACTCGAGTATTTCCATTTTCTGCCACTTTGTACTCCACAAATATTTGACTGTACTGTACTGACATACTGAAGAGAAGATGGCCGCAGAGTAAAAACCCCAGTGGTTTTAATTCAGACTCAGTGTGGTGGAAATCTCTGAAGTTCAGCTTCATCTTCACTTCAGTGTCTCAGTGTCTCATCCTGTGTCCCAACTGTTTCTACACTTTTTATTAACCACTGACTCGGCTGATGAATCGGTACGAAAAATCCCGTCTCCCGTCTGGTGTAAAATAAAACTGTACATTATACGATGTGCTCTCACAATAAATGTCTTCATCAACAGGATGTGATGTCACCTGTCAGTCAAACAGTGTGGGCGGGACTGAGATCTGTCTCTGTGAGTACACTTCTTTTATTTATTTATTTTTAAAAAAAAATCTGTTTATTGGAATTTTCAGTTAGAACATACGTACAAATAACATATTGAATAAATTTACATAGTGAATCCCCTCAAAAAAAAAACAAAACAGATGTTTTATTTAAAATATCACAGATTAACATGTTTATCAGTAAACATGACATTTATTTACAAAACCAGATAAAAGCTAAATAGTACCATTAAAAAACACACACATACACATATACATGGATATCTAATTTATGTGACAATATGACTCAGCTGATCTTTTAAATGACAAATTTACAAACATGTAAAATCTGAAAAGAGCCAAAATGACATAATGGTGCACATCACAACAGCAATGATTTCAGATCTTAAACGACGCTGATTTTAGTGAATTATTTTGTCAGTCTAATTTTTTTTTTCATTTTGAACATCATAAGTAAAGACCAGTCGCGTCTCCTGAGTGCCTCGTCTTCCTCACTTAAACAAACAAACAAACAAACAAACAAAATCCTCAGAAAATATTTCACATGGGAACAAAGTTCAGTGTGCAGTGAAAGTCTGAGCGAGTGTTTAGTAGTTACATGCTGCTTCACTTTTGTCAGACTTTCAAGTTAACTCCTGCTGCGTAAACACAAATAAAAACAAAGGTTTCCTAAAACTTCGTTCTTCTTCTCAAAGAGATGTAGTTTAACAAATAAGAAGGGAAAGTCATGTAAAAACAGTTTATGATGTTTAACATGATTTGTGGTTCATATATAAAACAGCAGCATCGTTCTTTAAATCACTTGTCTTTACATTCAGTCTCCTCATACCGCAGAGATGTCATCTACAAGCCCCCTGTCTCAATGTGACATCACCAACACATCACCTGCACACACACACACAAAACAATATTAATTTATACGTGTGTGTGTGTGTGTCTCAAATTGTCCAGAAAGCGTGTTGTCAAGGTAACCTGTGTGTCTCCAACTGTGTCCACCTGTCCTGCTCCAGAGGGCGGAGCTGTACCTGCCAATCAGGAACAAGACGTCACGTAAGTGATTCCACCTTATTTTCATGCATGATAGAATGATGTACTGGGTTTCATATTGTTATGTATAACTGGCTCTGATACCTCCTTCCTTTCTCTTGACAAAATGCTGCTGCGCGATCACATGAAACCTCGTCAGCATGTCGTCCAAAACCATGAAAAAACATCATAGTATAGCATGTCGTCCAAACCAATGAAAAAACTTCATAGTATAGCATGTCATCTGAAATCATGGAAAAAACGTTATATTATAGTATGTCGTCCAAAACCATGAAAAAAAGTCATAGTATGTCGTCCAAAAATATGAAAAAAGGTCATAGTATAGTATGTCGTCCAAAATTATGAAAAAACGTCATAGTATAGCATGTCGTCCAAAATCATGAAAAAACGTCATAGTATAGCTTGTCGTCCAAAATTATGAAAAAACGTCATAATATAGCATGTCGTCCAAAATTATGAAAAAATGTCATAGTATAGCATGTCGTCCAAAATTATGAAAAAATGTCATAGTATAGCATGTCGTCCAAAATTATGAAAAAACGTCATAGTATAGCATGTCGTCCAAAATCATGAAAAAACGTCATAGTATAGCTTGTCGTCCAAAATTATGAAAAAATGTCATAGTATAGCATGTCGTCCAAAAATCATGAAAAAACATCATAGTATAGTATGTCGTCTAAAATCATGAAAAAACATCATAGTATAGCATGTCGTCCAAAACAATGAAAAAACTTCATAGTATAGCATGTCATCTGAAATCATGGAAAAAACGTTATAGTATAGTATGTCGTCCAAAAACATGAATGAAAAATCATAGTATAGTATGTCATCCAAAACCATGAAAAAAAGTCATAGCATGTCGTCCAAAATTATGAAAAAACGTCATAGTATAGCATGTCGTCCAAAATTATGAAAAAATGTCATAGTATAGCATGTCGTCCAAAACAATGAAAAAACGTCATAGTATAGCATGTCGTCCAAAACAATGAAAAAACATCATAGTATAGCATGTCGTCCAAAACAATGAAAAAACTTCATAGTATAGCATGTCGTCCAAAACAATGAAAAAACATCATAGTATAGCATGTCGTCCAAAATTATGAAAAACAGTCATAGTATAGCATGTCGTCCAAAACCATGAAAAAATGTCATAGTATAGCATGTCATCTGAAATCATGGAAAAAACGTTATAGTATAGTATGTCGTCCAAAAACATGAATGAAAAATCATAGTATAGTATGTCATCCAAAACCATGAAAAAAAGTCATAGCATGTCGTCCAAAACCATGAAAAAATGTCATAGTATAGCATGTCGTCCAAAATCATGAAAAAACGTCATAGTATAGCATGTCGTCCAAAATTATGAAAAAATGTCATAGTATAGCATGTCGTCCAAAACAATGAAAAAATGTCATAGTATAGCATGTCGTCCAAAATTATGAAAAAATGTCATAGTATAGCATGTCGTCCAAAACCATGAAAAAATGTCATAGTATAGTATGTCGTCCAAAATCATGAAAAAACGTCATAGTATAGCATGTCGTCCAAAACAATGAAAAAACATCATAGTATAGCATGTCGTCCAAAACAATGAAAAAACGTCATAGTATAGCATGTCGTCCAAAATTATGAAAAACAGTCATAGTATAGCATGTCGTCCAAAATCATGAAAAAACGTCATAGTATAGCATGTCGTCCAAAACAATGAAAAAACATCATAGTATAGCATGTCGTCCAAAACAATGAAAAAACGTCATAGTATAGCATGTCGTCCAAAACCATGAAAAAACTTCATAGTATAGCATGTCATCTGAAATCATGGAAAAAACGTTATAGTATAGTATGTCGTCCAAAAACATGAATGAAAAATCATAGTATAGCATGTCATCTGAAATCATGGAAAAAACGTTATAGTATAGTATGTCGTCCAAAAACATGAATGAAAAATCATAGTATAGCATGTCATCTGAAATCATGGAAAAAACGTTATAGTATAGTATGTCGTCCAAAAACATGAATGAAAAATCATAGTATAGCATGTCATCCAAAACCATGAAAAAAAGTCATAGCATGTCGTCCAAAATTATGAAAAAACATCATAGTATAGCATGTCGTCCAAAATCATGAAAAAACGTCATAGTATAGCATGTCGTCCAAAATTATGAAAAAATGTCATAGTATAGCATGTCGTCCAAAACAATGAAAAAACGTCATAGTATAGCATGTCGTCCAAAACAATGAAAAAACATCATAGTATAGCATGTCGTCCAAAACAATGAAAAAACTTCATAGTATAGCATGTCGTCCAAAACAATGAAAAAACATCATAGTATAGCATGTCGTCCAAAACCATGAAAAAATGTCATAGTATAGCATGTCATCTGAAATCATGGAAAAAACGTTATAGTATAGTATGTCGTCCAAAAACATGAATGAAAAATCATAGTATAGTATGTCATCCAAAACCATGAAAAAAAGTCATAGCATGTCGTCCAAAACCATGAAAAAATGTCATAGTATAGCATGTCGTCCAAAATCATGAAAAAACGTCATAGTATAGCATGTCGTCCAAAATTATGAAAAAATGTCATAGTATAGCATGTCGTCCAAAACAATGAAAAAATGTCATAGTATAGCATGTCGTCCAAAATTATGAAAAAATGTCATAGTATAGCATGTCGTCCAAAACCATGAAAAAATGTCATAGTATAGTATGTCGTCCAAAATCATGAAAAAACGTCATAGTATAGCATGTCGTCCAAAACAATGAAAAAACATCATAGTATAGCATGTCGTCCAAAACAATGAAAAAACGTCATAGTATAGCATGTCGTCCAAAATTATGAAAAACAGTCATAGTATAGCATGTCGTCCAAAATCATGAAAAAACGTCATAGTATAGCATGTCGTCCAAAACAATGAAAAAACATCATAGTATAGCATGTCGTCCAAAACAATGAAAAAACGTCATAGTATAGCATGTCGTCCAAAACCATGAAAAAACTTCATAGTATAGCATGTCATCTGAAATCATGGAAAAAACGTTATAGTATAGTATGTCGTCCAAAAACATGAATGAAAAATCATAGTATAGTATGTCATCCAAAACCATGAAAAAAAGTCATAGCATGTCGTCCAAAACAATGAAAAAATGTCATAGTATAGCATGTCGTCCAAAACCATGAAAAAATGTCATAGTATAGCATGTCGTCCAAAATCATGAAAAAACGTCATAGTATAGCATGTCGTCCAAAATTATGAAAAAACGTCATAGTATAGCATGTCGTCCAAAATCATGAAAAAACAGTCATAGTATAGCATGTCGTCCAAAATCATGAAAAAACGTCATAGTATAGCATGTCGTCCAAAATCATGAAAAAACATCATAGTATAGCATGTCGTCCAAAATTATGAAAAAATGCCATAGTATAGTATGTCGTCCAAAATTGTGAAAAAACATCATGTCGTCCAAAATCATGAAGAAACGTCACAGTAGTCAAATAAAAACCATGACCTAACATTATGGTATCATGTAATGACACAGGTCATTATTTTTTGGTACTGTTGTCCTTGTAATGATCTGCAGTGATCTATCAGATGTTCTCTCTCCTCCTCTCAGGGTGCGTGCATGTGGTGAAGTGTGATTGGTTGTTGCAAGGCAGGTGGTGAGTGCTGATTGGGCTGATTGAAGAAGATTGCTGACACCAGATTGGCCCACTGCGAGACAGAGGATTTTTAAACCATCAGCTGACGGAAGCTCTTCACCTCCTTTGTCACTTTTCCACACCCACAAAGCCAGAACTTCGACTGTGTTTGTCCACCTGAGTGTGAATACCTGCAGGCAAAAACCTATGAATCTAGTAAACTAGTGTGTGTATTTTGATAGCCTGTTAATTAGGAAAGGTATATGATCAACTTTGGAGTAGGTGAGCTGAGTTTTTTTCTAGCAGCTTACAGTTTAGAATTATTAGTAGGTATTTCTTGTATTATTTTGGTTGAGCGATGTAAATAGAGCATTTAAAGCTGTTTTACTGGGAGTGAGAAGCCCATTTTGTTTGGCATTGCCATGTTCTTTTCTCTTGTTTTGAATGGTGGGAATTAAGGGTAGAACACTGTCTTTTGTTTTACATGACTTTATTGCTAGGTAAGTTAAAGGTCCATTGGTATATTTTTGTTTGCTGTTTTGGGCACTTCTCACCTCTGAAGACAAAATAAACTGCTTTCTTTGATGTTTAAAAATACTGTGTAACTGGCTCTTCTTGGGAGTGGGAAGAGTTGCATCAAGTAATGTCTCGGTTCCCCGGGGCCAAGGGCATAGCAATAGTATGTCTAATAAAAATCATGAAAAAACTTAATGGTGTGGTATGTCGTCCAAAATCATGAAAAAACGTCATAGTATAGTATGTCGTCCAAAATCATGAAAAAACATCATAGTATAGTATGTATCCAAAAATCATGAAAAAACGTCATAGTATAGCATGTCGTCGAAAAACATGAAAAAAGGTCACAGTATAGCATGTCGTCCAAAAACATGAAAAAAGGTCATAGTATAGCATGTCGTCCAAAATCATTAAAAAAGGTCATAGAATAGCATGTCGTCCAAAATCATGAAAAAATGTCATAGTATAGCATGTCGTCCAAAATCGTGAAAAAACGTCATAGTATAGCATGTCGTCCAAAATCGTGAAAAAACATCATAGTATAGTATGTATCCAAAAATCATGAAAAAGGTCATAGTATAGTATGTCGTCCAAAACAATGAAAAAATGTCATAGTATAGCATGTATCCAAAAATCATGAAAAAGGTCATAGTATAGCATGTCGTCCAAAATCATGAAAAAACGTCATAGTATAGTATGTCGTCCAAAACAATGAAAAAATGTCATAGTATAGCATGTATCCAAAAATCATGAAAAACGTCATAGTATAGTATGTCGTCCAAAATCATGAAAAAACATCATAGTATAGTATGTATCCAAAACTCATGAAAAAGGTCATAGTATAGCATGTCGTCCAAAATCATTAAAAAACGTCATAGTATAGCATGTCGTCCAAAATCATTAAAAAACATCATAGTATAGCATGTCCAAAATCATTAAAAAACGTCATAGTATAGCATGTCGTACAAAATCATGAAAAAACATCATAGTATAGCATGTCGTCCAAAAATCATGAAAAAACATCATAGTATAGTATGTCGTCCAAAACAATGAAAAAACGTCATAGTATAGCATGTCGTCCAAAACAATGAAAAAAGGTCATAGTATAGCATGTCGTCTAAAACAATGAAAAAATGTCATAGTATAGCATGTCGTCCAAAATTATTAAAAAACGTCATAGTATAGCATGTCGTCCAAAATTATTAAAAAACGTCATAGTATAGCATGTCGTCCAAAATCATGAAAAAACATCATAGTATAGCATGTCGTCCAAAATCATTAAAAAATGTCATAGTATAGCATGTCGTCCAAAATCATGAAAAAATGTCATAGTATAGCATGTCGTCCAAAATCATGAAAAAATGTCATAGTATAGTATGTCATCCAAAATCATGAAAAAACGTCATAGTATAGCATGTCGTCCAAAATCATTAAAAAACGTCACAGTATAGCATGTCGTCCAAAATCATTAAAAAACGTCATAGAATAGCATGTCGTCCAAAATCATGAAAAAATGTCATAGTATAGCATGTCGTCCAAAATCGTGAAAAAACGTCATAGTATAGCATGTCGTCCAAAATCGTGAAAAAACATCATAGTATAGTATGTATCCAAAAATCATGAAAAAGGTCATAGTATAGTATGTCGTCCAAAATCATTAAAAAACGTCATAGTATAGTATGTCGTCCAAAACAATGAAAAAATGTCATAGTATAGCATGTATCCAAAAATCATGAAAAAGGTCATAGTATAGTATGTCGTCCAAAATCATGAAAAAACGTCATAGTATAGCATGTCGTCCAAAACAATGAAAAAATGTCATAGTATAGCATGTCGTCCAAAAATCATGAAAAAACATCATAGTATAGCATGTCGTCCAAAAATCATGAAAAAACATCATAGTATAGCATGTCGTCCAAAAATCATGAAAAAACATCATAGTATAGCATGTCGTCCAAAATCATTAAAAAATGTCATAGTATAGCATGTCGTCCAAAATCATTAAAAAACGTCATGGTATAGCATGTCGTCCAAAATCGTGAAAAAACATCATAGTATAGCATGTCGTCGAAAACACTGAAAAAATGTCATAGTATAGCATGTATCCAAAAATCATGAAAAACGTCATAGTATAGTATGTCGTCCAAAATCATGAAAAAACATCATAGTATAGTATGTATCCAAAACTCATGAAAAAGGTCATAGTATAGCATGTCGTCCAAAATCATTAAAAAACGTCATAGTATAGCATGTCGTCCAAAATCATGAAAAAACATCATAGTATAGCATGTCGTCCAAAATCATTAAAAAACGTCATAGTAAAGCATGTCGTACAAAATCATGAAAAAACATCATAGTATAGCATGTCGTCCAAAAATCATGAAAAAACATCATAGTATAGTATGTCGTCCAAAACAATGAAAAAATGTCATAGTATAGCATGTCGTCCAAAAACATGAAAAAACGTCATAGTATAGCATGTATACAAAAATCATGAAAAAATGTCATAGTATAGCATGTCGTCCAAAAACATGAAAAAAGGTCATAGTATAGCATGTCGTCTAAAACAATGAAAAAATGTCATAGTATAGCATGTCGTCCAAAATTATTAAAAAACGTCATAGTATAGCATGTCGTCCAAAAACATGAAAAAAGGTCATAGTATAGCATGTCGTCCAAAACAATGAAAAAATGTCATAGTATAGCATGTCGTCCAAAATTATTAAAAAACGTCATAGTATAGCATGTCGTCCAAAACAATGAAAAAATGTCATAGTATAGCATGTCGTCCAAAAATCATGAAAAAACATCATAGTATAGCATGTCGTCCAAAAATCATGAAAAAACATCATAGTATAGCATGTCGTCCAAAATCATGAAAAAACATCATAGTATAGCATGTCGTCCAAAAACATGAAAAAACGTCATAGTATAGCATGTCGTCCAAAATCATGAAAAAACATCATAGTATAGCATGTCGTCCAAAAACATGAAAAAACGTCATAGTATAGTATGTCGTCCAAAACAATGAAAAAACATCATAGTATAGCATGTCGTCCAAAATCATGAAAAAACATCATAGTATAGTATGTCGTCCAAAATCATGAAAAAACATCATAGTATAGTATGTCGTCCAAAATCATGAAAAAACGTCATAGTATAGCATGTCGTCCAAAATCATGAAAAAACATCATAGTATAGCATGTCGTCCAAAAACATGAAAAAACGTCATAGTATAGCATGTCGTCCAAAATCATGAAAAAATGTCATAGTATAGTATGTCGTCCAAAAATCATGAAAAAACATCATAGTATAGCATGTCGTCCAAAATCATGAAAAAACGTCATAGTATAGCATGTCGTCCAAAATCATGAAAAAACATCATAGTATAGCATGTCGTCCAAAAACATGAAAAAACGTCATAGTATAGCATGTCGTCCAAAATCATGAAAAAATGTCATAGTATAGCATGTCGTCCAAAATCATGAAAAAATGTCATAGTATAGTATGTCGTCCAAAATCGTGAAAAAACATCATAGTATAGCATGTCGTCCAAAATCATTAAAAAACGTCATAGTATAGCATGTCGTCCAAAATCATGAAAAAACGTCATAGTATAGCATGTCGTCCAAAATCATGAAAAAACATCATAGTATAGTATGTCGTCCAAAATCGTGAAAAAACATCATAGTATAGCATGTCGTCCAAAATCATTAAAAAACGTCATAGTATAGCATGTCGTCCAAAATCGTGAAAAAACATCATAGTATAGCATGTCGTCCAAAACAATGAAAAAACGTCATAGTATAGCATGTCGTCCAAAAACATGAAAAAACGTCATAGTATAGCATGTCGTCCAAAATCATGAAAAAAGGTCATAGTATAGCATGTCGTCCAAAAACATGAAAAAAGGTCATAGTATAGCATGTCGTCTAAAACAATGAAAAAATGTCATAGTATAGCATGTCGTCCAAAATTATTAAAAAACGTCATAGTATAGCATGTCGTCCAAAATCATTAAAAAACGTCATAGTATAGCATGTCGTCCAAAACAATGAAAAAACGTCATAGTATAGCATGTCGTCCAAAATCATGAAAAAACATCATAGTATAGCATGTCGTCCAAAAATCATGAAAAAACATCATAGTATAGTATGTCGTCCAAAACAATGAAAAAACATCATAGTATAGCATGTCGTCCAAAAACATGAAAAAACGTCATAGTATAGCATGTCGTCCAAAATCATGAAAAAACATCATAGTATAGTATGTCGTCCAAAACAATGAAAAAACGTCATAGTATAGTATGTATCCAAAAATCATGAAAAAACATCATAGTATAGTATGTCGTCCAAAAACATGAAAAAACGTCATAGTATAGCATGTCGTCCAAAAACATGAAAAAACGTCATAGTATAGCATGTCGTCCAAAATCATGAAAAAACATCATAGTATAGTATGTCGTCCAAAACAATGAAAAAACGTCATAGTATAGCATGTCGTCCAAAAACATGAAAAAAGGTCATAGTATAGCATGTCGTCCAAAATCATGAAAAAACATCATAGTATAGCATGTCGTCCAAAAACATGAAAAAAGGTCATAGTATAGCATGTCGTCCAAAACACTGAAAAAACATCATGAAAAAAGGTCATAGTATAGCATGTCGTCCAAAAACATGAAAAAAGGTCATAGTATAGCATGTCGTCCAAAATCATGAAAAAACGTCATAGTATAGCATGTCGTCCAAAATCATGAAAAAACATCATAGTATAGCATGTCGTCCAAAAATCATGAAAAAACGTCATAGTATAGCATGTCGTCCAAAACACTGAAAAAAGGTCATAGTATAGCATGTCGTCCAAAAATCATGAAAAAACGTCATAGTATAGCATGTCGTCCAAAACACTGAAAAAACATCATGAAAAAAGGTCATAGTATAGCATGTCGTCCAAAAACATGAAAAAAGGTCATAGTATAGCATGTCGTCCAAAACAATGAAAAAAGGTCATAGTATAGCATGTCGTCCAAAACACTGAAAAAAGGTCATAGTATAGCATGTCGTCCAAAAATCATGAAAAAACGTCATAGTATAGCATGTCGTCCAAAACACTGAAAAAACATCATGAAAAAATGTCATAGTATAGCATGTCGTCCAAAAACATGAAAAAAGGTCATAGTATAGCATGTCATCCAAAATCATGAAAAAACATCATAGTATAGCATGTCATCCAAAATCATGAAAAAACATCATAGTATAGCATGTCGTCCAAAAACATGAAAAAAGGTCATAGTATAGCATGTCGTCCAAAACAATGAAAAAATGTCATAGTATAGCATGTCGTCCAAAACAATGAAAAAATGTCATAGTATAGCATGTCGTCCAAAATCATGAAAAAACATCATAGTATAGCATGTCGTCCAAAAATCATGAAAAAACATCATAGTATAGCATGTCGTCCAAAAACATGAAAAAACGTCATAGTATAGCATGTCGTCCAAAATCATGAAAAAACATCATAGTATAGCATGTCGTCCAAAACAATGAAAAAATGTCATAGTATAGCATGTCGTCCAAAACAATGAAAAAATGTCATAGTATAGCATGTCGTCCAAAATCATGAAAAAACATCATAGTATAGCATGTCGTCCAAAAATCATGAAAAAACATCATAGTATAGCATGTCGTCCAAAAATCATGAAAAAACATCATAGTATAGCATGTCGTCCAAAACAATGAAAAAACGTCATAGTATAGCATGTCGTCCAAAAATCATGAAAAAACATCATAGTATAGTATGTCGTCCAAAACAATGAAAAAACATCATAGTATAGCATGTCGTCCAAAATCATGAAAAAACATCATAGTATAGTATGTATCCAAAAATCATGAAAAAACATCATAGTATAGTATGTCGTCCAAAACAATGAAAAAACGTCATAGTATAGTATGTCGTCCAAAATCATGAAAAAACATCATAGTATAGCATGTCGTCCAAAATCATGAAAAAACATCATAGTATATAGCATGTCGTCCAAAACAATGAAAAAAGGTCATAGTATAGCATGTCGTCCAAAAATCATGAAAAAACATCATAGTATAGTATGTCATCCAAAATCATGAAAAAACATCATAGTATAGCATGTCGTCCAAAATCATGAAAAAACATCATAGTATAGCATGTCGTCCAAAAATCATGAAAAAACATCATAGTATAGCATGTCGTCCAAAACAATGAAAAAAGGTCATAGTATAGCATGTCGTCCAAAAACATGAAAAAAGGTCATAGTATAGCATGTCGTCCAAAAACATGAAAAAACGTCATAGTATAGCATGTCGTCCAAAAATCATGAAAAAACATCATAGTATAGCATGTCGTCCAAAACACTGAAAAAAGGTCATAGTATAGCATGTCGTCCAAAACACTGAAAAAACATCATGAAAAAAGGTCATAGTATAGCATGTCGTCCAAAAACATGAAAAAAGGTCATAGTATAGCATGTCGTCCAAAACACTGAAAAAAGGTCATAGTATAGCATGTCGTCCAAAACACTGAAAAAACATCATGAAAAAAGGTCATAGTATAGTATGTCGTCCAAAATCATTAAAAAACATCATAGTATAGCATGTCGTCCAAAATCATGAAAAAACATCATAGTATAGCATGTCATCCAAAACAATGAAAAAAGGTCATAGTATAGCATGTCGTCCAAAAACATGAAAAAAGGTCATAGTATAGCATGTCGTCCAAAACACTGAAAAAAGGTCATAGTATAGCATGTCGTCCAAAAACATGAAAAAAGGTCATGAAAAAAGGTCATAGTATAGCATGTCGTCCAAAACACTGAAAAAACATCATGAAAAAAGGTCATAGTATAGCATGTCGTCCAAAAACATGAAAAAAGGTCATAGTATAGCATGTAGTCCAAAACACTGAAAAAACATCATGAAAAAAGGTCATAGTATAGCATGTCGTCCAAAAACATGAAAAAACGTCATAGTATAGCATGTCATCCAAAATCATGAAAAAACATCATAGTATAGTATGTCGTCCAAAATCATGAAAAAACATCATAGTATAGTATGTATCCAAAAATCATGAAAAAACATCATAGTATAGTATGTCGTCCAAAACAATGAAAAAACGTCATAGTATAGTATGTCGTCCAAAATCATGAAAAAACATCATAGTATAGCATGTCGTCCAAAATCATGAAAAAACATCATAGTATAGCATGTCGTCCAAAAATCATGAAAAAACATCATAGTATAGCATGTCGTCCAAAACAATGAAAAAAGGTCATAGTATAGCATGTCGTCCAAAAATCATGAAAAAACATCATAGTATAGTATGTCATCCAAAATCATGAAAAAACATCATAGTATAGCATGTCGTCCAAAATCATGAAAAAACATCATAGTATAGCATGTCGTCCAAAAATCATGAAAAAACATCATAGTATAGCATGTCGTCCAAAACAATGAAAAAAGGTCATAGTATAGCATGTCGTCCAAAAACATGAAAAAAGGTCATAGTATAGCATGTCGTCCAAAAACATGAAAAAACGTCATAGTATAGCATGTCGTCCAAAACACTGAAAAAAGGTCATAGTATAGCATGTCGTCCAAAACACTGAAAAAACATCATGAAAAAAGGTCATAGTATAGCATGTCGTCCAAAAACATGAAAAAAGGTCATAGTATAGCATGTCGTCCAAAACACTGAAAAAAGGTCATAGTATAGCATGTCGTCCAAAACACTGAAAAAACATCATGAAAAAAGGTCATAGTATAGTATGTCGTCCAAAAACATGAAAAAACGTCATAGTATAGTATGTCGTCCAAAATCATTAAAAAACATCATAGTATAGCATGTCATCCAAAACAATGAAAAAAGGTCATAGTATAGCATGTCGTCCAAAACACTGAAAAAAGGTCATAGTATAGCATGTCGTCCAAAAACATGAAAAAAGGTCATGAAAAAAGGTCATAGTATAGCATGTCGTCCAAAACACTGAAAAAACATCATGAAAAAAGGTCATAGTATAGCATGTCGTCCAAAAACATGAAAAAAGGTCATAGTATAGCATGTAGTCCAAAACACTGAAAAAACATCATGAAAAAAGGTCATAGTATAGCATGTCGTCCAAAAACATGAAAAAACGTCATAGTATAGCATGTCGTCCAAAATCATTAAAAAACATCATAGTATAGCATGTCGTCCAAAATCATGAAAAAACATCATAGTATAGCATGTCGTCCAAAACAATGAAAAAATGTCATAGTATAGCATGTCGTCCAAAATCATGAAAAAACGTCATAGTATAGCATGTCGTCCAAAATCATGAAAAAATGTCATCGTATAGTATGTCGTCCAAAATCGTGAAAAAACATCATAGTATAGCATGTCGTCCAAAACAATGAAAAAATGTCATAGTATAGCATGTATCCAAAAATCATGAAAAAGGTCATAGTATAGTATGTCGTCCAAAATCATGAAAAAATGTCATAGTATAGCATGTCGTCCAAAATCATTAAAAAACGTCATAGTATAGCATGTCGTCCAAAATCATGAAAAAACGTCATAGTATAGCATGCCATCCAAAAAAATGAAAAAATGTCATAGTATAGTATGTCGTCCAAAAATCATGAAAAAACATCATAGTATACTATGTCGTCCAAAATCATGAAAAAACGTCATAGTATAGCATGTCGTCCAAAATCATGAAAAAACGTCATAGTATAGTATGTCGTCCAAAATCATGAAAAAACATCATAGTATAGTATGTCGTCCAAAAACATAAATGAAAGGTCATCGTATAGTACGTTGTCAAAAATCATGAAAAAAAAAAAAAATTATAAGTATGTCAACATCATGAAAAAAATGTCGTAGTAGTATAGTATGTGAAAGAAAAATTTTATAAAAAATTGTAGTACTGTACGTCTTAATTTCTTTCCTGAAAAGTCACAGTATAGTATGCATGAAGTTTTCCTAAAAAAAATCTTTACAAAGTTATACGTTAGTATATCAAAATTTTCATAAAAAGTCATTGTATAGTATTTTTACAAAATCATGAAACATATCACAGTGTAGCGTAAAAAATGTCATTATTCATGTTATTCTTAATATGATTTTTACTACACATTAAGTCTTTGTATTTAAAAAAAATCCTTTAAAAAGGGTTAGTATAATATGTTGTGAACATTTTATTAAAAATGTTTTACTATTGTAAAACACTACTGTACTATTTTACACACACACATTTACACATATATATATATACATATACATATATATATATATATATACATTTACATATACATATATATATATATATATATATATACATTTACATATATATATATATATATATACATATACATATATATATATATATATATATACATATATATATATATATATATACATTTACATATATATATATATATATATACATATACATATATATATATATATACACATATATCATAGTCATAGTTTTGTATGTGCTAAACATTCATAAAAAGTGATATGGTATGTTGCAAAATTTTTCATAAAAAATCATGAAAACTCATACTATAGCATATTAAAAAAACTGAATTCATTTGATGATATTTTGGACAAATGATAGCATGACATGTTTTTATGAATTTTATGACATAATACACTGTGTCCTTTTCAATGAAACTTTGCTCCTTAAGTTTAGTTTTGTGTTGCTGGTCTTGACCCACCCTAAATTCAGACCAGGATCGCAGCATTTTCAATCGAGATCAATGATCTGTCTCTGTCTCTTTTTATGAATTTATGAATACCATAACTTTTTTCATGCTGTATGACTTTAAATAAAAAATGTTATGTAATTTTTATGAAACATTTTACAAACTATACTATGACTAATTGTAAAGATTTTAATGTGACACATTAAAGCCATTCCCAGGAGTTACTAATGTTCTAAAATTGTTCTCACGTGTGTCTTATGTCATTTCTATGAGTATTTCATAACTTACTGTGGGAAGAAAGAGAGGCTACAATCCCAAACTGGACAGTCAACGAGCACTCACTTCACACTGCTATCATGTGGACTGCTCTGCTGTGTGGGTTTACAGGTAAGTGTTTAGCTGCAGTGGCTCCAGTAGAGGTCAGCAGTGTGCTGTGAATCAACTCCAGGTCTAGCCCTGTGTGGTAGATTTCACAGCTTAGTGGGAGCTTTTTAGTGTCCTGGTGGGACGTGTCCAGTGTCTCTTGTTGTGTCCCTCATTCCCTTTAATGAATTGTTAAACGTCACTAAACATTGTCCTATATTTTATTTTATTTATTGTTTTCTGTGGTTATTTGACAGGTCTGACTTAGTGGCTGTGGTTTCCTTTCTATTAATGATTTCTTTTTTTTACATATTATACTATGAATTATTTTATGAAATTTTATGACATATTATGCTATGGCTTCTTAAATTATTTTTTATGACATACTTAACGATCATATTTAAATTTAAATTCTTTTGACATACAATGCTATAACTTTAGATTTTTATTTTTAATGATATACTTACTTGTGAGTTTTGATCAAATTTGTATGACATACTACACTGTGACTTATCACATTTTTGTTTTACAAAATACTGAGCTATGACATCTAAAGATTAAATTTTCAGGACATATTATACTGTGACTTTTTAATTTAAATTTTTATGACATATGATCCAATTATTTTTTTTTACTGAATTATTTTTTGACATACTATACTGTGACTTTTAAAAAGAAAATGTTGTGATTTTTTTTAACATACTATACTATGATTTTTTTAAATGAAATTTTAATGTTTTTTTTTTACATAATATGCTATGACTTTTTAATTTTTTAAAATTTAAATACTATACTATGACTTTTTAAATGAAAATCTTATGTTATTCTTTAACAACCTATCCAATGACTTGTTAATAAAACTATATTTATTTTTTTGACATTATATGCTTCAACTTTTAAAATGATTTTTCAGTGAAAATTTCGTGATTTTTTTGGACATAGTTAAACAATCCTTCAGCGTAGTTCAGTGCATCGTTCAGTCTAAGTGATAATATCACATTATATTGTTACCTTGGTATCAGATGGTCGTCCTGATCCAGACGGGTGCTCTGTACTGGCCCCTTAGCACAATCTTCCTCCTCATCTTCACCCTCTTCTTCCTCAGCATGGCTGCAGACATCCCGACTCACTGTGTCCTCCACATCTAAGCAAAAAAAAAACAACGTTACTACCAAAACATTTAAAGTATTAACATTAATAAAAGGGAAATGATTTCAGCCATCAACATAGTTTCACATTACACACACTGAGGACACTTTTTTTTAAAAGATATTTGCAGGTTTGGGATTGGACCTGTGACCATACAGGGGCATTTCCATCAATCCCTTATCAGCACCCTTTAGATATTCTATCTACAACAGCTCCATCTCTCATAGGCACACTATGTATTTGAAACGTTCTTCTCTACAGACGACATCTCTTGATGCACTGAGAGAGTTGTGGCAGGTTGATCTGAATTTACAGTTTACAGATGTGTAGTGGTCAGATATATTCCTCTCATCAATATATGCCAGACATGGCCTGATTCAATTTAAGTTGGTATACAGACTTCACATGTCTGAAGTAAGAATCCCAAAGATGTACCCCTCTGTTGACGATTCTTGTAATAGAAAGAAATTCACCTACAACATTAGCTCATTCATTTTAGTTTTGCCCAGGTCTTCTAGGTTACTGGTTACTAGGTTACAGGCAGGCAACGCCCCCCTCTCAAACACTACATCAGAGATATATTACAATTTTTAAAACCTTACATTACATATGTGCTTGGACAGCTGTGAGGTTGTAGTACCAACTGTTTGTTTTCAACACCTGCTATAGAATTTTACAGTAAACCGCAGACGCATACACACACTTTATCTATCACTGTTATCATATGTTATTTATTTAATTTATTTAACATGTTTTTTTATTATCCCATACTATACTTTATCTATCTGTTTTTCCTCAGGGAAGAAAAATGTTTTTCTGTATTTATTTATTTATTTTTTACATTATTACCGAAAAGTAAAATGAAAAAAAAAAAAACTAAATAAAGAAAGAAAGTGGGGGGAAATAGTTTTACATTAATTTTCTGTCAATCCACTAACTGACTGATGGACTAATGGTTTGAGCTGCACTTGTATAAACTGTTTATTTCATTTTTTAATTTTATAATACACAAATAATATTAAACCTTACCCTAAAGAATACTACACAAAATAAACCCTTTAAATTATTAATAATGGTAAATAAATAGATAGTCACTTTCAGAATGATAATAAACACATTCACCTTTTCGACTTAGGTCACCAACACACACACACACGCGCACACACACACACACGCACACGCACACGCACGCACGCACGCACGCCGCACGCGCACACACACACACACACACACACACACACACACACACACACACACACGGACTCACAGCTCGTCTCCAGTCCGGCAGAAACACTTCATGGAACCAGACAGCAGAGGCGGTGAATCCAAACAGTCCTCTCCGGTCTGTAATGGCGTCCTCGGGTCCAGTGATTCACCATCATTAGCTCCAGCTTCTCACAGGTGCACACAGAAACAAACTTTGCACCTCCTCACCTGAGACTAAACTACAAATGTGTGTATTGTCCACAGCTTCAGTCTCTGTCTGTTTACTTGGACCTTCAGCAGGTTGTTATCTGTCACTGTATTTCTCCTGCTCTGTGTTTTCTGTCCTCCTCACCTGCATCTCACCTGCGCCATGTTTGTTTTGCCCGCCCTCTACAGTTCACTTCCTGACCTTCGACCAATCACCAGAAAGCACAGGCAGCAACCAATCAAATAAAAGAGTCAGAGTTTACCCACAATATTATTCTGAACTGTTTAACTATTTATTCAGCTCTTTGCACCCTACCTTGTTTATGACCAAACTATCTTCTAAAAACTATCTCTCCAGTTAACAATTTTCTTTATTTATTAAACTACTTTACTTTCAGTTTAATTTACCGGTTAAATTACTTTCATCCAACTCTATCAGAAACTAATTTGTTTTAATCCCTTACTTTTTACAACCTGGCTACAAATATAAGCCTTTAGTAAACAACAAGTAGATCCAACCAGGCAATCTGATTGGTCAACTAGACATTTAGAGCGTAATTAAATCAACATACCGCCCTGTTAACACAGCTGTGTGCCTCAGACTCTCGTTCCTACTGCACAAACACCCACTAACAATCACTGACATCTGGCTTTTGTATTTAGTAGGAGAGGTGCCAATCGGCATTCACTCTCAGGTCAAATGACTCTGCAGTGGTCACTGGTATCTATCGGCTCCTGCTCCAATCAGCAGTGATGGAAATACAACACTCAGGTGAGCACACTAATTTTAGTCCCACAGCTGTTTGCCTCTGTGCAAGCAGCTTTGAAACATCGTTCCAAATTTGCCTGCATCAAGTTTGAAAGAGAGACTGAAAAAGTAAGAGATAAGATAGATAGAAAAAGATGTGGCCACCATAACATTTTCACAGGCCTCCATGCTGCTTTCTGCTGTTTACTAACCTGTTTTCCGGCCAGACCACGATGTCAGACATGCAGCAAGCCAGAGAGCAAACAGCTTGTGACGCAGTGAAAATGTTGTTTTGAAAGGCTTAACACCAACAAATATGGACTGAAGAGGAATATTTCATCTGATAAAAACATGCTGTGAATTTTGGAGATGATTACATCTATTTTTTTTTTTTCCAATAAATGTTGACTTTTGTATCTTACAACTAGGGATGTCAAGGATTAGCTGACGATCGATTAATTGGCCAGCAAAAATTTAGTGGAACATGGTAAAATTGAATTACTCAAATAAAGATCTGACTCTGAAATGTAAGTAGCATGTTTCAGTGACAAGAATTAGCAAACAAAGGGCACAGCGTGATGAGGAGGCCATCTTGGGGTCTGGAAGAAGAACGCGGTGGCAACATTGGAAAATGAAGTGGACAAAGCGAGGCATTATTCAGATATATTCAACGTGTTTCATATGGCTAGGCCTCTGCATCTTTATATTTTTCATAGGCCATAATGCTGTCAGAGAATATGCAACATGTTGCTGTGAGCTTTAATTGAGGAAAAAAATGCATTTGGTATTGTTTGGTTCAAGCAAGTTAATATTAATTAAATTAATAATTAATACAGATTTGTGCTATCATTTACTATCTTACCTTGTGTTTGATTGCAATATCCTGATCTCATAATTACGAGATCTTTTCTCGTAGTTATGTTTTTTTTTTTGTTAGTTTTTATGTGTGTGGCATTCATTCATTTTGAGAAATCCCACCATCTCTACAAAGCATTAACGTTACATTATTGCTACATAATGTTAGTCGTAACATTAGACTACAAATTGTTTCTGGAATACTACAGGTTGGAGTAGTAGATGTCGTAGTTGTCGACTGACGTGACTGACTGTTTTCAAGTTAAAAGTCACACCCCATGTATATCTATGGAAACTAAGATAATGCCCCTCAATATTAAAACATTTTGCTAACTTTTATTTTGATGGTAACACTTGTATAATCACAATATTACTCTTGAGGGTGAGCTTTACTTACTTCACTGTCGTGTCAATAATAACAGTAAAGCACACCCTCTTGTGTATTATTGCTTAATTATTATGATAAAAAAACACCACTGAGGTAAAGACAAGCAGAACAGAGGATAAAAACACAAGTGGCTTTAATAAACCTTTTTTTTTTATTAGTGTTATGCATTTAATTTCCAAAAAGAATGATTTAATTCCATTGATGAGACAGTTTTACAGTGATTGGGCTCCACATAGAGTATATGACATGCAATTAAAGAACAAATAGCATAAGAACTCATATTTTACATTCTTAACCTCTGTACCCTGAAATGATTTCACCCTGAATTGAAAAGAAAGACCCTCTTGGTTTATAAAGTTAAGAAATATCCGCTCCTGTTTTCAGTTGTTTTTAACCTTTATCTTTGTTCACTATCGTCCATGTCAGTTCCAGCCTCTCCACATGGAGTTCTCCAGCTGCAGTGACAGAACAACGTCACATCATCAGCAAACTTGTGAACACTGCCAATTATATTGGTTGGCACAAACGGCCAAACTAAAGGGAATGCTGCCAGGTATCGAACCCCACTCACTACGGTCTCAAACCTTTTAACTTTACCGGTCAGAAGCCGGACAGTAAAAAAAATAAATACAGGTAGTTGAAAGTGGTGACGTCTTCGATGCCATAACTGTTGTTAATGTAACATTTCAGCGTATTCTAGTGCAAATGCCAAAAAGACTGGAATGTATTCAGAAAGTTTCTCTTCACAGTAACAGTTGTGCTCGCCAAAATCTCGTCTTCCACTGGAGGGAACGTAAACGTGGTGGTAAGACGAGCTGCTCAACGTGACATCTCGGTAAGACGTTCGCCAAGCAAGACACGTTAACTAAATTTACTGGCAGGAATCAGCGTGGCAGTTACAATAATATTCCTACGTGAAAAATGTTACAAAAATACAAATGTTATGACATCATTACAGCGTTCAGAAAACAGTCCAGCCCTGTTTGGAGGAACGATAAAGTTAAAAGTTACGTTTTTATTCTTCTCTCCATCTCAACTGCTCATTGCATTTCAATGAAGTTATAATAAGGAAGTAAACATGTGCGGCATGTCTTTTGCACACAGAACAATGTGGGATTTATACTTCTGCGTCGAATCAACGCTGTACCCTACACTTGAGCACCTCCCCAGAAATGTAAGTATGCGTTGCGGCGTGTACTGTTTGAAATAGTTGCTATTAAGTCATGTTTAATGTGTGTTTAACGTGTGTTTTGAATCAACTAAACTTTAGGCCACTTCACAGAAACTCCGTCGCCAACTAGTGTTTTGGAGGTGTAACTGCAGAGTGACACAGACACCACCACACAAGTATAAATGCTCACAACTGCGTAGGCCACATGTGTAGGTTACAGCGAAGGCTCTGCTACACAAGTATAAATCCCCCTTGAAATCACTTTTTGTTGGGAGAAAATGAACTGTGGTTATAAATGGCAGTTCAGAGTCGAGTCAGTTTTATTTATGAAGCGTCAAATCAAAACCAAAGTGATCTCAGGACACTCAAGTCAAGTTTGTTTCTCTGTTCTCTGAATGTTTCTGGGCTCCTGACAACAGAAGATGCTTTGATAATCCAGATGTTACAATCTCATCATCTTGAGTCTCCACTAAAACCACCAGTGGAAGCCTTCGAGCTCAGATGTTTCAGCTATTTAATGTGTTTGAGGCATTTCTCTTCAAGCTCAACACTCTCATTCACCCACACCTACTTCTGTGTTAGGAAAATATACAGTTTATATATTCCATGTAAAATAATCATTATTGTGTATAACCCTTCTCCTTGCTTTTACACTGTTGTCTATCAAACCAAAGATTTATCTAAACTAAAAAACCACATGTCGCTCCACAAACACAGTTTTACACACTGAAGTATCTCATGCAACCACAATTAATTAAAACAACTTCACACCAGGACAAGCGACAGATGAGTCACCAGTAACCTCACATACAGATGACATGGTAATAGCCCTTTTCAAAGGCAGTTCACATGCTGTGACGCCTCGAGACGAGTCCCGCTGAGAGACTATTTTACATACAGACGATCTATGGCTGTAGTTTCCATGAATTAAGCCTAGTCCAGGATTTATGTCCCCTCTGTCCTACCCACCCGGGAGATACAAGGCTTGAATAAACTTAATCCACGTGCGGTGGGTGAAACTGGCCTGGCCTCGGGTGCAGGAGGAAATGTGGGAGTCCCTGTGTCTATGCAATAAATTAAATCAATCAGACAAGTCAAACAAAGCTGCACTACAGACCATCTCAGTTTCTGCTCTGAAACCATTTTAAATCTATGAGGCTCCAACGTGGGAAGTTAGTTGATGACGATGAGCTGCATTAAAATAAATCTCTCTGCAGGTCGGTCTCTTATAGAGAGACATGAAAGTTAGCATTAAGTACTCTACACTGGAATCAAAATATTTTTAGTACCATGGATTATCAAAAAAAAACATTTAAGTTACAGTATTTCTTTTTAATTGCACGTCTCCCGTTTCCTTTTTTAAACGCCTTCAGTTAATCACAGAGTCGATGTCTTAAAGCCGTGATCACAGAGGAGGAATCAGACAAACGTAGTGCAGTAAAAAGTACAATATTTATCTTTAAGCTGGAGTGGAGGGGAAGGAAAAAGTAGCAGAAAATCAAAATACTCGCATACTTTGAGTCTGTACTTAAGCGCAGGACTTGAGTAAATGTACCTGATTACATTCCACCCTCAACACTTCACAAAGCAAGCTAACCTCAGATTGCAAACTAAATTCTTTGAGTATTTAATTAATTAATTTGTCACATTTCTTGTGTTGTGTGTCGCCTCACCACCACAAACATATACTATAGAACTGAGACACATCTACGATCAGCTGAGTAACAAAGCTCCTGTGTGATCACGGCCTTAAAAGGAAACGTTGCCAATTTTCAACCAGCTCTATGTCAGCGCAGTGTGTGCGGGTAAAAAGTGTATGCTTCCCTCCATGTTGCCAGCACTAGAAGCTCCCTGCTCCCTGCAAAAGTCTGCCAGATGACACGAAACACAGATGAGCAGGGATCTCTAGGCACTGGCAACACAGGGGGAAACCAAACACCCTTAACCTGCACATACTGCACACATTGCACATACTGCAGTGACACAAAGGGGGTTCAAAATGGGCAGTTTCCCTTTAAGCACAAGTAACAAAGCTCCAGTGCGATCGCAGCCTTAGAGTAAAACGTTGCCAATTTTAAACCAGCTCTTTGTCACTGCAGTGTGTGCAGTGTGTGCAGTGAGTGCGGTATGTGCAGGTGAACAGTGTTTGGCATCTCTCCGTGTTGCCAGTGTTTGGTCCATGGATGACAGGTAAAGTGGACTTTTAGGCAAACCTTGTGTGAAGAGTTGGGAATGAGAACATGTTTACCTGCAGATACTGCAGTGACACAGAGCTGGTTGAAAACGTGCAAAGTTTTCCTTTAAGCTTCACCAAACCTCCTCTCAAATCAGCTCACTCAGACAACATCGAACACTCAACAAGCCCATCGCACAGCCTTCTCTCCTTCTGGATCCAATGCACAGATTCTGTTGCCTGGAGACTCCTTCAGAAACAGGAAGTTGTCTATTTTTTGTCTTTTGACATTTGTTGACTTCTCTACCAAACATTTGCATGCTCAACATTTGAAAGGAATGTGTTAAGTATAATTCTTTTAAGACGTGGCAGGAGTAGGGAGCCGCCCCAGCGTCTGCCTGTGCACAAAATAGTTCAAAGACACATTTACGTGGTATAAAGCAGGACTATAGGAACCAACGACATGGTCTCACGTCACAGACACATAGAAAGACACACATATAGAAACACACACACTTACAGTACACATGTAGTACACTGAGACACTTAAAACAATGGCTTCTTTTTTCTACGTACATTTTCTTTGTGTATACTTTAGTATACATGTTTAAAGATACAAGACTGGTGAAGATTTACAAACAGATATGCAAATATCTTTTTTTTTTTACTGAAAACAAACATGAGACAGTTAACTTATTCTCTTTTTTATCATCTGAAGTAATTATTGCGATCTAAACAATATGGCTTTGTCTAGTGAAAAGTCCTATCTGAGCTAGAAAATGGAAAAAGAAAATGTTTTATAGTGCTTCATCATTAGTCTTATTTATCCTTAAAGTTATTTTTAGTTACAAACTCATGGAACAATGTATTAATCATACACTGTCGATAACTAACCACTGAGAAGCCACCAGATCATTTAGGAACAACCCACATGCTTTATCAATAAATGTCTATATAATTAGGTAGTTTCACTAAATAGAGATCGTTTCCATTTACAGTACGTCTATTTAAATGCTATAAGACAAATCACTATGATATTTTGTTGGATTAAGAGATGCAGGATGCAGAGTATACGCAGCTCTACGTGAGCTCTTCAGGCAGTGAGAACCACTTTTCTCAGGCTCAGTCTACAGTTACATTTTCTCGTTTTAGTCAGCCACTGAATACTTTAGAGGAAAAGGGATAATTTTAGTGTATCGGTGGTCTTTGGGATGCATGCACACGCTGAACAGGCCGCTGGGTTTCTCCTGCAGGCCTGCAGGTCGGGCATGCACGTCTGTGTTTCAGCGGTGACAAAAGAAATAGTAAGATCTCACCAGCATTTCTTTGGTCTCGATGTTGATGAACTTCAATCAAGGTAAACTTATGCATTAAAAGGTGAGGGGAAGGGTTAGCTCAGCAAGTCACACCATTTCAGTTGCATTAAAATAAACTGATAGCATATTCACAAAAAGTAAAAAAAAAACCTGGACGTTGTCTGGAGTTTGCATTCATGTGTGAAATAAAAAAACATTAATAAACAGTTTAAAGTAAGAGACACTTATAGCAATCACTTAGTCGAGTGCTTAACATTAACCAATCCCAGATGGTGTGACAGGAAATGACAACATGCAGACTACCAGCTTCCCTCTCAGTGGTCGATGCTTTGATTGTCTATGGGGACCTCAAAAATAATTTACTCTGAGCTTTATGTGATTTCTGGACTGAACAGCAGTGATTCATTTTTGAAAATGGGATTCAAACAAGCTAAAAAGAGCCTTGTTTGCCTGCACGGATGAGCGAAATAAAATCTATTCCAAAAAAAATTCATATATTGACGAGTTCTTGACACGTTCAAGATCTTTAATTTTATTTTCCTAGCACGATGGCAGTCTAACCAGCTGACAGGCTCTAGCTTTTCTAAAACTAGAGGTGGAAGTATGAGGCAAATAAAGTGTTTTCATCAGCAAACAGTTCTCTGGAAGCTCGTAGCCCTGTAGCTAACAGTGAATTGTGTTTTTTTAAATTGTTTTTCGTACTGTTCGGCCTTCAAAACTTGGTCTGGGATTTGCAGAGGTCATTTAAACAACGGCTTTTGGAAACCCCAAAATACGCCAACTGGCCAACTTTATATAAAATGCGTTACTCTAAAGGTGTTGGATGTCGTGTGGTTAGTGTTAGGCCTCCATGCTACCAACACCTGTACACGTGACTGACAATGAAACCCTCATTTACAATCCTCTGCCAGAGGAAATGGTATGAAGGCACAGGTCCTAAAAACTCAAATGTGATTTTTTTTTTATTTTTTCAATATAAAGACCTACAGCAGGATCATAAAAGTAGAAAACACCCACTGAAATAAAGACAACATGCTCCATCTACTGGACACATGGTGGCAGTGCCATTTTAAAAACCTCAGATCTGTCCACTGCTCTTCTTTAAGGGAATACTGTTCTCCGTTGGTCACCATCGGCAACAGATGATAGCCAACCGATCAAAATGTCTGATCTGAATCAGGTGTAAAAAGAGCAACAAGGACAGGACATAGACGTACGAATAGTAAGAAATGTGCTGAGTGGCAGTTGAAAAGTTGTACGGCAGTTGTGGCAAATAAAAAGGAGAAGAATGACGCAATCGTCGAGGAGTAGAAAAGAAGACGTAAACGATTTCTAGAAAGGCAGTGTGTAGCCTCTAACAGTTTTGCAAGAACCCCCCTCCCGAATCTGTGTCGACTTCTACGTGCCCTAAATCTACACTCAAGCCCAAACCAACCCCCCCAGTCTCTCCTGCAACACTTCACTCCACCCGACAGAAACATCCCCGCCTCCCTCCGCCCCGCAGCCCGGCCCAGGCCAGACTGGACCCTGAATTTAGGGATCCTTTGATTTGTTGTTTTTTTTGTTTTACTTCTTGAACATGTCCTGTAGAGGTCCGGGCAGAAACTTGAGGACGGTGTCGAGGATGCTCTCCTCGTCCTCTTCGTCATCGTCTCCGCAGCCCCGAGGGATCGCCTTCTTTGGGCGTGTCAGTGAGCCCTCGCAGGCCTGCTCCATGGCCGCCTTCTCCTCCGCCTCCTTCTCCTCCTTCTTCTTCAGCCCATACTGAACAGAGAGAGGACAAGAGGTGATGCGCAGGGAAAGAGAACCAGGCTGAATTAGTGAGAGAAAGTTTAGCAGCTGCAGGTTTAATGATTTTTATAAAATCAAGAGTTGCAGTGATTTACCTTAGTTAAGATAAAGTAACAGATGTAATAGAGCTACAGTACCCTCTTTCTATGGTGGCACATTATTAATATAGTATTAAGTCTTTTTCCTACTGCAAAAACAACCTACTTACACCCGCTGACGTCTGGCTTTTGTATGTAATGGGAAAGGTTACAATAGGCATTCACACTTGGGTCAAATGACTCTGAAGTAGCCATGCGTATTTTTCAGTTCTGGCTCTGATTCAAAGTCATGGAAATACAACAACAGGGTGAACGAGCTAATTTTAGCCCCTTTATCAACAAGATGCAATGATGCCGCCACAAGATACCGTCTGTCTCCTCCCAAGCCGCGCTCAAACATTGTTCTAAATTTGTCTGCACCAAGTTTGAAAGAGAGACTGTATAAGAAAGGAGATATCTAAAAAGAAGTAACCACTGTAACATTTTCACAGGCCTTCATGCTGCTTCCTGTTGTTTACTAACCTATTTTCCAGACTGTCCCTGACATCCAGCTTGACATACAAGGACAAAAATAAACTCTTAAACTCAAAATTTCAGAGATTAATGTCGTAAATTTGTGAGTTTAAAAACTCAGATATTCTCTGAGATTTAAGTAGTACAAGAAAAGTCTTACAAATTTACCACGTATGGACGAAGTCACGGAGGATGAAGGGGTGAAGTGAAGGACTTTGACTCACTGAGGTTCATGTGTGAGTCAGTGTTGGCTTATTATTATTACTAGAGTATTATTAGACTATCAAGACTATTATGGGACGGTGTATCATCTCTAGTCAACAACTCTCTGTACTTCTGATTCTGATTTGCAGCTTTTCAGACTTATTTTGTGGCTGAATATAATTTGTAGCTTCTTAAAATCTGAATGAGGATAGTGATAGTGAGATACTGGCTACAGTGATGAAACAAAACCAGCATCAGATGGACTGTATTCATAATCAATACGCCACAATAATATAAATAACCAGCGCCAATTCATCAGTCAGTGAGAATGTGTGTGTGGGCGGGGCATAAGTACATACAGCCAGCAGCAACAGCGACCCACCGTCTGACACCGAGCTCGGACCGGCCGGTTCACACTGCTGCAACTTTTCTCTGCAACGTTCTAAAATGACTTTATGAGTGGATACTCCATATCAGAACTTAGCTGAGTCCACACACGTGTGTCCACACTTGACGCTTCACTGTGACCTGTGTGGTCGGAGAGTGATCAGATATGTTGCCGTGCAGATTAAGTGTATAACCTGTCCATGAGCAGCGCTTATAAAACATGTTTTCTGCACAAAAAGTACAAACGTAGGAAGAAAGCAGGTACTCAGTCATCTTTGAAGTGGTAACACCTCCAGTAGGCGATGATCTCGAGCACAGAGATGATACTGTGAGCTCACTGCTGATGGGTACACGGCTGTTTTCACTTTAGGTATCTGCTTTATTTCACTGTTACTGTACAGTGAAGTTTGTTATAGTGATGCTACTCAGAGAGCTTAACAAGTCCACCGTGACACGCTGGTGGTCACAGCACGTTTTGGAAACATGTTAGCAGAGACAGACGTCCAGTCTGGTGCACGTGAGTCATAAAGTTAAAGGATTAGTCAGACCAGAGGAGACTTCCTACCTTGTCCCTGATGGTCTGCCGTACTTTTTCCCTCTCGGCCTCCATGCGGGCGTGTTTGGCCTTCCTCTCCTCCTCCTGCTGCCTCAGCGCCTCCTGCCGCTCCTCCTCCTTCTTGGCTGCATCCGGGTCCTTCTCCTCCTCCCCTCCCAGCATCTTACCCATGTCTTTGGTGGCCCCTGGACAGAGGAGAGACACAGATACTGGAGGTAAACACGGACTGTCTGTGCTGAATAACTGCCTCTCGCACTGTGACAATGATAGCTGGTGAAATACCTGTTCACGTTTGTCACAGAAACAGTCACGGTTGTTGCTGCACATTGGTGGACTGGCCATTTGGCTACCAGGATAAATCCCAGGGGGGGCAGCCACATCGACAGGCCGTCAAAAAATCCATAAAGTTTTTACCTGCTGTCCGATCCTGTGTCTTTATCGGCCCTCTCTGTGTGCCTGTCGTTGGGGGTGTACATGAGAGCGTGCTGCGTGTGTGTTCTGGGACTGAGCTCACAGTTAAGGGCAGGAAACACCATAAAATTTGTTTTTTTATCTGATGCCAGAATTGTCGATATCGATACCGATATTGTTTGATACTAAAAAAAGCAAATTGAAGTTTTGCGGTAAATGATTTGATCTCCATTGATGTTAGCAGAGGGCTAAATCTGAAGCCAGTCGGCTCGGCAGAAGTCTGGTGACACTCTGCTTGCACAGCATATTGATACATGTGAATTTTCATATGCTTTAGTACATCATTACTGTTTTTACTTCAGCACATCTTTTCATTAGTTTTCAGTCAGTAAGAATGTGAGATTTGTGCTGTTGTACTGAAAGATAATAAAAGAAGTAACAGTTAGAATCCCTGGAGTGTTATTTACCTGAAAACATGACACAAAATGTGATCAATGTTTGCATGTTTTCTGTGTGTGGGGTCGGTCCCAGTGGATGAGTCCAGGGCTGAATGTCTTTCTCAGTACATCACTGATGCTGTGGGAACATCTGCCGACTGGTTTGGATACCTGAAGGTAATCATCCACCCTGGGCTTTGGCACACTGATTCCTCCTCCTGTGTCACTGCTACAGAACCAAACTCATGTGGGCTACACCGATAAAAACATGCACACTGACACCCACGTCTGTCAACCGAAAACCCTGTGCGTTAGCACTTCTGAGGATTATGTGGCGGTGGGGTTTCCTGAAGATCCTCGAGGCGTCTTAGAAAACAAGACGGAAGAAGAAAAGGATCCAGCTGGAAACGCTTCAAAGATCCACTGAGACAGAAGAAGGCACACTCTCCCATCTGCTGCTGGCCATCTGTCAGCATTACCTGTCCCTCCACGTCCACCTATTGTACCTGAATTATTAACCACAGATTAACGTACGTGGTATGATATCTGCTGACTGAGTTTATGTCACAGGACAGGCTCGTCCACAGATGACAGATTCATCGAAGCAACGATGGAAGAAAAATAAAAAGGAAGGAATATGATCGAGCTAGGGCGAACAGCCACTGTGAGGTCAGTGAGGCTTTTCAACAGTGGAGAGTTGAGAGACATGAAAATGGAGGTCACTGTTTCTGCTAGCAAGGTGGGTAACACTTGTTGTGCTGTTTCACAGAGCTAAAACTTGTAGGTCAGCTGTGAGTATCGCTGTCTGGAGCTGGTGTGCTGGCTCTGGAAACCCAATCCAATACCATACCATACCACACCATACCACACCATACAATGTACTTTATTATCCCCGTAGGGAAATTTGTCTTGGACTCAGGAGCTGCACAAGTATTGCTGCCTTACAATAATAGTCCATGTTATTGCACAGAACACCAGCACACAACAGAGCACCATATACAAAGCATGAAACAACCCCTAAAGCATCAAGTGACATTACTTAAAACAGTTTCGTCCTCTTTGCATATTAGCTTCCTGGCAGCAACTGTAGCGGCACATGCTAACACTAACCCTAACTAATGTTAGGTGACGTTATATCACTTGTTGTGTCATTCGCTCTGTATGCCGTACAAAGTTCACAACGGACTTTATTGCCATGGAGACCTCAAAACACAAGCTTGCCAGTGCAGTGGAGTTATTTGGATTAATGCAGACAGCCAGACCTTCCTTTAGCTGCACTCCAAACACACATCACCGACTTCTCCCTCTTTTTCTGCCGGCTATTCTCCCACCTCCCTTCCTCCCCCATGAGAGCCGAAGCTACACCGTTAAAGTAGCAAAATGAAAATACAGTGTTTCCAATACATTGATTAATGTGTGACTTCACTGGGGACGGCAGTGGATGGTAGCGTCATAGACCCCAGTGTAGGGGTCTCAGTGTGCTGGTAGTCAGCGGTAGCACTTGGTCTAACCGGCAACAGAAAGTTGCTGATCTGGCCGGCCGGTGGGCAGACAGGGCAGTCCGGGATCAGATCCCCGGTCTGAAAGTCTGTGTTGTAACTGTTGTTGCCTCGGCAATGCACATCCAAGAGTTTGGGGGAATGAGCTTCTGGAGGAGGAGTGTGTTCGTTTGGGTTGTGAGTTTGATTATCAACAGTCTTTCTCCAGAATCAGAGTCCAACTTTAAGCAACATTTGCAGTACTTTTATTAGTGACAAAGTGCAGTGTGGTATTAGTACTTGCTGGTTGTTGGTTTTCCTGTAACAGCAGTACTGACACTCTGGAAAATCATGTTTACTTTGTTTAAGTTTATTGAGCAGTAAATCAATTTGATTACAGCAGAACTTCTTCTTACAAACTCTTTTGAAGGCATGTGTCTAATTCTTGGGTATATGTCGGAGTATTTGCACATGGTACAACACCTGCCCTTGAATGGTGTTTACAGGGGCTGGGTAAGAGCAGATTTGGATGGTTAAGAACATTTGAGAAGATTAAGAGAATATTGCTGCATGAGGCTCAATGTGTACTTTAGCTTTTCCTGACAGTATATCTGTATATTTACTATGTGCGTGAAGTAAAAACTAAAAGTCTCTGGATGTTTTGGGGTTTAATGCCTTGCACAAAGGCTCCTCTGCTTCCCCCGGCTCACCTCTTTATCAGTGACAGGAGTGAAAGCGACTCCCTCCGGCCTATCGATGTTGCTGCTGTTACCTCTGTCTGATCGATAGTAAATACAGGACCACCTGAGCGTGTATGAATTATGGATCCTCCAGCAGAGAGAAAACTTCATCTGGGTATTGATCTTTTTCTCCGGCGCAGCTGAGAGGAGAGCCCGGCTGTCGGCCTGCTCTGCTGTCCAGCGTCTTTCTTTAGAATAAAGACGAATATGTTTCACCCCAGAGGAGATTATTTGAGGGACGGCTGTGAACAGTGGAGAGCTGTGTGTTTTCTGAAACTGTGTCCCAGAGATTACATGTGCTGGAAAATAAAATAACGCCTTTGTTGTAACAGAATTTACATTCAGCTTCTGCATCTGTTAGAGAGTGTATCAGTGCGTCAGTGAGTGACTGAATGTGATTAACAATCAAACTCATCATTAACTATCTGTTAGAATGATAAAGACAGACATAATTTAAATTTCGTTTCACTTTTAATATGAATTCTTAATTATTCTTAATGATCCGCTGACTTTTAGCACCACTAACAGGTTAAAATTTCTACTTTCTCAGTGTTTTAATTCTTGACAGGCTACCTCTAACACTAAGAAACAGATTCAGCCGACAATTATTGTAATGCCTCTGATGTTAGCAGGTTGTTTTATTTCTATATTTAACCCTTACTTCACCACAAAAGCCTCACTGCAATTTAAAAAGTAGTCTATCTCACAGTTATTACATATAGAATCATGAGCCTGGAGGCTGTGATTATGTGCACTACAGGCTGTCCTCTGTCACATGACGGGAACAAAGGAGGGAGTCAGATGACGTAGTATAAAGAATGACAAAGTCCAAGTAGGGAGTAGGTCGGGGTGGAAGGACGAGTCAAACAAGCACAGGACTTTGACCTAGGAGACCACTGTCCATGTCCCGTGTGAAACCAAAATTCAGCGTTGACTTACTTCAGCGTTGAAGTACATATGGATGCATGATATTGGATTTTTTGATGATTTCCAATATGCCGATATATTACAACTTATCTGGCCGATAACTGATACTGATGTCTATATATATATATATATATATATAAACATAAATCCCCTTTTTCCCCGCTTAATTATAGTGATCATCAAGTCTCTTCTGTAGTGAAAAAGCAATTTTAAAAGCAATATTATTGTGCATCCCTGATACGGATGTAACGTGATGTCTTCACGTTATGTTAAGTACATTAAGCACCTCTCATGTGTTTCATCCCTGGTGACTTATGAACAGCCAGGAGCACCACTGTAGGGCAACTATCAAGTGCAGATGTTTCCAGTCACCTCTCTGTTAGCTCCACTAAATTAAATTTATGCTCTTGTGTCTATTTTGCAACTGTTTGTGGTGCTTTTTGTGGTTGGCGTTGGATGGTGGTGGCGTGTGGCTGGGCCACTCATCAGGACGAGGACATCAACTCACCAGGCTGTAAACTCCCCTCCCGCTGAGTTCTAGCTAGCTGCTAGCTACTAGCCAGGTGGAGGTTTTAAAATGTAAACATCCATCAAAGAAACGTCAAGAAAAGATGGAGAGGAATGGACACAAGCTGAACCGGCATGCTGCTAGTCATTGTGGAGATGTTGGAAAATAAACTGGGCGACCTCCCAGGGACTATAACATCCTTTCATTCACAAAAACGTGGCTAAATACGAGGTGTTTTACCAACGTAGTAAGTTTATTTTGAAAAGATGCAATGCATGTAACAGGTGTGAATTAACATGGCGTCCCAGAACGTCAACAACAAACGCACTCATGATGCCTAGCATGTCATATGTGGATGTGAAAGTCCACTGACGCAGCGGTGATATGAGACAACTTGGAAGTGAGAATGTGAATAAAATGAAGAGGAAAATGTCTCTTGTGGTAAACAAACGTCACATATGCATATCAGCTTCAGAAAATAAATTTGATGTTATTTTACATCACATGGAAGGTTGAGTACTGCAACAATTTCACCACAAATAACAAAATTCCATGACTTTTCCAGGCCTGGAAAAATGTGTTTTCCATGACCATGGGAACCCTGTATTATAGTTACTGGTTTGATATAAGAAATCAGACTAAAACACCAGCTGAGTAACTTCAGACTTCAGTATGGAGGTTTGGGTTTGAAACATTACAGTACTGAAGCTCGTTAGACATTAATGGTTCAGTCATTGCTATTGATTCCCGGCCCAATCACTGCTCAGATATATTGTGGTCATTCAGCATTATGTGGCAATAAAGACCTGACGTACTGCCTCTCTCAGCACACAGGAGCTAATGGAGAACATTTGTGAAGGAGCAGAGGGAATTAGTCTGAAGAAATGTGTGGTTCCCTCCAGGGTTGGTGAACCCAGGGGTGTCCGGTCCTGTCCCTCTGCAGCAGACCCGTACAGCGGCCTAATTACTCTGCAGCGCTGTGTGGTGGCAGCAAACCTGAGGATGACAAATTAACGCTCAGCTGGAGGGGAGGGGGGCGGTGACATGTTCCCCAGGACTCACCGGGGAGTCAGGTTAAGGTCAGACTGTCCGCTGTGTGTGTGTTTAAACAGTCAAACACACCATATGGACTGGAACTACGCGTGTGTACAGACACCTTCAGGGCAGGTGTACACACATACAGTATCTGGGTACACACAGTTTGTTGTGATTTATCAGACCAGGAACCCTCATAAATTCTTCTGTTTACTTAAACTATCATTACAAATATGTTGTAGCGAGTCGTAGCACAGTAAGAAAAAATTAATCAAACATTTTGATGCATGAAGAAGGATCGCTGATGGTTTTATAATCTCATCGTGGCGTCTGAATCGAGCCGAGTCGTGAGGTGCAGAGAGAGTCCCACACTGAGTGCTGGTTCACCAGAGAAGGAAATGAAATGGAAAAGTCATTATTACGCCAGTCTCCAGAGACGGAGAATGTTTTCTCTTTGACCCACCGGTGTCTTTAGCCCTCCCTCCATCATCCATCCCCCTCCTCTGTCCTTCATTCTGTCCTCTGCTGTTCCTCCCCTCCCCCTCTGTTTGTCCTCCCTGTTTCCTTTATTACAGTCGTAAACACAAATCTGATCAGGTAGTCTTCCTCCTCTTGTATCCACCCTCCATCTCATCTCCTCTTTTCATCTTTTCAAACAGAATCTCTTTCACTTAGGACACGTGCCTCCTTCCTCTTTCCTCTCCTTTGCTCCCTCCTCGACCTCTGCCTCCTCCATCAGTCCATTAGAGGTCAGCACTCAGGTTTTACTGCAGACCAAGGTGGGACATTCAGTCGCTCATTACTTCACTCAGTCTCTCTGTGGGCCACGTTTTTGTGCCACGGGGGCTTTAATGAACAAAAGCTCTGAATTTAAAGAGGTGGAGATACAGTGGCATGATGGAGTCGGCAGCGCAGCTCCTTTAACGCTTTAACAGACGCCTGAGCAGACAAACACTGGGCAGCAGAAACCCCCTGTGGATATGATCTAATTGCTTTAGTAGCTTTGGTTGAAGCTGATTGTAAAACTGCCTCTGTTGCATGAGGAGAAATAACAGCAGAGTTATGTTCTATGGAAGGTTATCTTCCATAACCAGAGGACTACTTTAACAATCTCATTACACACACAAAAAACATCCATGACTTTTCCAAAACTGTCAAGAATTTTCACTAATTCTATGACTTTTCCAGGTTTTCCATGACCCTGGGAACCCTGAACTGTCCACACATCCTGACCTCAACAAGACAGCCGCATGGTTGCCCTTCCCAAACGTGAGCAATGACTCCGCTCTGCCTCCGAACAGTGTATAGATGTGGTCCACAGCAGGAACAGGACAGCACCTCACATTTCTACTGTCACACCCGTCCTTCTTCACTGTAAAGCACACTCCTCCTCTCCGTCTCTTCCAGACTATTTTGCTTTGTCAGATCGACCCATAGAAGAAGAGTCGCCTGCTTGAGTGGTGCTGTCCAGGGCTCGGCCAAGTTTCAGTGAATCAAAGAATATTACAGTTCCTGATATCCTGTTGGAAACTGATGCGGCACAGAGGTCGTCCAGTTTGTTTTCCAGCACCTGTACAATAGAGTTTATCCCAGCTGACACTAGACAAGAGGCAGGGTACACCCTGGACAGGTCACCAGACTATCACAGGGCTGACACATAGAGACAGACAACCATTCACACTCACATTCACACCTACGGACAATTTAGAGTCACCAATTAACCTGCATGTCTTTGGACTGTGGGAGGAAGCTGGAGTACCCGGAGGAAACCCACGCTGACACAGGGAGAACATGCAAACTCCGCACAGAGGGACTCCCCCCTCACAGCTCAGTGACAGGGTTAGGGTTAGGGTAAGAGGTTAAGAAGTTGTTGGTGAATCATGTTAGTGATGCTGGAACACATAGTGCACTCAGTGAATCCTCCTCAGGTACAAAAAGGTTAAGTAATCTGTATCATCTTGAGCCGAGGCCGCAGAGTGAAGACGGCGTCTCTTCAACCGGAAGATGCCATATAATATTTATCTGAAAGTGCAAACGTATCTGAGCCGCTGCACCTCGTCTGTCCTGCTGTAAGGCTGATTCCTACTGTCTGCTGCGCAGAGAGAGTCGGGGAGAATATGGAGGAAGAGTGCAAGAAAAGTGGGAGGAAATACAGTTGACAGAAGAAAAAAGAAATGAATGGAATTTTTTAAATGAAGCTGTAGAACTCTTTTTGTTTGGAGAGAAGATTGTGACAGAAATTCATTGTTCCCATGTTTAAGGTGGAGGTGATGTATGAACTTTAGTTGGTGCTGGACAAAAATGCCACGTTCATTTCTCTTTTTTCTTATGAATTATAACTTTTCCACATGAAACCAGGATACTGGTATTTTCAGATTTATTCCCAGTGTGTTTTAGTGTTTTACATGCTTCTCCAGGTTGCACATGAAGCCCAGTTCAGACCAAAGATTGGCGAAGAGATGAACTGAAACAGGCAGCTACTTGCAATGTGCCATTTTGTAACATTACACTCTAAAACCAGCCACCCACAATTTGACCGGCTGAGTTGACGAACCAGTTCACACCGCTGCAACTTTTCTCTGCAACGTTCTAAAATGGCTTTGTCTCGTCATGAATCTTTGGTCTGAACTGGGCTCATTCCAAAATCGTCAAACAATGCTGCATATTCACTGATTTCCATGTCAGGCTGAATGAAAAACAGGCATCCTTTCTTGGAGGTGTGTTATGCCATTGGTGTCAGTTAACACTGCCAGACAGCGTCAGTTTAAAATGCCGCCAGACAACGTTATATGAGGACCTGGAAAGTCCCTACAGGGTAGGCGGAGGGTTTGTGTTTGCTGCCTGTACGAACGTAGAGCCAAACCATGTTTTTACATCCTCTTCCGCAGCCTCACGTTGCCCAGAATGCCTTTGAGTAGACTGGCAGAGATGTTTATATGTATCTTTGTTCAACCATGCAGGCGTTATGCTCATTTACACTTTACATACGAAAATAGATTTGTCCATTTCAAACGCCATGTGTCCATTTCCATGTGTCCTTTATGATGGCATAGATACAGCCAATAGATGGTACCAGAGGGCGGAGTCAAAAGACAAGGGGACAGTGGAGGAGGTCATAATATTGTACCTTTATACTGAGGCAACGCTGTGGACGGTGGTGGTCTGTGCAGCCATTATATACATATTTGTTTACTCCTACGGTCTTATCTTGCTTGAATTACTCTCCACTGCCTCAATGATCTCCAGTGGTAATGCTGATACCATTTCTTCCGTATCTGTAAGCTTTCAGAAGACATGCACAGTGTATGGACAGATAGCTCCACCATCTGCGTCTCCGTATCTAACGTTCAGCATAAAGCACTTGGTGTTGACATGCTCCTGTTCCACTCTGATATAAAGTTTTTCATTTAAACACTTTGCAGCATTCCTTAAAATCCTCTGGAGAAGTGCGTGTGAATGTATCTGAGAAGAGCCAGTGTAGAGACAAAGAGAAAAGGATGCCTGAGCTGAGGGATGACAGAGAACATGGAGATGGTTAGGAGAGGAAGTCAGCGAGACAAAGCACAGAGCACTGACTCCCCCTGCGGCTCTTCAGATGGATGGCAGTGCTGCTGGGTCATTTGTTCCTGGTCGAGGGGGGGTTTGAGAAATGGAGCTAATTTAAATAACGGATGACCTCATCACCAAATTATGCCCTCATAAGTCTCATGTGTGCCTGGACTGGTGGACGAACTCTGCCACATGGATCAGATGTTTGGGAGGCAGGGCGGCTTCGTGGTTACATCACCACACGGTTTGTCCTTCGAGCTCAAAACCCAAACCCACATGCTCTGCTGAAGTGCTCTCGAGCACCATAAAGTGTGTGGCTCCGTGAGGAGTCTCTGGTCATGGCTTCCTGTTATTGCACCATCCTGCTCGCCATCATCTCGCCTGCACAGGAAATGAAGCAGTGAGCCCGACCTCGCTGGTCAGGACGAGTTCACACTGGTCTTTCAGAGATTAAAATCACAATATTATCTTTTATATGAGCTTCTTTATGAGAAAAGCCAAGATGTTCACGTGTTTGATATCCTGCTGGAGGCAGGAAGTACATACTGCGGGCAAAATAAATGTTCTGATGGCAGCTGTCTGGAGACACGGCGTGATCGCATCTGATCACCAACATAAACTTCAAATACCCAAATCACAAACATCTCTCACCTCAGATTAGCTCACTCATATAAGCAGGGCTGCCGAGGACGAGATGAATCATCTCTGGAAACATTTTGTTATCAATTTAAATGAACTTTGACAACAAGAGTCTTCTGTCCTGTTTTTCAAGATAGTTTAATATGAGCCAGTGTTAACTTTACAGGTTTTTTTGATGTAGTCTTAATCTTAAAACAAAATTTTTTATTAGTTTTAGTCACATTTTAGTCATTTTTATCCTTCATAGTTCTAGTCGATGTGAATTCATGACGTTTAATTGCAAGCACTGTCAATGTCCGATAGTCCACCACGAACATTTTCATCATGTCTCATCTTGTCAACAAAAATGAAACATAGATTTCGTCTTAGCTTTTAATTATAAAGATCTATTTAAGCTCGTTATAGTCTCAGTGTCATCATGGAAAAAAGGCCCTTGATGAAAAATTTTCACCATAGTTTTCGTAAAAGCATTAACACTGATCTGACCAGCAGGTTGGTCAAAACTGTGAGGTTCACACCTGCTGCATGGATCCACCTCTGGACTGATTCATCACCTCTGGACTGACTGATCGAACACAACATGTGGAAACTCTGATGAATCTGATCACTAATTAAACCACCAGCAACACAATCTGTGGCCCGCAGCTGAAATCTATACCTCAGTCTGAACCAATGAAATGTTCAGCAGCTCTCCAACACTAATGACATTAGTGTGTGTGTGTGTGTGTGTGTGTGTGTGTGTGTGTGTGTGTGCGTGTGTGTGTGTGTGTGTGTCAGGCCAAATTAGATTAAAGTTTGAGTGCAGCTAAACTGGACAGAGTGGATGTGTTTATTCTGGTACACCAGCATGTGTTGTGTTCCTGTTTGTGTTCCACTGTTTGTTTCTCAGTGAAATTAAGCTCTCTGTTTGTGTGTGTGTGTTCATAAAATGCATAAAACTTTGTTTTTAAATTCACAACAGACTGAATCACCATGACACCGCGCTAACAACAATCACAGGGAGATAACCAGCAGCTGATTACAGTTGTGGAGATTCGTAAAACTGTCAAATATTTTCATTTCTGATGTCATTTTCAGCCACAACTTTAACACTCAAAGATATATTGTTAAACACAGTCTGATATTACTGTTGTGCTTATTTAATGTACGCACATTGTTGCATTGTTATCATGTTTGATAAGCCAAATCCACTGCCATGGACGAGGCCGTATGCTTTATTTGCTTAGTTTTACCTTACACACACACACACACACACACACACACACACACACACACACACACACACACACACACACACACACACACACACACACACACACACACACCAGCTCCAGAACAGCTACGGACATATTATTAGGCTGTTTTCTTAGCTGCTGATGAAGCTTTATTTGGGTTCAAATAGAGGTTTTATTTTCTCCTTAATAATATTACAGAAAATAAATAGAATTTATTTGTGTCCAAAAATCAATTTATCTTGGTCATTTCTATTCATGAGAAACACTGCAGGGTTGTAGTTAGATTGATGTCCTGACACACCCACCTAAACCCTGCGCTCCTATTGGCTGGACTACACTTCATCTCTAAATGGTGTTGTTCCCCCTGGGACCAAAACCACCACAGAAACCTCATCTGTGTGAGTGTGTGTATATATTCATGGACGGCCAGCTGTGCCCCAATGAAATAAACGGCGGTCTGTTCCGGGAGAAAAGGTCACGGCGGCAGACAGCACCTCTACAGGAGGTAAATTACAACCCTTCATTCTGCGATGGAGGGTAAACTGCTTCACTGTGGCTGGTAACATGCAAAGACGGAGGGATGGAAGGAGAGGAGGAGAGAAAACAGACAGTGGGTTGCTGTGCTGAAAATGAAGGGATGGAAGAAGAGAGGAATGCTTACACAGGAGAAACGCTAACAACCCAATCCTCTCCAGTCATGACAGGGAGGACAAAAGGATGGATGCAGGCGGGGAATAAAGTAGAGAAAGATGGAGAGAGTGAATCACAACAAGCCTGTGGAAGAGAAGGATGAGTGAATTAGGAAAGAAAAGGGATCGGGACACAGAGAGCAGGGGAATTGCTCCATCCCAGGCAAGCTCAGTGAAGGGAAAGAGGAATGAGATGGATGAAGTGATGGAGTGAGCCAAGATTAATGGTGTTTGGACAGAATGCGATACAGATCCAGTGTCCTTTTATTTAAGATAATATGTAGGCTCAGTACAATACAAATTTGTTACCAACAAAGTATCAGCGTCTGGCTCTGGCCATTTTGATGCATTGAGTCTTTATTTAGATTTCAAATGTAATTTGTTAGAAAATGTCCATGTGTGTCAAGTGTTGCACGAAGATAAAAAAATGCCCTGCAGGAAAAGGCAAAGAGATACAGCGTAGCCTGCGTGTGGGTATAGCCTTGTAGCTAACGGTCAAATGGATGAAATGAAGCAAAAATAAAGATTCTTGGTTCAGGTTTGAGTCTCACAGTTTTATCTGCATGTTGATCCATGATGGGTTCAGGTTAGTTTTAGGCCCCAGCTCAGACATGGACTGAAGAAGAAGAGGATATACTTTATGTGAAGATGGTGGGTTGCCCATAGGCAGGCACCCTGGGCAGTTGGGGGTTCGGTGCCCAGGAGACAAACTGGCACCTCCCCATCTACCGGTCCACACTTTATTTGGTCCGGACTCTTACTTGGGCCGTCAACCCCCTGGTTCCCAACCCCAGTCGCTACGGACTGAGCTGCTGCCGTCCCATTTAGCTCCCCAATTAGCTCTCTTATTTCCCTCTGGACCCTCCCAATTTTCCTCTCATCTCTGCACAAACGTGTTGCTCGTGTTCAGACAGTTTCACACTGCACAGAGGGAATCTGCATCGGTTCTTCATTTTGATAAGCAGCAGCTAATGGCATCATAGCTACTATCTCAACCACTACATAAATGACGGAGCTACACAGGAGAGGTAGAACAGAGGTTTTCTGAATTGAAGCAGACCATTGGAAAGCCTGTTTTAACCCAACATGCCAAATTTAAACTTCAAACTAGAATTACTACATCGTGGTTGTATGTCTCTGCGAACCAATCAGGTTGCAGTGACGGCTTATTTCGATGTCAGACTTCACACACAACTTCCTGCTGTCAGCAAAGAAGATCTATACAATCAGAAGATCGGCGGTTCGACCCCAAGCTCTTCCAGTCGAAACATACCGAAGATACTGAACCCAACTTGGAGAAGAAACTCCTGCACAGTCCGTAGTCTGAATATAATTTGACCCCAGCTTGACTCTCTTAAAGAAAAATGAGGTGAATGAGAGAAGATTGAGGTGCCTTTACTAGAGTAACATGTAAGAATCAATGGAATAAGACAGAGAGAAAGAAATGAGAACGGGGGGATGTGAGACGAAAAAAGGAGGAGTAGAAATATGAGGGATGTGAGGAAGAGGAGAGTGGGGTCAGACTGATCTCTAACAGACTACATCTCATTTCACCCTGGCTGCTGGTCACTGAGCTGATGAAACCAGATAGAGGATTGATATATGGAGACACTGACCTCTGGCCCCAGGCGGCCCCCGGGGGACCCTCACTTACAAGAGCAGCCGTTTTTATGTTGCTCTTACCGAATGAGTCATGATGCCACAGTACAAAGAAGGGACGAGAATGGGATGGACTTATGTATGGACAACATGAAAACATAATGCCTCCTGCCACGGCTGTTGAGGACATGGAGGTACACAAAAGAGACCACGTCCAAAGGGAGACCTCGGGACAGTCTAAAGAGGGAACATCAACACCCAAACCAATGACTGCACAGACGCCGTAACAGGCTCTTGATCCCACATGACATGTCAAGATGCAGAAGGTCAAGGAGGCTCCAGCTGAGTACTTACCACCTAAAGCTTGCTTCATTACAAAATCCATGGTTCCTGCTGATTCGTGGAGTTATTCTTCTCAAAACCAAAGAGAACTGAGCATGTAGCCACCGAGCCTGGGACCTTCTCACTGTCCTTCTCTTCTGTCGTGATGCTGAGCGTCTTCACTGACTCTTCTGGACCTGAGAGAGAAAGAAATGAGACATGATGATTAAACAAACGACCCCTGGAAGCTCAGGTTTAAATACATATTCATACAGATAATTCAGACAGTGCTGTATTTAGTGCCTCTACTGATATAAACAGCCGACACTGTCCAATATGTCCAGTATTGGACAGAGTGAGACACGAGTGATGTTAAAACAACAGGTCATGTGATCGCTTTAACTCTCTGTGACAGGAATCCCATTCTGGGAAACATCAATACTGAGGCCATCTGCTCCATGTCACTTATCTGTCTGTAACTCAATACCAACGGGTCAGTCTTCTTCTACTGTTACAACACAACAGAACAGGCTTCACAAACACACATATAGTGAAAAATGTCCACATACATGACGTAACTAGAATTACCGCCTCATGGTCATATGCCTCCATTCACCAGTCAAGTTTCTCTGACAGTTTACATCCATATCTTTGAAAACGTGGATGCGTCACACACAGACAATCTATACAATCAGCACAGTTTCAAAGTGACCAAATGTCTCGTTTGGATATAAAATGTCATGACTTCATCATTTTATCCTGTTGGTCATTTGTGTGAAATTTTGTCACAATAAGCGTAAGAATTCTCGAGTTATGGTCAAAACATGTTTTGTGAGGTCACACTGACCTTGACTTTCGACCTTTGACTACCAAATTCTAATTACTTCATCTTTAAGTCCAAGTGGACGTTTGTGCCAAATTTGAAGACATTCCCTCAAGGTGATAGACAGACAACCTAAAACCATAATCGCCAAATTTGAAGATATTCGTGAGATATATATGTGATATGTGTGATATTTCTGTGACATAATGCGTTTGCTAGTATGAGACCGTGACCTTTGTCCTCCCATTGATCACTTGTAAAGTAAGTAAACGTTTGTGCCACATTTGAAGAAATGCCCTCAAGGCGACAGACGGACAACCTAAAAACACAATGCCTTCATCCATGGCTATCACCGGTGCAGAGACATAAAACTGGCGTCAATCTAATCAGTTCATCTTTGAGCCCAAGTGAACGTTTGTGCCAAATTTGAAGATAATAGTAAGATATATATGTGATATGTGAAATATGTCTGTGAGATATTGTGTTCACTAGTATGAGACTATGACCTTTGTTGTCCAAATCAGATCAGTTCATCTTTGTGTCCAAGTGAATGTTTGTGCCAAATTTGAAGATATTTGTGAGATATATATGTGATATGTGAGATATATCTGTGAGATATTGCATTCACCAGAGTGAGACTGTGACCTTTGTCCTCCAAAATCTAATCAGTTCATCTTTGAGCCCAAATGAATGTTTGTGCCAAATTTGAAGATATTTGTGAGATATATATGTGATATGTGAGATATGTCTGTGAGATATTGTGTTCGCCAGTATGAGACGGTGACCTTTGTCCTCAAAAATCTAATCAGTTCATCTTTGAGTCTGAGTGAACGTTTGCGCCAAATTTGAAGAAATGCCCTCAAGGCAACAGGCAGACAACCTGAAAAACACAATGCCAAGGTAATAGGTGGACCAATCGGTGAATGAAGTCGATAAAATATTAACTTTAACATGTCTTAAATAGACATCATAAAACAGCAGCAGTCAGTAATATCTAATAGAAGTAATCTGTTTAGATGACAGGAGATGGAATAAAGATGTTTCTTGTTGCTATGGTGACCCTGTATCGTCCTCCTGACGGGAGTTTATCAGATTCATTAGACGGAGGATGTGAAGGGTCCTGAACTCTTATAATGTCTCTGTGTCCTGTCCAGCCCCACCAGCTGTCTCTGAGGGTTCACCATCATCTGGCTGACAGTGTAAAATATATTTGTGAGCTTGTGTTTGCGCCGAGCCTTTAAATTTAGATAACGGCAGGTGATATCGTAGGAAATTCTACTTTCCACTAGACTGGTGTAAACCACCTGCAGGACTTCTTTTCTCACATAAAAGCCTCAAAACAGTCGAGCCAAAATGCAGCACGGCCCACCAGCTGGACCGACTTTCTGATGTTACAACTAAACAGTCACTAAAATATGTTTCTGAAAACATCTGAGGTGAATTCATGTTTGATCAGCACTGACAGCTGTGTTAGAGACAATGTGGTTAATTTCTTAAATGACGAAAACGTCCACCATTCAGACTGAGGAAATCTGCTTTTATCCACACATACTACTGTACATATAAACTTATACTCATTCTGTGTGAAAGAGAAATAATGAAAGACAGTCACATCCATACTTTCTCATTAATATTTCATAAACTTTGACACTCTGCTGTCTCAGTTTCAGAGGACACTTCCTGTGTTTCCATCCCAGCTGGTAACACAATCTCTGGACTGAACATAAAACACTGAATCTGAGATGTATTCACAGTGCACAGTGATACCAAGAGTCATTTAAAAACCCTGTGAAATACTGATGACTCTCTTTAAAGGAAGAGATGAGTTCAGGTCTGCACAAAACATCTATACACTTTTAAAAAAAGTTCTTAAAAGTCATCATATCCAATGAGAAAGTCACTGAGTTGAAAACATTGTGTAAGATAGTGTTCAGATCGTCATTAGCACTGCGTGAATAAATACACTGTCATTTATTTTAACCAGTGCAGTATAGCGCAGGATGATAGGGTTTAAAAATAACATTGGAGTATTTGTGGGCTATATCATGATACATGATGTGTAAGTCCATATTTTAAAATCTCATCTAAACTACTGTAGAATACCGAAATACAAAATTATTACACAAACTTAAATTACAGTAAAGTTAAATAAAGTAGAAATAATAATAATAAGATAAAGTACTGTTATAGTAAAATCAAAAAAGTACTGTTGTAATAAAGTTAAATTAAGTTCTGTTAAATGAATCAATCAAAGTAGAACCCCTGGTACTTTTTTTTTGAAGCACCTGGCTTATCTCAGACTGGAAGAGTTGATATTTTTTCTGCGAAGTTGAAGGTTTCGGCCAACAGTTGTTGTTAGCAGTTAGCAGGAAGTGAAATGATTTCTGCTGTGCCTTTAAATGTGAGCACAAACAGCTCTCCAGATAATATATTAATATTTACAAGTCCCACTGGTGCTCCATGGTTGCAAATAGTTGCGGTCTGAAGCTCTGCAGATACAAACTCACACACTATTGTTAAACATATTAAGTTAAACTGTTACCATGGCGCCATTAAACATGATAATTAATTCACTGTGAGCTGCAAACTAGCTAACAGCTCTCCAGTTCATATATCAAAGCAAGTCCCACTGGTGCTCCATGGTCGCAAAATATGACTAAATAGTCACAGTCTGGGGCACTGCGGATACAAAAACGCATGCTTTGTCTGATCACTGTGTTTTATTCACTGTATGATGGATACAAACTCACAGCTTCACTTCATATACTGATCATATTTGCAAGTGGCAGTGGTGCTCCATGATTACAAAATGTGACTTAAAGGTCGTGGCCTGCTCACACACTTGCTCAAATGATCTGGATAGGCAGAGAAGTGTGTTCTCCTTGAATTGTGTCCCTGTCCTCCCTGCATTGTGTCCCTGTATAGTCTCCCTGTATCTATTTGATAAACTCCTCCACTGCTCGGGTGTCATCTGAGATAAATCCTCCACATTTATTGCACCTGGCGAACCAGAACACCATTTCCATTTTGAAGCAGATCCCTCCTGCTCCTCCTCGCCGGGCGCTCCGTGTCATTTCACTACACCAATATTTGCCGGAGCTGAATAGAGCCGGGACGAGACGGTAACAGAGGACAGATTGAGCTGCACGGCTTTTTCTGGGAGGCAACTGGGGACACGAGGCCGAGAGGGACGAAAGACAATCACTTTGTAACTGTGACCGCCAAACGCTTCGGGGGGTGAACAGCCTCATTTCCATTAACACACACTCACAGAAGATTGCATTAAGAGAGATACGCAGAGACACGAGACACTAATGCTCCTTTGTCTCTGCGTAAACATAGAATGTGAATAAATGCAAACATGAATGGGAAGTGTACGGATCATGATCTGTCTGTCTCTGTCTCTGTCTCTAGGCCCTTTTACACTGCCTCTTCAAAACAGGAGTTTCATGCTGTTACCTCATCACTCTGTATAAAAGGTACAGTCATGGAATGGGCACGTCGCTTGTTTCAACAGCCAATCAGCTTGTAGTGAAGTCCGCTGGTCAAGTCTAAATGAGAGTTGTTGACTACAGATGATACACCGTCTCATCTAGTTGACTTGGTGTGAACCGGCAGGTTTTCACAACATTGCAGAATGTTGCAAGTAAATGTGCGTTTCAAGTCGTCTCGTCGCAAATCTTTGGTCAGTTCAGCTTTACTCACTGTGCACATGCCGTAAAAATTCAACTTCGGACTATTATTTGCTTAAATCACTGAACTCAACAGGCTTATATTTCGGACAGATGTCGAATTGAGACAATGTGTAGCTACGCCAGGCTAGTAAAACAAACTGGGCGTTTAATTGAAGTTTTACGGTATGTTTAAGACGTGATGCAGCTGTAGAGGAAACCTTTTATAAAACAGAAGACGAAGGAAAAGAGGAGCTGCTTCCTCCTCATCCTCATGTTGGTTTTGGTTTCTGCCACTTTGAGGTTTTCTGTTTCTGGTATATGGTTTTTTGTGTCCTTTATACAAAAATTAATTCTAGTTTGTCATTTTAGAAATGTGAACTGACAGAAGCAAAAATCAGCTTATGTGTGTGTGTGTGTGTGTGTGTGTGTGTGTGTGTGTGTGTGTGTGTGTGTGTGTGTGTGTGTGTGTGCGCACAGTCTGGCAGCAGAACATTTCTCTTATCATTACCGAAACAGACTCAAGGACACACTAATGAAATAAAGGCAAGATGCTGCTGTCCGACAAGGACACACACACACACACACACACACACACACACACACACACACACACACACACACACACACACACAAAGCTGATTTTTGCTTCTGTCAGTTCACATTTCTAAAACGACAAACTAGAATTTTTATTTGTATAAAGGACACAAAAAACCGTCCGAATATACCGACGCACAGGGCTCCCTTTAGCGTCTGTATGAGACGCACCAGCTTTCAACTAACTCCAATCAATGTAAACTCATTTACAGTGGACACTTAGCTGATGTAGTACAAAGTGCGGGAAAGTCTGTATAGGGAGGAGGTCGGGGTCGATGGATGACTGAAACCAAACATCGACTTCATTGTAACCCAAACCATGATCTTAGCCTGAAGCTAATCAAGTAGTTTTGGAGCTGAAAGTTGACGTTTCCTGTGAACACAGAAGTTTATTTTGAGAAGAAACTGTAACGAGACGAAACTGACGTCCAAAACTGAAACTGGACGGGTGCCTGGAGGGTCACAGTTTGCAGGGGTGAGAACGTATTTGTGCCTTTGGTGTAATATTTTTCATTGAAAAGAATGAAAAGAAATTTGGGGGATGTTGCTCAGGATGCAAACAGTAATCGTTCCGATCGCTCTCCACCTGCAAAATGCGACTGCTCCAACTAGAAAATCCTTCACACTCACGCGTGTTATCATGTGACAGAGGAGCGTCAGTCTACCTGCCTCCACTGAGGGCTGAGCGGCGGCTCGTTATGTAAGAGCAACGATCAGTGGGCGGTTAGCGTTGGACTGGAAGCTGAAGCAGCAGCAGCTCTCCAGCAGACTGAACTTCTCCATTCTGGTGATGGTGGAGGGGCTTTAAAACCTTACATAACCCTCCCTTTCACACAGAGACAAATATACCATACAATCACTGACGCCAGCACCCAAGGGCATCCCCCGCCCCCCCATCATCTCCCAGCACCATTTCCCCTCCCTTCCTCCACCAGCCTTTCTTCTTCTTCTTCTTTAATTTCATAATCCAGGCGCTGGCAGCGGTGCGTGACGTGGGATAATGTTATCAGGGCCGGGCAGGACGCCGCGCTGATCCTATCCACTTAATTGGAAGTTGTTTCCGAGTTTCACGGCCGGAGACGGGGATGGGAGCGGCTCGGGGAAGAGAACATGAGTCTGTCACTGCAACATGTTTATGACAGGCGAAGGAGACGCGTCAGACGGAGGGAAGGAAAGAGAGACGCTTCACATGTGTGTGATTTCAGTTCAGAGATGACAGGTCCATTACTGGAGTTACCACCAGTATGGAAACACACATACTGGAGCCAACAGCGTTCATAATTTATGATGTAAATAAATAACATGTTACTCCATATAGGCTGAAATATATTTCATGTTTCACACTGTTAGCAAACTAGCAATGTGTTTTTCAGTAATGTCCGACTTCACTCGTCTTTCTGATGATCCCACTGGCTCCAACTGAGGATGTAAATCTTAAAAAACACTTTGCAATTTTAGTGTCATTAAAAACTAGAATTACTGCCTTACGATTACATGCCTCCACATACTAGTGAAGTTGCTCTGACAATCCACATCTGTGAAAACATGGACGCTTCACACACAGAAGATCTATACAATCAGCACAGGTTCAAGATTAGAGTCACTAATTCAGTATCTGACCAAATGTTTCTCCTTCTGTTCCTGAGACATGACACTAAATAATGGCCAGAAAAGTATTTCATGCCAAACTTTATGATGTCACTGTGAAGTTGACCTTTGACCTTTTGGATATATGATGGCTGAATCCAAATGTCCGCACTTTACCACACTTTCAGTCTTGCAGACTTTGTGGGTGCGTCCCTGGGAAATCTGGGAGTGCTTAGGGCTGTCCAGATCCACAATTCATCCAGTCCACAAGGGGCCTCAAGCAGACTTCCCTGCAGACTTTCAGAGAGTCTGCTTGTGGTGCAGACTTCAGCAGACTTCACTGATTTAATAACCCACAATTCATTGCAATACGGATGTGACAAAACTCAACTATAGAAACAAAACAATACTTAAATCGTGTAGGCAAGAGATAATATTCGTCATAATATATATGTCACACTACACAGCTAAGGTCCACGAGAGCTCAGTCCGCAAATCCAGAGGGTGGACATTTGGATGCAGCCAATGTCATCACTTCATCATTTTATCCTGTTTCATATTTCTGTGAAATTTTGTCATAATTACTGCATGAATTCTTGACCTTTGACCTTCAACCGCCACATTCTAATCGGTTCATCTTTGAGTCCATGTGGACGTTTGCGGAAAACATCTGAAGAAACTCCCCAAGGTGTTCTTGAGATGTCTCATTCACGAGAAAGAGATGTATGACATCACAGTGATCTTGACCTTTGACCACCTAAATCTAATCAGTTCAATGTTTAGCCCGCTGACAAAGAGGCACTGTATATGTCGCTGCTTTTTGCTGACAGCTGAGTGGACGTTTCCATTTGTAAAGCACGGAGTGAACCTCGGATGAAGTCGAGCTTTAAGAAGGTAAACAAACAACAGCGGTCTGGTCCTTTAAGGAAACTCCCTCTGCTCTCAGGCTCATTCTGTCTGAAGCTCATAGCTGCAGATCTTATTAACCAGAAAGATTCACTGCAGAGAACCCAACAAAGTCTTCATGCATGTTGCTTTAACAGTCATGGTGGCTGCAACAGTCCCACATCCTGCGTCTCTGCTGCATTAGTGGTGTGATGTAATGACCTCATCAGTGTTTAACCAACATTTGACATACAGCAGCGAGCACTGGACTGGAGATAATTACAAGTCAACATGTGAGTCTGAATCTCCCTTTACTTATCTCCCAGAAACCAGAACAGCCCAACACAGGTCTGAACGCAGCTTCATAAAACAGAAACTAAACATATGATGAAGTGTAGAGGAAGAAGCAGGAAATAACTCAGCAGTGAAATGCTCCTGTCCCCTTTAACCAGCTTCAAGGACAGATGTTAGAAACCAAAAGTCATTTGTAGTGGTGGGTACACACACAGTGTTTGATGAGCTGAGCCCGGGGACACTCGGCTGGACTGAATGGGAAAATCAATAGAGAGGTGTGGATGAATGAAGCAGGTTACTATGACTCCATCTGTCACTCTGCTTCATCAACAATCACCATGTTTATAATGTGAGCTGATTGTGTCCAGATATACTTCATATCGTTCTTTCATCACCATCACACTCTTATTTTAGTTATTTATTGAATGCTTTGACTTTAGCAAGTACAGAGAGACATAATCGTAGCAAACTGTGGTTTCCATCCGTGTTTTCACTATTTATCTGGATTGTGGAACTATTTTTTCAGCTGCCTCACACCCGTGTGTAAACTTCCGCTTGATCGTTGGTTTGACCCTGAAGCTTGATGGCGATAATGCTCCTTTACGTGAGTGTCGCCAACCGGCAGGAAACCATTGCAATGTAATGGGACACAGAAAGAAGCAGAAGAAGAAGGCTGGCGTTGTGTTCAAAGGCATCGTACTGCGAAGGTTGTTTACAAGCCAGTAATAATGGGCAAGTTTTGTGTGGTCAGCGACTGCAGGAGAATTCCTCTGAAGAGGAGGAGCGCACACAGCACTGTCGAGCCGGCACTTTCGCTGAGCTAAAAGACTACAATGACTACAACCTTGTCATAAACAACCCCCTTTCTGTTTCCAGTGGCGGATTACTACCAACGGACAATGAGGCTTCCTATAGGAAATCAATGCATGGACAAAATGTCAAATAAATCATCACGGAAACCACAGTTTGCTACGATTTTTATGTGGGAACATCAAGGAACACCACTGACCACTGGGTGAGTTTGAAAACCAACGTTTAAGGTGGTTTTAGGACAGATTTACACATGGCCATAGACAGCATTGTTAAGCCAGGCAGGGGAAAGACAAATTCTCTCAAATTGTCAGAGAAGGAGCAATCGTCAAGATTTTGGTCTTAACCACTCTATTTCATCATAAACAACCAGGAATGGGGCTCAAAGTGCAAAATACTGGACTTCTCCTTTAACTTACCCTGGGCGAGTTATAGGAGCAGAGTGAATCAAAGACAGAAGAACAACAAAAGACAACAGATAACAAAAATGACCTGGCCCAAAATCGTCCTGAACTCAGCTTGCTGAATGAAATTAGCTGACTTGGCTGAGACTCGGCATAAATGACGGCCCAGAGTCGGGCCAAAGCAGCTGGCCTGACTCCGGCTGCCCACACTGCCATCACTGGAAGGCTCAACAGAAAGACTGATCTCTTGCAGTGACACGTAACAACATCACTCTGACTTTATTTTATTGTATTCTGCTTGGTTAATACAGTCTCTCTCACACACACACACACACACACACACACACACACACACCAAACCAGGTGGATAAACATGTTTCCCGTCCGCTGTACAAAATAACACACTGAGGATAAATCATGGAGACGCTGGTGAATGAATAAATGATGAGCTGCTAACGCCGGGCCTCGCTCTCAGACCTGCCAGCCAGCGACATCATTTATTCATGTGACTTCACCGTGATTAATTATTCCCTCAGCACAGACTGGAAGGCAGAGGAGGGCTACATGACTCCATTTAATTTTTCTTCCTTTGAAAGTGACCAACGCGCCTCGGATGTTAAAGGAGCTTCAGTGAAATGATGTCACACCGAGGAAGCTGATTTTAACCTGAATATTTAATGTGTTAATAAAGCCTAATATAGCAGTTCATTACAGCGCTGACTTCCTGCAGGACGGAAATGATGACAGACGAGATGTTACACCTCTTTCTTTATGTGATTCAGAGTTTGGTAAGTAGCAGTGATAAATGTGGTCACAGTCAGAGCAGCTGTTTGATCCTTCTCCTCTTTCTGTTGCTCCTTCTTTTTGTCTGTTTATTTGTTGACTCACATTAAATTCTGTTAGTTTGGTGATGTGTTTGCTTTTGGCTGCGGATGTGTGGAGGTGGGCGGAGTCTCTGGGTGAACAGGTGGTTGAATGTTTGACACATTCGATCAGATATATGTGTAGGCAGGCAGATACTGTGATGTAATGTAGATATGAAGGTGTTAGGGGTGTGTCGTATCTTGTTCACGATAGTACAGGTATAATTTTTAATATGACATGAAAAATTCATATTGTGACACTGATATTTTGGCTTGTTGACATATGACGTCATACTTTTACCCACGGCAACAACAATCATGGCTGAAAGTGAAATTATTCTTGACTCTGCAGTGGTTCCAAAAAGAGGAGCAGCTTCAGTAGTGTGGAATAAACTGTGGCGTCCTGAATGTTTTACTTCTCAGACTCATTTAGTGACTTACTGCTCAGAGGGAACTCATTCAGCGGCTCCTCTGGCAGCAGCACAGCGTCTCTCCCTCTACGCTCTCGCAGTGTTGTCAAGTGATTTTGTCCTAAACCTTTGGTAATGTAAACCTACGTGAATAAACTCCATATATGTGAGTGTGTGATAGTTGTGGTATCATAACAGCCTGTCACAGGTTACAGCGTGATGATTAGAGGAGAAATGGCAGAGCATGATAAACAGAAGGAAATCACCTGTTGATTTATATATATAGATCTGTCATCTGTCATCTGTCATATCGCCAAAAACATCTTCGCAAAAATAACCCTGAAATTTCGTGATATTATTTTAGGATATTATAGATTGAAGCCCATTTTGCATTTAGTTTCAATACTTAACACTTTAAAACCTGGAACTACATCACTTTTCTTTTTCCGCTTTCAGACACCTTTAGGAGATATTTAAAACTTTGAACCCTCTCTGAGCTGTGTGATCTTTTACAAAATCAAGTGGAAAAAGCAGTGGACAAGTTGGTAGGAAATGCCCCACCAATTGCAAAATTTTTTTTTAAATTATTTAAAAAAAAAAACGAATAAGTAAAAGCAAGGGAAAAACTATATTTATAATTATTGTTATTTTATTTATATTTTTAAGCACTTGCCAGTCATTTCCTTTTTTATTTATTTGTTTTTAATTTTTTCTATTTTCTTTCTTTCTTTTTTTTAATAAATTTTCTTGTTTTTTTTTAAATATTTTTTATTGATTTCTTGGATTTTTTGGGGGGTTCTTTTCTTTTTATTTATCTATTTATGTTTTTGTTCGTTGCCTTCTTCCCATGTTTTTGCCAGTTTGCTCAGGTTTTAAAGGGTTAATTACAACACTGACCTTGAACAGTAATTTAAGAGGTTGTTTAATAACCCGTCAGGAATCTGAAGTCTCATCTGTGGGCCTTCCTAAGGTGTTTTTTGATGATGATAACAATGTTAAAAAAACAAAACAAACTGCTGTATTGTTGTTGAAGTTGTTTACTCATACAACATATGGTTTGAAAGCTACACTCCTCGCGATGCCGTTAATGCAGACCAGACTGCTCTAATATTGGATATGTAGTACATGTACAGTGCATACAGACTGTAAACCAGCTGTCTGGTGTGTACATTAGATCTACAGCTCTGTCCTGTGTTTGTGCCACACTATAATCATCAGCTGATGGTTGACAACATGAATCCACCTGCTGAGAAGAAAAACTCAAGCTGCAGGTCGGACAGTAAACGAGAGCGTCGGCGTGCTGCAGGTTTGTTCTCAGAGAGAGAATCAAACTGTGTTGATGTTGATTCACGCTCTCTGTTGTACTCCGTCTGTTTCTGTCTCTCTTCCTCCTCATCGTTTTTCTCTGCCAACATCCTCTTCTTCTTCTACTGTTTGAATCTCAGTCGACTTCTCTCTTGTTTTTTCTTTCATGTTCACTTTCTATTTCCGTCTTTCACCCACCTTTCTTTTTTTTAAACTCGACTCAGAGCAGAGAACAGAGCCGGGGGGATTCATTTACATCTTATCATTTGAAGAGGAAACTGTTTTTCATTTTACTGTTGAACAATGAAAATATTTGTGAAGAAACCCTTCTCTATAATGTTCAGAAAATAAATTATATTTTCTGTACTATGGATTATATAATGTAGTAATGAATGAATCCTTCCCTGCGTTTAGCACCTGTTGTTGCCGCACAGTTTCCACGCAGCAGATCACTCTGTGTTCCTATTGGTCAAAGTGACGGCCGTGACAGGAGAGGTCGTGGGTGACCAAAACAAAAAAAACAAAACAAACAAAAAAAAACAAACATGCTAGACTTTCTTTCGGGACATCATGAGGCGTCCCAGACAGGTCATCAGTTGTCATCTTCAGTGACACACTGTAGCGTCAGCTTGGTGCGTCAGGGCCTTATGAGGGATCCTGACTTTTAGTCTGTGGCGTGGGCCAAATGCTGGATCCTGCACTTCCCATAATGCAACTCTAGAGTGCCTTTTGTCAGACCCTGCCTGTCTGCTACGAGTCCACTTCTTTCCAATGTGACATTTATAATATTTATGTCTCCTAGCAACCCTGATGACATCACCATGACATTATCAGGGTTATTTTTTCTGACAGGATGAGGACATTTAACAGCTGTTTTCATACGTTGAGTCACACCAACCACATTATTACAGGTAAAACCTGCACAAGTGCACTTAAAACATGTAAATACACACATGACACATAAACTGTCTTAAAATGGAGACAGAAAACTTTTCACCGACAGACAGAACATCACACTTCATCATGTAAAATTCTTAAAACAAGTTGAAATTATATTTTTTAACTGACTTGTTTTTATAGAATAATGTTTCAGGGCTCAGTCACAAACAGACTGCAGGTTTCAAAGTGTAGTAATGACTCTGGAGGAGAAGTGAAGCCGACACACGGAGGCAGCGTGTTGAATATTATGTAATTAATGGAGCAATTAGCTGCGACAGTACGGAGCGTTCACTCAGCCATCTGTTCGCATGACAAACAACGAAATCGATACGGCGCCGAGTCCCGACGCTCAGCCGCTGCTCAGGCTGTCAGCCGTGAAACAAACCATTCAGAGGAGCCGCAGCTGAGGGAGTCTTTCTTTTCATCAGGATCTCTGACACCTGATCAGCCTCACCTTCACTGTGTTTACCTTTAGAGCCATAACAGAGGAACATGCAGGTGTCATGTGAACAGATTCACCAGGTTATCATAGTTTAATTAGAGGAGTAACCTGACCTGGTTATTTCTCTTTTAAATGATGCTCAGTCTGATTTCTTTTCCTGTTGTGAACTTAAAAGGTCGCAGGGTGAAGGACAGATCGTTCTGGAATAAGACGATTTTTTGAATGATTCATTGAAGTATTCTTTCCCATTCAACTGCACTTCTCCATAGGAACCGAACCAAATTACAAAAACCACCTGATGACTCGGAGCAGAGGTCATCATTCAAGATCAGCTAACTGTTATCAAAAACTCATCGTGCCTGGTTTGATATAAAGAACGAGTGCAAGGTTTTCTTCCTCTTGCTGTACAGTTTGGTTCAAACACAGAACATCCTCCCCGCTCTGCGCTCAGAGAGGCAATAGAGCGAGCATGCCTCTCTGCTGTGATGACAAAGGCAGCAACAAGTGTGCACCTTGACCACGTACTCACGGTGCATCCAGGACAACGTCAAAAGTATACGGTTGGACTGTGTATGAAACACTAGAGGGCCTTTTTCTGAAACAAGGGCTCTTAATTTGAAACAGGAAGTGGCAGAATTCCTCATGATGGACTCTTGGACTGGTGGAGGCTGCGCAGCCTTCGACCACTATCAGGTCCAAGGTCCGCCGATAATGACAGTTTGTGAAACGTCCTATTGGCACCTGACTACTGGCCAAACTGATAAATCAGACGAGCTTTAATAAAATCAGTGCCAGAATATTAAACATCCTGTCTTTATAAATGCTTTTAACTTCATATATCTGTGACTCAAACATCATATTTCATGTCTCTGTTCTCTGTCTGCTACTCTACTAAACCTCTTCAGGAGGACGGTTGGACAAACGCAGCATGAGACTTCAGCAGTGCAGACCGCAGTTTACATCCCGTCTCTTACCTGAGATCAGCACTGGTTTATTTTAACTTTCCGTAACGATGTTCACACCGTGGGTTATTCTGTGAGATGCTGACAAATGAGCTGTTTTGTCGTTGGGGTATGAAGATGTGAAAAAGGAGAGTTTTTGAGAAATGAGCAGATGGAGGGAGCCGCAGTGAGAGCATGACAGAGAGATGATGTATGTGGTTGACATTTGTGCAGAGTAACGTGGAGGCGGCGCCTGCAGTCATCAGTCAGACTCGGAGCTCTTTGAATATTTCCATAAAGCAGCAGAATAATCAGCTGAAATATACTTTCCCTCAGTCTACTGTTCATGTCGTACGCTGCTTTGCATTTTGATGTTGTTGAATTCGATGACATTAAATGTTTCAAGACAACTTTTGGTGTCAGTCTTTGAAAAGCGGAGCGTGAGCTGCCATTTTACCAAATTACACACACCAAAGTACAACAAACAAAAACACAGCTGAGAGAAACATCTGGAAAATATAAGTAATCAGTGACTGAAGACGATGAGACATTCAGAGACAGTAAAACACACCAGCTAGAGCTGAGCGAGACGGAGAAAGTGAAAGCAACCGTAACCGCTTATCCTCTTGAGGGTCGCGGGGGGGGGCTGGAGCCTATCCCAGCTGAGACTGGGTGAGAGGCAGGGTTCACTCTGGACAGGTCACCAGACTATCACAGGGCTGACACATAGAGACAGACAACCATTCACACTCACATTCACACCTACGGACAATTTAGAGTCACCAATTAACCTGCATGTCTTTGGACTGTGGGAGGAAGCTGGAGCACCTGGAGGAAACCCAAACACACACGGGGAGAACATGCAAACTTTGCAATCTGGGTTCAAACCCTCTTGCTATGAGACGACAGTGCTAACCACTACAACACCGTGCAGAGAGAATGTGCAGTGAGAAAGCAGAACTCTGCTTATTAAAACCTGAAAGTGCAATAAAAACATTTTGTCTCTAAAAACATTGAATAATCAGAACAAATTACTGTAATCTGATAAAAACAATAATAATGATTATCACTCTGGCCATAACTGTGCAGCCCTAATATCAACTAGAGCTGCAACGATTCGTCGATTAATCGATTCGTTGTTTAAAAGAAAATTAATCACCAACGATTTCTATAATTGTTTCATTTTTTCAAACAAAAATGTCAACATTTGCTGCTTCCAGCTTCTTAAATGTGAGAATCTGCTGCTTTTTCAAACAGTTTACGACAACCCGATCTCACTACGAAGTCAACGAATACTGCTGCTTGGGTAGTGACATCCGGCATCAGACACCAACGAAAAAAGCCGTCCTTTTACGTTAGCTGATACGCGGCTGGGCGCTGTTATTCTGTAACAGCACCCAGGGGGCAATAGCAGGGCATTACATGGCCGGATGGCAACGTCAGTTAAGGGGGAGGATGTCCGAGTGGGGCAGGCAGGAGGGGTGGTGGATGGGTTGAAAAATCTGGGAGGCCGTTTGATTTCCTCCACGAATATTAATCTAAACCCTGTTATTTGTTACTAAACCCAGCCACATGCTTTTGTTGCTCTAAACTCATCTACTTGCATGTGTTGGACAGTGACTTGTGGCGTTAGAATCCAACAAAAACAGGCGTCCTTTAACATCAATGTAATACGCAGCTAGTTGCTGTTTTAGTTAAATGGTGTCTGACGGTGTCAGGGGAAAACGTGGCGGTACAAGGATGAAAGTTAAGGCGGCAAAAGTCCTTCTGGGGCAGGATAGGAGGGGTGGTGGATAGGTTCAACAAGTACTGTCTTTCTCACGAGAAAGTGGTGTTTGCTTCCTGTGATATTGTAAAGCCAAACCCTGCTTTTTTTCCTAAACATTACCATGTGTGTTTGTTGTTGGAGGAAAAAAAACATCAATTTGTGGTGTTGTACCGACGTAGTGCTTTTATTTTGAAGACTGTATGCAAACTGTACATTTCCTGTGTAAACAGAAGTGTATTTTGAAAAGACAATGCATGTAACAGGCTAAAGTTGACACAGCGTACCAGAATGTCAACAACCAACACACCCAGGGTACCTTGCACATCGTATCTGGATGTGGAAAGTCTATTTTATGACAGTTTATGACAGGAAGTGAAGAGTCTTTAGATTTTGGACTGTTGGTTGGACAAAAGACACAAAATGAAGATGTCACTTTGGGTTCTGGGAAATTGTGATGAGCAGTTTTTGACATTTTGCAGACTAAACAATGAATCAGTCAGTCATAAAAATACTCATCAGATTAGTCAAAAATGGAAGGAAACCTTAGTCGCAGCCCTGATATCATCATATCGATATGTACTGGGATGTTGCCCAGGCCTGAGTGTGGTTTACATGGAGCATGTAAAAGACAAACAAAGCAGAGAGGCAGGCGAGTGGTGATGAAGTGGAATCAAACCGCCTGCTGACATTTTCAGAGTGAACTCATTCAGCCTGAAGACAAAAGATTCAAAGACACTAAAGATCCTCCCGTGACATTCATTCATCTGATGATATTTAATACTTACACTGATACAGAATGTCATCCATCCATCATCCGTCCATCCATCCATCATCCATCCATCCTTGCGGCTGGTTTCCTGCACGTCTTATACCACCACTAATTGTTTTCATCCACCAACCAGCTTCTATCTCCATCCATCATCTGTCATTTCACCTCCACCTCCCGACCCATCTCTCCATCAGCTGCTCATTAATTCAGCATCAGTCCATTTATTTGGATGGCCAGTTATCCACCTAGTCCTTCACCTATCATCCACTCCTCAGCCACTCAACCAGCTCGTTCTCGCATACATTACAAAGCTAATTAAACCATCAGTCGTCTGTTTTCAGTCTGTCAGTGTTTTTAATGGTGTTTCTGTGTTTGTGAAGCAGCAACAGAATCGTCACTAATGTATGGCAACAGAGCCAGTGGTGCCGCAAAACCACACTCCACTGACTCTGGCTACTTTTCTTTCCTTCTATATGTAGCTGCAGACCTCCTCCCCTCCTCCTCCTCCTCTCCTCCCCTCAGGCGCCGGGGACGCAGGGGCAGCAAGCAGCCTATATATCACCAATGAGGCATTTGTCCATTTGTCTTGTGGTTGGGTGGCTGAAGGAAGAGAAAGAGGCAAAGAATGACAGGAGGGGAGGGGGCGTAAAGACGGAGGGAGGGTAACGAAGAGAAATGAGGACAGAGGAAGGGGGGAAGGTAGGAAGGAAGGATAGAGAGGGGAGGAGGAGGATGATGGGTGGAAAAACTGTGGGGCAAAAATATCGAGGGCTACAGTCGATGTAAAGACAGGAATTATTATCAGAGAGGAGGGGAAGGGATGGAGAGGTGATCAGAAGAGTGATGGATGGGAGGAATGTGTAAAGGAAAGGTAAGGGGGGGAAACAGAGGAAGTCAATGACAATGATAGATGAGAGGACGTGACAAGGAGAAGGAGAGGAAGGTAGGGAAGGACTGAGGAGGCTGTAGCTGGAGGACACAAAGGAGATAGTGAAGGTGGAGAGGAGGCAAAGGGAGTGAAGGAACAGGAGAGAGAAGACGCAGAAGGAAAGAGCAATGTGCTTCACCTGAAACTTTTTCAATCAAAGACTTCATACGATCGACAACAACCAGATTTCAGTCTAATATGAGCCCAGCAGCTGCAGGTTTTCTCTTAAACATGGAAACATCTGTTCCATTTTTCACAGATTTACAAAGTGAGAGGATTCAATTCAAGCAGCCAGTTGTCTCCAAACACAGTGTTCACTCTTCAACCATCAGCTGTGTTAGGGGCCGTACACAGGCAGCGTTTTTTGCGCCCTCTTATTCGCAGCAGGTTTCAGGTAAATTTCAGGTAAACAGGCTACGGTACGGTGCTTGTTATGGTTGCTTAGCAACTTCAGATGCAACCTGCCTCTGCGCTCTTGAAAGCTGGTACAGAACAGGCACAGGCGTAGCACCCGGCGCCTGACCTCGCACAGTGCAGGCAGCTGAAGACGCGGCATCCGCACAGCCTCTTAGAAAATGTCAAATACAGCGGCACCAAACTGTGAATGAAGAAACTGAAGGGGAAAAGTCAACTATTACTCTCAGGGAGAATTTCTGAAGCAAACATCTAATCTCAAAACTGGTAAAAAAGAAAATACAAAGCACAGCTGGTGATATCATGCTTGATGGCTGAATGACAGACAGACTGATCCATGTCGGGACAGACTTCCATGTCCATCAGCTGTTGGAGAAAGCCCTGTTTCCACCGAGCAGTCTGGTACAGTTCAGTTCAGTACACTTTTTTTCCGTTTCCACAGTGAAAAGTTGTGGATGGTTCCAATAGAACTTTACCTTAGCGTCCCCATGTTTGGTCCCCCCTCTGTTGGGGTACCTAGCACACAGATCTGGTACTAAAAGGTGGAGCTGTGAACACTGCAGTCTGATTGGTCAGTAGAGGACGGTCACTCTGCTCAGGGCTGAGTTGTGTCTGTTCATATCTCTCTCTCTACAAATCTTCACTGTATTCTCTCCATACTTCGCCCACTTGTTAGCGAAATAGTTAAAGAACCTCCATTAATCGCGCAACTTAAATGTGAAAAGTCTCACTGACTGACCGTCACCTGTGTGTATGCAGAGAACGGGAGGGGCGGAGGGAGCGGAGCTGTGGAAACATCCTGCAGTCCGACATACTATCACGCGTTTAAATAACTTGTTAGACGGATATGTATAGAGAAAGGCGACGTGTAGAGAGCAAGCTCAAATAAGCAACTCCACTTTAGAAACAAGTCCAAAAAACGCAGCCCGCGACTGCCAATATTTGTGAGTGACTTTACAAAAAAACAAGCCCAAAGTCGTGGCTTTTAAGCAGACCTGGCAACCCTGCGCTACCTTACCAACGCCTACGTCTATCATAGACGTATGGAGGACGTAATGAGGGAGGGGGGAGTAGGCCTTTGGAAGGAGGTGGAGTTGTGGATGGTCAATAAGTGCTGTGTAAAATGCAAGAAAGGTAAGAGCTGCTTTAAACGCACAATATGACCTCCTCCTCCGTCACCTCGTTTGTTGTTGTGTGAAACTTTTGACTCCACCCTCTAGTGCCATCTATTGGCTGTATCTGTGCCAACATAAAGGACACATGGAAGTATGAGGGCAGTCACGCTAACAAAGTTTGTAAGAGACGTATGTATTTGCAGATGCAAAGGGAGTCTAAATGAGCCTTTACCCACGAGACTGGCAACCACTGATGAAGCCCATTTAATGCAATGGAAATTTCACTTTCATGTGCAGATAGAAGTCTTTTAAGCAGCATCTTTGGTAGAGAAATGTCCCGATGGACACCAGTTTCTGCTATTGACATTAAATAAATCAACTTTTTTAAAGCTTTAAGCAGCAGCAATGAAATTCCATTCATCTCCACTGTGTGAAGGAGAACACAGATACCTCAGAGCAAACCTTTATTATTAGCCATTTGGGTGAACTGACCCTTTAGTAAACTGATGGTGGTTCAAAACGCAGCCTCTCTGCACACGTCTATATAAAAACCACTCAGTCAGAGAGGCGACATCAGAGGTGTCAGACCACATGATGGACGGCGATGGACTGTACTCCTGTTTCACTTTACGGTCTGCTGACCTGTTTTGACAGCTTGACGGCCCCACAGGTGCGAACTCGAGCTGTAGCCACAAGTCACCTGCTGGCAGCTGCGAAAAGCACCTTCACTTTCCTGGTCAGCGGGTGACCCCACCCCCTCTGCCCCTCCGCCCCTCCACCCCCGAGGCCAAACATCTGCTCTCAGTGTCAGCTGCACACACTGCTGCTGCTGCTGGAGCAAAACTGATGGATGTGTCAGAGCTGAAATACTAGTTAAGGTGCTAAAGGTGGTGTTGTTAAAGCTCCACCTGTCAGTATTCTATTATCATCATTCAACCGTGAAACTATTTGTGGTTTGAAAGGAATTTAAGGCTGAAAAACGGAGAGGAAACCCATTAAAACTCCATAAAGCGACCATTAAAGTGCCCTTAAAAGCTCAAATTCACCTTTTACCGAGTTCATATTTAATCTGTGGAGCTGTCAAATATTCACATGGGCTTGTGAGGGATTCTTTTCACGAGAGAAAATCAAGTTGAAGTTAGATAATAACTGAATTTTAAGTCTAAACACGACACAGTTGGCGGGAGAACGAACTTCAGACGAAACTCTGCAGAGAGAATAAATACAGAGCCGGAGACAAGGCTGCACGTCAGGACAGCTCCACCTCTTCAGTTCACCAGTCACACGCAGGTTTTTGTTCTTATGTATCTGTTTACAAATGTTAGGAGTCCCAAAGCCTGTTTGTTTTCTCCAAAACGCCACGAAAATGATGTCATGGCAATGGTACGGCTCTTTGGATAAATGTGTCCATCAGCTGGAGGAGAAGAAAGACGATACACTGAATTAGTCATCACAAGCTGTGCAGCTCGGTGTTTGTTCTCGGTCCTTAGTTTGTGGAGGACAGAAGTCCTCAGAGAGACAAACACTACATAATGCATGGACAGCTGAGTGGTTTGTCTGCTCCGCTGTGTCGGACGGATCTGGGTTAAACAGAGTCACGTGTCGACTTTACTGCGGCGCCCACGAGGTCGCGACTCTTTCAGTCCAAACAAGTCGAAGAGTTTCTGTCAAATATTCAAAATCAGGATGGTAAAACTATTTGAAAATATATAAGGAGTTATTTAACAGAGCTCATGGATCAGTGTGGGTGCTTCACATGGCGGAGGGATACGCTGACTTAATGCATTAACAATATGGCGGCTGTCACAGTTCTAGGGACTAATTGAACCTGATGATGGCAGTATAGAAAGTCACTTCACAGAGACCATAACGTCTGCACCAGATTACTTCTCGTGACACACGTTGACCTGCTGGTGGCGCTAGAAGAAAAGTCAGTAGCATTCACCCTGTGGGGATCATCAACGTCTACATCCACATAAAAATAAAACCTATATGATCGTGACGTGTCGTCTCACAGGAGCAGTCCTCACTCACAGTGAAGCTGAGAGGCAGAGATCAATGTTTAGATACGGGTCAGACAATCAGAAACGTTCTCTGGAATAAAACTGTGACAGATTATTGATGAATATAAAGGCTGTTTGTTTCTTGCTCTCTCTGAGCCTCTCCTTCACTCTGTCAGGGTGAAGAGGGCTGTGGTAAATGGCCAGCAGCATGCTGGGAGGTGGGCGGCGATGCTGTGTGGGTGGGAGCTTTGCTACGACTGCCAACTGCTCGAGTACACTGATGAATGTTGCTGCGAGATGGAGAGCCGCACTGTAAAAAATACTACAGCTAAAAGCAGAAATCAAAAGAGGAGAGAGATGAGTTACAGTTTTTACCTCTCTGCTCACTGTCCGCAGAAATCATGTGACGCATCAGAGCTGATGGAGCAACACAAAATGTAGTTCAGACATTTACGGGTCCCACACCATGTGTTTTTATCAGGTCAAAATGTTAGTGTGTCGTGTTTATGATCAAATTTCACGTCCTTATGCCGCCTCACTGTTCTGTATAAAAGGTACAATCTCAGAATGGGGGCACTGAGTTGTCTCGCCTTTAAGCCAGCATTAGAGGTGCTGAGATGATGTCTGTATAAACAGGACATCCAGCAGGATGATGGGTGTGATGTTTTGACAACGTGTTCTGCATGCAAAGCACCACAGGAGATTTTAACAGTAGCTGTTAGCAGTTAGTGGCTAACTCAGAGATAAAGAACAGCAGCCGAAAATGTCTGCAAATTGGGAGACCAGTGAGGTCAAGGAGCTCCTTACCCTGCCGGCAGAGGACAAGGTCAGCCGCCACATAAGAGGGACGGTAAATGATCCTTATTACCATGTGTTCACCATTGCTATTGTTTATAAAGTACTGCTGACATGTATGGTTTATGTCGCACTAGATGCTGACGCTGTTGTGTTACGTTTCACGCCCATCACGCCTCTTTTGCTTCAGCGATGCCGGCATGCTGTCTAAATTACACATTGGAGCAACATGAAGAAGAAACTTCATGTGGCTCTAGAGGTCCATCTCTGTGTAAAATGGTTCTGAGTGTAAGAACAGGGGGTTCCTGAGGGTGGAGGGGCAGGGGGTTTCTGTGGGTGGAGGGAAGGGGCATTTATCTGAATGGAGGGTGGGGGCTTTCTGTGACTAGAGGGGCAAGGGGTTTCTGTGTGTGGAGGGGCAGTAGAGGGGAAGGGAAGGGTGGGGTATTTCTGTGAGTGGAGGGGCAGGAAGTTTTTGTGGGTGAAGGGGCAGGGGAATTTCTGTGACTAGAGGGGCGGGGGGGTTCTGTGGGTGAAGGAGCAGGTGGTTTCTGTGGGTGGAGGGGCAGTAGAGGGGCAGTGTTGGGGTGGAGGGACAGGGGGTTTCTGTGGGTGGAGGGGGTGGGGGATTCTGTATATAATCCAGTTAGGCTCAGTTCCTGGTCCTGGACAAAGTGGATGTGACAGCAGGAACAACGGATGATGAGCATTGAACACAGAGCTGTGGAGCTGGCAGTGGGTCACTGCTCACTGCCCCACACCCACAGATCTGCAGAGAGAAACCTCACATACAGACACACCATGTAAAGACAGGATATCTACAGGAAGTGATGGAGACGTAATGGAGGGAAATCTAGTGTAATTCTGTAGTGTGAGCTTTTCTACTCATCAAAGACAGCAGGTAATAGCGCTGTCAAAAAACGACGCTTGAGGTCTGGGACCTGAGATCTTTGACCGATACATTCATGATTTGTCAGATGTACTCAGACAGATGTACTTTCTCTGCCATCTTTTACACTGAAAGTGTTCATCACAGCCACTACGGACAGGAGGAACAATTACAGCAACATGAAACACTTCAAGGAGGATCTATTTTGCTCATTTATCTGCTCCTTATACCAAAGAGTGCCGTCAGAGTCAAGAGTGCTCACTCTGCAGCAAAATCTGGGGACATTTTTTGAAGCACTGCACACTGACTAGCAAAAAAAGCACCTGCTCAACTTGAAGCACTCTCAGTTGACTGAAGGGTCTCCGACTAATGAGTTGAAACTCCGACTTTCAAGGGGCAGCCCTTATGTAATGTTAAAAAACACTTTATACTGTCTGTGCTGGAGCACCTGTATTTAGCCACTGCCTGAGACGCTCCGTTTTAGCAACTGTCTCTTGATGCTCTCTTGTAAAAGCCCACTCCGGGGAATGACTCTAACAGAGAATAGCGTCACTTTTTACCGTTAAAAATCACAGATAAAAACTTCCAAACACAAGCAGACATGTTCTGGCAGGACGTTAGCATGTAGCTACATGTAGCGGTGTGTAATGTAAACACCAGCAATAGCATGACGTCAGCAGATATTCTCCTGAGACCCTTTGTCCTCATACGTGGACATCGCATTTTGGGTTTACTAGACCTTATACTTCATTCTTCTTAACTTAGACCTGTTGTCCTCATTGGTGGACACTTTTTTGTGCCATCTAGTGGCAGTAAGATCACAATACACTAATCCATGTAAAAACAAGATGGCAGCCATTTCTGCTAAGCAAAAAGTGGACAAAACCTGATAAAATTTTACGCTTGAAACTCGTTTATTTTGTGATTAATAATGTTTGTAGTTTGACACATTTGGCCAATTTTAGCAACACTATGACATCAGAACTTTACTTTTGTCTCATTTGGGGACATTAGGTCTTTACTGTCATCTCGTTTGAGGACATTGGGGCTTAATTATCGTTGACCATGTTTAGTTTTTCATACTTATTGGGTCCTATTGATCCCAAAAAGCTAGGCAAAATTAAAAATGCATACCAAACAAAAGTTCAGGTCTCAGGAGGATGTGAAGAAATCCGTCACCAGCTGATGTCAGTGTGTCTTGTTGGAGTATTCAGGACGTTCTGAAGCCTGAGGTTTATATTATACATACATTTACGTCATTATATGAAACTCTGGGCATGTTTATTACAAACATCTGACACTGTAACATCACATATATGTGATAGAAAATAAGGACAAACACAATACAAGATGTGAACAGCAGCAGCAGACCTGCTCTCCATCTGTAACTCTTCATGTACGCTTTCTATCCGATACTAATTCCAACTGTTGACCCGTGTTCGAGGCGTCGTACAGTGAAATGAGACACTGCTGTCACGCTGCCAACATCGTGCTCGACAGAGTATCGGGGCAGAGATTTGGCCTGTTTCCTGTCACTGACTGACAGCGTGAGGAGCTCCGTGATAAACGCAGTGACAGCCGGCTGTTAAACAGGACATCAGAGAGCTGCGGCGGCAGCTCGCCAAACCTACGTAATGCCCCAATAGACGGCCACTTACGCTCCTGCACGACATCCAAAGACAGCCACGGTGCCAAAGTGCAGAGCTTCAAAACTGCAAATGAAAAACTCATCACAGCGTTTCAGCAGGAACGTTTCTGTGGTGTGTCCTGAATATATTGAAGGTGTTTAGTATTAAGTGAATTGGCTCGGCTTCAAGGAGGCGACTGTGGACCAGCCACAACTTATTTAACTTAGCTGAGGAACCTGCTGTGCAGTTAATTAGCTGGGGGATTGTGGATGGTGGGATTCATTACACGGCTGATTGAACAATAAATCTGTGTGTTTTCTGAGGGGTGAAGCTCAGAGACGGAGCTTTCTCTGAGGAGGAGACCTGGAAACTCTAAACTATGATGTGTGTCCTACTCTGGTCGAGTCAGATTTATTTATAGAGCACATTTAAAAACAGCAGGACCAAAGTGCCTCACAAAGAAATAAAAAAAGAACAAAGGAAGGATCAAATCAAAACAAAAATAAGTCTTAAATAGGGGGAGTAAAATTAATTAGTGTATACAATATTCAGACAACATCATAAAACAAAAAGTATTTCACAAACAACAAGATGAAGCACAGAAAACACAGCGTGGACAGGTGTGTCATCCTGATGATAATGAAGAGGACAAAGACAAAGAGACAGATTTTAAATGATTTAATAGAGGGGGAAGATCAAACTGTAAGAGGGAGACGACTCCACAGTTTAGAGCCAACCACTGAAAATGCTCGATCACCTTTAGTTTTTAACAAAACGAGGCCTGAGAGAGGCGTATATCTATAAAAACAGACTTGATGAGAGAAACGTTGACCCACACTGACAAACACCTGAGACAGTAAAATCCAGAGCTGATGACAGAGTTGATTTTGTTTATCAAATCTTAAACCAGAATCAAAGAAGATTTTTCACATGTGATTTTATGTTTAAACAAATCTCTGCACCTCCCTCAATGCACCTCCCTCTGTGTACCTCGCTCCCTGCACCATTCTCCACACCTCTCTCCCTGTACCTCCCTCCCTGGATCTTCCTTCTTCCACCTCCCTCCCTGGGTCTTCCTCTCTGCACCCTTCCCTTCACCTCCCTCCCTCCCTGGATCTTCCTTCTTCCACTTCTCTCCCTGTGTCTCCCTCCCTCCACCTCTCTCCCTGCTCCTTACTCCCTGTACCTTCCTCCCTCCACCTCTCTCTCTGTATCTCCCTCCCTGCACCTCCCTCCCTGTACCTCCCTCCCTCCCTGGATCTTCCTTCTTCTACCTCCCTCCCTGTGCCTCCCTCCCTCCACTTCTCTTCCTCTCTGCACCTCTCTCCCATCACATCCCTTGATGTCCCTCTTTGCACCCTTCCCTGCACCTCCCTCAATGCTCCTCCCTCTGTGTACCTCCCTCCCTAAACAATTCTCCACACCTCCCACCCTGGATCTCCCTCCCTCTCTCTCTGCACTTCTCTCCCATCACAACCCTCCCTGGATGTCCCTCTCTGCACTCCTCTTTGCAACCTTCTCTGGACCTCTTTCCCTCCCTGCACCTCCCTCAATGCACCTCCCTCTGTGTACCTCCCTCCCTGAACAATTCTCCACAACTCTCTCCCTAGATCTCCCTCCCTTCACCTCCCACCCTGGATCTCCCTCCTTACACCTCCTTCTCTGCACCTCCCTCCCTACACCTCCCTCCCTGGACCTCCCTCCCAGCGCCTCCCTCCCTGGACCTCCCTCCCTGCGCCTCCCTCCCTGCTGCTGCACAAGCTGCTTTCTCTCCCCAGTCAGCCAGAACGTCAGCAATTGGCAAACGCTAACACGGTGATCCACGGCAACAGGTGCCAAAGAGTCGTTACCGCGGCAACAGTGACACTTTGCATCAGCTACAGGACGGAGTTAAAGAGAGGAGGAGGCCAACAACACTCAGGCTGTAAGAAAACAACAACAACAGTACGTCACTAACACTAATAATATTACTAACACTGCTGTGGGTGTTACTCTCAGCTCAGTCGTCTGAACTGCTCTGATCAATACTGTGTTTATAAATATTCCTCCCACCTTTTCCTCTGCTAAACATGTTACAACAAACAAACAACAACAACAACTCACGTCAACATCCTGTAATATAAGAAACATGTACAAACAGGTTCACCTGCAGCACACAGAGGACACAGAGGAAGTGAACACTGCAGGAAACTGTCGACAAGTTTCAGAGAACACAAACTGTCACTGCTAGCAGAGCCAAAGTGAGAGGAAGCCGTCCTGCTGAGTTTACGTTTGGCAGAGAGGGATAGGTCAGAGCGATGTCCCGTTACGCCGACCGTTGAGTCCATTAAACGTCTGAGTGCTCATTAAACAGTGATACATGTCCAAATATTTTATTATGAGTCATCTAATGAGGAACCAAAGTGAAATCTATCACAGGTGAGAGACTGATAATGAGCCGGAGAGGCAGCAGTGACTCACACCGTTTTTAGGATGAGTCATCGATTCAGAGACGACGGGTTAAACGCTTCATCAGCCGCACAGTGAGCCAGGACAGGTAGAGACAGACAGACAGACAGACAGACAGACAGACAGGTCCACTGGGAGATCAACTGACAGACAGAAACAGGTAGAAACAATATCAGAAAGCAGCAGACAGGCAACCTGTTATCGTCTTCTATCTTTGTGAGGACCAAAATATTTGACTGTAACAGTGAGGACATTTTGCCTAGTATGAAGGGGGACCTCCTGTCTGTTTCTGTAAGCTGAAACCATTTCCCTCAGTGGAAACAAAGCTTTTATTTACTTTAATTTCACAGATAAGAAACAATAAATTGTGAAGACAATAAAGCCTCCACAAAAATAGCATTTTAAGTCTTGTGTGTGATTTATCCTGGCTTCATATGAGAAGAGGAAATCTCTGCTAGCTGCTAGGCTAATTTATACAATGTAAAATGCCATAGGCTTGTGCTAATAACGTTAGCATGTTGTATTTGTTTGGAAAACGTGTTTAGTATAAGACAGTTGTTTTGTCAGTGAACCTTGTGAGCTGTAATGGAGCCAAATTTTGTAACGTTACCTTTTGTTAAATGTTGCTGTTGTCCCTGGCTTCATATGAGTAGAGGAAATCTCCACTAGCTGCTAGGCTAATTTATACGATGTAAAATGCCATAGGCTTGTGCTAAAAACGTTAGCATGTTGTATTTGTGGGGAAAATGTGTCCAGATAAAGACAAGTGTATTTGTCTTTGAAATTGTCTCTATTAAGCCACGTTTAATGAATGTTTAATGAATGTTTAATGTGTGTTTAATGTGTGTTTTGAGTCAACTAAAGTTTACAGCACTTCACAGAAACCTCCGCTACCAACTAGTGTTTTGGAGGTGTAACTGCAGAGTGACACAGACACACCACCGCACAAGTATAAATACTCAAAACAGCATAGGCTGCGTGCATATCATACGGCGCAGACTATGCATAGAGCTGACGAGCTCATGAGTATAAATCCGCCTTAATTCATTATTTGGGTTCAGACCAAGTAGTAACCTCAGGGCTGAAAAATGAACTCTACAGGAAAGGCTAACATTAGCTATGTTAGCTGTGACATGCTAACATTAATGTAACATTATAAGCATTTCTAATTGTTGCTGTATTCTGACAGCTCGACGGAAACAACGTCAGAGCACATATTTGGTGTGGAGAGGTGTTTCGAGTGGTTTGTCAACCTGACATTGAATATAACGTTAGTCAAGTTTGGTCATCTCTTCACTTTCACTTTCACTTTCACTTTCTCTGCAATTGTCTGACTCCATGGGAACAGGTCTTATCACTATATTATCGGCTCAAAAACCATGGACAGTTGGTTTTTAACTTTGTATCTCTTCAGAACTCTCAAACTCCATCATACCAACACTTAACTAGTTTAAAGTTCAGCGTTGTACTCAGCTCTCCTGGTAAACAACCACCAACTAGCTCGTTAAAACATGGCTCCACCATGCTGGAGAAATACGATCTATCAAATCTAGGTGGATACCAAGTTTAATTTTAGCGTCCGATCGCCTAAACTAAAAATCAAATAAACCACAGTCGTACTGCTCAGTGTTCCATCACCTCTTTAAAGTACAAACATGAAAACACACAGTATGAAATTAGTGTTTAGCCTACTAAAGGCTAAATGAAACCTCATTTCATTCAAAAGTATGATGTCATTCACAGGAAAAAGACCAGAGGAAAGTCAGGAGAAATTTTCAATGAAACATAAACTATGTTTTTGTGGTTTCCTGTCCTCTGATGGGACTGTCCTGTGTCCTCCCCGCACAGTGTGAGGCAGGGTATTTTGGCAGCAAGCAACAGAGGAACAACAGACTGGTGATAAAAAGAAAATGAATCACCAACAAATCTAATAGTGACTTATCAAGTAAAACAGTGTTGGGTTAAGACTCTGAAATCTTCTGTGGTATTGTAAGTTAAAACAAGTTAACTGAAGACATCACTTCGGGCTCTGGAGACTTTCTAACACTCAGAAGAGTCATTCTCCCATGATGCTTAGCGACTCCCCTCCCCCGCCTTCCTAACGTCATAATTTCTGGATAATACATGAGTTTAAATTTTGGATGTCGTCAAGCGCAGACTGAACTGTGATAAATAAACCAAACCGCAGACCTGTTCTCACACGCAGACGTAACAGTTGTACGTTATCAGACTAAACTTTTTAAAGTCACCCGAATGTGTGTGAGAGTCGTTTAAAGGTCTCACAGCAGGAAAACTGAGAGATTGGCTCTGAATAAAGAACTGTGAGCAGCCTCATTGGAGGTTTTAAATAATGCATCTTTTATGAATTCCCTCTGACGTACATCGCTCCTGCTGCGAGGCTCCCGCAGAGTCAATGCATGACCAAATCATCTCCACACACACACACACACACACACACACACACACACACACACACACACACACACACTTGATCAGCATGCTAATGTTTAGCTTTAGAGCATCAGCATGTGTTTGTGGAGAAAACATTTTTTTTGTTTTCCTCCACAGATGACGACAGCGGGAGAGGCTTTTGTTCCTCTGATGTCACAATCACAAATACTTTATTGATCTGAAGGGAAATTGTGATTCGTTAAAGAACAGAAAACGATAAGAAGTAAGAATAGAAGTATGTAAATATAGAAATAAAAGCGTTGGACAGCCAGGAGCCCCAGGTCAGCTGACCTGAGGGACCTGGGCGTAGAGTAGGGGGTAAGAAGGTTTGAGATGTAGGATGGAGCCGGACCATTCAGGGCTTTGTACAGCAACAGGAGAACGTTAATATAAATTCTGAACTTTACAGGCAGCCAACGGAGAGGAGGCTAAAACAGGTGTGATTTGGTCTCTCTTAAGGGTACCTGGTAGCAGCACTCTGAACCAGCTGAGGCGGGACAGAGAGGACTGACTGATACCAGTGTACAGAGAGTTACAGTAGTCTAAACAGGAAATGAGAACGTGGGTGACTATCTGCAGGTTTTTGAGGGAGAGAAATGGCTTGATTCTGGAAGTGGTGCGGAGATGGAAAGAGCTGGCTTTTACTACTGCATTTATTTGTTTGTCGGTCTATTGACTCTAAAGGAGGAGGTGTACAGTTATTTCCATCAGATGCTGATTCTAAGAAAACTCTGAAGAAAACGTGTCCCTCAAAATCTAAATTTCATGTTTTTTTTTCAAAGTAAATTAGGAGTTTGAAGAGTAAATAACACTTTCCCTTTTTTGGAGGCATAAAAAAATATGCTCAAGGACAGAAAAGGAAAAATCTAGTTAATTATCATTTATATACCATCAAATCCGAATGAAAGTTATCTGCAGACACTTTCCGCACAGAGCAGATGAAACACCATATCTGTCATCTGACTGTAAACAGACCTGCCATTAGGGATGCAACAGCATGAGATTTTCATGGTATGATAACAGACAAATATATCATGGTTTCACAGTATCACAGAATTATTATCATCAGTCAGAATGACCCTTAAAGGAATTAAAAAAGAGGGTTATTCTTAGTAAAACATGCATTTTATTACTATATTTGAAACTCAAAACCACTTGTCAATCAAAGTACTCTAATGTGTGTTCACACCAAATGTGATTCAAATTTTTTGTGCGAGTTTGAACACCAGACTATTTTGTGTTGACTCGCTTCGTACGAAATCACTGAATAGATTAATGAACTTCTGCTGGTACAGTCCTCGCCGTCATACGTCCCCAGTGGGTCTCAATGATGACTGGTTATGGTGTTACGGTGTGGTCGCTGACGTTTAGATTTTTCAACTCTCATGCAAACTGTCTTTCTCGCGCCTGGTGTAAACACATAACAACATAAAAAGTCTCCCTTTAAAAAAAAAAAACTAAAGAAAAGTTGAGATTTTTCATCCAGTTGCATTTGTTTCTCAATATCATTAATAAGCAAATGTACACGGTACGATAACCATCAGTTTTAATATCATGGTATACCTTGACACTGGTACACCGCTGCGACCCTCCCTGCCATCATCCTCAAACTGATTTGAGAGGAAACAAAATGTTAACAACATCACCGAGCTCATCTGGTCGGCACAAACACTGACTGGGCCTTTAAGGCTATTTTGGGGGTGACTGTGTTTGATTGACAGGTGTCTCAGCCTGTTCCACTCAGTCACTTGGTCCCTCCTCACCTCCGCCCACTTCAGCACATCAGTAATATCTGGCTGCAGCAAAGTAAACTCTGAAATAAGAAGACACCTCTGACACTTTGTCCGTGTGTTCTGTGAGTAACACTGCCTTCAGCTGACCATCGCTGACGATGCACCGAGAGCTCACATGTATGTCAGAGGTGTGTTTACAGCAGCAGGGTGACAGATGGATCCTCAGAGCTCCAGGTTTATTCATCTGTTGAGACACGTTTTCTATTGACAACAGAGAAGTGATGCAGAGCTGATAATGGAAACTTGTTCTCCTCACACTCACAGTGAGACTGAAGTCAGCGCCACAACAGCAGCACGTAATACTCATCGTCTGTTTGGTTGCTGAGATGTTGAAGTGTGATTAGTCATAAAGGCACGTGTGCTTTTTGTTGTGTTGTCATGACCAAGCAGGCTGACAAATGAAGTCGACGCTGAAGTGCCAGAAACTGCAGTTCCTTCAATGACCACTTGAGGCTGGCTCCAAGAGCGAGTCAGAAATAAACATGTTTACAGCCTGGTACAAAAACAGTTTTGGTCTCTGTAGCTAATTGACAACTGTACAGGGGCTGAATTTTTGTATAACTCACCTGTTTACATTTTATTAAGGCTTAACGTTACGCATAATTAAGGGTGGGGACGCTTGAGTAACAGGCTGTATACAAGGCATCACTCAGGTCTATGAGTCAGATCCACCCCTGCCCCTCCACAGCTCCAGCCTCTCGTCCAAATATGATAACTTCTGGCTCCAAAAACCCAAGATGGCGACGCCCAGAGTGCCGAACTTGAGGCTTCAAAATGGAAGTCCACAAATCAGTAGGTGACGTCACAGTGGCTACATCTGTATTTTACACAGTCTGCACTTTAAACTACAAACAAGGATTAGGGCCATGGTAAGAAAAAAAAAAACCCAAATTAGATTTAGAGAAAAAAGTCATGATATTACAAGAACTAAGTCGTAAATTGACGAGAGAAAAAAGCCACAATATTATGAGATTAAATGTGTAAATTTACAACAAAAAAAGTTGCAGACTAGAATTACCATCCCACGGTTGTCTGCCTCCACGCAATGTTCAAGTTTCTCTTATGCCGGGACATTTTGTCTGTTCTGACAGTCGCTATGTCAAATTCGGCGATCATGGAGTCATAACATCTTTCCGTGACCTGGCCGACTGACATCACAGACTACACGTTACATCTTTCACGACGTGCGTGATGTCATCGTATTAATCTTGTCCTATTCTTCCTCTTATTAGTATAATGTCAGTCACTGTGGCTGTTTATGTCAATGATTAAGTTGTTTTTTTCCACCTGGACCTTTATGCTACATTACCAAAGGTTTATGACAAAATCACGTGAGGACACCGACTCCCGTGTGCGCACGGTGAGAGAGGAGAGGGAGAGACGCTGTACTGCTGCCAGAGGAGCCGCTGAATGAGTTCCCTCTGAGCGGTAAGTCACTAAAAGAGTCTGAGAAGTAAAACATTCAGGACGCCACAGTTTATTCCACACTACTGAAGCTGCTCCTCTTTTTGGAACCACCATGGAGTTGCTAATATATATTTTTCATATCATGATAAAGATTATACAGCTATCACCATGAATGATATGATATGGCACACTCCTGATGCTATGAGGAAACACACAGGGACTTGTGTTTGGCTTCTGTCTCACCTCATCTCATGACTAAATATGTGGCTGTTGTGATGCCATCACTCAGTTTGTGTTCAGTCACAGTGACAGAAAACAGTGATCACAGTGAGCGAGATGTGCGTCTCTGCAAAGGAGAGAAACTTTCTTCAGTTTCCTTCGCGCTGTCTTCACTCTCAACAACAAACACGAGCAGCCCGAGCCGACCAATCACAGCTCTGATGGTCTCCATATGCCGTCTGTGCCGTAGCACTGACGTGTGGTTATGTTTCTGAGGAAGTGCACATCAGCTGTAACCACTGCAGGGAACACCATAACGTCTTAATGTGGACACAGTAATGTGCTGACGTTAATCTGCGCCTCCATCACTGCTCCGTATCACAGTGAGACACACTCAGTAGTATCTGCAGCGGGGGGTCGACACGTGCATCCCAAAATGTTTTCTGTCTCAATTATGAAAAAACTGAATCACTTGCTAACTGGCTCGAAGTCGAACGCAACCAGGTTTTTGAAATATCTCAGTAACAAACAAGCAATCGACATGAAAAGTACAACAACACAAAATGACCACATAAGAGACATAAAACACATACATAGAGACAAACGATGACTACATAGAGACACAAAATGATCACAGAGCGATGCAAAGACACAAAAAGACTACAAAAAAGGGGGAAAGACAGGCACAAAGGGACGCAAAATGACCAGGAAGAGATGAGAGGCAACTACTAGGTGATGTAAAATGACTAAAGAAAGGGAAAAAACAACCACTAAGGGACACAAATTACTGCACAGAGATGCAAAGCAGCAACAAAGTGACCCAAGTGGCCACAAAGAGAGGCAAAGAGACAAAAAGAGACCCACAATAACTACAAAAAACGGTACAAAAACCCCACAAAGGGACACAAAATGACTACAAAGAGGTTCAAAACAACTCCAAATGGACAAAGGCAACTACAAAGATGGAAAAAACAACCACAACAAGACTAGAAATAGATAGAGACAGAAAGCAGCTACAAAGAGACCCAAATGACTACACAGAGATGCAAAACAGCTACAAAAAAACACAAAATGACCACAAATGATGCAAAGAGACTCAAATAACATCAAAAAAAGGGGAAAGCAACCACAAAGGGACAGTGACTACACTGAGATTCAAAACAGCTGCGTGGAGATTCAAAATAACGACAACAAGACATAAAACAACTACATAGAGACAAACTGACTACAAAGAGACAGAAAGTGATCATAATGAGACGCAAAGAGACAAAAAGAGACTCACAACCACAAAAACAGGAAACACAATCACAAAAGGACAAAAAATAACCTCAAAGAGATGCAAACCAGCTGAAAAGAGATTCAAAATAACAACAAAGAGACATAAAACAACAACATAGAGACACAAAATGATCACAAAAAGACGCAAAGAGACAAAAAGAGACTCATAACCACAAAGATGATGAAAAACAATCACAAAGGGACCCCAAATGGCTACAAAGAGACAGAATGCAACTACAAATAGACTCAAAGTGACCACAAAGAGATGCAGAGAGACAAAAAAAGACTAAAAACTACAAAAAAGAGGATAAACAACCACAAGAGGACTACAAAGATACAAAACAGCTACAAAGAGACATAAAACTGCTACAAAGAGATGCAAAACAGCTGCAAAGAGATTCAAAATAACAACAAAGACATAAAACAACTACATAGAGACACAAAATGATCACAAAAAGACGCAAAGAGACAAAAAGAGACTCATAACCACAAAAATTAGGAAAAACAATCACAAAGGGACCCCAGATGACTACAAAGAGACAAAAGGCAACTACAAAAGAACCACAAAGGGACACAAAATGACCACAAAGAGAAAGAATGCAACTATAAATAGACTCAAAGTGACCACAAAGAGATGCAAAGAGACAAAAAAGACTAACAACTACAAAAAAGAGGAAAAACAACCACAAGAGGACTACAAAGATACAAAACAGCTACAAAGAGGCACAAAACTGCTGCAAAGAGACATAAAATGACTAAAAAAGGGGCAAAACAACCAGAGACAAAAACTGAAACAGACAAAATCACACTGAGATGACAAAGAGACAAAGAGACAAAACAACTACGTACAAAGTCTGTGTGTCTCGTTTATATGACGGACTGGAGGTGGGGCCTCCTGCACATCTGTGCCCAGGGGCCCATTGTCTTATTATCCAGTGTATGTTTGCATCAGTGTGATGAACCATAAAAACACACTCCCATCACTCCGAACAGTCAGAGTTGGAGACAGAGACGATTTCTCTCAGTGTGACTGATCACTGGTGTAAAATGAGGCTCTTAATGAGAAGTAACATTTAGCATTAAAGTTTTAAATCACACTGAAACACCTCACTGAAGCTGATGGAGACATCTGGACATGATGCCACGCTGCAGGCTACACATCCGGCAGGAGGAGGAAATGTTCCCAAAACTCCAGAACACAAACAAGCATCTGATTTTTACAGGATTTCCCTTTAACTGTGCCATAAAGCTGTTTTATAGGTTACTATGGTTCAGTCTCTGTCTGTGATTGGCTACAGGAAGACGCTTGTGTCTCTCACCCATTCACACACACACACTCAGCCGCTCTGAAACACTGCTCAGAGACACACACACCTTTCATTTCCTTGGTGCACAAACGCACAAACACCGCCCCTCTCCCATAAACACTCGGTGCGTTACATAAAGCTAATCAATGCACCGGCAGCTATAAATAATTCAGACTCCGCTCCATCCAACACCAGCCGAGAGGGAGGCTGCTGCAGCTGCAGCTGCTGCTGCTGCTGGTGGTGGTGGTGCTGCTGATGGTGCTGGTGACGGCACTGCGGAGGAGCGGAGCCGGCCAGGCGGGAACTACCTCATCCTCATCCCTGATAACAAGCTGCAGCCTCCACCTCCACCTCCTCTCTGTGTCATCACTCACACCTACAGGAGAGGCAGGGTGGTGATATCCGCCTTCACCTGGATGAAATGACAGATATCAGAGGAGAGGAGGGGACGACCCGCAGCGCGCGGCCGTTTCCGCACGTTGCATGACAGCATGCAGCCAGGTGAAGCTGACAGAGGCTACCTGCAGCCTGCTGACCGTCTGTGTGTGTGTCTGTATCCGCACAAACACACACGCGTACGCGCCTGCACACACAGCAGCAGTTGACGCCTAACACTCCGTGCGCAGCAGCATCTCACTCTCATCTCCATCTTCACACCGCTGAAATCCTCCGAGCTGCAGCACAAAGCCGAAACATCTCCTCACAGAAACACACACATCACCCCGGACAATACCCGAGCATCCCCGCCGCCCCTCCCCGACACCTTCTCTGTCACATTTTGGCGCACGGTGCGCTCCGTTTTTCACTAACCTGATGCGTCTGAAGCGACCGAGGTGGCGAAAGGGATCCCGACCGACCAGTCTGCAGCCAAACCTCCGTCTGATGCCCGCCCTATATCCCCCCCTCTCCCTCTCCCTCTCCATCACCACCCCCTCCTGCGCACTATTACCTCACAGCTCTGTTCCTCCAAGACAGCAGAGAGAGAGCACAAAGCATATGGCGACTGATTCTCTGCAAGAAAACCAGAGACACAGAGACACAGCAGGTCTGTGTGCATCATTACTGAACACTAAGTAACAGCACAGAGTCTAATCTGTGATACTGCAGCCTGCATCAGGTCTAAAGGAAACTCTGACACAACAAGAAGAAGAAAAGAGGGCCAGATATTAAAGCCAGGACTCATCCTTCAGAGGGCAGGTTTATTCACAGGACTAAAACTATGTGAGTGTCCTCTCTTGAGGAGAACAATGAGGACATTTTTTAAATTTATTGCACTAAAAATCAGGATTTTACTCTCAAAACTTGTGTCACTTTTACTGCTCTTAATTTTCTCACATTTTACTTTGCAGATTGAAGTTTTGTCTTTTTTTTTAAACAAGGTATTTTATTGATAATTCAATAAGATGCACAAAACATTAACAAACAAACGTAGAGCCAACAAGGACAGAGATCAGCCCCACCAACCCAGAAACAGAGAAAGCCACACTAAAGAAATAAAGGACAAAACAAAAAATAAATAATAAAAAAATTTGAAAAAAAATATATACATAAATCTAAAAATATAATAAATATTTAAAAAAAATTAAAAAAAATAAAATAAAATATTAAAAAAAACCTTGTGTGACATATGTAGGGGAGTATTATTCATTACAATTTTCCATATTTTCTACAAAAGTTAAAAATGGTTGCCAGGTAGCAAAGAAACATGCAGGTGATCCTTTCATAAAACAACAGACTTTCTCCACTTGTAAATAACACATAACATCTTTAATCCAGTGTCCGTATGTTGGAGGTGAAGAGTCCTTCTATGAGCCCTCTGGACAGAAGTGAGCAGAAACAAACAATGTCTGTTTGCCCTCTACTGAAGTGAACATCTACAGGAGTTACTCCAAATATTGCCATAGACATAGACAGGGCAACCAGCCGTCCAAACATTGTTGAGGAAGTTTTAACTATTAAATCCCAGAAATTAAATAGTTTGGACATGACCAGAACATGTGACATAAAGTGGCTGAACAGTGTTTACACCTGTCACACGTGGGAACTTTGGACCAGTGAAGTCGGTGTACAATCTGAAATTAAACAACCATGTGTCTCAGACAAATAGAAGATGAATACATGTTTTGAATAGCTTTATGCCACAGCTCATCCAATATCTGCTCTCCAATATAAAGACAAGGATAAGGATAGGTTTTATTGCCATATTAATGTCAAGACACAATAGGAATTTTTCCTTACATGTGTGTGGTTGGCAGGACAAGGACGGTAGAAACAAGACATGACAAGACAATCAGTGCAAGAGTGATAGTTAATAGGTACTGGAGATAATAAGAAAGTATCCTCCTCCCATCTCTGCTTTAAAGAGTCCAGGTCTGCATGATTATGAGCATTGAGTAATTCGTAAATTTGACTTATGGACAGTTTTTATCTGTGTTACATTCAAAGAAGTGCTGTTATTAATTAATAGAAAAGTGGAATAATATGTCAAGCTCAGTGCGTCTGCATCTGAAGTTAGAGAAATTAACCTGTCAATTTGAAATTGATCTATCCTGCAGTGTCAGCATCAGCAGCGCGACCTCATGTGCAGTCAATGTATACGTTCCTGAATTACACAGAGCAACACTGAAACTGAAATCCTTAATTTTTCTTTACAGCAACAGCTAACGGCACAGCAGATCTTAAAGGAACAGTGTGTAAGATTTAGGGGGGGGTGTAGTGACATCTAGTGATGAGGATTCAGATTGCAACCTCTTAGTTAGAATTCCCTCAGTGTTCAGGAGGTTTTTACCGGGGGCCGAATTATCCACAGAGGTCTCTACTAGGGATGCACCATATTGGATTTTTTGCTGACATCTGATGTGCAGATATGTAACAACTCATTTGACTGATAACTGATACTGATATTGATATATTCAGTTGTTTCCCCGCCTAATTTTCCTGATCAAGTTTCTTCTGTAGTGTAATTCATGTCATTGTTTGTTTGTTTTGAACCTTCTTTAAAAAAAAAAAAAAAAAAAAAAATTTCTTCTTTTAATTTTCATTTTTAACAAATTTCCTGCTAATTTTTCTTTTTTGGTATTTTTTTCTCTCATTGCTCATTTCCTTCTTCTCATGTTTTTAAAATGAATCAAGCCAATTTGCTCACGTTTCAAAGGGTTAAAGCTGATATTGGTCGATACCGATGACATGATATTATTGTGCATCCCTAGTCTCCTCCTCTCCAAAACAAACAGACCAGGTGATTTAAACAGGTAAAAACACTGAATAAAACAATTTCATTTTACAAATCTGTGTTTTTCCAACACTACTTGGCACATTGCAAATAAGCCAGTAGCCCAGCGCTCTTTCTGGCTGGACTATAGACTGCTTTTTATCCAGAGGAACCGCCGCTCCCCTCACTACTGTCATTTGTTCACAGGCTGATCATGCACTCTCCAATATGGCGGCACCGCTGACGGTCTATGGGTGTCATCATCTGTCAGAGCAGCCGGCGCCGCTGCCTGCTGTTTGTCTGTCTGTCTGTCTGTTGATGCTGCAGGCTGCTGATGGTGTAACACTAATGCACTCATTGTCAAAGTGTCATTACCGGCCCCATTTATCACTGAGCAAACACACACTGAGCAAACAGACAGGACAGGTGCTGCCCGCTGCTCGCCACGACCACGTCACGCCAGCAACATGAGGAATCAAAGCAAACAATCCACAGAGAAACACACCGAGACACACACCTGGAATAACAAGTTCAGAAAACAGACTCTGAATGTACTGACACAGACACTAACTCTGCTCGTTAACGTCTTCACAGTCATGTCACCCCAACCTCCCAAAAAGCATTTGCAATAACTTTTTTCTGTAAACTTACACATTCACTCTCATAATATTGTGACCTTTTTTTCAGATCAATTGATGACTTAGTTCTTGTAATATTATGACTTTTTTTTCTCAAAATCTAAAAATCTAATCCTCGTTTGTAGTTTACAGTGCAGACTGTATAAAAAACAGATGTAGCCACTGTGAGGTCACCCATTGTTTTGTGGACTTCCATTTTGAAGCCTCAAGTTTGGCACTCTGGGCGTCGCCATCTTGGGTTTTTGGAGCCAGAAGTGATCATATTTGGACAAGAGGGTGGAGCTGTGGAGGGGTGAGGGGTGGGTCTGACTCATAGACCTCAGCGATGCCTCGCAGACAGCCTGTCACTCAAGCGTCCCCACCTTTAATTATGCGTAACGTTAAGCCTTAATAAAATGTAAACAGGTGAGTTGTACAAACATTCAGCTTCTGTGCAGTCGTCATGAATGTTGAAATTAGCTACAGAGACCAAAACTGTTTTTGTACCAGGCTGTAAACATGTTTATTTCTGCTGTAAAGTTGGACATTTTAACATGGAGGTCTATGGGGATTGACTCACTCTTGGAGCCAGCCTCAAGTGGACATTACAGGAACTGCGGTTTTTGGCACTTCAGCGTTGACTTCATTTTTCAGCCTCGGAGGTTGCTGCTTGGTTTTAAAGGACTTTACCATTTTCAGTTTTAATTTCATCAATCCAAGTTTGGGGTAGAATGTGACAAAACAACAAGTCAGCGGTGCTCGGAAGAACTACAAGCTCTAGATGCATCTAAAAACAAATCTTCCTTCTTGTCACGCATTGCAAAGTAGTTGTGTGTTCACCAAAATGGCATTATGAGTTCAGAGGATTATGGACGAGGAAATTTTTTACAGTGTATTTACAGAGTTGGATATTCAGACAGGGTATTTATTCCACCCACCTGAGGAAATGCAAAACATGTTTCCTGGTTGTGTTTCTATGTTCATAGAAAGGTGAAAGGTGACAGTGTGACAGGATACTGTGTTCAACTAAATGTAAAAATAAAATGGAGGAACTGAAGTGGTGAGACAGCTCCCGCTAAAATCTTATCAGTCCAAACACATATCATCAGACTTCAGTTCCAGTCAGAGTCAGGACCTGTGTTTGGGACAGAGGTGTTTCACACTGGAGCAAATTACTGGAAAATCTATAGACAACAGAGGGGCTCATTTTGACCGAAAGACTGAGAGCTTGTATGTAAGAAAATAGAGCGCTCAGATCCCAGAGTGCACAAGCTTTAAGCCACATACTGCAGCAGTCCTCATTCAGGAACAAAACACTTTCCCAATGTTGTTCCAACTGAGCCAAGGCTGAAGGTTCAGTTCTGTTGTTTCAGCTCGCAGCTTGTATGTTAGTTATCTAACTGTTCCTGGTGACTCATGTTTCTGTTATCTGCTGCAGAAACTCTCACACACTTCTTCTGAAGTTTGGAAGCAGCTAAAAAAACAAAGAGACCAAAAAATTCAGCGCACAGTATCACATATAAACAGTTTATGTTTACCCAGGTACTGTACTTTCCTCAGGTAGTAGCACTTTACTGTTTACATTTACTGCTGTTGTGTCCCGAATGTTATATTATATATAACATTATATATAATAAGATTATAAATGAGGGCCACTGTCCGTATCCATCAGACCCAATGAACATGTTTTTGCATGCATGACTGACTTGTAAAGCTGGATTTAAACTTGACATGGAGGGGTGCAGTACAGGCCAAGCTAATAAATTATTGTTGCAAAAAGTTCTACTTGTGTTTGTCCAACTCTGTCGTGCAGCTGTGGACGGCCTGTGTGCCATTTTCCTCCTTTTCTGTAGACTTCAGACTGCATAATAACACTGAGTTTACCAACAGTCTGATGTTTTATAGATTCTGAACTAACGAGCTGACGAAAAGCTGAGTCTCACTTCACAAAATGTAACCAGCGACAGAAAGCAGTGCAACATTAGCTCCACATTATTCACTGAATCAGCGTGCATGTGTGACATTGTTGGGTGCAGAGAGGCGATCACACCACAGCTGCTGCTGACCACAGTTTTAGTCCACATCAGAAAACAGTTAAGTGACTGTTTGGAAGAGAAATATTCCCTCCACTTGGCCCTGAAAACTTCCAGATGCTGGAAGTCTTTGTAATTTTCTTTACATTTAAGAGACTCCGAGGAGAGCTGCGGGTATGAAGAAGTGGGAGCATGTGCATGAATATCAGCCAGTGGGTCCTTCACCACTGTGATATATGCATCATCATATTCTCAAAACAAAACCTAACTTGCCAGTGTCCAGAAAGATCCATCCATCCATCCATCCATCCATCCATTTTCATCCGCTTATGCAAGACTGGGTCGCAGGGGCAGCAGGCCTCAGACGTCCCTCTCCCCAGCAACACTTTCCAGCTTCTCCTGGGGGACCCCAATGTGTTCCCTGGCCAGATGAGATATGTAATCCCGCCAGTGTGTTCTGGGTCTGCCCCAGGGCCTCCTACCAGTGGTGCCGTTCCCGATACACCTCCAACGGGAGGCGTCCAGGAGGATCCTGATCAGATGCCCGAACATTGTCAACTGACCCCTTTCGATGCGAAGGAGCAGCAGCTCTACTCCAAGCTCCCTCCGTTTACTGAGCTCCTCACCCTATCTCTAAGGCTGAGCCCAGCCACCCCACAGAGGAAACTCATTTCGGCCGCTTGTATCCGCGATCACATTCTTTCGGTCACTACCCAGAGCTCATGACCATAGGTGAGGGTTGGGACGTAGATGGACCAGTAAATCGAAAGCTTTGCTCTCTGGCTCAGCTCCCTTTTCACCACGACAGTCCGGCGCAGCGCCTGCATTGCTGCAGAACCCGCACCAAACCGCCGATCCATCTCACGCACCATTCTACCCTCACTGCTGAAAAAGACCCTGAGATACTTGAACTCCCTCGCTTGAGGCAGTAACTCTTTCCCAATCCCGAAAGGCCACCGTTTTCCAGCAGAGAACCATGGCCTCAGATTTGGAGGTGCTGACTCTCATCCCAACCGTTTCACACTCGGCTGCAAACCACCCCAGTGCATGCTGGAGATCACGGTGTGATGAAGCCAACAGAACCACATCATCTGCAAAAAGCAGAGACGCAATTCTGAGGTCCCCAAACCGGACCCCTTCGTCCCCCCGGCTGTGCCTTGAGATCCTGTCCATGAAGATCACAAACAGAATCAGAGACAAGGGACAACCCTGGCAGAGGCCGACACCCACCGAGAACGTGTTTGATTTTACACCAAGTATGTGGACGCAGCTCTCACTTTGGTCATACAGGGACCGGATGGCTCGTAGCAGCGAGCCTGGTGCCCTGTACTCCTGCAGTACCTCCCACAAGACCCTCGAGGGACGCTGTCGTAAGCCTTCTCCAAGTCCACAAGGCACATGTAGACGGGATGGGCAAACTCCCACAAAAGACAGATACGAAAAAGTCACATCCTTTCAAGTCATCGTTCTCAAGTCAAAGTCAAGTGGAGTTTTTCATCAGTGTTGGTCAAGCAAGTCTCAAGTCCTCAAATTTGTGACTTGAGTTGGATTCGTGTCAAGTCACATGACTCGAGTCCCCCACCTCTGCCATTAAGGTTTGCAAACAGCTGAGGGGAGCTGGACGAACTTTACTGTAGGGCTGAAAGGACAGACAGCTTTAACTGTGTTTGATACAAGCCAATATTAATAAAGCCACACACGTGCCTCCAGGGTCTCTCTGACACCCTCTGTCCTAAGAGCCTCTATTAAAATAACAAAAAAACTCCGCCAGAAAATTGGCTTTAACACTCTAACTAAAATGGAGGGAGTCTCTGTCTCTCTGTCTGTCTGTTCTTCAACTGTTCATCTGATCATCTTCACACTTGGTGGATATATATCTGAGGACGGGCCGGGCGCCAGGACAAAGACACTGAGGGGGCTGGTAAAAATTGCGAGGCACTTTTTTTCTCCATAAAATAAAACCCCGTAGATGCAACCATGCAGTAGCCTCAGAAAGACTAAACAACAACAACATACGGCTCCTGTTTCAGCATCAGGGGATACAGCTGTGGCTGTGGTGGCAGTGTGATGTCACCAGTTGTTGCTCCCAAACACAACAATGCATCACAGTGAATAAGTGATACACAGATAATACTGCGTGTGTGTGTTTTCTGATGTGCTGGAGCTCCATCTGTTCACACTTCATGTTTTCACACTGCAAAATCAACAGTGTTTCAGTCACACCCATCACACACTCAACACTTAATTTGTCCTCATGAGAGATCGTCCAACAGCAGTTCAGTTTGAGGACAAATGTGGTGTGTTTGATTCGAGTGTCCAGCAGTAGAGTAGATGGAGTACACGTGCGGTAAATGCTGAGGTTCAGCGTCTGAAGACTTCCTGCGTCTCAGAGACACAAAGACAATGTTCTCCCATCTTTGCTGGTGTACGAATAAGTAGGAAATATTTGTAAGTACAAACCAATAATCAGTATCAATGAGAAGCTAACAGGTACTTTGACACTTCAGGTACAAAGAATATTAAATATTCACTCAGAGAACAGTTATGGAGTTATTAAGATACTTTACAGCAACTGGATGAGAAAAATCTTCTTCATGATTCCTTCCTCCCTTCCTGCTCCCACCAAAATAAAGTCAGTCAGAAAACACTGAACTACAGATGCATGGTGGAATAAATATCAGTCTGAGAGCTTCACAGTAGATCTATTCTATTGCACAAACTGTGCTCAGCTTTTTCTCTCTGCTATTTACAGACCAACACTCACTGGGTAATGTAGGAGATCTCAGCAGAGACAGAGACTAATCACAACCCCCACCACATAACAGTGATGACAAAGACAGAGGACCGCGTCACACTCTGCTTTAAAACTCCAGCTTCAGCTTTAATGATCTGTAAGCATCTCCTCCTGGACAGGTTGACTAAAGCAGCTTCTATATTCAGGGTCTGGTTCCTCTGCTGCGACGTGTAACAGCTCTGATTCCTCCATTAGTCACAGAGAGGAGTCCAGTTTATCATCGGTGAGCAGGCCATCGCTCCTGCTCCACCAAACCATCCATCAGTGGTGTTAGTTGTTGGAAAAGTTCAGAGAAGAAAAGATGAGATTAATTGCTGCGGCATCCTTTTCTCATCGGAGGAAGAGGAGGAGCAGCGGTCGCAGTAAACAACTTGTAAAATCCACAGTACAAAGGAAAACATGGTGGAGCGTCTTCAGGTGAAAGCAGGAACTCCTGTGTGACAAATCTGATCCTCAAGTAGCGAACATCACGTCAGCACCTGTATGTCTGTATGAACAGGATGACGTGTTAATGTGTGTGACCCTTCGCCGGAGAACTTAAAAGTTTCATGGCTGGGCAGTTGTGGCTCAGGGGTAAAGTGGGTTGTCCACTAATCGGATGATCAGCTGTTCGATCCCCAGCTCCTCGAGTCAGCATTTCCAGTCTGGCAAGATACTGAACCCCAAATTGCTCCCGCTGGCTGTTCCATCGCTGTGTGAGTGCACCTTGTTTGGTAGCAGGAACTTTAATCATTTACCCAGGATTTTGAAAAACCTCGGCACGTTTCCCCCAAAATTACTCAGGGAAAAAAACTCTCCCTCAACCCCAAACTTTCCCTGAAAAAAGTACCTAGTAGGGGGGTAGGAGAATTCTTGAGGGGTGGGGCTGTGTGCTGAAGAACGCTGATTGGTGGAACACACACTTGCAGCGTTCCACACTTCCGTGCCAGTGTGGCTGCAAACTTTATTTCATTTCTACAAGCTTCACTTGGTTTGTGTTTTGATCATTTGGAAAATGGAGCAAAAGAAGAGAAGCTACGAGAAGTGGACGGACGACGAGGTCCAGGCTCTTTGGAGCGTTTTTGCTGAGGAAGAAATTCAGCGGGACTTTGAGTCGGCGACTAGAAACGACCGAGTCTATGGAAGAATAGCCGACAAGCTGGTGGAGCTAAATATAGGGCACACGCTGAAACACATTCGTGAAAAGTTGAAGGAACTTAAACAAGATTTTAAGAAGCTTTGGGTGTTCCCAGTTGTCTTTGCTAATAACGTCTGTCGTCTTTTCCGTGCAGATCACATGGTTTTATATGTGATGTAGTAAAACACGAGGAACAACAGAACAACTTGAGCGTCCTCCATCCTGGCGTATTGTGTCACACAAATGATGATGCGGGCTTGTCGGTCGCCGTTTATGGCGTCATCGTGCTTGTTTGGCCTTCAGCTTCTTCTTACCGCCACCTACTGGAGTGGAGGTGTAGTGCAGTTTCTTTTACCACTCCCCCATACGTCATCAGCCTGATTTGAATACATTTTCCTTAACTTTGAGGTGTGGTGGAAACGCAAACCACACAGATTACCAGGAATTCTTTTACCCAGGTAAATAAATTCCTGGAAATAAAAGTTCCTGGAAATGTTGGTGGAAAAGGGGCTAATGAGATCCAGGAGCTCCTTACCCTCCAGGCAGAGGATAAGACCAGCCGCCACATAACAGGGACATTTAGTGATTGTAATTGCCATGTTTCACCATTGTTGTTGTTTATAAAGTGCTACCCGACAGGTAACCCACAAAAACCTTTGTAACGGGTAAAAATATAGATATAAATATATAAATTTACAAATGACGATGAATTACACGCTGGCGGGAAGAGGGTGAGTAATACTTTAACATCTAAATCACTATTATCAAGCCGCAATTCCTTTTGTCTTGACAGTGAATGACACAAGTGGAACCTTTGACCCTGTCGTCACATTGGTCACTGGCGTGGAGGACTCCAGCCATGAAACTCTGCAGCCCGAGGATGAGATGGCAGCCTACATGGAGTTCAAGACACCCAAAGACGCCCATTAGCTGTGAGTCTCACTCTCAAATTTAATCACAATCCATTAAGGAGGAGTTTTGAGATCTTTGCCTAGTATAAAGTGGAAGACAGATCTTTGTCAGAGCCTCGTCATTAAATGTGACACAGAACGCTGAGGAGTTTCTCAGAAATTCTCAGATATGAACCTTCGCTGCTCTTCTCTGCTTTATACTTCATATTACTGCACATGGAATATTCTCAGCTTTGGAATATTGATGAGACAAAAAGTAATTTAAATGAGTCATTTTTCTGTAATTCTCAAACATCTTGTAGACTCCACTGTTACTGACTTCATTCTGACACAACAGCTGATGACGAAAAAGATTCAGAGTCAACAATAAAAACTACTCGACTGAAGCATCTGCTGTAACCTGCTGGGTGAGAGAATAAAAACGTCAATGTCCACACTTCTCTTTCTCTCCTTTTACATCTCTCTCTTCTGCTCCCGTGTGTGTGTTCATGTGTGTGACCTCCTTGTCTTTATCCAGAGTATTGGGCTCAGCCAGCCGAGCGCTGCCGCTGTCAGCAGTTCGCTGCCTCTCCAGAAAGAAAAGTCCTGACTCCTGCACTTCTAGTTAAAGCAGTAATCTGCGCCCTCGCTGCTTATTCCCCGAGGTCAGAGCCACAAATTAGAAACCTGAACATCTTGTATTGTTGTCTGTGATAAAGAACCTGCAGCTGGAGTTTTCATCCATCCAGGGACGGTTTGCTGAGCACATGCAGTTTATCTATGCGGAGAGAAACATGTCTCCTCTCAGACTGCATTTATTCAGCAGCCCCTGCTCCGTCACACTCACACTGTTCATTTACAACTGGAAGCCGCCCGGTGCAACCACAGGTCTCTGCTCGCCACCGTCCAGCCAACTCCACAGAACAATCACTGTTCTATTAAAGTTATCAGGTCATCACAAGAAGACAGAAAATTGATTAATGCAACAGAATTTGCTCTTTTCAGGAGTTCCAGTTTAGTGTCTTTCTTTGAATCATACAAGTCCTGTCTGCGTGAACCTTTTGTCCCATGCAATGGTAAGACACATGAGATGTTTCTTCCACCAACACGTCTCTCATTTCAGTGTAGAGCATCAGACTGAATTTACCAACGCACCATGTTAGGTCACTCACTCTCCGGGACCGCCAGTGTTACTGGAAGAAGTAAACACTGACCAACGGGACCAGACTGGCCGACCCGTATGCTCTCACTCAGTGGATGGATGATGTCACAGGAAGCCAATCTTGTTTGTTTTGCTATGAAAGCTAACGTTAGCTAATGTGCTAAAAAGTTAGCGTTCCAGAGAAATCCAATCTTCCTCTTAATAGCTCCCCAGTTTCTGATGAGGTGGACATGATAACCCTTAATACACATAACGTTCTTCATCCCTACAACAGGAAATACTTTGTCCCTAACCTGATATGAAGTGTGCGCTGCACATGTGAGCATTTTTGATGATGGCCTCCGTCCAGTCCTTTGGTCTTATCACATTTAACCATCTTTGTTTTTGTTGACGGGCAGTGGCGGCTGGTTTTGAGCCATGACTCCTTCTATTCTGGCTCCCAATAACACAACAAGACCACATGTTAAGACTCAACAACATCGTAGCTAACCTTCATTTTTTTACTTGACTTGTCAGCTGAGCTGTCTGGGAGTTTTTCTAAGTGAAAGGAGCCGTTCAAAAGTTCAGTGGTGTCTTATATTCTTGCTGTGGCAGCTTGGCTACAAGTAAGGGTGCATCAAAGGGACAAAGTAGGAACATGCAATTAACGTGATTAGAAAAAAAAACAACAAAAAAAGGTGTTCAGACCTAAATTGCATTGTGATTGACATTTTAATTCTGACAGACCCTCTTTAAACACTTTAACAAAGATCCAGGGGTCAGTGTGCAGGTGTTAGTCTTCAATCAATGCCGTGTCCAGAGAGCCTTGCACATATGATGTGTATAACTACACTCCTTTGAAAACATGTTCTTAACTAAAATATTAAGAACAAAAGATATGCTCCATTGAGGTTTTTTTGATTGTTTGCAGTTTTAAATATCATGTTGTTTGTGTTGATTCTCTCCTGTCAGACTCAAATAAAACACATTTATTAACCTATCAGAAAAACTGAGCCACAGAGGGAGTGACCGAGCATCACAGATTCTCATCTCACCAAAACTCCAAAAATCAATGGGGAAGCCTCGGGTCAGCGCCGCGCTGCAATTATCCAGAATGGCCGAAGTGGCCTTTAACAGATCCAGAGACTAATGTGTTGTGACTGAAGCAAACGGACGGGTGGGTCTGATTATCTCTCTGCACGCAGCTGCCCTCCCTTAACACACAATTACCTCATCACTGATACACTCAACAAACACATGTGAGCACACACATATACATTAGTGTGTGAATGCACTGATCACACCTGCGTCTGGTGAACAGAGGAGGATAATCCTGAGATAAGCTGCTGTCCAATCAAAGACAATATTGATCAGTGTGAAACTGGATTAATACCTGACACTGTTTCCGTCTGCTGCTTTGGCAGGTGCGTGTTTCTGTTCATCATGTTTGTAGGATCGACAACTCCAGCTCCAGAGACGTTGGGACGCTGTGTAAAACGTAAATAAATTAAGAATGCAATGATTTGCAAATTATTTTTTGACCTATATTCAATTGAATACAGAACAAGCACAAGATATTTAATGTTCACGCTGTTGAAAAGAGACTTTATGACTCGAGGTTGGTCTTAAAGACACAACTTACAACTTCACATATGGCAACAATGAGACAGCACCGAAGAGCAGTTCACCGAACATTCTTACACTCCTCCTCAGATAAACTTCATACCTAACTTTCCATGTGTGTGTGATTTCCTGTCGTTTTGAGAACTCAATTTGTTCTTCAAACAACACCTATTTCCCCATCACAGTGTTTGCCAGGTCACTCTGCTCAAAGACTTCTCCCCAGAGTGAGACCATTCAGTGTTGCTCAGTTTTAGTGAACATGTTTTGCAGGGTCAAGTATTTCTTGGCCTTTTTGCCACCACAACACACTCACTACACGCCTGCAACACGTTCCAAAAAAGTTGTCACAGGAGCACGTTTACCACTGTGTGACATCACCTTTTCTTTCAACAACACTGAGTAAGTGTTTGGGCACTGAGGACACTAATCGTTGAAGCTTTTAAAGTGAAATTTTCTCTCCTATTTTTGCTTGATATACGACTCTATTTGCAGCACAGTCTGGGAGCTCTGTTGTTGTATTTTGGGCTTTGTAATACCCCGCATATTTTCAACAGGAGACAGGTGTGGACTGCAGGCAGGTCAGTCAAGCACTGTTTCACTACAAAGCCACGCTGTTGGAACACGTGCACGATGTGTCTCATTGTCTCGCTGGAGTAAGCAGGGACGTCCCTGAAAAAGACATCGTCTGGATGGAAGCATGTGTTGCTCCCAAACCTGAATGAACCTTTCAGCATTCATGGGTCACCAAACAGTACAACAAAAAAAACCTGTCTGATTGATATGACAAAAAAGAGTCTATGTTGGCACAGCTAGGAAAGTAAGTGAAATAACAGGGTTTTCTCATTCTGAAGTCGTCAAATACCAACGAATTGTCAGTGATTTCGGCGTCAGACATGATGCATCGGTATGATTCGCTGGCGGACCACATCAATTTGTGCCTGTCGTACCTGTCGTGGCGGTATGATATTCCGCTGGGAGGCTTCAATTTAAAATGCTGCAGGTAAAAACGTAATATATGGAGCAGGAGAGTCCCTGTAGGGCGGGTAGGAGGGAGAGTGGGTCGCACAAACACCAGACTTTCACTAGGCTAGTGTTCACTTCCTGTATGAATGTAGAGCCAAACCATGAGCCAAACCTACTGTAAAGTCTTAGGGCTGCTGTGAAACTGCACCATTTTGTGGCTCTCTAGCCCAGTTACATTGGCGTGTGGGTACCTCCTCTGCCGCCCTTTTTCTAAACCAAACCATGTGCTGTTGTTGTTGACCCAGCGCTGGTTTCAGCTTCTCAGAACATCTACTGCAGATATAGGAGGAAACCTATGGTGTAATATGTAGATGTGAAAGTCCACAGGCAAGGTGGCGATATGTGATGACTTGGGATGAGAACGTGCTGAAAACTATGACCTAGGACTCTGATTACACAGAAAGCATTTTACAGGTAATAAAACATGAGGTGCATCGCACTGCCAACCATCCCATCATGTCCTTACACTAACCTTCCTGTGTAATCAATCTGTTTTATTTGACAGTAATCAGTGTGTAGTTCCTGACATGTTGAGGCAGAGGGTACTGTCTGTAGCTCTGGTTGAGGGTGAGAGGCTGTCAGCAGATAAACAGAGATCTGTGTGGGTACATGAGACCCTAAAAAAGAGGGTGGATCATGGGGAGTACCTCCAGTTGGTCCAGGAGCTTCACCTCCATGATGGACATTTGCAGGCATATTTCAGGATGACTCGGGGGCAGTTTGACAACCTGCTGTCTATCCTCACCAGGCTGAGCTCATAAAGACAAATTGTTGGTCTCAGTGCTTCACATTGAATGGCACTATTTCTTGCCAGACGCTGGGTATTCAAATATAAATATTTGGCATGTTTGGACTTACATGAAATATAAAAAGTGTGTACTGGCTGACTGCTGTGTTGCTACAGTGAGAGAAGAGGCACAAACATTTATCAGCAGTGAAACAAATACAACGTTAGCACAGACTTCTCCTGTTAGCTTCACGACAGTTTCTCAGAGAGTCATCAGATGATTCTGAGTGAGCGTACAGCACCAGCAGTATGTAATGCAGTTCTGTGGACTCACATCACCGTGCCAAAACATCCCTGATTTATCGGCCGGCGGTAAGTGGAGCGCCGAGGCTGCTCCATGAACATCAGACCATTAAAAGTCAAATCAGATTCCTGCTCACACAAGGAGACCCTGCAGGCAGCAGCGTTTGATTTATTATCCCAACATGCTCGCTGGCAATCACATCCGTTCATACTGACCCACCTCTTCACAGTAAATAAGAGCTGGGATCAGCAGGAGACTGATGGGAGGGCACGCTCAAGGGCCATCCACATACATCAGGCCACCACGCTCGACTCAATAAACCAGGTGCTTCACTCGGCTCATTTACATCTCCGAAGTCATCTGTAAACACACACACACACACACACACACACACAATGTACTCTGTGTTCTCACTGTGTCCCGATCGGTTCAGGAGAACATGACGACTAAAGCTGCACTCAAGTGAAAATAAAAGCACATCCTGTTTCACCTCTAGTTTCAAACATGGTGAAATAAAGATGATAAAACTATAAATAGTAGTTAGTTTTATTAGATTTTTAGTTACAGTCTGCTTTATGAGGAGGAGCCTTTTTAAAGGACTGCACCATTTTCATTTCCAAGTGCAGGGTTGGGGAGTGAAGGAATACAAGTAACGACGTTATGTATTTAAAATACAAAACACGAGTAACTAAATAGAGCAGGGTTTGGCAACTTTTAATATCAAAAGAGCCATTTTTTACCAAAAAAAGGATCTTAATCTAACAAAATAAGGAAAGGTTAGTTAATGAAGAAGTGCAGGTGAGTCAGCAGAGGGCCGTCAGCCAACAGGAAGCTCAGTGAGCGCCGTTGTTTTCTTGGACAGCTCGGCTCTCGTGTGGAGCTGAACCACGTTAGAATTAATTAAAGGACGATCCGAGGGTTGTCTTGTGACATGATCCCTCCTGTGACGACAGGAAGCCGCGAGGTGAAACATCCTGCCCACGCCCAACACCTCGGATCAGAGCTCACACTGCGGCCGTCTGCCACCACAGAGGAAGATAAGGACACGCCCACTGTCAGCTGACGGCTCTTTCAGGGGGTTTAGAGCAGCTAGTGCTGATATTAGGAAGACAGAAGAGGAACAGAACTACAGGTTACAAACCTGGAAACTACAAACACCAGGTGTCACATCGATGCAAATAACAGAAATATTCATAAACCAGAGTAAAGACATGTAGCATGTTTGTAAATCAAGTTTTTGCTTCAATGGAAGAGTGGCTGAAATGTCTTTTCCTCCAAGATAGCACATACTCTTGTTCAGCAACTACAACGCAGCCCCTGATTGGTTGCTTATGGTGTCAGCTGTGGTGCAGATCCCTGATTGGCCTGGACTGAAATTTTAATTTGTGGAAAGTGTTCGGGGCGGCACAGAGTCCAGACTGATAAGGAGTGTGAAACCAATTGTTGGGCTTATGTCATCAGGACGGTCTCACCAGGCTACTTGTTCAGATCCTCATCCTCATTACATCACTGAGCTGCCATGAAAACATTTTATTTTTAGGGTTCCCACAAATTTCATGGTCAAAATTTCCAAACATTTCAAGAGCCCATAGTAAAACATATCAGAATCAAACTGTACTCAAACATACCTTCAGCTAGATGGCAAACATAACGAGAGAGAGACGAAACACAGAGAGAAAATGAAGACGTACGTATTGATAACTAAATGTTGTCCCACATCGACACATATTAGAGCTACATGAACGTCGACAGCTACAGAAAATTAATTTGCGTTGAGAAATTTCTTTACACTTATAAAATTCCATGACCTCTTTTCCTGGTTTTCCATGACCCTGTATTTTTCCACAGTTGCTCAATTAATGCTAATCAAAATGCTAATTTTTTAACCACATTTCTTTGTGAATTTGGATTCATAAGGGCTACAGAGCTGACCTGTTGTGGTCCAGACTCACCTGATAGCAATATTATCTGATTAATTTATTTAAAAATGGAAACTTAACAGTACTCGAGCAGCATTTCTGCCTTTTTGGAAACCAGGAAGTGACACAGGAGTGCCTGTGTTTTAGCTTTTATGCCTAATTAAATGTTTTTGTAGAAGTCTGAGTTGACAGAAATGTGGACACATCATTTAAGGGCCAACATTTTTATAAAACATGTATTGTAAACAAAGATGATTACAAGAACATTTTACACTGATCTTATTAGTACATACTGTTTGTTTTACATTTAAAAGGTATAAATTCATGTCTGGGACATGGCTGTTTTCTGGCACAGGGAATGATTAAGTAAAAAAAAAAGAAGCAGTCCAAAATATTTTATAAATCATATTTTTTCATATAAATAAATCCCTTAAATATAATATTTCACCTCTTATACAGAATTGGTGTGATGATAAGTTATAGTTTTAAGGCTTTTTTTGGTAGGACGATTTGACCCAATTCTCAAGAACAGGTGACATTTATAAACCCAACTGCTGTTGAATCACTGAACTCCTGAGCTCATCACATGACACTGTGACTTCATCTCTAACATACCTCTATTTATCAACACATCATGAAGGGGACTTCCTTTAAACGGTGTGTTCAGGTAACCATTCAGTCAGTGAAGAAGGTTTGACGTATTTGGACAAACCAAACACAAGAAACATTAAAAAATTGTATAAATGAATTTTTGACACTAAATATGAAATTTTAAGACTTGTATTTTAAGTAATATGTTGCTTAAATTTGGGCAAAATATACTGAAACTGTCTAATGGTGGATTTAATTGGCATTTACATTCAGCTTATTTTAAGAGGCACTATTTTATGTCTCAGATTCTTGTTTTTTTCAGTCGTGATTTTTTTCTAAATATAAAATGAGCAACGTTGGAGGCCCAGCATAGTATGCATTTGATAATAAATAAGTTGTATAAACATTACCATGTATGGCTCCTTTAGATTGAAACTGACTTCAACCTAAAACCATCTGAACTCTCGTCATTAATGAGACAAATTAACAAAAATCACATCTCCTAACTCAGCAATCAGAGCTCCAGACAAACAACATTTACAAAGAGACTCAGTTTAATATCAAAAAAGCATATTTTACATAAAAACAATATATTACAGCGCTGACAGTTTTTCACTGTGTACAGAAACAGATAGAGTGAGTGAGCTGCGCCCTCTGCTGGAGGCAGGCAGTTACTGCTGCTGTGTTTGTGTTTCCTGTTGTCTCCCCCCAGTTTGACCTCAGCTGATGTGTCTCAGGAGTCGTTGGGGAGACCGAACAGTTTGACGGTGCCGGCCTCTCGGTTGTTGTCGTATTTGCCCTCCTTGTCGTCGCAGGCGTAGGCCAGCAGCGGCCTCTTTGGGTGCCAGGCGACGGTGAAGGTCGGAGAATCACACTGAACCTCCCACAGCTTCTCTCCTGCACACATGAACACACACACACACACATCAGGTGAGCTGAAACACTGAGCTCAGTTAAGCCCAGTTCAGACCAAAGATTTGCGACGAGACAGCAGTGTGAAATGTCTGGACATTCAGCTCTCTGGATCTCTGTGGCGTTTTTCTTGTAACAGAACTGGGAGCAGATGGTCAACATCCTCCAGACTGGGTCACCAGGTAACAACACATATTAATAGCTAACTGTAGCATCACGCTGCTAGCGGTATTAATGGGTTAAAAAAACAGAGTCGAGCCTTTTTGGTGTGAGTTCGTTGGGGCTGCTGCTAATAAGCTTGTGCTAACGCTCTGGAGACGGCCCTTCAGTGCCATGTCTGGTCTGTTTAATAGCTGCAGGGAGTTTGTTGATCTGGTGGGATGTCAGGTGGTCCTGTGTTCGGCTTAATATGAAACCAGTTTAAATATGTTAACATAAACCCGTCTCTACTGCTCAGGTTTCATCACCCAAGAAATAAACTGTCACCTTCTCTCACACTGACCTGTTTCCACCTCTGCGATGTCTATGAAGTGATCCTCAGAGGCCGAGGCCAACATCCTGCCATCGTGGCTGAAGCTCAGCGTCCTCACAGGCCAGTCCAGCCTGCAGCGTCAGCAGCAGCCAATAAAAGGACAGATTCAGCCATGAGATGACATCACAGGGTCGAGTCATGATGATACAGACTCATCGACACATGCGGAGAGAAGGTGAAGCGCATAAACACTGACCTGGAGAAGCAGCGGACACACACCAGCTCATCCACATCCCACAGGCTGACGAGGGCGTCGGCACTTCCTGTGGCGAAGTATTTCCCCGTGGGATCAAACTTGATGCAGATGCAGTTGGACGGGTGAGCGTTGATGGACTGGATGGGCTTCAGCTCGGGATAACTGCAAACACACACACACACTGTTCACTTCAGCTCCGAAACACACGACTACAGACACAGAGCACAGAGAGGTCACACCTCTACAGAACACACAGAGTTCACACAGGTTCATCTAACAGCATGTTGACACCAGGTGCATGTGTGGTTTGTTTTAACTGATCTGTGTACAGGTGAACAAAGGTGTGTTTTACAGTGAAGACAATAGACTGTGGATCACCCAAAAGCCCTGACAGAAAAGCTCCATTTACCTGAGTGGGTTTTCCTTTGGAAACCTCCGTGTTGTGTCGAGACGGGACGGAAAAGTGCTTTATGCGGCCCGTGATGATGTCACAGTGAAGTTGACCTTTGACTTTTTGATGTAAAATGTCATCACTTCATCATTTCATCCAGTTAGACATTTGTTTGACCTGTGACCACCAAATTCTAGTCAATTCATTCTTGAGTCCAAGTGGACATTTGTGCCAAATTGGACGAAATTCCCTCAAGGTGTTAGTGAGATACCGCATGCACGAGAATGAGACAGACACGAGGTCACAGTGACCTGTGACCACCAAATTCTAATGAGTTCGTTCTTGAATCAAAATGGACGTTAAGCTACAACACACAACGTTCCTGATGACGACCTGTGAGTTGTGAGTTGGGTCTTTTCCCTACAGTGTGCCTCGGATTGTTTTTGAAGGAGACTTGCATTTTATATTTTTTGATTGAGAGTATATGTCACCCATGCAATGAGCCCTGCACAAAACACAGAACATAAGAGAGAACACCTGAAGTATCCAAAGAGCACCTGTATGTGACAGCTACTAAGCCCCAGCAGTGCTTCACCTCCTTTGGCTTCAAAATGGACGTTTGTTCTAAATTTGAGGAAATACCCTCGGGATGTTCTTGAGATCTCCCGTTGATGAGAATGAAACAGATGCAATGTCACAGTGACCTCTGACCACCAAAAACTAACCAGTTCATTGTTGAGTACAAGTTGACATCTGTTCAAGATTTAAAGAAATTCCCCTCAGATGTTCTTGAGATATCATGTTCACAAGAATGGGACGGACAGACGAACAGATAACCTGAAAACATGACGCCTCAGGCCACAGCTATCACCTTCATGGAGGTATAAAAACAAAGGCAGTGAAAATATTTAAATTCTTTGAAAGAGACGAAGACCGTCAACCTGATGATACCGCCGTAAAGCAGAGACATCAGATGCTGCCTGTGAAGGAGCTGACTGAGAGAAAGGCTGCGGTCACTCACACCTCTGTGGTCAAACCAGCAGTGCACCCGTATTCTGAAACGGCCCAGGATACTCACATGTGACTACACTTTTCAAAATAATATGTTCATACAAAATATGTACAGTACTGGTTGGATTAAATCCACAGGAGGTATACAATGTGATGCCTTTGTTCCTTATAAATCCAATTAGACTGGACTTTGACTTTTGGTTGCAGGAAAAAGAAAATTCTGACAATGACTGATCGATAAGAACAACTCTGAGGCAGGACGACATAAAGCCAAAAACTCTTGAGAGTCATGTGACTTCTGTTCAATGCCAGAATGAGAGAACAATGATCAGGAAACAGTATAGAAGAAAAGTGAACAGTGGTGTCAGATGGTGGGATCAATGTGGAAAACTGCACAATGTCTCTCCTGCAGGAAAATAAAACGGCTTAAAGTTTCTACCGCGACACCCTCTGCAGATAGTGGCTTCGCTCAGGCAGCTGGCAGCTGTCCGAGTGTGAAAACTGATCGCAAGCACAGTACAGACAGCTTTTCATGAATACGTACAAGTTGGGAAAAACAAATTCAGAGATGGTTCGTGCGGCAGGACTCGCTCTGTTCCTACCTCAGGATATTGATGCAGCCGTTGCCGTTTGTGAGGAAGAACATGTCGTTGTCGTTGTTCCAGGAGATCTCGTTCACCTCGAACTTGAACTGCTCCTCTGCCTTGGAGCGGTGCGTCTTGGCGTCGATGAAGGTCACCACATCATCTTTGTTCCCAACAGCTATGGTCTGACCGTCAGGGCTCCAACAGATGTTGATGTTCTCTCCTAAAAAACATGATATGAGACTTGTTAAAAGGGCAGTGGTTTATCTGGGATTACCTATTGACTTGTCACGTCCTGAACTCGTGTGTTTTGACTACGTTACGTTAAATGGCTCTTAGGTTTCATGTTCTGCGGTGAATAAATGACTTTACTTTTTGTTGATGAGGGAAGCGGAGCAGCAGGGAGGGAGCAGGGTGTCTCCTCGGCTCTGTCAGTCGTAGGAGGTGTCATTCAGAACGTGTTACTGTAAAAACTAGCGTCTGGAGTCCTGCTGCGAAGCTTCAGGCTCTTAGTTTGCTGCCATGCTAACTTCCAAATATTATCCATAAATATTACGGTTTACATGACTGTTTTTATGGTGATCAGAATTCACATCTTGCCTCACTTTAAAGCCTCTTTCCCACTGCACAAAAAACCCACCAACACCCGCTGACAGCTGCCTTTTGTATTTAATGGAAAAGGTTACAACTGGCATTCACACCTAGGTGTGAAAAATCTGGGTTTATTGGTATATCTGGGTCCAATCAGCAGTGATGGAAATACAACACCCAGGTAAACGTGCTTATTTTATCCCGTTCACCAGCAAGACGCAATGACGCACCACCACAAAATACTGTCTGCTCGAGCAGCACTCAAAAATCATTCAAATTATTCTGTACTGAGTTTGAAAGACAGACTGAATAGGTAAGAAATATTTAAAAAGAAAAAAAGATTTAACCACCGTAACATTTCCCCTGGCCTCCATGCTGCTTTCCACCTGTTTTTAGGCTTGTACCTGATGTCAAACATGTCTGACCAGTAAAAAAAAAAACAAAAAAACAATAGGCATACTTGCATGGCCTTTAGTGCCTTGTTCATGGCTGCAGAACCATGAACACGGTACTGGGAAAGGAGCATATAACCTAGGGCTGCACAATTATGGCCAAAATGAAAATCACGATTATTTATCATTGTTATTTAGTGTTTCAGGGACAAAATATTTTTATTGCACTCTCATTTAAATCAACAGAGCTCCACGTCCACTTCCATGTTGTGATACATTCCTGCTAATGTACGAATATCTGCATCAAAATTAGACTTAAAATAAGGTTCTTATTCACCTGAACTCAGTGCATCTCCTATGGATACATCTCCACTGCTGTATTGTTGTCTGAGATGACGCTGGACCCGGACAGGGATTAACAGTACAGTAACATCATCAGACTGCAAATTGTGATGTTTTTTAGGTGGTTTAACAGATAAATAGTGTTGCTTTGTGGCACAGACACAAGTCTGGTCTTGATTAATTGAACAGCCCTGCTGTAGCCTACTTTCAGTGTGCTTTCCACGTTTCCACGTTTTAAAAACTTGCATACATGCTAATTTAGGTGGAAAAGATGTACAATCAAATTCATCCAGTTTGTCAAAAGCAAAACAGCGAAAACTTACATTTTAGAATTGCTAATTCTATTATTTTTTACATTAAGATAAAAACTCCAGCCACCACATGACCAAAGTTCCCACCTTTGGTGTTGACGGTGGCGATGCATTTGGTGGTGCGGACGTCCCATATGCGAATGGTCTTGTCTCCGGATGCTGTGACAAACAGATCAGGGTTGGTTGGATGCCAGCAGAGCTGATCCACACTGTCGCCATGACCTCTGTAGTTATTCTCTTTCACCTGAGGACACAGACAAACACAACATTTAACACATTCAACTGCTACTCAAACATTTCTATACCCCAAGAGCTCACATACTGGTAACGTCACTGGTGTATAAATAACACCCCATATGAACACTTAATACAGTCCATTAAGCTCTTTGTAAGAGAGCTACACACTGGCTGTTTGGACGTTTACTATAATAATAATGGAACAAAGTAGTTGTTTTAGTGTGTTCATGTTAAAGGCTGTAATGTATAAGGTCTAAACACGTTCATTTAGTCTGAGTTTCGTCTCCACCGTTTTAAGTTGAGCCGCCCATTCATTCGCTGAGGCTAGGCTAACGCTAGCATGCTAACCGGGCAGTGACTCACCAAACGGTCTTTTTCCAGGATGAACACACTCGCTGTTTTATCAAAAGATCCAGAGGCCAGTCTTCTTCCATCACAGCTCCACGCCACCGAGTGGACCTTCGCCGTGTGAGCCGGGAACTCTCGACTTTTGTTGTTATTTTTGAAGCTCTCCTGCATCTCCTGGTAGTACTGCGACGCCATCTTGAAACTGGACGTGACGCGTTGGTGTCGTTCGGGAAACAGCGGTTAATGAAGATGCCGCCATCTTGTGGTCGGGAGGGGCAACTGAACTCTACATGGCGAACAAAGGCAGTGAGAAAATAAATAAATAAAATAAATAAAATGAAATAAAAAATTAAAAAATAAATATTTTTTAAAAAGGGAAATAAAAATAAAATAAATAAATAAGTGAAATAAAATAATAATTAAAAAAAAAAAAGATTGAGACTAGAAGATTTATGTAAGGTACAAATCTTAAGTCTCACAAAATAAAATAAAATAAAATAAAATAAATCACCTCAAAGGGCAATTTCACCCAAATTAAAAAAGAACAAATCATTCAAATGTTGCTGACACTGAGTCTTTCAGGGTGGGAGCAGAAGTTTCTAAGAGACAAACTGGATCAGTTAAACTAGATCAATACCAGTGTGGGTCAGTGAGAATCTTTTTAGGTCCCAACAACTCAGACTATATGTTGGTACATATCTTTCTTTCTAGTGGAAGCTTTTGTGATGTCTTTTTCAAATAAGGACACAGTCACCGGTTTTAGTTTCAGTTTATTTCAAGTGATGCTAAAATGAAAATCCATGTTGTTAAAAAAACTTTTCAACACTCCATTTATATCCCAAACACACACAATATCTATAGTCAGCCAAACTCTGTCAGATACAGTAAATCCCTTTGTTCAACAAACTATGCAATCAGTGCAAGGACCCAAAACATAATGCAGCTGCAGGCTGTCTGCAGGCTGGAGCAAGGCCTCCATGTGCATCATGTCCAGGCCAGAGTGAGGCCTCCATGTGCATCATGTTCAGGACTGCTGCAGCTCAGCGGCTCCTGTGTGTTGATTAACGTGCAGCCTGATTAACTCCCTTACGCCTGCTCCTTTGCATTAGAATCAAATACACTGAATGGACAGAACAAAATGCACTTTTAAATGTGATCCTGTGTTTTAAGAAAGAATGACAAGGCGTGAAAGCATCATACAAATGTGCCTTATGTAATTGCATACTTTTCAAAATTCTTATTGACGTTGCATCACGTGTCAGGAAAGCTATATATATAGACAGTACAGCCCTACGAAATAAAAGTCAAGGAATGCACGGTGAAATGTGACGCTGAGTACAGAAACAACGAGGGCGTCTCAGTTTCAGTGAGGAAGGCGTGTGGAAGACATCTTGTCTCTGGTAGAGGGACCTTTTCACAGCATAAAATGTAAGTGAGGACGTACAGGTGTCTGTGGAGAGGTAGACAAAGAACACCTCGCTCCCCCGAAGCCCGTCTGATCCCTCACTCATTCAACCACTCGTTTTAAAACAATGGCTTACAGTTTGCTGTCAACACCTGCAGAGTGGGTTTGTCCCGAGGACCCTGAGAACATTTTGGTTCGATGTGATTCAGTTGGAACTGTGCTACTGTCTCTGCTGTTGTTTCTCTAAACCTGAAGCATCACTCACATTTCTATTCCACATGCGTCACAAGCCTCACGACACGCTGATAGTCGACACGCTGAAACCTGGACTGGAGCCTCAGCAGCTGCAGTGGGAGCAAAGGAAAGATCCTCTCCACGTGCAGCGCGTTCTGGACAGTACTTTAAATTGACCCTGGTTGTAAATATTGTTCCTGGGTGTTTTCACTCAGCCTCCCTCCATTCAGACTCAGGAAGAGGTTGGACTAAACAGAGGAGATACTCTAAATACCTGGAGACGACAGTCAGGGCTGCACAGTCAGACCTCAACACATCAGTCAGTTTGAGCCTGAAGAGAGGGTCCATTGACTTTGTTTTTCTGGAGCTCTCGGCCACATGGCGGAGTCTTCATCAGTGAAAACTATGTTCAGTGGATCTGGTGATATCACAGTTAGGGCTGGGACCACTGACGGATAGATGAACATTAACTGATCGAACTGAGAGAAGAATTTGTTTTGTGTTTTTGTAAAGGAGAGGACAAGGCCCGAGGGGAATGATGGCGGCATGTCAGGTTGCAATGAAACTTGTTGTGTCTGCTTATGAACCCCAGAGAATCTAGCGACCTCTTGACCTTTCCAGTCACACCAGGGACACCACCAGTCAGTACGTTTACGTGACATTAGAGAAAATTGGTTTATTGTGTTAGTCCGACTAAAACTGGACTTTTAAAATCCAGTTTTAGTCGTACTGACACAACAAAAGTACCAAACAAAAGTTATCCTTCCACGACTGGAAGCTAAGTCATCAGTATGTTTCCATCATCCACTAATTTAGTTTTGTTTGGTTTTTCTTAGGGCCAAAACACAGAGACAGTTTTCAGTGTATGACCCCACACCAGCGGTGGCTGGACGTGCGCCGGCACTCATGGATGTGCCACCCCATGACACTTCACACCTATGCCCTATTTCCTGCCTCATCGCCCCTGGTATTAAATGCATGTTCCACTTCTCGCACTCTGCTTCTACATACCAGCTCCCGTAGCAGCTCGACTCCTCTCCTCACCATGGATGCATACAGAGAACTCTGAAACTGTCGCTGTTTCTCGTTTGTGACAAATCGGTCGTGAAATATCCTGAGCTAAACGACCCACACTCCAAAAAGATTCTTCCTGGTGAGTCACAGCTCTGGAGATCGGCTCGAAATCAAGTTTAGCAGAGGGCTGTCGACACCTGAAAAAGCTAATGCAGAGGTGGAGGAAGTACAGATCTTTCGGAAAAAGTGGTAATAACTTTGCGTGGTCGTCTGTTGACGAAGTGCAGCGCCATGCATCTAGTGTGCGCTAGGGGCGACACCTGACACACATCATATGACATGCAGCTTAAGACTTAAGCTATTTTCATGCATTGACATTTTTTCCACACTGATAATTATTAATTCAAATTACTAACAACATTTTCATTTCAGCAGTTTGTCCCAGCCCTAATCAATCATCCGCCTCAGCGGCCGGAGGAAAAGCGCCCTTTAACAAAGTCAGCCGTGTTTCAGTATTGCCACTGATAAAGTTAGTAAAATGTGAATCAACTGTGCAGCTCTGAGAGTGAAGAAGAGGAGGAGCAGCAGAAGTAGGAGAGCTGGATTCTAAAAAAGTACAGTGCATTCCTTCTGATGACACAAAGTGATCGTGAACACATCCTCTGTGCATCAAACAGAAAACAGAAAGAAGAACATCAACCTAAAGTTCTGCAGTCATTGTACAAGTGTCTGAAGAAAACTGAGGTTCTGTGCAAAGAAGTGCAGCTTCCCTCGTCCAGTTCAGCCTGTCTGTCTGTCCTCCAGGATCCAGTGGTGGACAGACAGACTGATAAGATGAGCCATTGTAGAGAGCCCCTCACTGACTGCTCTGTCGCCACCGTCTGTCATTAACCAGAGAGCCTGTTTTACTGTAGTTTCACTGAGCTGTGAAAACATTCAATCCCTAAAACTTAACTTTATTTTATCACATATGTCAACTTCAATTTACAGTCTTTCATGTGAATAAATTTAAGATGCCTAACGAAACAATGTTTACAGATACTTCTTTGTGTCAGAATTTTAGTTTTCCCTGCAATAACAGCGATGAGCGACAGATACAGTTTGTCTCAGGGCTTCTACAATGGCTGCAGTCAGGTCAGGGTGCGTTCACATCCATCATATCTGCAACACGTCCAACTTCACTTCATTTGTGACATTTTAAACTCATAGTGGTGAAAAAGCTTCAGGAAATGGAATCAGCTACATGTTAGTCATGTGACGTTACCTCACAGCGCCTCGTTAGATTTTAAATGTGTAAATCTGAAAAAAATACAAATACAAAACCTTTCCACTTCATAAATGCTAAATAAATGTGTGACCGCACCCTGAACCTGCTGATGTCAGAGTGAAAGTCGATGACGTCACTCTCAGATACGGAGCCCGGGACCCTTCAGACTCCGTCCTAACACTCTGCGTCGCTGCTGCCGTTAACCGGGGCAGCGCAGACGGTGGCGTGCTCGTCCTTGCCAGGTTGGACTCCATTAGACTGGATGGACGTCTCGGTCTCGTTCTGATCATTCTGATGGTCGTCCCCCACACTGTGGAGGAGACGGATGGCAGACAGACAGACAGACAGACACATAGACAGACAGACAGACAGACGGCACAGAGCAAAACAAATATTACATATTAATACAAGATGCTATGATTTTTACAGAATCTTTAAATGAACAGTGAAAGTGATCGTCAGCTGCTGTCAGCTCCCCGCTGTCTCACCGTCCCCTTCCTGCTGTCCCTCTCCCTGTAATCTCCTTGTCCCATCCTTATTATCCCTTTCCTGCTTCCCTCCCTGCTGTCCCCTTCCCTGTCCCCTCCCTGCTGACCCCTCAGTTCTGTCTCCTTCCCTCCCTGCTGTCCTCTCTGTCTCTGATATTACACCTGATGATGTCTCTGCTGTCCCCTCCCTTGTCCCCTCCCTACTGCCTCCTCTCTGCTGTTCCCTCCCTGTCTCCTCCATCCCTGTCCACTCCCTGTAACCTCCCTGTCCCATCCTTATTGCACCTCCATCCTCTCCCTGATATCTCCTGCTGTCTCCCCATTTCTGTTCCCCTCCCTCCCCGCTGTCCCCTCCCTGTCCCTGATACTCCACCTGTCGATGCAGCCGTTGCTCAGTGGAGTCTCTGCCATCTCCTTCTCAGACAGGGAGCTGCAGGACCTCCTCTCCTGCCACGAGCCCACTCTGGCCTCTCTGCCTGTGGTGTCCGAGCTCTTCCGCCTGGCTACGACGGGCCCCGGCCCCGACCCGCGACGCTCAGGACTGACCCTGAGCCCCGCAGAATCCATGGGGACGCTCAGTCCTCCCGGCCCCTTCTGGGTCTTTGCCCGATTCGCTGCTGGTGCGCCCCCCATTCAGACTGTCTGAGGAGGAGACGTGGCTCATCTGGCCTTCTCGTTCATCTGGACAGGAGACAGACAGAAAGACACAGAATGAGTTCCCTTTGTTTTTTAGTGTCGGAGTCACAGCTGGGAGACGACAGGAAGAAGACGTGCAACAAAGATCCAACACAGAACCTCCAGAAAGCTCCTGATTCACCTGCTTGATGACAGCACATGATGTCTACAGTCTATGATGACAATAAAGGGTTAAAAATTGCTGTGGAGCTCCGCAGAGTCATTGACTGACTGACTGACTACAAGACCCATACACCTCTGGAGCATTTGGCCTATTGTTGGCTCGTTTAATACCTTTTAACTACAGGAAATGTGTTCCTTCAGCTCAGGCTTTGGTTGGCTATCGAGGCCACAGCAGCAACACTGGAAGCTCCTATTGGCTCAAGTGAGGTGTCAGTGAAAAGGTCAGGAGTCTGCCTCCATTTTGAGATATGCTAATCAGTTAGTTTACATGCAGAATGGGAGAAGTTATCAGGGCTGTCCCCTGATAGTCGGCAAGATTTCATTGGCCGCTTAGTCGCAGGAAAAAAAAAAGCGAAACTCTATCAGGAGCTGCGCCTTGTCAAAATAAATCAAAACCTATATGACTGGACCATGTGGGGATTTAATCTGAAAGGACAGACACAGGAAGTGTCCACGCTCAGCAGGTTAATTTCCAGGGCTGGTACCTGCGGTTATTCCACAGGCTAGTTAATAACATGTGGGGCAGGAAATCCAAAGTGTGGGATCATTTTGAGAAGGTGAAGGACCAACCCAAGGTGATATGTAAACTCATCTTCATTGGTCCACTACAAACATGACGTATCATGTGAAACATGGAAGTAGCTACATGCCCATTAGCCCACAGCGTCATTAACAGGCGGCTCGCTCAGTGTGTGACGTGCACTTGGAGATAAAATATAGGCCTATATTAATGAAGGTTCATTAGTACGGTTTGTATTTCTCTGTAATGTAGCACAGTGTTAACAATGTTACTGAGACTATTCTTTCTCACACCTTCAACTCAAACCACCAAAATATATCATTTAATAAACAAATTAATACCATAAGAATGTGGGCGACTAGTCGACGAATGGCCTGTAATGACAACTGTTGGTTGACTAGGAAAATTCTTAGTCAGGGGCAGCCCTAAAAATTATAGATAATATGTGGAGAAATATGAATGTTTGAAATGCTGCAGTTGGACTAAATATTTCACTGGATTTAGATCATCAGGACTACTGTTGGTATGTGTGTAAGCATTATTTCTGTCTGGATAATATGGATCTTTGGATTATAATAACGCTTCATAGATGAGATATGACTGTTTTTTTTTAACAGAAGCGTTTATTGAGCCTGCTGTGGTGGTTGTATCTTGAAATGTTCAGCATTAATGACACTGCGAGGAGTGTAGCTTTCAAATAATATGTTGTATGAGTAAACCACTTAAACAACAAGAAATACAGCTGTTGTTTTAAGTGTGCTGTAAGTTTAGTGTAATATAATGTGTAATTATGTGCACTGAATCAGCTTTAAATTAAGATATTTCTCTTGCTGTGTGTTTGTGTCTGTTGTAGGAGAGCCATAAACACAATATAAAACTTTCTCAAACTACATCTGCTGATACAGTCTGACACCTGTCTGACTCCTCTCACCTTCACTGATCTTGATTCGAAAGGAAAGAAAATAGAAGTTTAGATCGAGCCATCGTTCCTTCAGACAGTCGACTGTGTGTTGAATCTAAATATTTATCAGATCTGAGATCAGGCTCATGTGTTTCATCGAGCCAGACGAGGTCAATCAATGATGGAAAATCAGATCAGTCCACAACAGCATGAATCTGACCTGGTTACACTGAGTGTGTGTTCATTCATTCTGTGGAGCAGAGTGCCCTCTGCTGGACACACACACACACACACACACACACACACACACACACACACACACACACACACACACACACACAGTGTTAATAACAGTACCAGGATCATTTAGAGTTTGACGTGATGTGAACCAGCAGACTGTTTTAATAGTTTCATCCCTGTTAAACTAATTCTTGTGTCGACGCTTCATCACACCTGGATAATTAATAAAAATGTGATATTTTTCTATCACAAATAAAAAAAATATCTGTTGATTGTTTTTCCTGGTAAAACTCACATGACATAATGAGTGCTAACAGACTCAGCTGTGAGATAAGACATAGCGGGATCTCTCCCTCAGGTGTGTTTACCTCCAGAGCCAGCTTCTCCCGCCTTATTGCGCCGGCGTCTCAGGATGACCTCCAGCTCGCTGTCCTTCTTCCCAGGTGGCGACGGCACCGCCTCCTGAGAGCCTCGGCTGGGGCTCCGCTTCACCGTCTCCTGGAGGCGAACACAACCGTCACTCAGTTCATCATCCACCAAAATCCACAACTACTTCACTTCATCAATGAAATCAGTCAGTGTTTGATTGTTCAGATTAAAGCTACATGATACACTGTAGGGTTCACACGGTCATGGAAAACCTGGAACAGTCACATTTTCCATTGTAACAGAGCCGATAAAAAGACATCTTTACCAGGATGCCTTTCAGCTCCTCCATGGCGCTCTCTTGTGGTGGTTTCTCCTCGCAGATCGGTGGCGGCTGGAAAAAAAAAATAACACAATTAATTTATGTTTGTATCATATCAGAGGAGTCAGCACATGCATTTCAGAAACTCTGTACAGTTGGAAATTTGAGCTTTTTACCAAAGAGTGAAGCGTCACAGAGTTTCTGAAGCTGAACTATCTGAGTGAAGCCACATTTCCACCAGGCAGTCTCCACTGTTAAAAGTTGTGGATGGTAACAGGCTGCAGTGAGAGTCTCTCTCCATGGGCAAGCCCAGGGCCCACAGGAAACGACGCTCCGCCAAGTGAGGATTAGAATATCTGCAGTTCACATAACTCAGCCGAAATTAATATATGCTGTTTTGTAACTAGGTTCGGGAACAAAGACCACGCCTCGAACACATCTCATCTCCACCCAAAAGTATTTAAGCACACCTGATGCATTCTCTTTCTCTTTGATGCATTTCTCACATCCCACCCACCCAGTCCCTTCTCGCCTCTTACACCTTTTTCTCTGCTCCTTTCTGCATACTGGAACCAGTGGGGGATCTATCCGCAGCCGAGCTCACGAAGAGACAACTCCCCCACTCAGTCTCACTCCAGGGATCCCTCCTGCGGTCCTGCCTTCAACCCAACACATCCATCACTCCGCACTCACCTGCTACCCAGAAACCTAGCCTTCATCCCACAACCCTGTCTTCCATCCTTTCAATCCTCACTATGTCATCCATAACCTTTCATCCATCTGTATTTGATCCTCATCCTTTCATTCTCTAATCCCTCCATTCTCACCCTGTCACGCTTTCCTCCGAACCTATAATCCATCATACGCAATAAAACATTCAAAATCTTTATCTTATTGGTGTGGTCTTTGTTAGTGAAATATATTTTAAACTCTCGACGTTCCACTCATTATTAAAAGTGTCTGTCATATAGAAGCTAATGGAATGATCACATTGAAATTTAAGGTGTGTCTGATGGATTCATGTCATCAACTCGTGCATTGAGTAACATTACAAGTTAACGTTCCACCTTAAAAGTTGCCGGCAGTCGGCCCAGTGAATGAAGTGATTTTTTCTCCGACTCCAGCTGCTGTGAGAGGCAGCAAAACATCCTTTCATTTTATAGTTCCAGTTTACTAATCAAACTCTCCACAGTATGAACAGTGGTTACATGAGCCTCAAAACCAGACACAACTCAGCCCTGAGCAGAGTGACCGTCCTCTACTGACCAATCAGACTGCAGTGTTCACAGCTCCACCTTTTAGTACCAGATCTGTGTGCTAGGTACCCCAACAGAGGGGGGACCAAACATGGGGACGGTACAGAACGATCATCCACAACTTTTCACAGTGGAAACGGAAAAGAAGCGTACTGAAATGAACTGAACTGAACTGCGCAGTGGAAATGAGGCTTATATACACCAGAGTCTCTCCAGAGGGCAACAAGAACCTGACAGCACACAGACTGCAGCCCATCAAATGGATGTTAAAGAGATGTGTATGTGGCATCTGCAGTGTGTGTGTGTGTGAGAGAGGTCAGAGAGCGACAGTGAAGATTGATGCAAACATCAATATACTCACTTTTACAGCTGCTCTCTGTGGAGACACATGGGGAGGAAAGAGAGGAGTCAATCAGGCAGAGTGCACTCACACGACACAGAGAGTTTACTGACGGCCTCGTCTTTACAGCAGGAGCAGAGTTACAGTAAAACATGATGACGGCGCAGGAAAACGGTTTTTATTTGATCGTTCTGAGGTCACAGGAGTGTTTGAGTGCCTCAGCTGTCAGGGAGCTGTGACCTTTGACCTCTGACCTCTTTACTGTTGTTGGACACAAGGTCAAAATTCATGAGGAGTTCATTATAAAAGGTTTGTGGGCAGAAAAAACTGATTTTAATTTAATGATCAGATCTGAGTTTTTAAAATGTAGCACTGTGACAATCGAGTGTATGAAATGTTGTTTTTATAATGACTTTGATTTATTATCTTATGATCCCAAAGTGCCTCAACATAACATACAGGTTAATTAAACTAACTAAATTAAAGTAAACCTGTCAGTGTGTGTCCAACTGTCTCATCCTCACCTTGCTGTCCTGGCTCTTGACGGGCCGCAGGACGACGCCATGTTTGATCCTCTCCATCATTTCATTCACTGCCTTCGCTTTCACGTCGTCGCCCTCGCCAGCTGCAGAGAGACAAACGCCACATTAGTCACCAAAGCTCAGTGTCTCAGTGGCGGATTAATAAACTTCTTCTCCTCCTCCTCCTTACAGGTTTATTAGATAATGAGACAGTAGAGTTCAGTCTGCCTGCAGCAGTTCTGCATGTTATAAGAATAAAAACAATGATGGAGGTCTGTGTGTTGGTTCATGGATCACAACACGTCTTCATCAGGGGATCAGGTTCCTGCCAATGAAGGTGACTTGAGAGCAGGGTCACATTTATAAGACTGGATCCATACTAAAATTGTGTGTGAGGACAAAGGCAGACAATGGCCCACGCCAAAAAATATTCATTTTTATAAAACCGTGTGTACAACTGACAGTACGCAATTTCTTTTTATAAATCCGAAATCAACTTGGAATTGTTTGCATGTGGATCAGCCTCATATCCAACCAATTAATGGTCAGTGCAAAGCATCTCGTGAAGCTTGATGAGCTGCTGATCAATAGGACTTTATGGGGGAATCATGGCAGTGTTGTGATAGGGGATCTGAATGGGAAAATAAAAACATTCTGATCTGGTTCTTTCATGTGTTAATTGTAACTACATTTTATTATGATATCAAATGACTTATTCTGTGATACAAGCTTTGATCTATATCACTCAGCGTTATTTCATGACGTGTGGAGGTGCAGTGAGGCTCACCTGGAGGCTGCTCGATCTTCACAGAGGCTTTAGAGCCTTTGGACGACTTCCTCATGATGGCGATCAGAGAGCTGATGAAGAGAGACAACATGCTGTGATCGATCAGGAAGTGATCAGCTGATCAGAAACAGATGGCTCATAAATAGTCTGACATGTTTTTGACCTCTGTTTCTGTCTTCATCACAGATTTATGTGTCTGTCAGCGATTTAAAGGGTTTGGGCCCAAAACATGTTTTGTGAGGTGAAGGTGACCTTTGACCACCACAGTCTCATCAGTTCATCTCCGAGTCCAAGCGGTGAGTTGTGCCAAATTTAAAAAAAAAACAAAAACCCCAAAGCGCTCTTAAGATACTGCGTTGACTAGAACAAGAAGAATGGATGGACGGGCAGACAACCCAAAAACAAAATGTGCCACGCTGTAATGACAGCATCTTGTGATCTGGAGCATGTGTGTGGTGTGTTCTCACCTGAGGGGGTTGCATCTCGAGGGGGGAGGTGGTGGAGGGGGTGGAGGTGGAGGAGGAGGGGGAGGAGGCGGCTGTGGGGGAGGGGCGGGGGGTGGGGCAACCCCAGGTGCGGGGGGAGGGGGCGCCGTGTTGGTCGTCACGGCAACCTCTTTCTGGGTCTCCTGGAGCTCGCGGACTGTGGAGAGGAAGCAAAACAGTTAATACGACCAACACCTGCTACAGAGTGACATCACATTAGGGTTTCTGTTTACATTCAGACCTGTATCATGCTGTTTGAGACCAACACATACACTCTGTCAAATATTTTCACTGAATTCTGTTGATTTTGCTCCTGGGAATGTTGTTATTTTCTCATCCTAAAAATACAAAACTTGACAGGAATAAAAATCCCAGTGCATTTATTGACACCGATGCCGTCGTGTCACGTTATCTCATTTTGGTTTTTCCGTCTTCTGTCCTGTTGGAGCTCTGGTGAGGCGAATCCCTTCAGCCTTTCACTACAGAGTGAAGCCTCTGACCCAACACACTATCTGTGCGCGCCATGAAAGAGGCTTCTGTGTTTATTGTGTCCCTCTTTAACGGTTTCTGGGTGAAGTCAGTTGGTGGTTTTGGCCGCGACTTCGTGTGACCCATTTAAAGCAGACAGATGCCCTGCTGCACGCAGGGAGAGGAACTGGGCATGTTTGCCAGCCTTCCTGCAGCAGATGGGTCATAAACACTGCTGATACTTTTATACTCTTACTCTCACTGCTCTCACAGCTACTGTACTCTACCTGCTCAGCTGCAGACAGTCACAGTTAGAGACCAGCTGGTGAACATAGCGGAGCATTTAGAAGCTAAAGAGACAGATTCCCCTAAAACAGAGCTAACAGAAGCGCTCTTTACTCTGCTTGTTCAAGGCGGGAATATCACACCGTCATGTCACCTTGCCATTCTGGATAAAAGGTATGACAGTGGAATGGGGGGACTACGGCTGCCACCTTTAATGTGGAAAAATAAGAGACACCTTCCTAATGGCCCCATTCCCGGGGGACACAAATCAAGTGGGGCATCTTGGGGGTCCTCCTTCAGGAGATATTGAGTGTCAGGCTGACTGTAACAAAGCACAACTAAACAGTCTAAACAGTAGTCCTAGATAAAGAGGAATTTATTGTTGAGTGCAGACCCTACACCGTAGCCTATACATGTTGCCTGCACCATTGTGAGCATTTATACTTGTGCGGTGGTGTGTCTGTGTCACTCTGCAGTTACACCTCCAAAACACTAGTCAGGTTTAGTTGATTCAAAACACACATTAAACACACATTAAACACACATTAAACATGGCTTAATAGTGACAGTTTCAAACACAAGTACACCAATCAGCTTCACTATAACTCGCAGCATTCACAGACAAACACTTGTCTTTATCTGGACACATTTTCCCCACAAATACAACATGCTAACATTATTAGCACAAGCCTATGGCATTTTACATTGTATAAATTAGCCTAGCAGCTAGCAGAGATTTCCTCTGCTCATATGAAGCCAGGATAAATCACACACAAGACTTAAAATGCTGTTTTTGTGGAGGCTTTATTGTCTTCACAATTTATTGTTTCTTATCTGTAAAATTAAAGTAAATAAAAGCTTTGTTTCCACTGAGGGAAATGGTTTCAGCTTACAGAAACAGACAGGAGGTCTGCATTGCCGCAACTTGTGGTTACATTTCTGGGGAGGTGCAAGTCAGGCTACGGCACGCCGTGTTCAACGTAGAAGTATAAATTCCCCATAACTCCTTGGACCACTGTGTCCATTCAGTGTAATTCAGATAGATGATGTGGGAATAATAAACTAAAGAGAACATAAAAATTTACAGTGAGAGATGTAACCTTACAGATAAGCCTTGTTTCTTTAGGTTTGCCAATATAAATTATTATATTATTTTGCAGTCTACAAAGTCTTGTGTAAAATATTACCTGCAGGCACATAAATAAACTTAATCGGGCTAGTCTAATTTATTATTTGGCCCTTTGCATGATGGATGTTATTATCATTCTTTTAATTTAGCTTATATTTGAGCCATCATTTCCATTTTCTTTTATCTTTTGATTTCATCCTGAATCAAAAATCAATCAATCAATCAGTTTATAAAGCCTGTTTCAATATGAAAGCTGTAAATTAATCGTCAGTAATTTGTCCTAAGTATAATAACCATGATTAAAATAGAACTGCGATAATGGTGTACAGGTACATCTGATGACTTAAAGGTACAGGCGCTATAATAGCCACAGCCATGCGTAATGGTCTATTATTATACTCTCTACACAACACAACACAACTTCTGTTCAATATCTGTTGATTTACTGCTCCAGTGTCTTTTATTTGACTTTACAATGAGACACATTCACCTGAACTCACACTGTGGGACTTTAAACGATTTGAAGTCTGTCCCCACGTCAATATTTGTTTCCTGTATTAGACAGAGATTGGCTTTCGTATCTGTGATCTGATTTGAAGGGGGGCTTTTGATGCTGCACTCAAATGGAACTCATGAGCTTGTGGGAAGTCGTGTACACCAAGTCATGAACTCTCTGAAAACCTCCACATACAAGGTCATGAATACCACAACAGGGTGGCGTTCACGACTCTTCTCCCGAACATGGTAAATACGACCTCATTTGAACGCAGCATGACTCCAGACTTTACAGAGTTCAGTCGGCTCAATCAGAGCGTCAAACTGGGTCAAACAACATGAGCCACTGTGGACTGTACCAGCGCATGTGTTAATTAGTGTGTGACGGTTTACTCTATCATTGCTCCCGATGGGCCTCATTCACAATCTGTGCTTAAAACAAACGTTTCAGTAGAAATCTGGGATTCACTGGTAATTTCTTAATGTGTTTCTACTCTACAAACAATCTCAGAACTGCCTCAGACCATACATACACTCAGATGGTACAGGCTCGACTGTCTTAGAAAATGTAAACACACCCTCTAACTAAATGCGTTACATTGAAGCAGAGTGTGAAGCGGTCAGGATGAGAGTCAGCTCCAAATCTGAGGCCATGATTCTGAGAATGGTTCTCAAAATGGTGGATTGCCTCCTCTGGGTTGGGAATGGGTTACTGCTCCAAGTGAAGGAGTTCAAGGATCTCAGGGTCTTGTTCATGAGTTAGGGTAGAATGGAGCGTGGACTATCGGGGTGAAGAGGGAGCTGAGCCTGAAGGTGAAGCTCTTGATTTACTGGTCCATCTACGTCCCAACCCTCACCTATGGTCGTGAGCTCTGGGTAGTGACCGAAAGAACAAGGTCGCGGATACAAGCAGCCGAAATGAGTTTCCTCCGTGGGGTGTCTGGGCTCAGCCTTAGAGATAGGGTAAAGAGCTCGGACATCCGGAGCGAGCTTGGAGTAGAGCTGCTGCTCCTTCACGTTGAAAGGGGTCAGTTGAGGTGGTTCAGGCATCTGATCAGGATCCTCCTGGGCGCGTCCTGTTAGAGGTGCTCCAGGTACATCCCACTGGTAGGAGGCCCCGGGGCAGACCCAGAACACACTGGAGGGATTACATATCTCATCTGGCCTGGGAACACTAAAGGAACCTCAAGGAGGAACTGGAAAGTGTCGCTGGGGAGAGGGACGTCTGGGATGCCTTGCTTGGCCTGCTGCCCTGAGACCCTTTCGCCTATTATTATTCAGGCTGTCCTCACAAATTTATTTGTATTTTTTCCTACAAAAAATGATGCATCTAAATTCATCCATATCCCAACGCACTGACGGCAGTAAACCAGGAGGAGGACGACTTTCGCCCAGGCCTTTCCCCTGGAGTTGCATGTTCGGATATGTGTAAACTTTGAGTCATTTTATGGTACATCCTCACCATGTTTCATTTCCTAAACCTTACCTCCGTAACTTTACATTAATTATGTAACTGTACGTTAAGAACGTAACGTCATTCATGGTGCGCAATTGTAAGATATCATACAAAACGTTCTATGAGAATTCATTGTATTATTACCAGCGCTGACGCTCTGACCTGAGTGAACCCTTCCATTTGAAAAACCTGGAAAAGAATTCAGACAGACCAGCTGTTAAACTCCACCTGCTGTTCCACCCTGTGTGCGTGTGACTCAACCTCCACCCACCTCTTTTCTCCAGCTCCTCGTTCTTCTTCTCTGCCTGCTCCACTCGTCCATCCACCTCCTTCTTGGCGACCTCCAGCAGCTCCAGCTGCCTCTGCAGAGCCTCCAGCTGCTTCTTCACACAGCTCTGCTCCAGCTGGGCCTCCAGGCTCTCCACCTACACACACACATACATGAGAGTGATGATGGAGAATCTTCATCCACCTACCTCATGCACCTGCTGTTTTTATTTTAACCTCGGGACAACAGTAATGTTTTTGATTTTAGATGACAGACTTTAATTCATGATTAATTTGAGGACATTTTTTGTGTGTGAGGACACCTTGAAGGAGCTATGATAATAATGAGACCATGTGATAACAAGGTGAAAGAGGTTGCTTGCAGCGATGAACCTCCAAAGAAATAACCGGCTGAATCTGCAGCTCCCCTCAGCCTTAAAAAAAAAAGACTTCGTAGCTGCTCTATAGCGCCATCTCAGGGGGCTTCAGAGAGAATACTGGACTGGCCTTCATCAGGTGACTCCTGATGAATCATCATGTTGTTTAAGAACACCTCTCTGATGATGACTCAGTCCTTCACTGTGACTTCCTGTCACTCAGACTGGATGAGACGAGATGACAGCTGTCAGCTGTGTCAGGACGAACACCTCCTCCTGACAGTAAACTGCAGGTTTACCTTCTGCTGATGCTGCAGACGCTCCTCCTCCAGGGTTTTGGTGATGGCAGCGACATCCTCGAGAGCTTTGAGGAGCTGAACGCTGGGCTCAGCATTCTGCAGCAGCAGCATGCTCTGCCTGTTGGCCTCCTTCTGCTTCACCAGCATCTGCAGGAGGGAGAGGAGGAGGAGGAGGGACAGAGGGGAAATCAAAGGAGGGGAAGAGGTGGAAGGTAGGAGAGAGAAGAAAGCACAGGAGGGGGGTTTACATACAAACACAACATATCACAGACAGTCTGAATCCTGCAGGCTCTTCACTGTTCAGGTCAGTAAACACAACATCCAGGACATTTCATTCATCAGTCACGGCGTTATTAACACACACACACATCAATTAAGAACACAACATACAGGTCAGTGTTTATCGCTGACAGCAGCAGCATGTCAGCCACTTCTATCGTCACACTGAACGACGTCAGAGAGTTTTAAAGTTATTAAATGTTTTCATAAATTAGGAAAATGTAGATTATGTTCCTCTAATACGACCGGGACATTTTCACATGTTCATCAAGACCCACCTCCCCCAAAACGGTCATATATGTCATCTGTAGGTGTGTGCCATACCATAGAGTTCATGATTTGTATGTCATATAGAGAATTTATATCGTGATACTCGTGATATTTCGACTTGTTGACATATTGACATCATACTGTTACCCACAGCAACAACAAGCATGGCTGAAAGCCAAATGATTAGCGACTCCGCAGTGGTTCCAAAAAAAGGTGCTGTAAATGACCTCCGCCACGTTCAATTATAATTTGTATTTATTTTGTTAGTTGAATTCTACATGCGTGCTCTTATTTTGAAAGGCAAAGACCAAGAAGTTAAAAAAGCAAGGCGGACAGTTTTATTTTGAAAGGGTTCATTTCTAGAGGTGTGAGAAAAACCGTACAATGTTGTGTGCGGCGTAAATATGTCTTCGTAACGACAGTAAAGGTCTAGCGCCTGGAAAATAAGGGCACAAGCTTTGTCTACATTTTTATTTTGTATTGTGTTTAATGTTGTGTGACTTTATAAATCCTTTAAATAGTCTGTGTGAGTTTAAATGAGCATGTGTACGCTAAAAGGGACGCTACGTTGCAATTAGCTCAGTGTGGCTACGGCGCGTTACACTTAGAAAGAAATGCAACTTTTCCCTTGCCACACAGCCCCAGACACACCTGGAGGACAAGGTTGGATGACCTTACACTTTTATAGCGTCTTTCTAGTCTTCCACTCAAAGTACTTTTACACTTCAGTCACATACATGCACTGGTGGCCGAGGCTGGACCTCCGCTCTACCTCGTGAGCCACAGCCGCCCTGATCTGCTGATCAACCAGCCTGTTTCTGTTATCATCTCTTTACCTCGTGTGCATAAGTCTCAGCTTTGACTCTGAGGCTCTGCTCCAAGTCGAGCTGCTCCTTCATCCCGTCGTACTCCTGAGCCGCCATCATGGACACTACAGAGACACAGAGACAGAAGACGTCAGGCTGAACTCAGAAAACAACAGATTGGACTCATATCTTTATATTCAACCTGTTTTTTAATCAAACAGATCACTTCACAAAGTCTGACAATACAGTTAGCATGTTGATGTGACAGTTAACATTCTGCATGTTAGCTCACATGCTAACTAACGTTGTGTGCTTCTGTTGTATCTCTGTGTGTTCATTAAGTAAAGTCAGAGAGTTTTCACTCAACTTGAGACATTTTCAACTCATGTCGTCTTAATTCACATTCACTTCCACCTTTGAATTGCGCTTATATTCAACTTCTATTCAAGCTCCACTTCACCTTCAGTGTGAGCAGCGTCGGCTCTGCAGCGTGCTGTAACTCACCTCTGTTAAACCTCTTGATGGTTTTACTTTGTTGATCAACAGTTTCACGGAGCTCCTTCATCTCGGCCTGATCTTTCTCCGACTGCAGACAGTGAAGAAGAATTCAAGAATTCATCAAAAACTCTCAACGTGTCTTCAGTCACAGGCTATAAACTTATAAGTAACTACATTAAAAATTGTGTGATATGCTGTGATATTTTCTGAGGTGACATTTAGCCTGGCAGCAGAGACATGAAGATCTCAGGTGGATCCTGATGATGCTGCTCCCTCCTCACCTGTGAGCTCAGCTCTTCTATCCGTCGCTGCTGTTCGTGAATCTGACACATGAAGTTCTTCTTCTCCTCCAGTAATGTGTTCACAGTGTCCCTCAGCTCTGACAGAACACACACAACAATACAGAGTGGTACAGTTTATTCCTGACAGACTAAATCCTGCACAGTCAGCATGAGGACAGAGCATCTGCTACGTTCTTCCTCCATGTGTTCAGTAAATGCGATGATTAGACTGTTCATTCTTTTTGTAACAGAAAGCTGAGGCTTCTGTCTTTCACATCATCATGCTGTCCACGCGCAACGACATTATTGCACGCAGTCCAAAAGATAGTGGAAACATGTGGTGACTGTTTACATCATCCTGCTTAAAATCGGTCTAAAATAAACACTGTAACAGCTAGACTGGTAATTTTTTTGCAACAGAAAGCTAAGAGTTCTGTCTTTTGTGCCACTGCATTGTCTGCATGCGATGACATAATTACGTTAGGCTACAAGCAGTCCAAAAGACAGTGAAAACGTGCGGTTACGTCACAGTATTGTCTTGTCATTGGTGTGGAAGATCGTTGTTTTCATGCTAGTGTTTAAAACTGATCTAAAATAAAAAGTATTAAAGTTAGAGTGGTCATTTTTATTGCAGCAGAAAGCAAAGACTTCTGACTTTTGCACCATAACATTGCCCACTTGCAATGAGGTCTTTATGTTACGATACAAGAAATCCAAAAGACAGCCAAAACAGGGTGGCACCAGAGGAGCAGAGAAGCAGGTTGATAACAATGTCTGTTGTATTTTTTTTTTTTTTTCCAATTATGACACAATTTCAGCACTTGTCAGTTCTTATGATTTATTGACTAAGTGCTAAGAGATATTTTGATCATGTTTCTACATGTAGAAATCTTTTAGATCAATAGGTTTTGTGTGTTTATTTTTTCAAATGTGAAGAAAAAACCTGTCCAATTTTTGTATTTTTTTAATTCATGACATAAATTTCAATACTTTTATCAATTATTGTCATTCATTGACTTACATAACCTTTTAGTTTAGGTTCTACAGAGTTTGGGGATATGAAGCATTTGAGAATACTCCAAGAAACAACATCACAATTAGCAAAAATACCAACATATGCTAGTCCACTAGTGGACTGTATCTATGGCAGAGTTCCAAGGGTTAATAAGTTGTTGGTACTGTTAGAAAAGAGTTATACGTATTGTACCTTTAACCTGTTGCTGGTACTGTGTGAAGGTGTCAGGACTTCCGTCTGCGGCGTCTGCGTCTGCATCAGCCTCCAGAGCGATGCAGTCTGAGATGCTGGGAAGCAGCTCGTCCAAACAGGGGCGAGACGACAGACTGAGGTACTTCAACTTCCTGTTCTCACAGTTCAGCTGGAGGTCAAGGGTCACAGGGTCAACGACAGCATCATTAAAACTATAAATCAAACAGTTTCATGGCACTGAAAGTATTCACGTGTTAAAGAGTCTGCAAAACAATGTGAATAATATGAAACACATTTCATATTTAAGGATGTTGTTACAAATATGAAATGTTATCAACAGAGTCACCAGAATAAATGTTGGTATTGTACATTTCTGCAACTCAAGGATATGTTAAGAACATTGAAACTTTACATTTAAACATCACTGTTAATGTGTGGCTGTGTTTAGATAACGTTATTAGCACAAGCCTATGGCATTTTACATTGTATAAATCAGCCTAGCAGCTAGCAGAGATTTCCTCTGCTCATATGAAGCCAGGATAAATCACACACAAGACTTAAAATGCTATTTTTGTGGAGGCTTTATTGTCTCCACAATTTATTGTTTCTTATCTGTGAAATTAAAGTAAATAAAAGCTTTGTTTCCACTGAGGGAAATGGTTTCAGCTTACAGAGACAGACAGGAGGTCTGTGTTGCCGTGACGTGTAGTCACATTTCTAGGGAGGTGCACGTCAAACTACGGCGTAGGTTATGGAGAATTTATCATGGCGACTGGACTGAAGGTTATGTATATTAAAAATATTAAAAATAAATGATGCATCTGTTGTAACTTCCTGTAAACATCATAACATTTTAATATTTAAGCACTCAGCTTTCACCGTGAAGGCAGTGACAGACAGTCACATGGCCTCTGTGCAGAGTCATCCTGACTCAGCTGCTCTCTCTGTTCTCATGCTAATGCCAGCTGGACCCCCTCGACACTGCTGATCCTATAGTATTGATTATTGAGTGTGTAGGTGTGTGTGTGTGTGTGTGTGTATGAGACCTTTGTGGCCAGGGCCTCTGCATTCTCCCGGCACGACTTCTCGATCTCCAGCTGAGTCTGCAGAACGCTCACCTCCTCAATCACCATCTGAGACACTGAGGGAGGACACACACACACACACACACACACACACACACACACACACACACACACACACACACACACACATATAAGATCATTAATAAATACAACCCGGATTTCAAAGGAAGAAAAATTAATATTGAACTTAGTGTGCATTCCTACAGACATCTGTGAGGTATTGACGGACGGTTTATTGACAAGACACTAATACACACAACATGTCAGGACTATTTTGGGATGGAGCAATACAATGTTAAACCCAGCTGTGACAAACCAAGCTTCCTTTAAGATAACAAGACAAACTTAAATCTGTTAAATTGGCCAGTTTGGGTCTGACTGACTGTACACATGCAGGAGGAACTGAACTCCTAATGACATTACCTGTGTGTGTTAGTCCGACAATAAATCGATTTTCTCTGATGTCATGTAAACGCACTGCGTGTGTTTTGGCGTCAAACCACCCCAAACACTAACAGCCAAAAAAAAGTGAGCCTGAGGTTGTTGGACGCCTGCAGCTGTCAAACATGTCACCAGAGCTCTGCTAGTCCTCAGTTATTTTAAAATGACCCAGATATGGAGACTCTGCCAAGGCTAGAAACCCGACCGGATGAAGTAGCTTCTCTCTTTCCTATCCCTCTTTTCTTCTTCTGCTGTGGATGTAGTCTGAATTCTAACAGATTATTGTGAGAACTGAAATCATTTTCACACAAGATCTCAAGTGTTGTCTGTTTCAAAAACATTTATATAAACATTACTTCTAATAATACAGTCTTTCTCTAGATGAATTGCAGTTCTCTCTCACTCCATCCTCATTGATGGTTTCAGTTTGCTAGTGGAGGCAGAGTCAGACCTGGACTGAATGGATTGTGTTACGGCCAGCAGGAAGCTGCTGCTAACATCACTTATCCATTAACAGACTCCTTCCTGGTCGAAGTACAAGCCCCAAATCTGATTAGACTGCTCTCACACACACGGCTGACAAAGTGTTCTGGCCTGACCCGCTGCCACAGAGAGCCTCAAACAACCTAAATGAAGAGCCTCAAGCAACCTGCTTTAAGAGTCTAAAACAACCTGGATAGAGAGTTCTACACAATCTGGATGAAGAGCCCTTAACAATTTGGATGAAGAGTCTCAAAAGCCAGGATGAAGAGCCTAAAACAACCTGGATAATGAACCTCAAACCACCTGGATAAAGAGCCCTGAACAACTGAATAAAGAGTCTAAAAAAGCCTGGCTAATAAGCCTCAAACCACCTGGATAAAGAGCCCCAAACAACCTGCAAAAAGAGCCTGGATGAAGAGCCTCAAATCTGAGAAAAGAGGCTCAAACAATACAGACAAAAGGTCCTGACCATACTCAATACAGAGCTCCAGACAACTTGGAAAAAGTTTAAAGCAACCCAGATAAAGAGCCTCAAACTGCCCGGATAAAGAGCCCCAAACAACCTGGATAAAGAGCCCCAAACCACCTGGATAAAGAGCCCTAAACAACCTGGATAATGAACCTCAAACCACCTGGATAAAGAATCCTAAACAACCTGGATAATGAACCTCAAACCACCTGGATAAAGAGCCCCAAACCACCTGGATAAGGAGCCATGAACAACTTGGATAAAGAGCCTCAAACGTCCTGGATAAAGAGCCCCAAACCACCTGGATACGGAGCCATGAACAACTTGGATAAAGAGCCCCAAACAACCTGGATAATGAACCTCAAACCACCTGGATAAAGAGCTTCAAACAACCTGGATAATGAACCTCAAACCACCTGGATAAAGAGCCTCAAACATCCTGAATAAAGAGCCATAAACAACCTTGATAATGAACCTCAAACCACCTGGATAAACATTGTCATCCAGTGCTGACGTTCAGAGTCAGAGCTGATGTGGTGTTTATGGTGAACTCAGTAATACAGACATGAACTCTTTCTGCTGCTTCATGAGGTTACACCTGGTGTTAGCTGCTGTCCTCTGGTTTGGAAATGTAATCTCTGCTGTAAAGCTGATGATGTCATGCTGGTGAGTTAGAGTGACCTCATGGTCTGGTGATCTAAGTTGCAAACCACGTAACTGCAAAATCAATACCTGCATTTACCTGCACAAAATGTTTCAGTTTAACTCTTATTCCCCAAACAACAATATTCCTACTAAACTGTTTCATTGAAATGTTTCTCAGATTTCCATCAGAAACTTGATCTCTGCTGCTGGTTGTACTGGTAGCTGTGGTCATGCACAGTCAGCAGGTAAAGACTCGTAAACACTGAGACGTGGAGTCTGTACTATAAATACAACACAATAATAACATCCAGTGTTTCATCTCATTAACTGTCGACTCCACTGTTCATCTACGAACATTAAAACATCAGGGAGTTTAAACACTGTCATCAGTCGTCAACATTCAGTTCAGTGTGCAGAGCAGAGCAACATTCAGTGTGCTGTGTGTCACACACATCTCTTCAGCAGATAATGAGGCTGCCTGTCTGTCATTAATGCAGAGCGGCTGCTGTAACTGTAACTGCCCAGCCTGCTCAGCACACACTCACGTTTCATACAGACAACAGAGGAGTGTGTAAACTGATCACACTGAAGGGCTGATCAATCCTCCCTGACAGAGTCTATTATTATTGCGTGGCGATATATCGTATCATCAAGTATAGACTTTTTTATTGTATAAATTATTAATATTAAAAATACAAATTCAACTTTAGGTAGCCTACTAGACTAATCAAACCAATTGCTTTTTCAGTCTACTGGATGCATTTTGCCGGAAATAAAATTACTTAAGTCAGCTGAACTGACTGAAAACTTCATCATATTAGGTAATACAGATGTTGATAAAGTTTTCCTTTGGGGTCATAACTCACAGTTGAAAAAAGATAATATATTGCATGACAGCTGACGCCATTTCAAGCTTTAACAATAACAAGAAGAAACAGACTTAAATCTGTCATTTCACTGTCAACAGTAACAGGGTTTCCATCCACCTATTCTTATTCGAATTTTCAAAAATAGCAAAATAAACATTAATGGAAACTCTAGAAATTCGAAAAAAGGCAGAAAATTCGCAAAAACGTTTTTACACTTGGAGGGGGTGGATTTGTCTGCGTATCGATAAAAGGAAAGTACGACTTTTTGCTATGGAAACAGGTTTTGCGGATAAACGATGACTGGACCGGATACCACGTCACACGTCTGGACCGGATATCATGTCACATGTATACGTTGGTGGTACGCGGTGGTCTCCTTCCAGCTATTTCCGACAGTACTCTTAACATTAAAATTCTTCCTTGTCGTCTCTTCTTCGGGATGGCTCGGTATGCGGTGAATGCTGACAAAATGGTGACCAGAGTTCTTCCAAACGCCGACAGGTCGATCAGGAATCTGTCCATGATCAGTTGTTGACTGTCAGCCGAGCGTGTTGTTTGTTTTGTGGCAGAGAGACGCTCTCTGATGACGTCATCTCATGGCGCACTCTCCTCTCAATAATTGCAAAATAATAACAAATAAAACGGGCATAAAGTCGCATTTTCTTTTTGCGCATTTTCACTAAATTTGCTCAAAAATTTCGAAACATTCGGATGGAAACCTGACTAGTCTCATTTAAAGACCGGACTTTTAAAGGCCTCTGAAGGGGACGTGACACAATAAAATACTGGGGTTGGTTGCACAGAACACCTTAAATTAAGATTTTCCTTAAATCCTAGTTAAGGTTTTCTTAAAAATTCACTTAAGTATTTATTTTTCTCTCCCCGTCTTGGTCTCATACTTCAGAAATCCATTGTACAAAAGACCAAGAAGCAACCAAAGCAAAGGAAAAAAAATTAAGCTGCAACTCCTTTTAAGGGATTCTGTGCAACTGTGTAAGTCCCTCAGCTAAGGGGAAATTATACCTTAATTGTCATACTAAATGAGAAAACTGGATTTAATCTCTACAACACACAATAACAACTTCTTATTTCAGGAGACACTTTTTTTTCATATAGAAGAGATGACCTGGTTCATCCTCAGGACTCTACAGCTGTCTGTACATATCCCTCTGTCTTTTGTGATGTTGAAGATAAAGTCCATTTAGAGAAAGCTGAGGAGCAGAGGAAGACGGAGGAATTGCTCCCTGAGGAGATCCGGCGCCTCCTTTTCTTTTTCTTTACAAGGACAAATACATAAGACAGTGCTTCTTAGCCGTGGCTAATACGCAGCCCCTGTCCCTGGTCAGGCTTTAAGAACTAAAACAGTCAGTGTGAGATCACTGAGCATGGAGTACTTCGATAATACAACACAACATGTACAGTAAAACACAGGCAAAGACTGAGGTCCAGTGTGTTTACAGCTGGTTACACACTTAACAATCTGATTATATTATATTCCATCTCTTCTCGTATGTCCCACTAAATCCTACACTGAGCTTTGACAGAAAAATTCTGTACACAGATCAAAATAATGACTTCACTGTAACTACATCCACGTCTACCCGAGTGACCTTCAATGACCCCTTATGTTATATTCTGTATGTCAGCTCAGTGTCGGCGAGGCTCTGGGTTTAAAGTAGTGCTGAAAAGTGAGGATGCTGTGAGAGAGGAAGAGGACGAGGAAGACTTCTGGATCTATTTTTAATCCCCTCATTCAATGTTTAAGGCTTGTGGATGGGCCCCTCTCTCCCTGTCTGTGTCTCCATTCAGTCTCTGTAACCATCTCTTCCTCCCCCACGCCGCCGCCGCGGCGCATCATCCTCCGCTCGGCTGCACGGCGGTTCAGCTGCAGCTCTGTGGGTCAGACGGTGGAGAGCAGCTCATACTGGACTATTTATAGTTTTCATTCTACTGTGTCTTTCGAGAGAACGCAGCAGCTGGTGGCATCACAGGGGAACACTGTGTGTGTGTGTGTGTGTGTGTGTGTGTGTGTGTGTGCTGGTTCTCTTGATTTCACTACATGCTGCAGCAGTTTTTCTCTACGTTCTGCCAATCGGTGCATAATTTGTGCATAAATAAATGCATCTTATGTTGATGTGTACATGATGTAATGTCTGTCTTTTGGCTTTGTACATGTGTTACCTGAAAATAACTGCTGTTATTTTTTAGTATTTAATTTACAGGAAATAATAATTAAAAATAAAGCTTGTTCTTTGATACACCGATCATCCAAAACATTAAAACCAGTGACAGGTGAAGTGAGTAACATTGATCATCTTGTTACAATGCAATGTTCTCCTGGGGGACTTTTGGTCCAGAAATTCATGAGGATGCCACTTGACGCGCTCCACCCACCCAAACACCTCTGCAGATCAAGTATAACTTCTCATGGCAGCAGCATTACCCAATGTCAGTGGCCCCCAACCAGGAAGCTGCACCATGCCACACTGCAGAAACAGCTCAGGTATGACCCAAGAAACGTGACAAAGAGCTCAAAGCATTGACCTGGCCTGGGACGTACTGGTACCTCAGAGGTACCCCTAATCCAAGATGGGACCTCCCTGGATCGGACTTGTCTCTGACATGTCAAGGCATGGACACGACCTCTGGAAGGTGTACCCTGGTGTCTGGCGACAGGGTGCTGGCTTCAGATCATTTGAGACCTGTCAGTTGTGAAGTGGGGTACCAGCACTTCCCAAGATGCTCAGTCAGATTGGGGTATGGGAGATTTGGAGCCCAGGTCGACAGGGAGTCAAGGAGTACCATTGCCGTGAGGGGGGTTACTTAGCCCACAGCGGTGTTTGGTTGGGTGGAGCGCGTCAAGTAGCATCCAGATGAATGCCATGACCAAAGGTCTTCCAGCAGAACACTGTATTGTAACAACATGATCAATGTTACTCACTTCACCTGTCACTGGTTTTAATGTTTTGGCTGATCGGTGTATACCAAGCTCACTAATGAACTAATCCACACCTCTTAACTGCACCTTAATATGTATTTTTTCCATCTGTTTAAGTAGGTCTGGTGCAGTCTATGATCTGGTGTTGTGGAAAAACACTCAACCAATGACAGCTTGAGGTGGGAGTCAGAATGGCAATGTCATCTTCCTCTATAGTAAGTAAAAATACTTTCTTCATACTATATCCACTCACAGTTCCTTCTCTATCTCACTTTCTATGGGTGTCCCCTCTCCTAGTTAGCCAAACAAACTTTGCCACCATCTCCTTCAGCCATTCACATTGCTGCCGCTAAACTTAAAATCTGTTCTCCTCTGTGCTCCTGTCAGCTGTCATTTTAGGCTTTACATCGCACCCTCCTCCACCCCGTTCACCTCCAGTCACTTTATCCAGAGCCCAGGAAGAGCTCATCAAAGCCCACTCCTCTTTACATCCAGATCCTCAGCTCCCTCTTCATCTCATCTCATTACCATCACCAGTGTCTAGACTCCACAGTGGGGGTCCTCTGATTTATTAAGTCTTTACCACCCTCCTAAAATATATGACATCACAATGGGGTCTAATCACTAGAGACTTTTCACATTTCTCATACTTGTGTGCACATGTTAATGAACAGAACGAGTCTCTCCTGATTGAAATAACAGATTTAAATGTCTTCAGCCATGTGGAAAATATTTAGTGTAGAAAAATGATGACAATGATGACGGACAGAAATGTCACTCACTGCTCCAACTGAATGAAGTGAAACCACACATTTACTTCAGGCTGCAGATGAACAACTCTTGTGACTGACAGATCACGACTAAAACGTTCTCATACCTACACTGAACAGGTCACATCAGGTCTTATATAGCACCTTTTTAGAACAGTTATTTTTCCATTTCCACTGTGAAACGTTGTGGATGGTACCAATAGAATGGTCCCCATTTTTCGTCACCCTTCTGCTGGGGTACCTAGCACACTGATCTGGTACTAAAAGGTGGAGCTAGAAACACTCCAGTCTGTTGTTTGGTCAATAAAGAACCGTCACTCTTGCTCCGGGCTTATGCTTGTCGCCTTCACTGATCTTGCCAGCGAGCTTTTCATCCTCCACAGATGACTCCATGTTGAAAGCATACGACTCCAGGCCGTTCTTAGCAGACACCTTGTCATGCTAGACGTCGTCTTCAGCCAGTTTTGTAGCCTATATGCCGCACAAGGTGCCGCTGGCTTCTCAGGTCAGACAGGCAGTCACACAGTCATCAGGAGCAATTCCGGGTTCAGTAACTTGCCCCGCTTTGGCATGCAGTGTAGAGAAGCTGTGACTGGACTGCCAATCAGACGACCCATTCTACCTAACTTATATCTACCTTTAGTCACATACGTTACGTGATGTGAGTTAAAATAACTTGACACTGAGTTTTGGTTTCACGCAGGACATGAACAGCAGTCTCTTGGGTCTAAGTCCATCCACCTCTTTCCTTTGTGGATTATGTCGCTCTATATACTACGTCACCTGACTTCCTCCTTTGCTCCTGTCATAATCAGTATGGCCACTAGAGGTTGCCGCCTAACATTAAACATAAATGTGACTTATAATAAGCTGCTGGAACGAAAGACCTTTTCAGCTATTTCATTTTGAAGGAAGGACAGTCTAGAAGTATGAGGGCAGTGACATTTACAGCGTTTGAAATGGATGTATCTATTTTGGACGTAAAGGGAGTATAGATGAGCCTTGATACGACCCACAGAAGTGTTTCCTAAATTAGAACCCCTGCTGGTGGCAGTAGATCAACACAAAAATGACATATGTGACCGCTAACAGTAGCAGTTTTAAATAGTGGTTTAAGTTGTGAAACTGTTGCAGTTTGGTTAGCTTAAGGAAAAGATTATGGTTTGGGTTACAATAAGTGATGTTTCGTAATGTGATGAAACTTAAGTACATAACGTACACGATGTAAATAAATGAGAAGTTGATTTTCAGCGTTGACTTTTGGTTTCACACGGGACATGAACAGCAGTTTCCTGGGTCAAAGTCGTAGTCTCTGTTGCTCTTTATACCACGTCACCTGACTTCCTCCTTTGCTCCTGTCATAATCACTACGACCACTAGAGGCCGCTGCCCAACAATAAACATAAATATGGGTTGTTATAAGTACGAACGACTTTTTCAGACATTTTATTTTGCAGAAAGGACAGTTTCGATTTGCATTGTCAATTAATTAAATACCATTATTTTCTTTTTTTCCATTTTTTTTTAAATGGCTTAGTCGTTGAATTATGATTGACCCTTCGCTTTAAATGAATCATCCGAATTGTTGCTAATTTTTGGCCATGCCACACAGATCTTGTGTATGTCACAGATAAACCTCTGAATCCTCTGCAGGTGATGAATTCTTTCTGCTTCAGCAGCACAGGAACATGAGCGAGAGCTGAAAGCCTCTGTGTGACAGCACAGTGTCCTCTCAGTGGGACAGACATTTTGTCCTCCAGCCTCTGTCTCCTGTCACTAACTGTTCTGGGTCAGTAGCTCCTCTCACTTCTGGGCTTCATCAGAGAAATGACGTGCCCTTAAAACCTGTAATGATCCGACAGAGAGGCTAAAAACAGAACGCTGCTTTGTGTTTCGGGGGAGAGCTGCAGCTGGAGGAAAGCCTCTTTAGAGACCATGCATGTTATTAACACATGATCTGGAGGATTAGCCAATGGTAAGCATGTTCATCCAGCACTAATGGTGACATCCCAGCACACGGTGTTAAAACTGACAACATGTGAGTGCTGCTGAACGCTTCCTGTCCAAACCCTAATGTTCATTAATTTCTGGTGAATTTTGGTGAATTTTTGGAGGATGCACTGGTGAGTCAAAATGTGACTCTCTCTATGAACAACAAAAGGAGTGTGAGTATTAAAGTCAGTGGAGTTTAAGCTGTAACATGAGCATGAGTTTGAGCTGTGAACAATAGGACAACTAATCCTGCTTCTTTTCAGCCAAAACTTTACACAGTTTTAAATGAGATTTATTGTTCATTTTAAAACAAACACTTTGTTTAGTTTTATTTCATTATCAAAACCAAAATTAATCAATTAAAATATGTGAAATGTGTCTGTCGGGCTTCATTCACTGAAAACTAAAATGTGTGACAAGATAAAACAAAAAAACAACACACCCAAAACATGAATTATTAACGAAACAATAAATTATGTAAAATGGTATCATTATAATTAGTGACTGACTGAAAGCTGCATCGTCTCCACATTATGACTGTCAGAGACAATGAGACGTTCAGGGTCTCCTGTCAGCAGTCTGTTGGTCTCTCTCAGTGTGTAATCGGCCTCAGGCTTTAATCTGAGCACAGCTCACTGAAGAACTGGGCTACATAAGCTAACAGCTCTACAGTCCATCAGAGTGCTAACGCTATTAGCTTCCAACTACATACTACAGTTACAGTAGCATTAGATGATGTTCGCTCTGGGCTACAGGCCATCAGAGTGCTAACGCTGTTAGCTTCCAGCTACATGATAGAGTAGCATTAGATGATGTTCAATCTGGGCCACATAAGCTAACAGCTCTACAGTACATCAGAGTGCTAATACTGTTAGCTACAGCTACAGTAGCATTACATGATGTTTGCTCTCTGCTACATAAGCTAACAGCTCTATAGTACCTCAGAAAGCTAATACTGTTAGCTTCCAGCTACATACAACAGTAACAGTAGCATTACATGATGTTCACTTTGGCTACGGGCTGTCAGAGTGCTAACGCTGTTAGCTTCCAGCTACATGATAGAGTAGCGTTACGTGATGTTCTCTCTTTGCTACATGAGCTAACAGCTCTACAGCTCAGAGTGCTATCACCATTAGCGTCCAGCTACATGTTACAGTAGCATTGGATAATGTTTGGTCTGGGCTACATAAGCTAACAGCTCTACAGTACATCAGAGTGCTAATACTGTAAGCTTGCTTCCAGCTACATGATACAGTAGCATTAGATAATGCTCACTCTGGGCTACATTAGCTAACAGCTCTACAGTACATCAGAGTGCTAATAGTGTTAGCTTTCAGCTACATGCTACAGTTACAGCAGCAGTAGATGATGTTCAATCTGGGCTACATAAGCTAACAGTTCTACAGTACATCGGAAAGCTAATACTGTTAGCTAATGTAGCTAACAGTAGTGAGCATTATCTAATGCTACTGTATCATGTAGCTGGAAGCTAACAGCACTACAGAGCTTTAGAATGCTATCACTTCCAGCTACATGGTACAGTTACAGTAGCATTGGATGATGTTTGCTCTACATGAGCTAACCGCTCTACAGTCCATAAGAGTGCTAATACTATTAGCTTCCAGCTACATGTTACAGTTACAATAGCTTTAGATGCCATTCACTCTGGGCTACATAAGCTAACAGCTCTACAGTCCATCAGAGTGCTAATATCGCTAACTTCTAGCTACATGTTACAGTAGCATTAGATGATGTTCACTCTGGGCTAAATTAGCTAACAGCGCTACGGATAATCAGAGGGCTTATACTGTTAGCTTCCAGCTACATGTTATAGTTAGAGTAACAATAGCTAATGTTCACTCTGGGCTACGTTAGCTAACAGCTCTACAGTCTAAAAGAGTACTAACATTGTTAGCTTCCAGCTACATGCTACAGTTACAGTAGCATTAGATGATGTTTCCTCTGAAAAACAATACTAGAAGGCACTGACAGTTTTTTCCATGTCTCCTCTGTCTGATTCTGTAGTTCATTTTTTGGGGGCCATTTTGTCATGTTTGATTTCCTGTCTGTATTTTTTAAAATTAATTTCCATTTTTTTTGCATCACATCTTAATTTTTTTTTCTATTATCTTCTAGTTTCCAGTTTCTTAGGATGAACTCTGAAAGTAACTCAGCCGTACACTCACTGGCAACTCAGAGAGAATTTGCGGCTGTTATTAAAACCCCAAAACCCCGTCCTGTCTGTTTGACGCTCAGCTCCTGACAAACTGCTGCTGCTACTGCAGTTTAACAAAGAGGCTAAATTACAGAGTGTGAGACATGAGCTCCGCCTGCTTCCTACCAGCTCAGCGGCTCAGGAACATGCAGCCGACAGTATTTTATTTAAACACAGAGGAACAACAGAGTTCAGAGAGTGTACGTCTGCTGAAGGCACAGAGCCCTTCTGATATAGACTCTGAAACACCTCCTCTGAACAGATCAGTGCTGCTTGTGTCTGTATTTAAACTTTACTGCTGTTTATTTATTGCTAGAAAAGGTTCTCATAAATGTAAAGGTGAAACAGAACAGGAAGTAAAGGCCCCAGAGCTGATATGTAACGTTCTACACCATCATGAACGTCCATCATGAGTGTGCTCTCCAGCGGTGGGTCGATCAGCTCAAACTTTAAGATTCAAACGAGCCTGAAATCAAGAACCTGCCAGAAAATGTGACCATCAGATATAAAGGAGCAGGTAGAGCCACAGAGGATGAAGAGCAGGTAGAACCACAGAGGATGAGGAGCAGGTAGAACCACAGAGGATGAGGAGCAGGTAGAGCCACAGAGGATGAGGAGCAGGTAGAGCCACAGAGGATGAAGAGCAGGTAGAACCACAGAGGATGAAGAGCAGGTAGAGCCACAGAGGATGAAGAGCGGGTAGAACCACAGAGGATGAGGAGCAGGTAGAACCACAGAGGATGAGGAGCAGGTAGAGCCACAGAGGATGAGGAGCAGGTAGAGCCACAGAGGATGAAGAGCAGGTAGAACCACAGAGGATGAAGAGCAGGTAGAGCCACAGAGGATGAAGAGCAGGTAGAACCACAGAGGATGAGGAGCAGGTAGAACCATGGTGGATAAAGAGTCACTCATCCTGTGTTGCTGAATAATTAACAGCAGCAGGTTTGAATAATTGATGGAATAACATGACAGGAGCGACTGCTGTCTCCTCTGGGGGAGCAGGAGGATGAATAAATGAGTGAATGAATGAAAGAGTGAACTCATGATGACATAGGATCAGGAGGAAAACTCCAGCTCCACTTCTGCTGCTGCTGAACACAACGCTCTGAAAACTCATTTTAGGTTTGTCTCACAATCTTTCATCTGATTAACCAACACAAAAAAGTACAAATATCTTCAGCTGGTAAAACTACTTCAGACTCTTATGATAAAAGGGTGGAGAATTATTCCAATGATTGACTGTACTGTCCCCAAAGGTTTTCTTTAAAGTGTCTCAGACCCCCATGTGTCCCCCATCAGATCAGGTCCAATGTTGACTCCATGATCCTGGTAAAGGTTTGAAAAACGACAGTTTGACTGTTTAAAAACTACAAACAGTGAAGAAGAAGGCGGAAAGACTACAGCTGTCCTTAACCTCCACCCTCAGACATGTCCTCTCCTCCACCCTAAAATATGTCTTCTTCTTTAACATTGGACCTGTCCTCTCTTCCACCCTCAGACATTGCCTCTCCTCTACCTTCAGACATGTCTTCTCCTTCACCATCACACATGTCCTTTCCTCCACCCTCATATATTTCCTCTCCTCCACCCTCACACATATGTGCTCCTCCATCCCTAGACAAGTCCTGTCCTTCACCCTCAGACATGACCTCTTCTCCATCCTCAGACATGTCTTCTCTTCCACTCTCAGAAAAGTCCTCTCCTACACCCCTCACATATCCTCTCCTCCAACCTTTACAAATGTCCTCTCCTTCACCCTCACATGTCAGCTCCTCCACTCTTAGATATGTCGTCTCCTCCACCCTTAGACATGTCCTCTCTTTCACCCTTAAATACTGTATGTTCTCCTCTCTACCCTTGGACATGTCCTCTTCTCCACCCTCACACATTTCCTATCCCCCACTCTCAGACATGTCCTCTCCTCCACTCTCACATGTGTCCTCTCCTCCACCACTTGAGACACAGCCTCTCCCCACCCTAGACATGTCCTCCTTTCCCTCTTTGAACGTGTTCTATCCTCAACCTCACAGATGTCCTCTCCTCCACCCTCACGTCTTCCCTACCATCCTTATACATATCCTCTCCCCACCCTTAGACATGTCCTTTCTTCCACCCTCAAATACGTCCTCTTTTTAACCCTCTGACTCTCCTCCAACTCAGACATGCACTCTCCTCCACCCTTAGACATTTTCTCTCCTTCATCCTCAGACAAGTCCTCTCCTCCACCCTCACACATGTTCTCTCCTCCACTCTCACACAAGTCCTCTCCCCCACCCACAGACAAGTCCTCTCCACCTTCACACATATGTTCTTCTCCACCCTTAAACATGTGCTCTCCTCCACCTTCACACATTCTCTCCTCCACCTTAACATGTGTCCTCTCCTCCAGTCTCAGACATGTCCTGTCCTCCACCCTCGCACATGTCCTTTCATCCACCCTCACAAATGTCCTTTCGTGCACCCTAACATGTCTTGTTCTCCGTCCCCACACCTCCTCTCCTCCACCCTCAGACATTCAGCTTCCTGCCCTGATGAACAGGATGTAGAGGCCACTGTAATGTCACAGTCAGGTGACCTGTGGGTGGAGGTCGCCTGCTTCTCCTGTTACCTCCTGAACAGACAGCTGACTGAACTGACTGACATCATTAACTGGTGCAAACTGGACACAGAACCTCCACCTCTGAATTTATTTCTATAACTAAAGCAGATCTGTGTTTGACACACCCGTGTAAATGATTTTATAGAACGATCACATGAAGAGTGTTTTATTAAAACATATAAACTCTGCTCACATTCATCACAACTCATTTATCCAGAAGTTAAAACCCTTCTGATGTTTCCTCTGCTTCACACAAACATGTGACACCGCTGACGCCCACGAGCTTCACATCTGATCAGTCTTAATATCTGAAGATTAATAAATCATCTTACCTGTGTGAATGTTCCCGACAGGAGCTGCTGTGTTCTCAGCCGTCTGTCTAACAGCTAACAGTCAGAGGTTAACTCCTGCTGTCGGCTACTTAACCTGACAGTCGTCATGGAAACACATGGGAACACCCACTCAGAGGACAGGCGGTGTGTGATGTCATGTCAGAGGTGAGGAGGAGAGGTGTGAAGGATGAGGAGGTGGAGGTGTCGTCTGTCTGGTTGGAGGTGGGGTGATGTGTCGCTGTGCTTTGTGCTCCATGATATCTGAGACACTGTCTGTACATTAAACCTTTTAAAGGGTAATTCCACTTTACTGTCTGGGTCTCATACTTTTAGTTCGTGCATCGTTTTTATCATCTTTGATACCATTAAATCGCTAAAGAAGTAAACATGTAAAAAGAAGTCTGAGGGGTTAAAAACAATCAGTTAAAGGAACACAGATTATCTCAGCCAATTAATCTGGAGGTAACTGAACACACCCAGATAATGTGACTCCTGCATGTATACAGTCAGTCAATCAGACCCAAATTGGCCGAGGCGCTCTGAGCATGCTCCACAGATTCCACCTTGGGCTTTGACGTGGACTTGACTTGACTTTTTCTGTTCCCATTGTGAAAAGTTGTGAATGGCACCAATGGAACTGTCCTCATTTTTCGTCACCACTCAGATCACACAGATCTGGTACTAAAAGGTGGAGCTGTGAACACTGCAGTCTGATTGGTCAGTAGAGGACGGTCACTCTGCTCAGGGCTGAGTTGTGTCTGGTTTTGAGGCTCATGTAACCACTGTTCATACTGTGGAGAGTTTTATTAGTAAACTGGAACTATAAAATGAAAGGATGTTAACGTGCATGTTACTCAATGCACGAGTTGATGACATGAGTCAATCAACACATCTCAAATGTCAATCATCGCGTTTCCATTACAACTAGAAATGCACAAAACCTAAATATCGCAATGAAAAACTGGTAATGCAGACACCTATGTTTTGAAAATCCTCTCAAATATTTTTATATTTTTATATTTTAACTTTTTTACGCTCTCATGAGGTGGTTTTTCAGACGTGTCGATATAAAAGTGTATCGCAAAAGTGTAATGGAAACACTTTTTTCACATTTACACGTCACCGGGGTCGACGGACATGACGTAGGGGGTCACGCGACCAGTTCATTTCGAGGAAGATGGTGCGGTATGTGTGGACAGAGGAGGAGACAGAGTTATTATTAACAGTTATTCGTGATAAAAATGTCACAGTTATCTTGGATAGCAAACAACAAAGAAATTCGGAATGATCAGTGTCCCGAGACGCATAACACTTTCGGCCATCTTCTTCAAAGTGAAGTCTTGCGGGACGGACGCGAATTAATGAGAATTACGGCTAGTTCGTAAAACACCGTTCAATGGAAACACCTGCAAGTAGCATTTGAACTTTGTCGAAATTTCAGAAATATCGCTTTTATTTTGCGAACAACTGTAATGGAAACGTGACTAATATGACAACTCTGACCATTCCATTACTTTATTGTCTCTCTAGAATGACAGACGCTTCAGTCATGAGTGTCGTTCTGTTGCGCTCCAGCAACACTAAACCACTGCTCTTGCCTGACAAGGATTCAATGCACAAACCAGCTATTTCTAAAAAAAGCCCATTCAGAGAGACTCTCACTGCAGCCTGTTCTTTGTCGGCACGGAACTCCATTTTGTGGATGATAAACAAAGTGCAGCCCGCCCACATTTAAGAGTACTGTCTGCAGTGGAAACACTGAATGGATCTATGGTCTAGGTACCATACTGCACATTTTTGGTGGCGTCTTTGGTTGTTCAGATACTTGGTCATAAACCAAGGCAAAATGTTGATCTGATTATTAAAAGTCAGAGTATCAATTAAGTAATTGAGTTCATCCTGGGGGGAGCATGAATGAATGAATGACGAACCACATTTCATCACAATCCATCCAACAGACGTTTCAGACTGAACATGATGATGGTGGTGGAGTGTGTGGAGGCTGCAGGAAGCTGGACTCACCTCTCTTGATGTGTTTGAGTTGTCTCTCAGCCTCGTCCCTCTCCTCCGTCAGTCTGTTGCACTGCAGGAACAGACAGACAGACAACAGGTCATTAGATCAGGGGAACACTGACACCAGCTCAGTACAGTCACACACCAACACAGAGTACAGTTACACCCACTCACTGTGAGTCACACACACTCAGGCTGCTGTGTGTTCACACTCTGAGCTGTAACAAAGCACCAGTTTTTTAAACACATTATAAACCTGAATATATTCATGAATATTTTAAACTGACAGATGTGAGAGAAAACACATCAGATCATTTGTGCTGACAAATAAAACATCTAATTAATAATGTGTGTTTATGAATAAGTGCTTCCTCTCATTAAAAATTCATACTCTGCCACCTTAAATTCATTCATCCTCTCATCCTCAGATTAATTGTGTTGAGTCATTACACAAAAACAAACTGATGACAGGACATACCCACATCTTTTACTCCAGTAAAAGTAGAAACACAACAGTATAAAAGTACTTTTTTGACCGCAGCGCTGGGCCATGTCAAGTCAGGTGTACGCTGCTCAATGTAATGATGAAGATTTGTGTCTTTGAAGGGTTTATGGACACAGATTAATGGATGATTGCAAGTTTTTTATTGAAGACTACAGTGGTGATAAATAGATTATGCCTCAAAGCCGCTATACAAGGTGCAGATAATTTTAAATACTGATATACACTGATATGTTGTTCCGTTAATAATTGAACATATTTAGTTACATTCTACAGCTATCTGAGCTATTATTTCTGCTGTTAAGTCAGTCATTTTAACATGGAGGTCTACGAGGATTGACTCGCTCTTGGAGCCAGCCTCAAGTGGACATTAGAGGAACTGCAGTTTTTGCTAGTCAGCCTCACTTTTCAGCCTGAAGGTTGCCGCTTGGTACAGACAAGCTTTTGTGGTCATATTTTGAGGCAAGGAAAGTCTCTAAATGACACACTGGACTTCAACAAAATATTATTTAAACCCTTAAAATATCTAAAAAGGTATGTATTTAACCTCAAAGACGATCTGACCCCGACTTATACAGATTTCTAAACTGCTGCTGTGCTGGCTCTGAATGCACCAGCGTTATAAATGGAAACCAGCCTCTGTTTATCTCCTTTGAAATCTTCAAATGTTCCAGAGACAGAAGATTTGGAAATCTTATCAGCTAACATCTCTGTCCCAGGAGGCTGAGAACAATGTTCTCCATATAAACATTTATTTAGCCTGCTCCTCCTCCTCTCTGCTCCTCTCCATCCTGGTCTTCACTTTACCTCCGACAGCCCATCACCTCTGATAACAGACTGACTCTCTCTGCTCCCGCTGCCCTACAAAAGGCAAACAGGCCGTAACCGCTTATTTTCACAGCCACAGGATCTGATGTAAGTATCCCTTGTTGTGCTAAATTTAGGAGGAGCAGCTGTGGAGGAGACGGTTTGGATGTTGGAGGATAAAACTTGGTGACAGCAGCTGCAGACGTCACTGAGGTTAAACAACGCTGAAGGACAAACTGGAGGCTTCGTTTTCACTCCTTCAATCAAAATCAGACCCAAATCACCTCAACTGCATTTTGTCTTTCATTACAATCAGTGACCCACATTTAAAATTCAGGTGTCCGGGTTTCTATAACATTTTCTTTTCTTCACGTCTCTGCTTATCCCAAACCTTTACTCAGACACATGCCTGTGCTCTCTTGTGGAGGGCAAACTACTTTTCTGCTGAGCAAATTTCTGAGTCTTTGTGGTGAATTTTCAATCCAGTTTGAACTCCTTTTCATCCTGTCTTCCTCTACTGTCTAAGCTCAGGTTAACCAGGGAACAATCTCGTCTGATTTGAGTTACCGTCTCTTTTCTTTACAGGACAGGGATGTACACAGTCCCGCTGAGTGACCACAGTCAACAGCAGAGTATCTGCAGTGCTGCTGTTCTCTGTGCACGCTTCATTTACAATGATAATTGGAACTCGGAAAGCATCCAGTGACCTCCTGTAGCAAAACTAACAGTCAACAAAGACGACAGTCCCTTTGGGTTCAAAGAGGAGAACTGACTGCATTCATTACATACAGTATATATACTGTGTATCTCCAAGTTTATCTTTAACTGTTCTAGTTATTCAGGATCAATGCTCCCTGCAGACTGACCACAGTAACAACACGCTTCAGCTTGAAGTTGAGGTTCATCGAAATTATACCAATAATGTCAAAGTTTGTCTTCCTACCTTTGAGTGATCCTCTGCAGTGATGTTAAATATCAGAAGACAGTCAATATGTTTGTTTGATATAAGAAAAAATTGATTTATTGTGTTAGTCTGACTGAAATCATACTAAATCGAATTTCTCAAAGTCGGACTAACACACCCAGATAATGTGATCAGGGAGTTGCTGCCCTGAGCTTTGACTTCCTGTCTAAGAATCTCCACCTTAGATGGTGGAGGGGTTTTCTTCTCCCTGTGATCCTGGGAGCTGTGTTGTTCAGGGCTAATGGCCCCCGGTAGAGTCTCTCAAGACAAAGTGGTCCCAAAGGAGAGGTCAGACTAAGAGCAGTTCAAGAAGACCTCGATGAAACACCACATTCGGGAAAGACTATTTTGCCCAGTATAGAGACACTGGGGCTCCCTTTGGGAGCCAGACCTGGGGGGCACTCACCGGTGAGCATCTGGTGGCCAGGCCTTGGGCCATGGGGCCCTGTCTGGCTCAGCCCGAATGAATGACGTGGAGCTGCCACCCTGTGAGCCCACCACCCACAGAGACAGAGTGTGTGGAGTCACATACCTGGATTCAAGTGTTTTTAGCATGTTACAAAAGCCTTGGTTTTCAACAACGCTGTATGGATGCAGATCTTTGCGCATAGGTGAAGTAGGTGATGGACTGTGTTACTTTCTTCGCTCTCTCACAGTTGGGTGGTAGTTTTGTCAAGCTGAGCGTGTCCAGTGTCGGTTGATGTTTCGGATGAGTGGGTTTAGTGCAGCTTGGCCATCAGCGGCTAACGCTGTCTCTGGATGATGGAGTGTGAGATGAGCCCTCATGTTCATAGTATTCCCACAGTATTTTCTTCTCATATGACACTACTTGCAAATCACCTGTGACATATCCAAGCCTTCCTGTCCGTGTGTGTTAAATGATCCAAAATAAATCCAGACATGTACTTTAAACGCTGACAGTGAATTTCTGATTTCTTCCTCTGGTGCCTCCATCTTTGTTTTAATGAACTTCCTGCCCGACTGAGACCTCTGCTGACCTCACCAGGAAAAAAATATCAGCACCATCTATTGGACCGAAAACGCAGGTTAGCATTGTTGCGCCACAGCAAGAGGGTTCCTAGTTCGCACCCGGGGTGGGGGAGTCCCTCTTTGCGGAGTTTGCATGTTCTACCCATGTCAGCGTGGGTTTTCTCTGGGTACTCCAGCTTCCTCCCACAGTCCAAAGACATGCAGGTTAATTGGTGACTCTAAATTGTCCGTAGGTGTGAATGTGAGTGTGAATGGTTGTCTGTCTCTATGTGTCAGCCCTGTGATAGTCTGGTGACCTGTCCAGGGTGAACCCTGCCTCTCGCCTGATGTCAGCTGGGATAGGCTCCAGTCCGAATATGTAGTTCGAGAAACAGCCCAGCAGAGTCAGCACAACTCCAAAGGAAGAAGCACTTTGTGTCATTTGCATCATTTGGCAGAGTTTTGCCACGGTGGCAGAGGGATATCTAGGCACCATTTAGATGGAGGGAAGTTTACCACAATTAATTTCCACATACTGCACACAGTGTTTTGATACAAAGCTGGTTGTAAATTGGCTAATTATCCCTTTAAATCAGATGGGATCCCTTTAACATTAAAACACACTTAATGTGAACACTAAAAAACATTAAAACTTTAACCAAACCTCCCAAACACACCCTCATCTGATTTAGACTGAACTTGAAGTGATGACAGATGCTTCATGACATTTAAAGAAAAGGAGGGTTGACCTGACGGGGAGGTTGATGTTAATGGTTCAAATCTGAGTTTTTTAAGAGGGCGTAACTGCGTCAGAACTGAGCCGATATTCTAAGATAAAAAGCAGAAAAAGGTCGCTCTCTATCTCTTTGCTTCTCTCCGTCTCTCCTCCGGCAGCAGGAAGCAGTTGTCCCACTTTCCCTCTGCAGCTCTACCTGCAGTCTCACACACTGTCAGCTCACATTTCCCTGAGGAGCTCAGAGAGCAGCGGGTTCACCGGCACACGGCAAGGCTCTGACGCTGCTGGGGTGAGCGGTTCAATTCCCTCTGCTGCTCTATGAGTATGGCGAAGCACAACTACGGTTATTTCTTTTCAATTAAAAAAAACATATAAATCCCCAGTTACTCGTCTGACTGCGCACACACACACACACATCTGCTGCTGAATGTGTGGTCAGCAGTCAGTTGCTGTCCTCTGAATGATCATGATTAAAGCTTTAATGCAAAAGTCCAGCTGCAAAAAACTGAATTTCAGTTTCAAAAAAATCAATTAATGACGTGAAAATTCTGCTGCTGTTGTTTAATGTCATATGAAGCAGCACTCAGGTTCTTTGTTGGGAGCGTCTGCAGCAGCTGCATCAGGCACATGCTTTGATTTATTGGGGACATCGTGGCAGGACCGAGGCTCCACCAGCGTTTTAAGAAGAACAGACACTGCAGTCTCTATCTGGCTTTAAAGAAAAAGGTGAAACGTGTTGGGTTTTCTGTCCTCAAGGCCTGAAACTACTGCTTTTCTCACTGTTTGGTCTATAAAATGTCAAAAGATAGTGAACAGTGCTTGGTACAGTTTCCTAAAGTGCGAGGTGACAAATTTACCATCTCGTAACAGCAGCAAATCCCCCCTGCTGAGAATCTGTAACTGGACAAATGTGGCCATTTTTGCTTGAAAACAGACATCCATGAAGACTCAGTTATCAAAATAGATTCTCATTAACTTTCTGGAGCAACTCATCGGCTAACTGTTACACAAATATTGTCCACATTTAAAAGATAATTGAGTGTAAACACTGCTGGATGGAACAGTACAACTTCTCATCTGAACCTAATAAAACTCAGTCATTTTGTCACATAAAATATTCATAAATTCAAAAGTCCACTCACAAGCTGTTAGCTGCCTGTCATTGTCTTCATTTGGTTAACACTGCAGGCTCAGGTGTGTCATCACATGTGGGGCTTTGATCATGTGATGACCAGTATCTGTCACATGACCTGCTCCACTCACTGAGCAAACACCATGAGGTGTAGCTGAGAGCTCTGACAGTGTGTAAGTGGACTTTTGATGTCAGATTACGCTTCCGTGCTAAAAATGATTTTACTTTGTTTAGCACTGAACTAAATCTAAAATTCTCAAATTTCTATCTGAGCCACAGAGATGGCAAAGCATCATGGGTGATGTAGTTGTTGAATGCTAACAGAGCAACTTGACTTTTATCTTTCATTAAGGTACTCTAGAGGGAGACATTACGAGGGTAGGAGTAAGATTTAGGGGGATTTAGTGGTATCCAGCAGTGAGGACTGTAGATTACAACCAGCTGAAAGTTATCCTGGTTAGAATTCCTTCAGTGTTTATTGTTCAGGAAGTTTTTACTGGGAGCTGAATTACCCGTAGAATTGCTTTCCTCGGTTCAAGGAAAGTTTTACAAATATAAAACCTCCATGGATTAAAAATTTAGAACATGAAGATTCATATTTGACCTTGTTTGCAGTTGGAGGTGTCCTGTCACTTGTTTTAAAGACGTCTCTTTTCTTTTAATTGGCAGTCTATGGCGATAACGGTTTTTAGGCCACAGGGGATTTTCTCGGTGCAATACCACAAGTGGCCACTGGGAAAAACTGGCTGCAAGTCAAAGCAGCATTCCTGGGGGCCTGTGTCCGATGAGAAAATGTGAATGTCCCTAACCAGACCAGGCCCTCAGACACACTGCTCAGCGTTGCAGACAATTTTCCCTAATGGCCACTCGTGGTGTTGAACCAAAAAATCTCCTGCAGCCCAAAAAGTCAGTTTCTAAAATGGTAAACATCAATGCCCTCTTACTTCCACATGTCTTTTATGATGGCATAGATACAGCCCATTAACAAAGGTATCAGTACATTCTTCGGCTCTGTTACAACTCACAAGGTTCACTGACAAAACAACTGTCTTATACTAAACACGTTTTCCCCACAAATACAACATGCTAACGTTATTAGCACAAGCCTATGGCATTTTACATTGTATAAATTAGCCTAGCAGCTAGCAGAGATTTCCTCTGCTCATATGAAGCCAGGATAAATCTCACACAAGACTTAAAATGCTATTTTTGTGGAGGCTTTATTGTCTTCACAATTTATTGTTTCTTATCTGTGAAATTAAAGTAAATAAAAGCTTTGTTTCCACTGAGGGAAATGGATTCAGCCTACAGAAACAGACAGGAGGTCTGCGTCGCCAGGACGCGTAATTACATTTCTGGGGAGGTGCATGTCAGGCTCTGTATCAACGTAGAGCCTACGCCGTAGCTACAGCATCGATCCAATGTCAACGATCCTTCAAATTCTTCCGAGGTCCGTCCCTCAGAGAATTTTCAAGGATTCGTGTCTGTATCCTTAGCGAACATGAATTTTTGGGCTAGATTTGCTGGAATTGAAGGCGGGGCCTCTTCACTGATGCACACCTGGGCACTCGCTAACCTGTTCCAATGTGTGTTCATCAGACTGTTCTCACAAACTGTTGGTATGTTTTCTTACCAAGCGTAATGCACCCAAATTCGTACACATCCCAAGTATTCTGAATGGTTTCAATCATGTGACCAATGTGCTGTCGGGAATGGTCTTGCAAGGAGGTAGGCTAGGATGGTAGATGGGTCCCAAAAACCTGGAATTTTCCCGGGGACCTTCCCCTAGAGTCGTGTGTTTGGAACCATGTGAACTTTCAGCCATTTTAAGAGACATCTTCGCCATGTTTCTTTTCCTAAACCTAACCACAGTAACTCTACGTTAATTACGTAACTGTACATTAAGGACGTAACATCAATTGTGGGGCGCTAATTTGTAGGATAAACTCTTCATTCATTCATTCATTCATTTTCTGTAACCGCTTATGCCATTTGGGGTCGCAGGGGGGGCGGAGCCTATCCCAGCTGACATTGGGTGAGAGGCAGGGTACACCCTGGACAGGTCACCAGACTATCACAGGGCTGACACATAGAGACAGACAACCATTCACACTCACATTCACACCTACGGACAATTTAGAGTTACCCATTAACCTGCATGTCTTTGGACTGTGGGAGGAAGCTGGAGTACCCTGAGGAAGCTCACGCTGACACGGGGAGAACATGCAAATGGCTAGGTCGAACCAGTGGTTAGCATTGTGGCCTCTAACCGTGAGGCAACAATGCTAACCACTGTAGCCATTCTATGAGAATACACTGGTGTTGCTAGGAAGGAGTCCTGACCCGTCCTACAAGCATCCTTGACTTTTAGAAGCACCACCCATGTGAGGGTTCAGCTCCCCCGTTTAACTCCAGGAGTGAAGCAAGGCACTACACACTGCAGGTCATAGGTCAGAGGGAGGAGCTATAGGCACTGACACATAGCAAGGATTGTGAGTTTGATTTTTTTTGGGTAATTCTGCAGGTTAACAAAGGCCCTGTCACCAGCAGGAGACGAGGCGTTTGAGGGTAAAATCCTCCATTAGACACAGATCAGAGGCAGCTGAGGGAATGATGAAGGTTTTGCATCATTAATAAAATCCACTGAGATGAACTCAAACTGTTAAATATCAGATCAAACCTGAGGCGAGGCTTTTTTTCCTCTGTTAGAGACATGAAGTCAGACATTCAGCCCAGAATGAGACACTCAGCACATTTCTTTCTTTAAAAAAAGATTCAAATCCATTCATAAATCATCTAACTTCCTCAATGAAACCTTCTAAATCCACCACTAATGCACATTTAAAGTGTAATTTCTGCTCTCCGTTTAAATGGTGAGGAGAGGAAGAATTTAGGGAGGGGTCCGGCTCTTTGATGTCTACAATAACCTCCAGGAGAAGCCGGCCGGCGAATTATACCGGCTGAAATGAGCCTGCAAAGCGTCCCATCCGAGCCGGAGACACATGCACGGAGCTCTGAGGACACATCAGAGTGCTTCACATGCAGAATAAACAGGATTAAAGGTGAATATTGGAGCAGTTTTATGTTTTTTGATCGGTTTACCTCTGTTCGCATGTGCGCGTCCCTCTCCTCCTCACATCCCTCCATCTGCGCCGATGAAGAGCAGGGAAGCATCCTCAGGAAAAGAGTGATCAAATGTTCCCTCCTCTGTCTTTCTCCGACCTCACAGTGTCACCGAAAAGAAGCTGAAGCTGCACAGAGGAGTGTTCTAGCAGCACATGTCCGGGTCTTATTCTTCCAAACACATGGGAGGATGGAGAGGAGCTCGGTGCCGCTGATGCTGCTGCTGCTGCTGCCGGCGCACAGGATCCTCCTCCTCCTCCTCCTCCTTTCACTGACAGCATCATCTGGCTCCCCTGAACCCCTCCTCCCACCCTCCTCTTCCTCCTCCCTCCTCTTTCTCTTCTCTCAGCGCTGCAGGCACAGTCGGGATGAACCATTTCTGCAGAGCGATGAGACGAAGAATATTTATTAGCAACAGATTTTACTTCGTTTTGAATTTAATTTTGCCTCCAAGTCTCCAGCTGAGGACTGATATGATAACAGTCACCATTATAACAGTCACAGTTTAATGAGGAGAGTCAGGGGTGCGTTCAAGGGTTGATGGGAGAGTCCGACATGCGGTGATTCAGTCAGCTGAGACACCAGTGTTGCATTCAGGTTCAGTGTTGGACCAGTTTAATGTCGGCCTGTTGTCTTTTTAAAAGTCTTTTTGTTTGTTTTCATGTGGAAGAGATGGTAATTAAACTCATTACTGGGACCATTAACGAGTGTGCAGACTAACATGTTTCTTGTACCGTCTGGATGTTCCTTTGTAAACCTCTTTATATTCAAATGTAGATTCATACAAAGTGTTTGGCTGCTTCCTCTGGAGAATTCAGCTCAGCTGCAAAGGTCAGCCTTCAACACTGAGCTGTGTGTGTGTGTGTGTGTGTGTGTGTGTGTGTGTGTGTGTGTGAGGAAATAGCTGTTTTACAACGACATCTAGAGGTACTAAGATGCAACTACAAGTACAGATTTTTTTTAACATGATGTGCCACTGACACTATTAATGCTACTACAAGGGGCTACTACAGACAGTGCAGGCAGTGTGGCCCGTGAGATGGGGGCCCGTAGAGAAAGTGGGCCCTTCAACAATGTGTTGGGTGGAGAATGGGCCCCTATGAGTGACTGCAACCTTGAAAATCTGGGCCTGTGTTCAAAGAAGATCTCTCATTAAATTCAAAAAGGTGCCGTTGGCTATATATGCCCTTGAAAAAAAGCAACCCCTTCTGCGTCATGTTTTTTGAATACTTTGAATTTTTTTAATGGTCAGTAGCATTAATGACAAAAGTATTATTCATATTCTACATAAACTGTAAAAGGATTAAATTAAATGAATAGTTTCTTATTTTCTTTGGTATTTTTTGTCATATACAGATGCAATGACAATAACTGGGTTACACATATGTTGATGTTATCCAGTGTTGAGTCCCTGTTTGATCATGTAATGAGACAATATGTGAACAATAGCATGTGCAAGGGCCCATCATAACAGCGTGCACTGAGGCCGATTGTAACTACCTTACACCACTAACAACAACAACAACAACAACAGCAGCTACTACTACTACTACTACTACTACTAATAATATTTTCCTAATGGACTGATTTATATACATTCATTACCATAATGTTTGTGCATGAAGGAAAATATATTATTAGATTAAAGTAGATTAAGTTATTTACTGATTTTTTTTTTTTTTTTGGATCACATGAAGGTGATAGGAAATTTACCCAAACATTATACACAGTGTAATAAAAGGCCAATATTAGGTAACTCTCCATTGTGCTGTTTAAAATTAAAATGCCACTGTCATATAGATAAAGACAGGTTTTCATAAAGACTGATGTCAAATAAAATTAATGATCAATAAATGGAAAACACAAATAAATACACAAGAAAAATACAATTTTTATTGCTATTATCATTTTTTTTCAACACTATTTGTTCCCAATTTTATGACTGACAATGATGATGATGAAGATTATGTTGTCTTGTTTTTGACATTGTACAGTGATAATAAAAGCTTTGTATTGTGTTCTGAATATAAACAAGACTAAAAAATAATTTAGGAATCATTAAATCAAATAATTATTAGTAAAAACATGAATTTCTGAGTCCAGGTCCAACCAACGCAACTCTCCAAAAATAGAAATAAAAATATAAGTAGTTTCATATTTTAGTTTTTCCGTTGACTGTTCAACCACATCTTCGTATAAATACATAGCCTACATAAATAAATAAATAAATAAATAAATAAAATGACTTCCTAAATTGAGGTCTTTTTTAAATAAAAAAAATTAACTAAACATTACTGCGACAAATCAACAACAATTCCCCTCCATTCTTTGTTATTTTATTATTATTAATTTAATTTATTTTACATGCGCAGGTCACGTGACAGACTGGGCCGGTTCCATAGTAAACACGGAAGTAACTTCACCAGGAAAGAAGCACACAGCCGTGGCTTCAGTTTGCGCTCAGTCGGGCTCCGGTAACGGACAGTTTAACGGGTCCCAGTCTCCGCAGCAGAACGTGTGTCTCCCGGTGTGTTTGTGTCGGTGTGTCCGGTCACTGAGGACAAGATGGACAAACTGTTTACGGTGACGGTAACCGTGCTCACAGCTGTGGCTTTAAGTCAGGTCACCTGCAGCCCCGCCACATTGAAGAGGGTCACCAAGGCTCAGGTGAGACGTTACTGTGTAACTGTACCGTTACGTTACTGCTGTGTTACTGTAACTTTAGTACTATACTACATATTTAGTGCTATATTACACATTACACTACTTCTGTGTTAATGTTAATAATACCGTAATACCGCTAATACTGTGGTAATATTGTGGTCAGGTTGCAATATATCCTGTAAAACATTTACAACAGCCTTAAAGGGATAGTTCACATTTTTTTGAAGTGGGGTTGTGTGTTGTATTTCTCCATAGTCAGTGTATTTACACACAGCAGATGTCAGTACAGTGTGTCCCCAGTTTGGAGAAGCAGGGTGCAGTCTGACATAGAAGCTAACCAATGTACTACTGTGGAGGGGGTCAACAGCAAAATGTATTTAAACCACCTTAAAAGTGCCATGAAACAAAAATATCAATATCAGTTTAAGTGTACTCTTTATTTAGAATATTTTCACCATGTCACCTTAATGTCAGAGGGTGATTTCAAACAGGAGAATGAAGCTGTTATATCGCTCTCTTCAAAGCCAGACTCCATTGAGAAAAACAGTAATTTAACATCGCTGAACACAGGAGCTGCTGGTTTACCGCTGCCTTGGTCAGGTTGTTAATTTGTGTTATTGTGTGACTTTGGCATTATTTGGCACACTTCAGATTCACCAAAGTCACACAATAACACAAACAAACTAACTGATCAATGCAGCAGTAGACCAGCAGCTCCTGTGTCTCCAGAGAGCTTAAATTACTGTTTTTGTCAATGGAGTCTGGTGGCTTTGAGAAGAGCACAGATGGGGAACTGAAGCTGTTAACGGTTGTCTGACAGAAAGGTTAAACTGTGAAAATACTCTCAATATACTTCGCTTCAACTGATATTGATTTTTTCTTTTGGTGGGACTATTGATTCTTTGAGATACCTCATACAAACCCACTTCAAAAAGTCCAAACTATCCCTGTAAATCTTTAACCAGAGGGGACAGATGAAAAACAAAGGCGTCACCTTTAATCATTGGTACCTTATAAAGAGAGATATATCTAAATAGCGTTATGATAACGAATCTCATTGAGTGATCAGAGTCAGCTGACTGTTGGAGAAAGGCATGTTTAGTCTAAAAATCACCCAAATTGCACCATTTATAGTAACCAGAAACTGTAAAAACAGAAATTATCATTGAATTTTCAGATTTCCAACAGTCTTTGGACTCATCATGTGCAACGAACACTTCCATCAGAAAAAAAACCATAACCAAATCTGAGCTTAAAATCACTTTATTCTGTCTGTTGACACAAACTGACAAGCATGAACGATAAGTGAAAAACCAAGGGCTTCTTTCAATTTCAGAATTTCGGCTTCAATTTTTAACTTCCAAATATCGCAGGATAAGTTTTAACAATCTAATAACTACTTTACAGTAGAGGGAGGGTTGTGTTTTTCCTCCCAGTCACTCAGAGAGACTACAGATAAGATATTTTTATCTTAAATAAAAGAAGAAGTCACACTGTAGTCACCCCCCCTCCTCTGATGAGTAAATAACAGTCCCTCAGTGAAAAAACAAACAATCTGAAAAAGCCTTTTTAACTATTTAAAATGGCATCACATGTTTTGAAATGAATATTCCAATGCTTGATGAAGGCCTATGTTTTTAAGGTTGGTGTGTGTACAGTCTGTTCTGAGTCTGTTGTATTGTTGGTTACTCAGTAAACAGTAACGGTCTCTTGGTGCTGCTGGACACAATATTTATGACTATCCCGAGAATGGAAATTCACCAAGATTAAATTATCGTGAATGTTTTTTTTTTTTTTAACCATGATCCACAATAAAATATTGTCCCTGTCAACTGATTGTGGGTGTTAACTGTGTGTGCTGTGGACAGATTAAGGGGTTTGACTGGAAGAACTGTGGGAAGCCAGATGCTCCGGCTGTCCTGAAGACTCTGAGCGTGTCTCCTGACCCCATCGACATCCCAGGGGACCTGACGGCGTCTGCTTCTGGATCCACGTCTGTAGAGCTCGCTGCTCCGCTGGCTGTGAGTACACTGATGCTGTCTTGATATACAAATTTTACAATACCGTAAATCTTCAGTTAGTAGCCCTGGCCTTTATTTGCTTCAATCTTTGAACAGCAGGCTGATATTTGGGACAGGCCTGTAATTCCTTTTATGCAAAACTTTTTGGGTGGGCGGGGCTTAGCTGGAGGCAAAACACTTCACCACAGACATAAGCTAGCGCTAGCTTGTAGGTTCTGTTGGCTTGTTTTAGACAATGGAGGAAGATGATGTGAGTGGTGCGTTCGGAAATAACTCATTCTGACTATTGGAGCTCTCAGACTGAATTTACCAACGCACCATGTCAGGTCACTCACTCTCCGGGACCGCCAGTGTTACTGGAAGAAGTAAACACTGACCAACAGGACCAGACTGGCCGACCCGTATGCTCTCACTCAGTGGGTGGATGATGTCACAGGAAGCCAGTCTTGTTTGTTTTGCTATGGAAGCTAACGTTAACTAATGTGCTAAAAAGTTAGCGTTCCAGAGAAATCCAATCTTCCTCTTAATAGCTCCCCAGTTTCTGATGAGGTGGACATGATAACCCTTAAAACACATAACGTTCTTCATCCCTACAACAGGAAATACTTTGTCCCTAACCTGATATGAAGTGTGCGCTGCACATGTGAGCATTTTTGATGATGGCCTCCGTCCAGTCCTTTGGTCTGATCACATTTAACCATCTTTGTTTTTGTTGACGGGCAGTGGCGGCTGGTTTTGAGCCATGACTCCTTCTATTCTGGCTCCCAATAACACAACAAGACCACATTTTAAGACTCCTATGTAGCCTACAGCCCTGTGGGGGAGAGGCAGGATTAGCCTTAAGCTAATAAAATGACGTCATTGTAATATGTTGTCTATACATCCAAAGAACTTCAACGCGACTAGGCGTCTAATTGAGACAGGCCTTTATTTGTTGAAATGTGAGGCCACACCGGGCTAGTAAAAGAGACTGGGCGTTTAATTGAAGTTTTACAGTATATAAAGTCTTCTGTTGTTGTTCTTTGTGTGCAGACGCCTGTGACAACCTGAAACACTGTTTTTAAACCTTGTCTTTGTTGTGCTGGACGCCCCAGTTTGTCAGTAAAGTGAAATTATAGGACCACAAATACAGAGAATGAATAAACACAACCTTTATTGTCTCAAGAGGACTTTGCTTCGCACGACTGACCATAACAGAGTTTCAAAAACACGTCAACAACACAAAATATGAAAACAAGCGTCATAAAAAACATCATAAAACATCATAAAGAGGTCATCACTGAAATCGATAAGGACATTAGGAGCCAGTTACAGTCCATGTGATCAGAGCTTGTTCGGGACAGAATAACTGACTCACTGTGTTTACTGTGCAGTGTGCGTGTGTGTGTGTAGTGATCAGGTTGTTGTTGTGTGAAGTCAAAGCAGGCGTCTGATCCTGTGAGCTTCATGTGAGCAGTCGTCGCTCACGGAGCTGTTCAACACAAAGACTGTTTCAACTAATGAATTTATTCGATTAGATTTACTGCCAAAGAGGCTGAAACTTTGTTCAGTATTCATTAGAAAAAGCACAAATTTTAAGAAAATGTGTCCTAAAAATGTCCAAAATTCTGATGTAAATTGAGTTATTTTCTGGTGAGGTCAAAAACTGTCCTCAGATAGCTCTCAGTGTCTCTTTCGTCCACATTTTGGCATTTAACTGTTTTTAAAACGGCCCTCAGTCTGTGTAAAGGTTTGTGGCACGTCAGAGGTTTGCAGGTAGAAATGCTTCCTCAGCAGAAGAAGGTTTATGGTCCAGTTTTCTGTAAAGCTTCAGTCATGTGTGTAAAGCAGCAGGATAAAGAAACCTCATGACTCGGCAGGTTTGGTTCAGACACTTTGTCTCTCTGATCACACGCTCAGCAATAAAAGCTAAAGTATAAACTCCCCCTCCAAGCTGAGCCCGTGCTGTGTCATACAACATGTTACTGACCTGTAAACATGGACACAGCAGAGCTGAGAGCTGCTCTGAGGGAAAAAACACAAGAGTTAATTAGATTATAACTTGTTTGTCTAATTGCAGGACAAAGCAAACTGAGGCTTCTTAGCTAAATCAAATCAAAGATAGCATTAATTTAATTATAATTTAACTTTAAAATCTGCAGAAGTTTTTTCTTCCCTAATTATCCCTGATTATTTGTGGCCGTTAAAAATGCAGCAGTATCAACATGTCTTATTATGATTTTAGGATTATTTTTAACATTATTTTGTCTCATAAAGTTGTTGCTGGAGATCAGGAGACAGAGCTTATGTCACACACACAGAGCCTTCTCCAAACAGGACGTAACCCACTACTACAGTGACAAAAGCCGGGTTTCCACCAAACACTTTCAGTACAGTGCCTTTGGAACCAACAGTAACCCTTCAGACATGGTACCTAGACCCTAGCGTACTCTTAAATGTGGGCGGGGTTGTTGTCACTCACTGCTCCGTCCAGCACTCACTGCATTTCCTCCTTTATCAGTCTGCACCTGGTTTATCGTCCACAGAACGAGGCTGCACGCCCACATTTTCAAAACAAAATAAAACAGGCTGCAGTGAGAGTCTCTCTCCATGGGATATTTATAAATAGCAGCTTTGTGCATTTAGTCCTTCTCAGGCAAACTCAGGGGTTTAGTGTTGCTGTAGCCCACAGGAACAACACTCTGCAATGCTTTTTCTGTTCTCCAAGTGAGGATTAGAATATCTGTAGGTCACATAATCCGGCCGAAATTAATACATATAAACACTTGAAGATCCACTCATTACTTAAAGTGTCTGTCATATAAAAACTAAAGTGATGGTCAAAGTCTTTATATTGAATATTTAAGGTGTGTTGATTGAATCACGTCATCAACTCATGCATTGAGTAACATTACAAGTTAACGTTCCACCTTAAAAGTTGCCGGCAGTCGGCCCAGTGAATGAAGTGATTTTTTTCTCCGACTCCAGCTGCTGTGAGAGGCAGCAAAACATCCTTTCATTTATAGTTACAGTTTACTAATAAAACTCACATTGGTGCCATCCACAACTTTTCGCAGTGGAAACGGAAAAAAAGTGTACCAAACTGAACCATACCGTACCGCACTGCTTGGTGGAAACGAGGCTGAAGTGTCACTCCATTTGTAGTCACCTTCACAGCTCAGTGAAGCTCCCTACATCAAGGTGTAGGGTGTAAATACTAGAGGTGGGAATCACCAGAGACTCCATGATATGATATTATCACAATGCTTTTTAAATGTGTTGTGATATGCTGAGTATTGTGATAAAATATATTGCGATTTATCGCCTGTTTTCAACTGTAAATTATGTCCCCAAAGGAAAACTTTGTCAACGTCTGTTTTAACTAATAAGACAAAGTTTTCAGTGTGTTCATCTCACTTCAATCATTTTTTTAAGCAAAATGTTTCTAGTGAACAGAAAAGCAAGTGATTATGTTGTTCAAGTAGGCTACCTAAACTTTAATTTGTATTTATAATATTCATAATTTATATAATAAAAAGATCTGTACTTGGCACTGTGTGACGATATGATATTGCCACACAAAATATCGTGATACTGTGCTGTATCGATTTTTACCTCCACCCCTAGTAAATACAGTGAAAGGTTTGGGACACACTTCCCTCTCTGGGGCGGTAAAGGAACTGTTGTTATATTTGGTAACCATAGAGAAAAGTAAAATTACTCCCATTTTATGTTCTTAATATATTTTAATCACTTTTATTTGATTCATGCTGCTGTTTACCGGAATTTTGGTCACGTATTTTATCCTTTAGCCACTAAAATGGATAAATAAATCAACAAATTAATAAGTTAATAAACAAATAAATAAATGAATAATACATAACAAAGAACAAAAGTTATCCCAGAGATTTTTTGGTGACATTTCTTGTCTTTTACTTTTGTAAACTTGTCGTGTTTCACTCTGATGTTTATAAGCTGCTCAGTTTTTGCAACACTTCCTGTTACACTTTACCATAAAATAAACACAACTACCATTTTATAGAGACTAGAAAGGTGTCGATTTGATCCTAAATATGATGTAGCATTTAAGATGTCACTGTCTGTGTGACAATATTGAATGAATGAATGAATGACTTTATTTTGAACCAAAAATTAAAAACAAATTCCCAAATTTATTTACAAGTGCCACTTAAAGTGGCAGACCCTCCTCGTGATTGAGAAACGTAGTGGAAGTGGACAGATAGAGGATGGAGGGTGTAGAGGGCGGTTTGGGAAAAGGCCTGTAGAGTTGATGCTGATATTTACTTTCGACCACAGAAGCAGCAGGAAACAGGAACATGTGATTTTACAGGTGACCCTGTGTCAACAAAGCCAGCTGATCACACTGTGAACACACAGCGCTGTGTGTGATATCTGCACTGTGGTGAAGTGTGTTTATACACACCTCTGACCAGGATAATGATTAAATGATTAAACATATTAATCCATGATCAAAACAACACGTTGTCCATTATCAGTGACATGAAGCAGAGCTCAGGTGTGTGTGGTAGTGTTTGCGTCCTGCTCACACTCCTGAGGTTATGTGAGGTCACTCATCATTGTGACCTGATAAGATTCTTATCACTTCTCTCTGTGCTGTCATGTCACTTCCTCATAGCTTCACTCAGCATTTCCTATTTTTGGCCACAGGTTTATTGTTTCAGATCTTTGTACACACTCCTGTTCCTCTGCTGTTGTTCTGTATTTTACTTCCTCATGTTTATAACACCTCGCTCTGCATCTGTGTGTGTTTACAGCCTTTAAATCAGACCGTCACCTTTTTATGGCTCTGTAGGTGTGATGTTTTTATTCTATTTTATTAGGTCAACCTAGTATTCAAAGAAAGGTTCAGTGTTTGCTTTTTGTTTTAATTTGACTCTGATAATGTCTCTGTTTGTCCTCTCTTGCACTCTGTACAGCAAATGAGACCTTTGACAACACGTGACAGATTTAAGGTTTAAGTTAAGATCAGTGAAAACACCTGAGCAACTCTAAAATGTTCTGTCTCCTGTTGTTTGACTTTATTTACCAGTTTTTTTAAGGCAGGTCTAAAGTCATTTTGTTCTTCCTTTTCCTCCTCATTAATCTGCTCTGAGTTCGTTGCTTTCAGGATGAAGAGCAAGCCTCTCACGTTGTCGTCTCCTCTTCCTCTGCCTCTGCTCCTCAGGTGAACGTGACCCTGGAGAAAGAGGTGGCGGGTTTCTGGGTGACCATCCCCTGCGTGGAGGAACTGGGCAGTTGTCACTATCCGGACGCTTGTGACATCCTGAACCAGCTGATCCCTCCGGGTCAGGACTGTCCTGAGCCGCTACACACCTACGGCCTGCCCTGCCACTGCCCCTTCAAAGCCGTGAGTCATCCGTCTGCTGCTTATCAGGCGTTACAGCGAGTGTGAGGGGCCATCAGGGGGTTTTAACGTGTGATGACGTGTTATCTGTCCCAGGGGCAGCATGTACAGTGTGAACAGAACAGGACCCAAAACTGATCCTTGTGGTACTCCATGTTTTGACTGAGCAGTTCTTGAGGAATATTCCCCAACGGTGACAAAGTGTTTCCTGTTAGTTATATTCGATAAACTTGGGTATGACATCAAGTGTGATGTATGAAGACTGTACGATGACAGCGCCTACTGAATGTACGTCTATTGTTGTCAGTTTGCAAGAAGATGACGTCATCAGTGTGTGTCCTCCATCTATACACTAAAGACAACAAACTTATATTAAATTCAATTTCTGCCAATATATCCTCCTAAATCCTACAGACTGGACCTTTAACAGAAGTATTTTTACAATTCAGAGTCAGAGTCCCCACATGTCTTAACACAGTGTGTCCTCTGTGTGTCCTCTGTGTGTCCTCAGGGCTCGTACTCTCTGCCTAAGTCGGACTTCCACCTGCCCTACATGGACCTTCCCTCCTGGCTGACCAACGGGAACTACCGTGTGCAGGGCATCCTGGGTAGCCAGGGCAAAGAGTTGGGCTGCCTCAAAGTGGCTCTGTCCCTTCACTCCGACTAAACCAACGCCGCCGCTGCTGATGCTGCTACCGCTGCCGCTGCAGACGCTCGGGAGGTTTCAGGTTGTTCGTTATTTGCACATAAAACCAGTCAAAAAATTGGGAAACGAAAGCAGAAGTTGCACAAAGTGTGAAACTACCGCAGTTTTTTTAATGTTAGACGATAAACTCATTTCACATTTCTGACGCACAGCTCTTTGGGAGAAAGACGAGATGGATTTTTTGGGGAAAACTAATCTAACAAATCATCGAAGAAGTCCTGCAGATAAAACTAATAACAGACTAACAATGCTCATAGAGTCCTTAACAATCAACCATCGTACTGTTCAGTGATTTTTTAAATCGGTGTACACAGAAACAACATTCACGCCTGTCTCTGTTCACACACAGAAACACTTCACTGAAAATTAACAGCTGCTTTGCATGAAAGTGAAGCTTTAACATCCATCACATGCAAACACTGAGAGCCACAGGGAACATATGAAAAATACTTTTTACTTTGGGAGGTTTGGTGTTCGGTTCTTCCACTGTTTATGGGTCTATGTGCTGTTGTAGAAACTGAAACTTGTTTGACGTATTTCAATCAGAAATCCTTTTTAAAAATCCTATAATATATAAGTAGACTTTTAATTCAACTTTTAGTTAATTATAAATTAAGTTTATGTCCAGGGGTCTAAAATCAGCGAGGAAAACTTAAGATAAATAAAGTTCACCCGGGACATGTAACAGTTTCAGCCTCAATAAAGCTGTTTAGTGACTCAGAGTCAAAAACAATCAGATAAACATTCTGCCTTTATTGTGGGAAAGTGTGACGTCACAGTGCCAAAAAATATCTGTAATTCATGCCATCACACGAACCCTGACGTGCCTCGCTGCTGAAACATCGCTTCATCTTTGTTTATCCACAGAGAAAAGAATCTGAATTATTCAGTGTTTCAGATTATTGTTAATAATAACATCAGATCAATGACTGAATCCAAACGTCCAGACTTTACTGCACTTGCAGACGCTGACTTTGTGGGCGCGTTCCCTGGAAGTCTGGGAGCCCTGACGGCTCTGAATCCATAATTCATCCAGTACATAACGGGCCTCAAGCGGACTTTCTACAGACTTCCAGAGAGTCCTCATGGGCTGCAGACTGAATTATTTACCCGCAGTTCATTGCAGTACAGACATGACGTTGAGTTTTTTTCGATTGCTGACTAATAAAACAAGACAAACATCATGACTGTGAAACCAGTATTGTATTAAAATGTTACTTGAATCACGTTGGCCAGAGATAATATTAAACCACATTATGATACAGAAACATGTAGACGTAGAGGCCATAGAGGGATTAAAAATGCTTTTTATTATTGCTGCCTAACCTCATAAAAGCTGTGCAGTGTAATGCCAAATATACAGGCTCAGAAAATTAGCCAAAAAAACAACAAAAAAAGGTCTTCCAATGTAACTCACACCCAGTGTCATTTGTCATCATGCTGCCCTATTTACTAACACTTCTGTATTTGTACAGAAATATCTAAATATAATAGTGTTCACTCAAAAAAAAACAAGTATATGAGATGACAGACTTGTGTCCATCAGCGGCTTAGAGTCTCTGTTCCCGCAGACTTTACGTGATGACAGTGAACACATCACAGTAGGTACGTTTGGATTCAGTCTGACGTCACACGTGTCAAAAACTTTTTTTTAATGTAATGGAAAAACTCATGTAGCATCTGCTCCGTCTGTTAAAGTAATAATATCCTTCATACATTCTCATGTGCTCTTTCCTCTGTGTGATTCTGTTTTTTAAAAGATGTTTTCATTTCAGCTATTAATTGTCTCTTTTTTACTTTTTTAATGGGATGTTTTGACAAAGGGTTTTCAGCCAATGAATCTCCGCTGGGAATAAAGCAGCTCATTCATGTAGTGTCACTGATCGTAGCCGATATATGACAGATATTATCATTTGATTTTGATTTTGTATATTTTTACTGAGTGCCTGATCAGAGGAGGAGGAGCTACTGTTTTGATGCTGTAGAAGTGAACGAGAGAGGAAAAGAAATCACATCATTATGATTTTAATTTGTTCTAAATCTTCAGTGTTGATAACGACAAAATTATGTTTGTACAGTTTTTAATAAACAGTATCTCATAAATGGTGTTTGTTTTAATGTGTGCAGGCCCCACGATATGATATTATCACGATACTTTGGTCACGATACAATAATATGGTGATTTTTTTAAAAGGTTTTGCGATATGCTGAGTTTTGTTATGACATATATTGCAATTTATTATCTATTTTTGACTGCATCAAATGATGTCACCGAAGGCAAACTTTGTCAACATCTGCTTAAGATGAAGTTTTCAGTCATTCATCGCACTTTCAATCATTTTATTATGGTAAAAATGTTTCTAATGGACTGAAAAAACAACTGATTTTATTATGCTAGCAAGTTTAATTTTCGTTTGCAATATTCTTAATTTATGAAATTTTTAAAAAATGATACCTGGTGTCCATGTATCGATACAATATTGACATGCAAAATATTATTATACACTGCTGTGTAGATTTTTTCCCCTTTTCAGAGTGACTTTAATTCTCATGATTAGAAAACAAATTGTTGTGATATTGATCCAGAGAAGATTCTTCCTCATTTAAAAAACACATTTAAAGTTTGAAAAGGTTCCAGTGATTAACACTCATTTATTAATTTTAACAGAAAGATCAAATTTCACTTCTGAAAAGTATGAACAGGGTTTAACTTGTTGGTTTTAAAGTTCCAAGTTCAGCTGAAAGTGTTTATGTCCCACGGTTTTAGGGAAATGATCCCAAATATACCAACAAAACAACCGAGGAGTTTGTTTTAATTTGTCAGCAGAACAGTGAAATGTTTCTGACCGTGAGCTGACCTCAGATCAGACTGAATACACAGATCCTCCAAAACAAGCAGGAAGTGAAGCCGTCACGGTCAGAGTGCTTCCTGTGTGAGCAGAAGTCAGAACATAATGCAGCCTGTAATGATGTCTGATATGATTAATGATGAGATTCATCACACTGGTCAGAGAAGACTTTAATCTGTAGCTGTGATGCTAAACGAAGAGTTTTAATCTCAGTGGAGGAGCTGCTCCATGTTTCACCACAAGGTGGCAGCATTTCATTTGAAGTTTTAACAACACTGCTGTTGCTGTCCACACTACAGTTGCAAATACTACGACACTATGTGAAACTAAAAAGAATTTCCTGCTGCAACAAACCTGAAATAAACATAAAAACACATCTTGCAGAAATACTAATAACACAATGTCATGGTTTCTTTATTATCACTAAAACACATCAGTGTAAAACACAGCAGTGCGTGTTTAACAGGAAGCAGCAGAGAAAACAGGAACAAGATGAGGAATTACACCTGAAGGAGCATGGACCTCATGAAGATAAACAAACATACACAACTGTGGATGGATTACTGAACGGACCCAAAGAGTCAGGAGCCCCCCCTGGCCCTCACCTGCAAAATATCACTCCAATGAACACATAGTGACCAGAAAGAGACACAAAAGACACACAATTATTACAAGAAACGGGCAAAACCTCCACAAAGAGACATAAAACCACCACTAAGAGACATAAAACAGCCATAAGGAGGCACAAAATGACTACAGAGCAACACAGAATGACCAAAAATACTTGCAATTACCTCAGACGCAAATTACCTCAATAAGACCCAAATGACTACAGACCGACACAAAACAACCATAAGCAGGTACAACATGTAGGTACCAGTGTTAATATTTAGCATAATGCACATTTTTATTTCTATTTTGTTGTATTTTATTACATTATGTACATACTTCTATTTCATACTATTCTTACTTCCTATATTATCTCTTCTTTACATTGTAGCGACTGTAACGAATCACAATTTACCCTTTGGAATCAATAAAGTATTTCTGATTGTGATGCTGAACAAATACAAAGCAACACAGAACGACGGGAAAAAAAACCCAAACACTTTAAATGGACTACAAAAAGACACAAAACAACCACGAAGAGACAGAGAATGACTAAAAAGCAACAAAAAAAACCCTAAAATGACCTCAAATAAACACAAAATTATGTTGATGAGACCCAAATGACAACAAAATTACACAAAACAACCACTAAGAACTATAAGAAACGCAAAACCACCACAGCCCCGCCTGTGTGTCTTGCTCCTGTGTGGCAGAGGTGGTGGGGCCCCTCACATATCTGCGCCCAGGTGCCCTCTGTCTTATAATCCGCCCATGGGTCCAGCTTTAACGATGCTGTTCAGCAGGTAAATTGTTGTGTAAATTATCGATATGTTATTTCATCATAAATGAAAGAAGTAGTTTTACTCAAAGCTTAGTGAAAAATAATTTGAGTCTGGCCCCCTGTAGAGGGCCGAGTGGCCCCGCAACCACTTTCTAATTCACAATGAAAATGAATTGATTCATATTGGTAATTGTTTTTGTACTTTTCATATAGATCAGGTGCCAGAGTGCATAAAGAAGCATCAAAATAGAGCTTGTTTATCTAAAAAAGTGCCACAGGAGGATCTCTGTAGCCCCAGCAGAGGTCCAGGTTCAGGCCCCAGTGGCCTCAAATCCTGTAAACTACAACTGGCCCCTGACCTCCTGTCAGTTTACAAAGTGGCCCCAGGCAGAGCAGGTTGAGGGTCCCTGAGCTACAGGATGTTGATGTTGCTCACATGTGTTTTCAGCCGGCTGCGTCTGGGTCTGTTCATTAACTCTTCTTCTGTGGTTTCATGAGAGATGAAAGAGCGACTGAGAGTGACTGAGAAGAAACAAACCACAGCATCCAATCAGGTTTTATCTTTCTTCCTGTGTGTATTAGTAACAAGTAGACCTGAACCACTGATGGAGTGACCTTTCTCCTGCGACCACCACCATCACTGTTTCAATTACAGTTAAAATACAAAAAGTACAGTCGTCTGAAGCAGCAGCTGCACAACATGTGGCTCTGATTCAGGATTACATATCCTGCCAGAACTACAGGACTGTACATGTGTTCTTCATCCACTGTAGGAAAACACAGATCAACACGAGGAACAACGGTCAGAAGTCACTGATTATTAAAATAGTAACAGAGGAAGTCACAGCCGCAGCTGATTCAGTCAACCTCTGGACTCTATCTGAGACAAGGGTTCAGGTTAGTTCATACAGCAGAGGACGGCAGGCTGGGTTCAAGAAACAAAACTCAATCCTCTTTCTGATCACCATCAGTCATAACTGGAGCCTCTCTGATCAAACTGGTTTGTTATTGACCTGCTGAGTGTTACACAGTGACAGTGATGAGGCCCCGGCAGACAATGTGTTCAGCTGTTGGGTGTTCCTCCTGTTTTCTGCATCTTAATACCACTAAACGCTGCAGATAACTGTGAGCTCACATGTTCTTTACTCTATGAAAAGGTTCAAAGAAACAGTGTGTAAGACTTAAAACGGATTTATACCTGTGCATCAACTCTTGTGCGGTGGTGTGTCTGTGTCACTCTGCAGTTACACCTCCAAAACACTAGTTCGCAGTGGGATTTCTGTGAAGTGCTGTAAAGTTTAGTTGATTCAAAACACACATTAAACACACATTAAACACACATTAAACATGGCTTAATAGAGACAGTTTCAAAGATAAGTACACTTGTCTTACACTGGACACATTTTCCCCACAAATACAACATGCTAATATTTTTAGCACAAGCCTATGGCATTTTACATTGTATAAATTAGCCTAGTGGCTAGCAGAGATTTCCTCTACTCATATAAAGCCAGGGACAACAGCAACATTTAACAAAGATAACGTTAAAAAATTTGGCTCCATTGCAACTCACAAGGTTCATGGACAAAACAACTGTCTTATACTAAACATGTTTTCCAAACAAATACAACATGCTAACGTTATTAGCACAAGCCTATGGCATTTTACATTGTATAAATTAGCCTAGCAGCTAGCAGAGATTTCCTCTGCTCATATGAAGCCAGGATAAATCACACACAAGACTTAAAATGCTATTTCTGTGGAGGCTTTATTGTCTTCACAATTTATTGTTTCTTATCTGTGAAATTAAAGTAAATAAAAGCTTTGTTTCCACTGAGGGAAATGGTTTCAGCTTACAGAAACAGACAGGAGGTCTGTGTTGCCGCGTTGTGTAGTTACATTTCTGGGGAGGTGCAGGTCAGGCTACAGCGTGGGTTCTGGCGTTGGCTCTACATCAGCGCAGACATAAAGCCTCCAGCCATGCTAATGCCAGCCTACAGTCAGTGTTTAGTTTGTCCATTCCAGGTTACTGAAGAAACGTGGTGGTGCAACATGGCGATCTCTGTAAACAAGGCCCTGCTCCCTATGTAGATATAAATGGCTCATTTTAAGGTAACAAAAACACAATGATTCTTATTTTCAGGTGATTATACACTAAAGAAAACATGCTGTATGATAATAGTTTGTCTCAGACTGTGAGATGATGCATGGTGAATGAACGGGAAATAAAATAAAGTAAAGACGCTTCAGAGTTAAAACAAATCTCCAACACTAAACACATCTCATTTTTACATTTTTATTTCTCTCCCTGTTGAATCAACAGGACAGTCGATCAGACGGTGAAATCAGTGAAAGGTGCACGGCTACACAAAGCCCCAAAGTTTCTGAGTTTTCCTCAGGGGACAACACAGTACTCATGATTTATACGTGTTTATATACGTATGTTTTCTGTAGCAGAATATAATTTCAGTCAGACTTTAGATGAACGTGTGGTCTGCCGCCGCCTCTTCATCTCACACAGGAAGTGCTCTGCTTCGGCAGCTGCAGCGTTTTAACCAGAGAGAAGGTAATAATGTGGTTTTACCCAGAGAGCATGTGGACACCAGACACACACACACACACACACACACACACACACACACACACACACACACACACACACACACACACACACACACACACACACACTTTATTTCCAACAGCTATAACAGTACTCTGGATTTATAATTAATACCTGTACTGTGTGACTCTGTCCACTAGAGGGCAGACACGTTCACAGTCATTCACCTCCAACTGTTCAAACTCTCAGTAGAAAAAAAAAATCATCCCTCATGTCAACATGAGTCTATCACACATGATCATGTGACGCAGACATTAAATTAAATCACATGTTTTAATAGACTTCAGCTTCATTTTAAATGTGGATCTTCTGGTTTGTATTAAAGTTGACTGTGTTGGGTTCAGTGATGCTGTGACCCAGTTTAAACTGGGATGTTTCTCTCTCAGCTCTGTGTGCAACTTATTATGATACAGCAGAATTAAATTATAACACAGAGAAGAACCAGTTTCATAGAGAGGAAACGATCATTACCTCAGCTGGCACCTGGTGTCATTTATGATGTCAGAAAGATGTTGGACTCTTACATCGGACAGACATGAAATTCAGCTGGAATGAAAATCTGGTTGATGATATTCTAAATGTCTAACAATGTTAGAATTTCACATGACATTTCGCAGATGTTGGGTTTGTTCTCAATACCTTAGGACTAAGTGTTACTATACTACATGGCGATGACGTTGGTATGAGACCTTTGGAAGATGTTGGATTTTGGTTTCTTAACATAACTTAAATATTCCATATTGTGAAAAGTCAGATTCACATGTCTTTAAAAAAATAAAAGCTCCTACTCAGAAACTGTGCCTTTAAACGAACCTTCAGGATTTCTGTGAATCTGTGATGTCACAACTATACAGTGACATGCTAAAGTCTGGGCACCCCTGGTCAAAATTTGTTTGCTGCAAGTAGTTAAGTGAGTAGAAGATTTCAGTGTTTTACAGTTTCAAAATAACAAAAACAACAAAGAAAAAGTTGGGCACCCTGCATGGTCAGTGCTCAGTAGCGCCCCCTTTGGCAGGTATCACAGCTTCTAAACATTTAATGTGTCCAGCTAAGAGTCTTTCAGTTCTTGTTTGGAGGATTTTCTAGCTCTGTGAGATCCTTGGGCCGTCTTCATGCACTGCTGTTTGAGCTCTATTCACAGATTTTTAATGATGTTAGGTCGGGGGACTGTGAGGGCCACAGCTAAACCTTTAGCCTGCTCCTCTTGAGGTCCTCTAATGTGGATTTGGAGGTGTGTTTAGGATCATTGTCCTGTTGTAGAAGCATCCTCTCTTCATCTTCAGCTTTTTACAGATGCTGTGATGTTTGCTTCCAGAATGAATCCATTCTTCCCTCTACCTGTGAGATGTTCCCCGTGCCACTGGCTGCAACACAAGCCCAAAGCATGATCCATCCACCCCCCCGTGTTTAACAGTTCTTTCTCTAAACATACATTGGCTCACTGTGTCCAAAAAGTTCTATTTTAACTTTATCAGTCCACAGGACTTTGTTTCCAAAAAGCATCAGTCGGAATACAATGTGGAGAATAAAGTCGACCTTTTGAGACTATAATAACCAGCGCATTTGACTGCTTCTACAAAATGCCTTGCAGGCAGTTGGATGAACTGGTGAAACTGTACTTCAGAATCGACTTTAATAACAAAGAAATTCTTTCTCTTTTAGCTCACAAACACTACGGAAGAGTAATAGGGATGGACCAGAGGAGACATTTCGACTTTATTCTCAAAGTGCATGATGAAAAAAAAATCTACCTGCTCTTATTTTTTTTTCTCATGAGTGGCCCTAATAGTCTTCCGTAAAAAAACAGATGAAGCCGTAACTGAACTCTTTTCAGGAAACTGTGTAACTTGCATCAAACAACAGAAGTGATGAAGTGTGACTGGAGACGGCAGCAGTGATGTTGCTGAGCTGTGTGAGCGTCAGCTGGCAGCTCAGAGTGAAGGAAGTGAGAGCTTCATGCAGGTGATCTTATAAAGAGTCCTGAGCAACACCTGCTCAGGTGTGCTGAATCACTGACGAGCTCTCGCTGCAGTAAGGAGGGGGAGGGGAGGAGCCAATCAGAGGCACACAGGCCGAGACACAGCCAATAAAAGCGAAATGATTTTGATTAATCACCTAAAAACAGCATTTAAAACACCAGAGAGAAGAAGTGCAGCAGTGCACCATTGAATTACTAATAACTTTTATTAACTTTGGCTGTGTGTGTGTGTGTGTGTGTGTGTGTGAGGGAGATTACATATTTTATCTGTGTCTTCTTGTGCACACGTCTCTGTGTGTTTAAATGGTGTTTAAATAAAGGTTGAGATGAATACATTTGAATCTGATAAATAACATGACTGAGGATATTTGCTTCACAAAGACAAACGTTCATATTCAACACAGTTTAATCTGATTGTCAGAAGAATCTCACTGCAGAACATTTACTGCTAATAAATCTAATAAAGACACACAAATCAAGAGCGTAGCAGTCTCTGCAAATGTTACAGCGTCTGCACAGAGTCTTCCTCACTGTTTCTGAGACGTTTTAATGCGTCTGCAGCTGGAAATCAAATCCAGGTTTTCTTTTTATAACCATTGTTAAAGCTGAACATGTTGGAGTTCAGCGATGCCGTCAGAGCGTGACCCAGTTTGAATCTGGACGTCTCTCTCTCAGCTCTGTGAGCAGTTTATCAGGATACAGTGGAATTAAATTATAACACAGATGAAACCAGTTTGACGGAGAGGAAATGATCAGTGCTGTTATTTTCACGTGATAAGTCGCTGTTCGTTCCAGCTCGTTTGATTTGATTCTCTGTGATGGTTCCAGCAGTCGTTTGTGTTCTTCATCTCCTGTAAATCTGTTAAACTGATCCAGCACATCACTGACAGAACTTCAAAGATGATTTGATTATGATAAATTTCATGAGTCTCTGAAAGTTGGACGACTTCCTTCTGGACTTAATAAGAATTAATGTCAATAGGACATTATTTGAAGCAAAAGTGATGCTTCTTATAAACTGCAGAACTTCACTGAGAGTCATCCTGTTCTTTGGTTTTCTTCAGTATCACAGTAATACGGTGACATTTGAGCTGCTGTGATTTTGGGCTGTATAAATAACATTTACTTGAGCTGATGTGGTGCTCAGAGGTCTTTAGAAGATGTGCAACAGTGAGCAGCTCATCACAGTGCACTGACTAAACAGTGGTTCTGAAATGATATCTAAATTTTGACTGTTTTCTGACTGAAGTATGGTCGGCTCGGAGAAGTTTAGGATCCTCATGCTAAACCAGCAGGCAGGTCCACACTGTCCAGATGTGCATCACACTAACTAATGGAGGCAGTTATGGCGCCTGCAGTAATTAGTGTTAAAAACAGCTGTCTTTACACAAACAAACATCCATAAATCTGCTCAGATATCACAGACGGAGCAATGCTCCTTATAACTGCAGAACTTCAGTTAGAATCTAAATGTTTTAAGTTTTCTTCAGTATCAGAGTCATCCAGTGATCGTTGTCTGTACATCCATGGACACACTGCAAACAGGAGCTGCTCGTGGTTAATTCGGCACCACCCTCAAAGCATTCTGGGAACTGTAGTGCTCAAAACTTGAGGCATAATTATCTACTGTTATCTCTCTCAGTTACAGCTTACTGGCTCCAAACCGTAGTTAGGAACATGCTGGCTTATTGGCGTTGACTTAGATACTAGCTAATAACGAGCCAAGCTAACTTCTCGTGGACCAAACCACTCTGCTGAAGGAAGGACAGCGAGGCGTTCGGGTGCTGTTCACCAACAATGGCGTTACTGCAGTCTTCACAACAAAACAATAAACATGGCCTCCTCATGACGATCGTCACTCTTTGTCGCCTGCCGTCTTCACCATGACACGCCTAGGAGAGCTGCTTCCCCCACACACGCATCACACACTCACAGGTTACCCACAATGCCAACGCCCTTCAAAGGGAAAGAGTCATATTTTGACGTGTAGGGCCACTGACCAAGCATTGGTACTTGACAAGGTGGAATGAGAAGAGTCAGTACGGTTTCAGTTCGCCTAGACCATTTAATTAGACTACTGTCCTTGTCCCAGTACACAAGCACAGGAGGGGAATCCATTTATTGACCAAAGTATGTCCGACTCTGCTATGATAGGTGGAGATATGCCCCCTTTCAGCTTGTTAGTATTGGACCTTTTTCCTGTTGACCTATTACGTCACAGACCAAACAATCAACAAACAAGTTAGCTAACGTTAGCTAGCAGCTAACTGGTACCATGATGGACAACTTTACAGCTCTGCACATTTGGTCTGTCCAAAAAGTCACAGCTCTGGATGTAGATGTCTCCATGTTGTTACCGACTTCTTCTTCTGTTATGCATTTAATGCTATTGGACTTCCTGGTCAAAGCCCGGGGGGGAAACTGTGGAGCATGCTCAGAGCGCCTCGGCCAGTTTCGAAGTCTAATTCCTCCTACATGTATACAGTCAGTCAGATCCAAGCACATTATCTGGGTGTGTTAGTCCGACTTTGAGAAATTTAATTTAGTACGATTTCAGTCGGACTAACATGTCAACATGTATTTTAAAAGTCCAAATCGATTTTCTCTGTCATGTAAAGGTACTGAGTGTATCACCTGCAGTAGGTGGGGGTCAGAACGCCTTCAGTTTGGAGAAGCAGGCTGGAGTACCACCACAGACGCTAAGCAATGTACTGCTGTCGACAGGTTCAGCAGCAAAATGGACTTTAAACACCTTAAAAATCAATATCAGTTTAAGTGTACGATATATTGGGACTATTTGGCTCTAACTATCTTTGGGGGCTGTACACATGGCGCATTTTTTGCGCCCTCAAATTTACATCTTTCCCTTCTTCACCGATTATCAGCCTGTTAGAAATATGGAGGAGAAGTTGATGATTTTCGTGCAGAGCTGTCAGAGCTTTACATCTGTCCCACAGACAATATTCTAGGCCTACACACAAACAACGTCTGGAAGAAGATCAGCTCTGTGCTCAGGATTATACATAAGTCAGCTATGATGCGGAGCTGGTTATGACCACTTAGCAACCACAGACACAACCTGCCTACGCACTCTTGAAAGCTGGCAGTGAAGAGCGCCCAGCGCCTGACCTCACGTTGTCTAGGCGGTTAAAGCTGCGGCATGTGTACGGCCCCTTATAGAGCTGACCCGAGGTCAGGGGAATACCAGAGTCTTGTCCCTGCTACTTAACACTTATACACTCACACTGTATTTGTGTGTCTTTGTGTGTGTGTGTGTGTGTGTGTGTGTGTGTGTGTGTGTGTGTGTGTGTGTTAGGCAGAGGAAGATCCACAATCACAGGAAGAAACAGTTCAGCCTGCAGACAGAAATGTTGTGATGCTGCTGTTTCCTGCATCTGCAGTTCAGTGTGTCGCCTTTATTTAACCAGACCAATAACACAGTGACACACACACAAACACACACACACACACACACACACACACACCGTCGCATTACTGTGCACATTTATTTTAAAGCATCCATCTCTTCTCCTGTTAATTCCAAACAAACAGGAAACATAAGGTGCATCATCACTTCTTCTTCTTCACTGGAAACACACACACAATGAATGAGATACGGAGGAGGATGTCTAAAGCCGAGGAAGGAAGACGCCAACAACATGACCGTCACAGTTTGTGTGTAACAAACAGGCGTATAAAGATTAAACAAACTAATATACGGCTCCGTCACACACCCACAGATCTGACCCAAATTTATCTGAAACTTTCCACTGCTGCTGCCGCCTGTGGCCCAGTCTGGTGTCAGTCAGCCTGAAGCCAGCGAGCTCTCTGCTCCAAACTCCTCCCTGCTCAAATCAATAACTGGAGCCAGGAGCGCTTTCATTCTGCAGGACTTGAACCCATTAAATGTTTTTAAAAATACAACGTTCATAGCTGGTCATTTTCCTCCCCGGAGTGTCACTGCCGTGTGTGCCAGTGCTGATGTGGAAGAAGATACAATGTTCTGCTGTGTGTCTGATTCTGTGACTGAAACAATAAGTAAGGAAATATTCACACAAACATTAAACTTTATTCATGACAAGTTAAAAAGTGAAATCCTGTCAGAGCTGAATTCACTGACAGCTGAACTGTGTTGGATCGTGTGAATCTGTTGTGACTGTGTCACCTGTTTCCACTGCCAGCAGACTGATACTGATGCACAGAGGAACGTTTACATTAGAGACAGACTCATTTTTAACTCCATGTGCACATGATGACACCATTTTTTGTATGTTTGGAGTGTTGGGTGTCAGGATGCTTCTCATCCACAACATGCAATACACACTTGAAGTGTAGGGGCAGTGTAGGGGCAGTGTTGGGGCAGTGTACAGCCAGTGTTAGGGCAGTGTAGGGGCAGTGTAGGAGCAGTGTTGGGGCAGTGTACAGCCAGTGTTAGGGCAGTGTAGGGGCAGTGTAGGAGCAGTGTTGGGGCAGTGTACAGCCAGTGTTGGGGCAGTGTAGGGGCAGTGTAGGAGCAGTGTTGGGGCAGTGTAGGGGCAGTGTTGGGGCAGTGTAGGGCCAGTGTTGGGGCAGTGTGGGAGCAGTGTTGGGGCAGTGTTGGGGCAGTGTAGGGGCAGTGTAGGAGCAGTGTTGGGGCAGTGTAGGGCCAGTGTTGGGGCAGTGTTGGGGCAGTGTAGGGGCAGTGTAGGAGCAGTGTTGGGGCAGTGTAGGGGCAGTGTAGGAGCAGTGTTGGGGCAGTGTAGGGGCAGTGTTGGGGCAGTGTAGGGGCAGTGTAGGGGCAGTGTTGGGGCAGTGTTGGGGCAGTGTAGGGGCAGTGTTGGGGCAGTGTAGGGGCAGTGTTGGGGCAGTGTAGGGGCAGTGTAGGAGCAGTGTTGGGGCAGTGTTGGGGCAGTGTTGGGGCAGTGTAGGGGCAGTGTTGGGGCAGTGTTGGGGCAGTGTTGGGGCAGTGTTGGGGCAGTGTAGGGGCAGTGTAGGAGCAGTGTTGGGGCAGTGTTGGGGCAGTGTTGGGGCAGTGTAGGGGCAGTGTTGGGGCAGTGTAGGAGCAGTGTTGGGGCAGTGTTGGGGCAGTGTTGGGGCAGTGTAGGAGCAGTGTTGGGGCAGTGTTGGGGCAGTGTTGGGGCAGTGTAGGGGCAGTGTTGGGGCAGTGTAGGAGCAGTGTTGGGGCAGTGTTGGGGCAGTGTAGGGGCAGCGTTGCGGCAGCATATAGGGGTAGCATAGGGGTAGTGTAGGGGCAGTGTAGGGGCAGTGTTGGGGCAGCATTGAGGCAGCGTATAGTGGTATCATAGGGGCAGTGCAGGGGCAGTGTTGGGGCAGTGTAGGGGCAGTGTAGGGGCAGCATTGAGGCAGCGTATAGTGGTAACATAGGGGCAGTGTTGGGGCAGCGTAGGGCAGACTGGTGATGTGTTACTAAAAGTTACAGTACATTGTGTTGTATCTCCATGGTAACCTGACAACTGCTGACATCATGTACATATACAATTAAAAACAAAAGCTTCCCGGTGGATCAGAAGGATCCACCCTCTACTCTCTACACCTTCCCTCCTCTCCTCTCCTTGTTTACTCTCCTCTCATCATTCTTCTTTTCCTCTCCTTGTTTGCTTTCCTCATCTGTCCTTGTGTCCTCTCCTTGACTCCTCTCCTCTCTTGACTCCTCTCCTCTCCTCTCCTTCCCTCCTCTGTGCAGGACATCCTGTTTCTGACCTCCACCATCAGGCTGTTTCCTGTGACAGGAAACCTGTTCACAGACGCAGGAGAGGAGGCGAGGGAGGAGGGAGGGTGGGGAGGAGGAGGTAAGGAGGAAAGAAATCTTTAAGGAAGAGAAAGGAGGGTGGAGAGGTGAAGTCAAAGAGGAGGTGATGAGGAGGAGGAGGAAGAGGAGGGGCAGAGAGGTCAGAGGTTAACATGTAAACAAACAAATCGGTGGTTCAGGGGGACAATAGACCTGGAGGTGAACGGGTTCAGCTCCCTCACTGATTGGCTGTCAACAGGACTGTGTCATCACCTGTTGTCATGTGGGATCCACCAATGAGAGGAAGGCACTGAAGGTGTGGCGCTTCATATTGAAGATGTAGGAAATACTGACTTTGTTGGGGACTATTTTCAGCAGCGGATTAATGCACATTTGGGACTCTAGTGAGTGTTTGTGTCGGCAGGATGGTGTGTGTGTGATTGAGTCAAAATAAACTACAGAGTGTGTGTTAATGGTGATGAAGGAACACGTCAGCCACTGACACAGTGATGTGTCTTTAACAACAATGGAGGAAATAGATACACACACTAAACCTGCTGGGTGATACATTCACTGTTGGGTAGAGTCTGAACATGAGATGAACATGAGGTGTTTTCGGACCAGAGGAACTTTTTCATATTTCTAAGGAGTCCTCTTTTTGTTGTGTCCACACTGCAAGAGTTAGGAATGATGGTGGAGTACCACGACTGTACTGCTTTGGTCCAAGCTTCTCTGTTTATAGATACTCCAAGATCCTTTTCCCATGTACACTTAATGTTGTCTAAGCTCATTATAAAACCTAGATGTCCCCCCTCTATGCTTCTGACTAGTTCGCTATACCTCATGAATGCAAGTAAAGCAGCCTTCAGACCAAAGATTCTCCTTGCAATGACCTGCAACTTGCAACGACATGCACCAATTGGCAACTAAATGGCCTTGCAAGGTCTTGCAACAGTACAGTTCACACCGAGGCACCGAGCTGAGACTGGCTCTTGTGACATCAGGTAAACAGTTGTCGTTTCTACAGCAACAGGTGCGTTACGATGTAACGTAAAGCTGAACAGAACAACAAACCCCAGAGAGCACATGGATGCATCAGCAGAGCACGGAAAAAGGAAAAAGTTGCACACTGGATGAAGCTCCCAAGTGAGTTTTAATAAGAAATTAAAAAATGAGGATTTATCACATGACAAAGTGATGTTTCAAGCCTTCACAGCCATGTCAAGAAGGGCTCTACCAGCTTCTTTTCGACTGCGACCCAAGCAGGAGCAAAGGTCTCTGACATATTTTATTTGATAAGGGACTGAGTGAGAAAGCACAATGAAACAGCTGACTTTTTCATGTAGAGGGAGAGGTCATGATCCGCATTCACAGCTGGGTCAAATGACTGCATTAGTCACAAGTATTTATCGGCTCTGGCTTTGATCAGCATCGATGGAAACACAACACTTTGGTGAACGTGCTAATTTTAGCCCCATAACAGGTGAGATGCAATGATGCGCCTCTGCAGACAGACAGAGAAGGAGTGATAGTGTGGAGACAGACACGGAGGACAGCTCAGCCACGGTGCCAAATGCAAGACACAACAGCCGAATTTTTGCAACAAATAGAACAATAAAATGCATCAAAATCAGTGTGCAAGATTTGTGTGCATTGTGGTTTTGTTTTTGCATTTGGACACACAGACTCAGTGTGCAAAGGCCTTTATCCTTCAGAAGACAGTCATCCACAGAGATTGAGTGGGGAAATATTTTGTTCATAAGTTCCTGTTGTCAGTGACACATAATCTGGAATGAATGTTGTAAATTAGATTTGATGAAAACATTCATTCAGGTCACACAGCACAAAGCTGCACACTACACACACACACACGCACGCACGCACGCACGCACGCACGCGCGCGCGCGCACACGCACACACACACACACACACACACACACACACACACACACACACACACAGTGTGTCCTCTCACCACAGAGTGAACTATTTGTCTTCTTCTTCTTCCACTCTGATCCTTATCTGACAACATGTGGGTCAGCAGATCAGCTACATCGTGCTTTTAGCCACACACACACACACACACACACACACACACACACACACACACACACACAGTTGGTGTGGAGGGTTTTTTGTGGAGGGTTTTTCTGCTTCTGCAAACAAAAGGTGAATTTACTGTCGACTGCACCGCTAATGGCTGCTAATGGGGTCACACACACACCTACACACACACACACACACACACACACACACACACACACACACACACACACACACACACACACACACACACAACCAGGTGAAGTTTTAAATCTTTTCAACAGCAGTCATTATCAGAGGAACAGGAGGGCGGTGAAAGGTGTTACTCACCTGGCCCACTCATATTCTGAACTCACTACATACGTCTGCTTTGTCAGTGATTTCGGCGTCAGACACCGACGCAAGGAAGCACCTTCCGCAGTGGTCGATAGCGTCACTTTATAATGCTGTGAAAGGTGTGTCAGTTTGAAATGCTGCCTATAAAAACATAATTTAAAGAGCAGGAAAGTCCCTATAGGGTGGGCGGTACTGGAGGTGGGTGGGTCCAATAAACACCGGACTTTCACCCAGGAGCCTGCTGTTCACTTCCTGTATGAATGTGGAGCCAAATCATGATGTTTTTTTTTCTAAACCCAACTATGTGTGTTTATTGTTGTAGAAGAAAAACAATTCGACGTGGTGCATTTATTTTGAAACAGACTGTATGCAAACTGTACATTTCCTGTGAAAACAGAAGTGTATTTTGAAAACAGACAATGCATGTAAAAAACGTTGACACGGCGTCCCAGACCGTCAACAACCAACACACCCAGGGTACCTTGGACGTCGTATCTCAACGTGGAAAGCCCATGACCAAATGTTGATATGTGATGCTGTCGGAGTGAGAATGTGTTGTCTAGACTTTCCAAATATTATCAGACTGAAAGGATCAAATCCTGATAGTGAAACGAGTCATCTAATCAGGGATTCTCCAAAAAAAATCCACTGATTTATTGATGTCTCTTTCCCAATGTAAATCAATGGGAAAAGGTCCTTTGGGCCGCAGGGCATCACGTGACAGTTTGTAGTACCACTGTCTGGCCATTATGAAAAAGCCTGGTGCTGTTCCTGGGGGCTTGATTGTATGTTTCTAACTTATTGTAGGAGGCGAATTGAAAAGAGAGACTTTTTAAAGACACAGCAACATCTAGTTCAATTCTTTAGCCAAAGATACCTAAATTGAATGGTAGAGACAGCTCAGCCAGGTTGAGTTCAACACATTTTCATTAAGATATGGAGACTCAAAATGTGCTCTACCAAACAGCTGAGCAGAACATAAAACACTAAAGACTGTAGGTGTTCACACAGGCTGCAGTTCATCCACTCATCTTACAGCTCACTGATGCTCTTCTAAACTGAACTGGAGACAAAAAAGTCAAGAAAAGTCTCAGTATCTTTTAGATTTAAAGTAAATACAGTAGAAGAGAAGAACATGTCCACTGAGCTTTTTGATCCATTTGGATTGGAGGGATATTTGGACGCTGTAGAGTTCAGGGAGGTTTCCTTCCACTGAACACAAACACAGAGTGAATGTATTTAATGTGTGTGTGAGCGATAAGTCAGCGCGCTGTGATCTTTCATCTTATCTTGTGTCTTATCAGCCATGTTGGAAGAAAGAGGGATTAACTCGCAGGTCACACTGTAATAAAAAACAAAAAACGTTCACCTTAATCACAGCCTGACTGTAAATCACTGCAGCTGCTGCAGATGTTCTTCATTCAGCGGTTTGCTTTTTCTTTCTTCAGTTTTTTGCTTCAGATGTCTCGTTCATAATTCACAGCAGCTGACGGAAAACCACCCAAATGATGGAAGACTGAAAGAGTTAATGCTGAACAGCTTCCACTGGAGAGAGTCCTGGAGAGAGGAGTGATGGTGTGTAACGTCCTGACCACACACACACTTTCATACAGGTGGGGAATTAATTAGAAACAGACGTGTTCCTGTGTGTGTGTCTGCAAAAGCATTCTTCTCTTCCTCTAACTGAGTCTCACACACACACACACACACACACACACACACACACACACACACACACACACACACACAGGAGGCTGACGGTGTTTGCTTTGCTGATACTCTAATCTGATTGGCTGACCTCTGCTCTGCCCGGATGCCTCAGCTTCAGATCGCCTCGACAGACGTCTGCAGAGAGTTGAAGATCATCTAACCTGAGTTTCAAGTGTTCAGGCTCTTTTTTTATTATGTGAAGCAGCTATTTTAGATTTAGTCTTTGTCTTGAGATAAAAATGCTTATAAGTTTTAGTCACATTTTAGTCGACAAATATTGAAACGTTTCAGTCAGCTTTTAGTTATTGTGTTTTCAATGTGTTTTTTGTCTTTAAACTGATCCAGTGAGGCTGAATTATGTGTCAGAAATTAGAGTCAAGGTGACAGGTTGTATAAAAATTTAATTTAGACAAATAATTTGTGCACACTTCTAAACTGTCATGTCTCCAGCAGTGTTTGACAGGTTTAAGGGCTGATTTACGAGCACACATTTACTGATCATCATTTGAAAAGCTCAACATCTCTCAATTTATGCTCTCAAAAACTTTGACAGCACAAATAACTAATGTGAGACAACTAGGATTTGTCCCCAGGTTCATTGTAAACTCTGACTGATCCATCTGACTGTTAAGAAGCAGAAAAATAACTTGATTAAAGCCTGAATTCTTTCTTCATCTGCAACATGTTAGGCTGGAGGTTTAAACTCGTGTCCTCTCACAGAGTTGCTGATTCAAACTAAACTTTCATTGCTGAGTGGAGTCCTGCGGGGTGAAGCTGTGAAGTCCGGCGGCCGCTTGCTCTGCTGCCATTCAGCAGCTAATGAGTGGAGCTAGCTGCTAACAGCCACCGCTGCAACTAACAAACTCCACAGATCCATTCAGCAGCTCCACCATCCACAGTCAGACACACACGGCTGCTTATTTACTGCTGAATTATAGCTCACAGCTCGCACCAACGGCTGACGCTGCTCCGCTCAGAGTGTTCCTGCTAGCTAGTGAAACATCCTGGTGCAGACTATTTACTGGAGTTTACCAGCCTGTCGCTCATGTGGCATTTGAAGATAATTACAAGCACAGCTGATCTCAGCTTTCAATGTCTGATAGTCCACCATGAACATTTTCGTCACATCTCGCCAACAAAAATTAAACAGATTTTGTCTTAGTTTTTATCATCAAGATCTGTTTTTAGCTCGTCATCATCTTGTTTTTGTCATGGAAAAAAGGTCGGTGATGAAAAATTTTTGGCCTAGTTTTCGTCAATGAAATTAACACTGGTTGGCTCCCTCCAACAGTTCTCATTGAATACTGGTATGTATTAAAAAAGAAAATCATGCAAGAAAAAGCAAAATGAAAATCTCAGGTTCTGTCTCCACGTATTCAGATATTTTAATAAGCGTATTTTCCGTTCAAGATTCTTGGAACAGAATTGGTTCACGAGCCAGAGCTCATTTTGTAGACAAGAGGAATCCTGCATGTACTCTCTCTTATATATTAAGAAATTTAACCTAAACCCTGGTCAGTGCTGCCTTGCTCTTCTCTGTCATCTCGTCGGTCATCCATCCGTCTGTCCAGTGAAAGTCTGCCTCTCGTTGACAGATATCTTAATGATTCAAACTGTCCCCCTCCCTCTGAGCTGAGAGCAAAGTGATACTCTTGAACCTTTCTCGGCCTGATTCTCTCTCAGCCTGAAGGATATTCTGGGGACCAAATGAAAAATAAGCGCTGTGCATGCTGGGAAACACATTCAGCTCCTGTCAGTGGATCTGCAGCTGTTGAACTGGAACTGGTTGTAATGGTTTTAAAGAGCAGCTCAAAGAGAGGACACAGAAATATAGGGTTTGTTCTGAGTTAGAGTATTTCAGTTGTTAACACTGAATAGTTTCTGGTGTCTGCACGGCTTTGGATGTGTTTGTATCAGTGTTAGTCATTTGTCAGTATTACAGCCTGCACTGTGTGTTAAAGCTCAGTAAAAATGTTCAGAGTCTACATAAAAAGAACAAAAGAAATTTACATGAAACTTTTCATAAAAACCCAAAATTGTCCATTTGGAGCAGTTCTTTAATGTAATCAAATTCTAAATCGGCTGCTTACAAAATATGTATTACATCTTTTCTGTGGCTTCTGCATCATTCTTCTTTTGGGACGTGATAAAGTGATGAATTTATGTCGCTGTGCTGATGAAGAAACCTTTAATTGCAGAGGAATGACTGAAATGAGCTCCTGCTGATTTGCTGGAAGTGTTTTTGACCTCCGTGGTTGGTGATATACGCTCTGAATCTTCTTAATTATATCTGTTGAAAAAGCTGGAATGTGGGTTTTGTCACATTAAGGACAGGCGTCTGAATTTTAAACATTCACTTCATCTCTGGCTGAATCTTCAAGGATTTTTTTCCTGCATGAAAACAACCGCATCATCTCGTTCATTTCCAAGGACAAACGACCAAAACAACTGCTGGTTAAGAAAAGAGAAGAGAAGGCTGTCATTGTGTTGGATGTCCTCGACTGTGGACACATCAAACTTTGGATTCAAAGATTATACAGTGATACTGTTTTTACTCCGTCCAAAAAGCCTGTCTGCTTTCATGCAGACTTTAATGCAACAGAGTTACTGACTGACAGCTCTCAAACTGTCGCTGCATTTATCTACCTTGTCTGTATAGGAGCTCAGATATCTCTGATCGTACGTCACTGTGATGAAGTACAAATATGTGCTGCTGTGGGCTTAAGCCCCACTGAGAGTTAACAAAACACAGATTTTCCAGATGATTTAAGGGCCCACACTGCAGGCTGCGATGAGTTTATGCAGACTGAAGGCTTTAAGTGACCGAGAGGCGGTGTCGTGTTTCTTTAAAAGCACTCCAGAGTTGTGATGAGTTTCCTCAGGGCACGAGGGCTTTTCTTTGTGTTGAGTCTGGATACATTTGCATATGACCCTCCTCCTCCCCTTGGATTGGCCGGGGCTCCGCTTGCATGTGGAAACCCACATCCAAACTTTCTCAGTCGGAGCAAAACTTTGCTGAGCAGAGGAGGATGAAGTGAGAGGCTGGAGGCCAGCAGCTGCATGAGTGAGTAACACCAGCAGGCAGAGAGTGAGGACAGAGACAGGATGATATCTTAATGATAGCTTTCTAAAAGTGTCTCCTGACCAGGCTGGAGGTTTAGTTTTTCTAGGTATTCAGTTTTCTTCTTCTGGTTTTTTGTTTTTAAGAGAAGAAACTGTGGATTATTTTGAAGAAACAATGGATTTGATCTTTATCTTTTATAATGCTTGTTGTATATAAACAGAATTTTTTTCTCCTCTACTTCAAAAGTAAACAGTTTTAAAGTCATTTTAAATTTTAAAGTCTTCATAGAGAGATTTTTAAAAAATGTGTGTTTAGCAATTTAGAGATTTTTGTTGCTTCACGTCATGATGCTGCTGGCTCTGCTTCTGGTTCTGAGTCTCTGCTCTGACGCTCGCTCCACCGAGCCGTCATCGATAACTATCCAGTACCGGGTTTGGGAGGAGCAGCCAACGGGAACCCGGGTCGGCCGGCTGGTCGATGACCTCCGGCAGAGGGATGAAATCGGCCTCCTGGAGGATTTCCAGGTGGTGGAGCACGGGAAAGCCCTTCCCTTCTCCGTCAGCACTCGAGACGGGGTCGTCTCCACCCAGGGCCGGCTGGACAGGGAGGAGCTGTGCCGTGGGTCGGATCTGTGCGAGCTGGCCTTCAGCGTCCTCTACAGGAAAAGTGGAGCTATGAACTGCCTGCGGGTTCGTGTGGAGGTGATGGACCTGAACGACCACAGTCCCAGCTTCCCCAGCACGCTGCAGGAAGTGGAGATCTCAGAGACAGCTGGCCTCAGGATGCGGATCCCTTTGGACCGGGCGGTGGATCCTGATGCGGGACCGAATGGCCTTCAAACCTACTCGCTGTCCGTCAATCAACACTTTGCACTGGATGTGACAGTCGCACCAGGTGGGACCAAACAGGCAGAGCTGGTGGTGATTAAAGAGCTGGACAGGGAGGTTCAGGACACGTTTGACCTCACCTTGGTGGCGTGGGATAAAGGGAACCCGCCCAAGTCTGGGAGCACATTAGTTCGTGTTAATATTCAGGACTCAAATGATAACAGCCCCACGTTTGAGGACAGCACTCCCACTGTGGAGCTTTCTGAGGACACAGCCCGAGGGACAACCATCATCAACCTCAAGGCCACTGACCCGGATCAGGGGGCCAATGGGGAGGTGGAGTATTTGCTCAGTAAGCACACCCGCCCGGAGGTTCAGAGGCTTTTCTACGTGGATCCTCAAAGTGGAGCCGTGAGTCTTAAAGCTCCTCTGGACTACGAGGCCCAGCCCTCTTATGAGGTCATCATCCAGGCCCGTGATCGCGGGCCCAACGCCATCCCTACGCACTGCAAACTGCATGTGAAGCTTCACGATGTAAACGACAATGCACCAAGGATACACATGACCTGGACTCCGGCCAACTCACCTGTGGCCACTGTGCTGGAGGGAGCACCTCTGGACACCTTCCTGGCTCTTGTGATGGTCTCTGATGCCGATTCAGGAGAAAACGGCAAAGTGAGGGCGGTCATTCAGGAAGGATCAGGCCCTTTCCGCCTTAAACGCATCCACGGTGACAATTACATGATTGTGACCGATGGCAGTTTGGATCGAGAGAAGGTCATGCAGTATAACATCACGCTGCTCGCTCAGGATTACGGAGATCCTCCACTGTCTTATGTTAAACACCTGCCTGTCCATGTTCTGGATGAGAACGACAATGCCCCTATGTTCTCCACCTCGCTCTACAAGGCCTCCTTCAAGGAAAATAATGTGGCAGGCTTCCATGCTCTCAAAGTTGAAGCCCGTGATGTTGACCTGGAGTTCAGCGGGAGAGTGTCCTACTTCATACACAACCCCAGCGAAGTGGAAACTGACACAGAATCCTTCTCCATCAATCCGACCAGTGGTGTCATCAGCGTCCAGCGTCCTCTAGACTACGAGGAGTCCCGCTCCTACTCTTTCACGGTGGAGGCTGTTGACCAGGGTCATCCACCTCTTACCAGCACGGCCTCCGTGCAAATAGAGATCCAGGATGTGAACGACAACTACCCTGTCATCAAGGAGCCAAAACCCAGGAAGGGTGTAGCTTCTCTCAGTGTACCTGTCAACACAGACAAGGGGGAGATTGTGACAGAGCTGGGGAATGATATAGAAGAGAGCTCCACCCCTTTGCCCATCAATCACTCCATCAGAGAGGGAATTGTTGGATTCCTTGCATCCACCATAAAGGCAGAAGATCCAGATTCGGGGCTGAACGGACAGCTCAGCTACCTCATCACTGATGGAAACCCTGATGGGCTGTTCTGGTTGGATCAGACTTCAGGCCAGCTGTATGTTAACACCACCAACGCCACCGAGCTCATTGGGAAAACTTTTACGGTGAACATTGCTGTGTCTGACATGGGTACTCCCAGCCTGAGCACCAAGGCTACTCTGGAGGTAACTTTCATCAATCTCAGGGACCACCTGAAGAACTCGTCACCTGGTACCCGCGGACAGCTCAGCTTCACCATGATGATGGCGATCTGCCTAGGTGCCACCTGCCTGCTGCTCCTGTTGGCCATCGCTTTGGTGACAACGTTCTGCCGCCCAGAGAAACGGGACAGCCGGGCGTACAACTGCAGACAAGCTGAGTGTACCTACACCCGCCACCCGCGGCGGCCACAGAAGAACATCAGGAAGTCTGATATCCAGCTAATTCCTGTCATCAGAGGGCGAAAGGAGGAGCCCCTAGAGGATGATAGTGAAGCTCAGCCACTGGCTCCGCCTCCAATGGTGTCAGACGATCCACAAACTGACAGGCAGTACACCTTAACGCCATCAGTCATGAACACAAGCTTCCATTCCCAAGGCTACCCAGAGGGGGATCAACCCGCCACCCACCACGGCAAGACGCTACGGAAACCTGGAAACATTGAACTTGACGGCACTTTGCCTCTGACGCCCGCCAGCTCATACCGGACTCTTCGGAAAGCAAGAAACCCTTCATCATCCTCTTCAGTCTCACATACGAGCACCTTGAAGCGCCAGGCTCATGCTGAAGGGGAGGAGGCAGAACGGTTGAGTTCATCATCCCAGGCGACTCTCAGGAGGCCGAGGACCTCGGAGGGACGAGGGGGAACCGATGCAGAACATCGGCAGATACTGAGAAACCTGGTTCGACTGTCCATGGCTGCGTTTGGAGACTCCATCGAGCTTTCCTCAGCTTCCCCGGAAGTGCAGGTGAGCTGCTGTTTCTTACATGGTTTCTTCTTCTGTGGTACCTGTCAGTGAATTACAATGGTCTGTCTTGGTTTCTTGGCTCTAATGTGAATGTCACTGAGTGAAATCAATTTAAAGAGATCAGATTTTTTGAAGTGAGGTTGTATGGCGTACAGTATCCCATAGGAGGCAGGAGCTCAATATGGAAGCTAAGCAGTGTGCTGCTGTGGACGGGGGCAGCAACAAAACAAATTTTAGCCACTATATCAGTTTAACTGTACGCTATACTGAGAGTATTTTCACCGCTGTACCTTGCTGTCAGACACTGACTTCCACTGGGATAATGAAGCCGTCGTATTGCTCTCTTAAGAGCCAGACTCCATTGAGGAAAACAATGATTTAACGTCACTGAACACAGGAGCTGCTGGCCTACTGCTGCCTCGATCAGTTCTTTTGTTTGTGTTATTGTGTGACTTTGGTCAAATCAAACTAACCCTTTTATTCAATGTGTTTATTAAGTTTTCAACATTATAAAAAAAACATAAAGAATACATACATTCTGACCAATCAAGAGCAGCTTTCTCACGTAAGTCATTTGATCTGGTCCGCTTGTAAATGCTGCCATGAGAACACAAACCAACTCTAGGCAATTATACAACTCTGTGACAAAATGAGTCTCAGACCAAAGGAGACAACTCCAGGTCTGAAAGCACCCTAAAACATGTTTTGCTGCGGCCCCCATTCACAGCAGTAGATTGTTAAACTTCTGTGTCAGATTCCTGTCTGCTTCTCCAAACTGGGGCACGCCAACTGACATCTACTGTATGTGACATACTGTCTGTAGAGAAATATCTCACACAACCCCACTTCAAAAAAATCTTAACTGTCCCTTTAAAACAAATCAAAACTCGTGATTTTAATTTCTGAAGTTGTTTTAAAGGCAGAAAAAAACTTCTTCTATTTACATTTTATTAACGATTTACCTGAACGTCTTCTTATACGCTCTCCACTACAGCTGGAACATTGTGGTTAATGCTCCGCTGCTGCTGCTTCCATTTAAATGTCATTGACTCCCATCTAAAATGTGTGATCACATTTATTTCAACATGTGCTTACAGTTACTGTTACAGTAATTAAGTCTCCCTGCAGTCTCTGAGATTAATCTGAAGAGACGTCCCCCCCACAGACCAGCTTCCATTACACTTTCCCAGCAGCCTCTCTGCTTTTTCAGCCTCCTGTATGATGACTTACTCAGACAGCCTGAAGGCTGGAGCCGGGTGGAGGTGTGTGTGTGTGTGTGTGTGTGTGTGTGTGTGTGTGTGTGTGTGTGTGTATGTGTGTGTGTGCGTGATGGATCACTGTGAAGCTAGAAAGCAGTGAGTTTATTCAGGTGCTCATGTGTCACAGACAGAAATCCCCCCCGAGAAGCTCTGACAGTCCTTTTTACAGAATATCACATATCAGATTCATATTGGAACCAGGAGAGGAGGACGTGGGGGGGTCTGAGGAGGTGAAGGAGGGGTGAGGCCAGCTAAAGTAAGCTGTGATGTGTTTGTAGTGTAAGGTGACACCACTCTGACACGCTGCTCTGTCACTTACAAATGACCCAGAAATCAGTTTCAGCGAGCTGAGCTGCTGCAGAGGAAAGACAAACAGCTAAAAACAGCAGCTCAGAGTTCAGAGAAGGATACTGAGGAAGAGTCAAAGATACTGAGGAAGAGTCACAGATACACTGATACAACCCTCTACTGCAAACTCAGCAGCTTTCTAAGCCTTGTTATGGTTTAATCAGTGTGTTGAAGGCCGTGTTTTATCAGACGACAGAGGTTTAAAGATGTTCACTGTGAGTGTGTGATATCGACCTGGTGTGAGTGGTGCTTCATACTGAATGTGGACTCACTTATGAATGATCCTTGATCTGAAGAAGCTACTACTGTCATGGATCAGGGCTGAAATACTTCCCAGTAAATGTTTTCTCCTTTACTTAAAACTGCAGTGACCAGCTTTTTATAAAGGTGAAACTAATTTTTTGGTCTTTTCATGTGATTTTGTGACAAAAAGAAAAATACAGAACAAATTATATCCTTTTAAAAATAAGCATTTCAGTGTTTTAGGCAAGGTAGGGCAAGTTTATTTCTATAGTACAGGGGTCTTCAATGATTTTCAGGCCAAGGACCCCTCAGTTTACATTGTATAAAACTGCATATTAAAGCCTACAGTAACGTGTATGGCGGTCTAAAGTATCATGTAAACAAACCTTTCTTATGAAGCATACAATACTGCTCTGCTAATGCTTTTCCTGCTCGAAAAAAGTCACAAAACGATCCATTGTGGCTCACAGGAATGTCCATATGCTTGGAATAATGATACAGCTAACAGGCCAGTGTTTCAATAAAATGCAACTATCACAGGCGGGTGCAGCTTTGACTCAGACATAATGACGAGTAATGGGTCGGGTCCAGTACAGACCTTCACAGGTATGGGTGGGTGCGGGTTTCCAAAAATGGACCTGTGCAGGACTCTAACATAATTGTTAGCTAACCAGTTCACCTAAGTGTATTGGACAGGTTCTGCACAGTGATTAGGGTTAGCTAGCTCACACGATTGCACTTGTGGGAAACGGTTACCTTATCATTAATGTTGTGTACTGCAGGTTAAATGCTTCTTGTATGAATAGGCCAATTTATCTTTGCTAATAATGTGTTGGATTCATGTTAACATGTATTTACAGACAAACGTATATGACCAAACAATAATTTGGCAGCCCCCCCCCCCCCCCCCCACTGCAGTAACTCTATAGACCCCTTGTTGAATTTTTTTTTTTTTAATTTTTAATTTTTTAATTTTATATACTTTATTAATCCCTCAAGGGGAAATTCAATGTTTACACTCTGTTGTTGTTTTTTACATATACACACAGGTCCGAAATACACACACACATGCACAAACGGGACCTATACATGCATTAAATGGAGAGATGTCAGAGTGAGGGGGCTGCCCATGGACAGGCGCCCCGAGCGGCTGGGGGGGTTCGGTGCCTTGCTCAAGGGCAGCCTCGGCAGTGCCCAGGAGGTGAACTGGCACCTCTCCAGCTACCAGTCCACACTCCTTATTTTTGGTCCGGGCTGGGACTTGAACCGGCGACCCTCCAGTTCCCAAGCCAAGTCAACCAAACACATCTCAACAACATGGCAGTCCAAACTGCTGTCCATAAAACTTAAAAAGCATCAAGATAAAGTGCAAAAGAAACACATTATAAGATGACATTTAAATGCAGTTAAAAACAGCCATTAAGGAGCTAGAGAATAGTATCTAAAGACAAGCTAAAATACACCAAGACAGGTATAAAATACAAGAACAAATGTACAAATCTTTGATTTAATTAAAGACAGCGGCAAAAAGAATAGTCTTTAGTTTTGATTTAAAAGAAGTTTGAGATTGCTGGGAGTTGAACTCAGAACTCAGATTGAATTCACTGACATATTTTGGTCATGTGAAGCATTGGACTGAGAGTATGAAAGTTCCTTTTCAGAGACTTAAAGAAAGAGTGCAGCTCGATCTAAGTTTACTTTGATTATAAGAAACTTGAATTTAGAGAACCAGAAGTTGTTTCACTAAAATTTACAGTTAATGTTTGGTGTTCAGAAACTTTTTGTGGGTCTGAAGACGGAGCTACAGCTGGCTGCTGTTTGAAGATGAAAAAAACCCATTCAGAACTTCAAACCTACCGTTTATATTTAATAAGGAATATTTAGATACAACTTAACAATCAGAGAGTCAGAACATCGTCCAGTTTTAAACTGTAGAAATGCTTCGCTGGTTAAAACGCAGACTCGTGTCACAGAGGGCAGAAGTTGGTGCCAACGCCCAGCAGACAGAGAACAAAGAGCTCAGCCAGGTCCAACATCCTCACGTGAATCCCATCAGAGAGAGGAAGAGGTCTTTTTCTTTTTTACCCAGCATCCTCCTCTCCTCTACCCTCCCGCTTGGCCCAGTTGGCACCCCTCATGCTTCAGACCTCCCTCCTCCTCGAGGTCGCGGAGGAAGAGGCCTGCTGGACGTCTGGGAGGAGGGGATTTATTGTTCACCTCCACCTCTGCGCACACACACACACACACACACACACACACACACACACACACACACACACACACACACACACACACACACACCCCTCCTCCACTCATCCATATTTCAGATCCATCCTCGAAGGAAGCCAGCCAGAGAAGAATAGGCTTTTACGTAGAGGCCATTTCCTGACGCTGCTGCAGCATGCACGTGCAAAAACACACAAATGTCATGGCTAAAACAAAGACATATATTAGCGTGCAAGCACACACACAAACACATATGCTTACTTTCCCCTGTGTGTGTGTGTGTGTGTGTGTGTGTGTGTGTTTCCTCCCTGGTGTGCAGTGTGTATCCGCTGTATAACAGAGCTGTCAGCAGAAAGCTGTGAGCAGTGAGACGGATGCAGAAGCTCTGTTCTCACACTGAAAGAAAAAAAAGGAAAAGAAAATGTTTATTCACTCTCTACCTGAGCGTCACACACTGTTCATAAACCAACACACTCACTGATCACATTAACAAAGTCTGAAACAATACAGAGGTGTGGACTCCAGTTGCACGAATTGGACTCGAGTCAGACTTGAGTCACAAATTTAGACTCAACTTGACAAAATCAGAAAAGACTTGCAACTCGACTTTGACTTTAACACCAATGACTCGTGACTGCATTTAAACTTGAGCCTTTTCTCTTGAAAATACTAAATACCTTCTCCCCCAAGCCTAAAGATTAAAAAGTATGTTATTAAAAAGTGTTCCACCGTCAATTCATTTCCCTTTATCTCCCATATTAAAGTTGCATAGAGAACGGTAAGTTAAGGCTAAATGTTAGCATGATTAACGAGCTAATGTTTAGCCAACCTTATTACACTGTTGTTAATATGGACATTGCACTTTGTGGAGAGTGCATCATGACTTGTTTGGCACTTGTTTGGCACTTGAAACTAAAAGTTTAAGACTTGGGACTTGACTCGGAACTTGCCTGTCTTGACTTGGGGCTTATTGTAAAAACTTTAGACTTACTTGCTTGTTTACTTTGCTTGATGCATTAGGGGTTGTGTTGTATTTTGCTTATGGTGATCTGTTGTGTACTAGTGTTATGTGCAATACATGATGTGCAATACTGTTATGTTTTTAATGTTTTACGGTGCATGCTTCAATTCCTCTGGACTAATATTGTAAGGCAGTGATACTTGTGCAGCTCCTGAGTCCAAGACAATTTTCCCTATGGGTATAATAAGTATATCATATTGTATCGTATCATGTCACACCGTATCGTATTGTATCGTATCGTATCGTATGGCATAGTATTGTACAGTATTGTATCGTATCGTACTTGTGATTTGCAATGACTTGGTCCCACCTCTATAAACAACACAGACTCACAGAGGACAAAAAATGTTTGATTAAATCTTAATCCATATGTCATTTACCAAATGATCTGAACCCTTTCAGATTAATTATTTTATCAGTTCAACTTCTTTCAACATTTGCAACTGACTAATGTTAATAATAACAAAAGTCAAAGGTGAATTTGAGATCTGTGGTCACCTCTTGCTGGCAGTTGAGTGGCATCCTTACCAATGTACTGTACAACCTGAAAATAATATTAGCAAGAGAGAATATTAAATGATAATAAAATGTGAGTGACACATTTTAATAACAGGTGTAGCCTTCTTTCTCTAAAATTTGGAGGTTCTGATTCAGTACTGTTTGTTTTGTAACCGTAAATGATTAATATATGATATGCATAAATATTTAACTGTATTGAATCAACTTCATGATTGTGTTTACTGACACTGACGCCTCACTCTTGCCTGTCTTTTTGAATTGATAATCTCATAAAATATAGTCCATTTACCTACAGGTGTTATTGTGAAGAGAGTGGAAGAAAACAAATATTTAAAGTGTATTCTAACTTCTTCATCCCTCCTCTTCCTCCCTGCAGCAGATCTCCCAGCTCCTCTCTCTGCTCCGGCAGGGTCAGCTGCAGCCCAGGCCCAACTTCAGAGGGAACAAATACTCCCATCGCAACGGCAGGTCAGTCTAAATCCTCCTCCTCCCCCTCTTAATCCCTGTCCTCAATATATCCCTCCATCCTCCTCCGTCCTTCATCCTTCTCCTCTGAAGTATAGACACAACAAAACCACAACAAAGTCAAGCCAATATGCTCCCTCTGTGGGTAATTGGAAACTTTTAGATATGATTTATGGTGTCATGTCTCTGGTATGACCAGCTTTTACATTATTATATTAGATTTTCATATATAAACCCCAAACTAATATTAGAGCATCTACAAACATGAGTTTATTGGAATTTAAAATGAAGTTCTGGCAAATGTCAACATTAGACATTATGGTGATGTTACACACGTAACTTTACAAAAGTATATGGGCTGAAACAGGTCAAATCTTTATTTAATACACCAAATCTTTATTTTTGGGGCTAATGTGTGGTTGTCATCTGATGCAGATAAACCAGAGTTTGTGAGAACATGTTGCCCTGATGTTTAAGTGTAAAGTCAGTGTCTGAACCCATCGGCTATCGGTCTGACAATGATGTAGCCTCTGGAGTCAACAGCCAATATTTCAGGGGTTCAAGCGCAGCCGGCGGGCCAAGACTTCCTCTTCTGTGCACGGCTTATTGTTTTCAGTCTGATAATAACTTGAGATGCTAGAATTTAGCCAAAGTTGACAGACAGTGTTTATGACCAGGTTGTTCCTCCATTGCTCAAGTAGCCAACTAATAAAGCTAGTAAAACTCAAATAGCCAGCTAATAAGGCTAATAAAACCCAAGTAATGGTAGCCAGCTAATGAAGCCAATAAAACTTAAGTAACGTTAGACATCTAATACATCTAATAAAACTCAACTTGTGTTATCCAATTAATTAAGCTGACCTCAAGTAACATTAGCCAGCTAATAAAGCTGATAAAACTCAACTAACATTAGCCAGCTAAAAAAGCTAATGTAACTCAAGTAAGTAATGTTAGCCAGCTGATACAGCTAATGAAACTCAAGTAGCCAACTAATAAAGCTAATTCAACTACAGTAATGTTACCCAGCTAATGTAGCTAATAAAACTCAAACAGCCAGCTAATAAAACTGGTACAAATCAAGTAACGTTAACCAGCTAATAGCTTTCCTTTCTAAACTTTCGGCAACAAAGACACGTGGTTAGGTTGAGAAAAAACATAATAGTTTGGCTTAAAACAAGTTGCTATCATGATGTAGCGTCACGTAACATACGTCAGCAGCATAGTATGCTACACATTGTAGCACACTCCATTCTTATTAAAAAACTCGATTGACTTTTGGTTTGACACGGGAAACAAACAGCAGGTTCCAAGGTGAAAGTCCAGTGTTTGTTTCACAAGGTCTGAGCTAGCTACCAACACCTTAAAATGTATTTTAATGTTTAATTTGGCATTTTCTTTTGATAGCCATTTCAATGCAGCGTTAGCCACTCCAGCAAAAAAAAGTTCCCATCCTGACATTATTTTGGAAGAGCACTGTCGCTGCATCCTGTGCATAGCACCGCCCAAGACGACTGTCATTGGTTTAAAGAAATACAAACAATCCTGAGTGTTTTTTCCCCTTAGTGCAGAAATATGATGAGTATGCAAGACATTTCATCCAAAACGTTCCACCTCTTCTGCTCTCCACACAGACTGTTTACCAGGATGCAACCAAGGCCCATTCAAATAAGACTGGTTATTAACCAGTTGGACTGCAAAACATACTATAAATGGAAACTAGGAAGCTTCAGGTGGCAAAATCTCATCATGTGTTTATAGACATGAGGTACAGAGTAAAAAAGCAGGGCAGGAAGACTTTGTGTGATTTACTCCTCTATTAAAAGTCATTTTTCATTTTGCTGTATCTTGATGTGAGGTGGTGAGTTGGACCTCGCACTGAGCTTAGTTTGTGGCTGTCTGTGGTTTCTCAGCACACTTCATGATGTTGTTTTCTAGTAGATTTGATGCTGCAGCGCACGTCAGGTATTCAGCGTATCATCTTCTTCCAGGTGGTAATACACTGACACAAATCACAGTCTTTACCTGCTGACTTTGTAGAAACTTCACACACACTTTGACTTTAAAACAGACTGAATTCCTGAAGAAAAAAAACAAACACTTGATGTGAATCTTTCCTCCTCGTCTCCATCACTGAGTCCATCAGCAGGGGTTTGTTTCAGAGCCAGCTGGCTAAAGGTTTTAGGCTGTGATCACTGCTGCGCTCTCTGATCAAACCACACCGACTCTGATAGCAGGACACACACACACATTAAAGGGGAATGCCATCTATTTTAACAGCTCACAGATGGTTTCTTTTTTTTCATGAACCAGGACACTTCAGTTTTGTTTTTGTGAAACCTCTCCTTTCTGTAGTTATTATCACCGTCATAACCGACCAGTCAGATTTCTACCCCCTGTGTGACCCTGTCAGAGGGGGCGCCTGCTTGTTGTCGGTGTGGTGACAGACAGAAGTTGTAGCTGATAAATGTCTTCCTCATGTTTCTGACCCACTGACCAGCTGCGACTGAAACAACAGCAACACACAAACAGGACACAAAGTCAAAAACTCAATGTCACAGGAAGAGTGTCTCATAACCCCCAGGAGTGTGTTAAAGTGTGTGTGTGGGTGTGTGTACATAGGCAGGTTATAGCAGCTCTATGTGAGTGATTCAGAGTCTCTGACAGGAAGCAGCCACCTCAGCGCCACCGTGGCGATGAGATTAGATCTGACATCACCTTGATACACACAGGGCACTGTTTGAATCCACACACCTTATTGTACCTGTGAGGTCCTTCTTGATCTACCTCTGCCATGGATACAGTCAAACAATCATATGAATCACTTTGGAGCATCATCTGTAAGGATTCTGGAACGTGCTGACAAACGACACTGATGTCAGATCAGAAACGGCTCATGTGTGTGGGTTTGAAAGTCCAGGATAAAAGGTGGTGTTTTCTGTCTGCCAGGCTGTTATTTAAAGATAAGGTGTGGAAGATTTAGGAGGATTTAGTGGTATGTAGCAGTGAGGATTGCAGATTACAACCAGCTGAAACTTCTCCTGGTTAGAATTCCTTCAGTGGTCATAGATCAGGTGGTTTGCACTTGGAGCTGAATTATCCACAGAGGTCTCTTCCTCTCCAGAACAAATGGACCAGGAGTCTCATTTATTAAACGATGCATAGGACTCATATGAAAAATTTCATATGGACAAAAGCCAAAAATGGCGTGCACCAAAAAATATTCGCCAATTTCTACGATCTGGCTTTCACCTCACCATCTGTATCGCCAATTTCCTGTCTCCAAAATGTTCGTAAGCATGCAACAAAGTTTCTTCCATTAAGTCTGTTCCTATAGATCACAAGCACTCATTTCATGCGTACATGATATTTACACATGACTTTACAAATCAGTGTTTCTCTGACAATGTTCAAGTACCCCTCACTGCAACGTGTAGTTTGGGGTGGCCACTCAAATGTTAAACTCCACCCACGTTAAGCACATTTGACTTACTCAATGGCATCACCTTAAAGTGGATGTCAATACTTCATAAAGTACAAAAATTTAAATTTTAAATAATATTGTTTCCTTATGTTCTGTTTTTTTGTTCAGTTTTTTTCATGCAGTGTTTTTCTTGTCTGATTTTCCCTTGTTGAATGTGTGTTAAATCAAAACAATAAAACTGTTCATAATAAGAAAAGAAAAAACTTCATAAAGTACAAAAGTATGAACACTGCAGCGTCGGAAACATATTAAACCAGAATATTTGTAATATTCTCATAATCTGCAATCAGTCATTGGCTGCATATAAAGAAATAAAGATGCAGTTGCAAATTGACCTTTTGGCTCTCTAGTGAAAGAGTGGAGCACAGCCTGGGTCAGCTGGAGGCTGTTTTATAGGATATAAGATAGAACCAGGCGGCTGAGACTTTGCCCATGTTGAGCACAGCTACGAATTACCCACTCAATTAGAGACAGGCTGTCAGCCCAGCACCTGCTAATGTGTGCTCACCTTTTTCCTCTGATAACTTAAAATCCAGGAGTTCAGGAGGTTTTTAGCGGGAGCTGAATTATCCACAGAGGTCTCCTCCTCTCCAAAATAAAGGGACCAGATGATCTAAACCTGTAAAAACACTGCATAAAGTGGTTTCGCAGAGGGTTTGTGCACTACGGTGGCTGAAATGAAAAGTGAATGTTCCTATCTAGAGCTAGTGTTTGGTTTGTCTGTTCTGGGCTACTGTAGAAACATGACGGTGCAACATGGGGATCTCCATGAATGAGTACCTGCTCCCTGTCTAGATATAAACATCTCATTCTAAGGTAATGAAAACACAGTGATTCTTATTTATAGGTGATTATACACTAAAGAGAAGACACTTATTATATTACATTCCATATCTGTCAGTATATCCTCCTTAGTCCCACACACTGGACCTTTAAGTCCTGATCATTTTGTGAATCCGGACATGTTACTGAAAGTTGTTCTTTAAAACAATCATGATAAAATCATGCAGTAACATCATCACCGCACTGTCAGATAAGATTTAAATTGTTTTTTTACCGGAATAAAATGAGGTTTTGTGTTTGCTTCAGAGTGACTAACTCGTCCGTGAGCTCACCTTTATCTGACTGACACTTCCTGTCTGAGCCTGCCTGTGGCTACACACTTTGATACTACAGATCTACACGTTTACAGGAGTGTGTGTGTGTGTGTGTGTGTGTGTGTGTGTGTGTGTGTGTGTGTGTGTGTGTGTGTGTGTGTGTGTGTGTGTGTGTGTGTGTGTGTGTGTGTGTGTGTGTGTGAGAGTGGTTATCAATGGATTTGTCACCTGAAACCTCAGGCATTTTATCACCATTTTATCTCACTACACCAAACCACCAAAGCTCTGGTTTGATAAACTGACTCCTGTCTGGTTTTTATCTACATTTAAGTTCTTTGTTTCCTGTGAAAGAAAAATCGGGTCAGACATTTTAGAGGATGTAAACAGAAGAAAACACTTTTGAGTGGAGGGGTCTTTAAATGTTTCAGTTGACATCATTTTTTTATTCATGAATTGAAGCGTTCTTTTTATTTTCTGGAACTTATTATTCACTCAAAAGCAGTGTCATGTGTTTTTTTCAATACACCTTTATCCTCACAAATCAAAGGTCTAAAGATAGACGTTGTCATGCGTTTTACAGTTTAAATCCCTCTGAAACTAATTTGTCATTTGGTATGTGGTTGAAAAATGTCCAATAAGAATTTCTACGCTGAGTTTGCTTGTTTGTTTTTTTAAAGATATTTTTTGGATGCTTTTCGTTTTTATATGTTGTTAGGACAGATATAGCTTGAAAGGGGGAGGGGTGACATGTAGTAAGGAGCCATGGGTTGGAATCGAACCCACGGCTGCTGCAGTAAAGACACAGCCTTTGTGAGCCAGGTGAGCTCGTGGGCGCCACAGAGAATCAGACTTTGTGATGAAGGATTCAGAGGAGTATTAATCCTCTCTTTTGTGTTTGGGACATGCTTGTTGAAGTGAGGTGTCATGTGTGATGTCATCTGACAGTTCTGTGTATGTGTGCGTGTGTGTTGTGCAGGTATGGAGGCCAGGACTGTTCTGATTGGCAGAGCACCAAAGACAGTGGACACGGAGAGAGTGAGGCTGGAGATGTGGACTGGGAACCAGGAAGAGACTCACCCATAGACCTTCAGCTGGAGGAGGGACTCAGCAACCTGCTCAACAACCCAGGTACACACACACACACACACACACACACACACACACACACACACAACACACACACACTCACACTGCTAACAAAGGGATAGCAGTAGGCTAATTCCTGGCATGATACATGGTCAGTCACCATTATTGTTTAACGGCGACCGGCAGCATCAGGGAGGAACACGTGGGATAACAATGAAAGTTAAGGTGGTAGAAGTCCAAGCAGAATGGGTGGGACGGGGTGGTGGAAGGGTCCAAAAGCCAAAGACTTTCACCCAGGAGGCCAGTGTTCACTTCCAGTAAGATTGTAAAGCCAAACCCTGTAATTTTTTCCTAAATCCAACCATGTGTGTGTGTGTTGGCTAAATGTAACCATGTGCGTGTGTTGTTGAAGGAAACAAACATCAACTCGTTGTGTTGTACCAACATTGTGCTTTTATTTTGAAAGAGACTGTATGCAAACTGTACATTTCCTGTGAAAACAGAAGTGTATTTTGAAAACAGACAATGCATGTAACAGACTGAAGTTGATATGGTGTCCCAGAACGTCAACAACAAACACACCCAGGGTACCTTGCATGTCATATCTTGACCTGGAAAGTCAATAACCAAACGTCGATATGTGATGAGGTCGGAGTGAGAATGTGTTGCCAGCACCGCCACCTGCACATACGACGACTTAATTCGCCAACTCAGTACGCTAATGAAAGATCTGCGGCCTGACCTAAAACGACAAATCCTATAACAGCTTTGCCGTGTTCAAAAAATCTGGTTAGGGAGCATGAAATTAAAATATTGATTATAATATTGAGCAGCACAGAATTTGTGCCTGTACCCGACCTGATGTAATAGGTTCTCCCAAATCTTGAACATTCAAAGACAGACAGACAGCTTACATCACTAATGGTTGATAAAACTGCTACCATCTCGTGACTCTACTGTGTTTATGTGTACCTTCCTTCTACTTTGACTCTGTAAACTCAAACTCGAGTTTAGCTGCGACCTCCTGGTGAAAGTCTTTGATTCATCAAGACAAAAGCAGCTGACCTTTGACCCCTGCAGAACATACAGACTGGTCACTTACAATGGACACACACTGACAAATGTAGAAAACAGGAAGAAGAACGCAGGAAATAACACAGAGGCAGGTTAGAATACATCCACACACACCCGCATGCTCCGGAGTGTCTCGCTACAACCATTCAGACTGCTGAGAGGAATGTCGTTGTTTTTTGTGTCTCCAAACGTGACGTTTTCATTTTTAAAATTCCCCCAAAAACTCTTCAAGCAGCAAAACAACAGGCTCCAAATGACTTTCAATGGAAGTCAGGGACATGAAGCTACAAACTGACGCCCGACACACTGGCTGTGTTAATTAGCATAGTTAGCTGACACTATGCTAGCTTTCTATTTTTTAATGTGAAGTGTTATTAGCATACTCACGTATTAGCATATTAGCATGTCAGTATAATTAGGACGTTGATATTAGTGGTATGATGTTGTAATAAGCATGAACATTATGATCATTTTATAATTAAGAATTATTATTTATGTCAGTAGCACGTTTTGTTATAAGCATGTTACAGCAGACCTAATTAACCCCATACTAAGCCGTTAAAAGTCTGGCGTTGAGGTACGAGTCGGGCCAGTAATGATGATAATGGTGGTTGAAGTTAAATAACTAAAATTAAAAGTCTGAGAAGTTTTAGCTGCCGAACATCAAACACACTTGAAGCTCATTGTTTAGCCTGGAATTCCAGAATGTAGGCCAACACTTGGTTTGTGTATAGTAGATGTGTGTGCCTGTGTGAGTGTGTTAACAGTTTCTTCCTGGTATTGTGGCGGTCAGGGCCCCGCGGCGAGCGGAGGGGTTTACCCGGCTGATGATGGTGGAGCGAGCTGCACTTTATGACAGGAGAGATAGAAACAAAGGAGCGAGTGGGAGTATGTTGTGTTATGGGCTTGACTCACCTTCTACCCTGCAGGCTGTAATATCAGTGTTACTCACACCACCGTACACTGTGACAGCTCAGTGTGTGTGTGTGTGTGTGTGTTGAAGCTTTGATGAAGCCGTCAGAACACCACATTCCTTTCTCTCGTATATTTGTTACCTGCCTCTTCTTCTTTTGTCCTGATGAATCATAAACTCTGAGCTGTCTCTTTGTTCAGGTCTGAGGATGATATCACTGTGTTGAGAGTCTGTGGTTATGTTTCTCAGGTGTTGTATTGTTTAATGTAATAAGTTTATAATGGTGGTTTTCCATACAAGCTTTTCATGTTGTTTTACTGTAGTTTGGAATCACAGCGAGACTCAATCGACTGTAGCTCTGTGGGTTGAGGGTTCTTAAAAGCAGTTGTCCGTTATCTACCATGTTTTGTGTGTGATTGGCCAAAAAATGGCCAAAAATTAAGGACAAATCTTGTGATATTCTTCATTTTTCTTAGTGTCAAGAGATTTTGGAACCATTAGTAGACCCTTGTTGGAGGATCTCAGGCAGATCACAGATGTAGGCAGGAGCCTGAACATTTAATGCTTTCAAAATAAGTAGTACATTTTTTAATAATTCTAAAACTCACAGGTAACCAGTGAAAGGCAGCAAGAATCCGTGCGGTGTGGTCTTAGTACGAGTTAAAAACCTGGCAGCAACATTTTGCATGAGTTGCGGTCTTTAGATATTTCACCTGCTGATGCCAGAATAAAATGCATTGCAGTTATAAAGTGTGGTGAAGATAGGGCACCCAGACTACAAGAGAGTACTCATGCTGGGAACAGAGGGGGTAATTATTTCTGATTCAGAGTCTTTCAGCTTCAGGAAATTTTTGAACATCTGCGTATCATCTGAGTAGCAATGAAAATCTATACTGTGTTTATGCATGATTTGCCCGAGGGGCAGCATATATATAGTGGATAGGAGGGGACCCAGGATAGACCCCTGGAGGACCCAACAAAGGAGGGGCGCATTTTATGACGAGGCATCTCCATGCACAACAGTGAAGGGTCTGTTTGACAGATAGGAGATAAACCAATCTAGAACCACGTCACTGACACCAACAACATTTATCAGGCGATTGAATAAGATATTATGGTCCACTGTGTCAAAGGCTGAGCTGAGATCAAGAAGAATAAAGGAGAAGAACAGGCCAGAGTCAGCGGCAAGCAGTAAGTTGTTGGAGACTACAGACTACCACAAAGTCCCTTCTTTACGCTGTCTTTGCATTTTTTCACAGAACCAAATGACTGCAACATTTTCGGTGGCTGATCTTGTCCTCTGCTCAGAGAATAAGGAGCTCCCACACCTCATTGTTTTAACAAATTGCCGACATTTTCAGGCGCTGTTCTTCTTCTTTGAGTTAGCTGCTAACTGCTAACAGCTAGCCAACTTTTTAAATCTCCTGGGCAGTGGTGTAGTGGAGGGTATATGCAGGTATACAGGGTTTACCCACCTTTTTTATCCAACTGTGAACAGTATACCCTCCTATAGCATAATGCGTCGTCAAAATGTTACCCCCGTGCTGCCCATGATCCCTCGCTACCAGCTGTCTTTGTTCATACAGACAGCGATTCAGTGCTGTTGCTATCTCTGTTTCCGGCTCAAAGACGAGACAACTCTGTTCTTCCATTACGAGATTGTACTTTTTATACAGAACTGCAAGGCGGCATAACGCCATGAAATTCCTGTCTTGAAGGGGCAGCGTTAAGAGGGGTTACAGATAGAGGAGGAAAGTATTTAGAGAAAGGCTAATACAGTGCTGGTTTTGGTCGATGTATAGGATATGCTGCAAAAAGAAAAAGGGCTAGAGTGATACAGAGCAAACTGTAGCTCTCATCATCATATCACTGACATCAGCCTTATCGTTCTTTAATGATGCACGCTGAATATGCACCACAGATTTACACCAGCCTGAAAAAATGTTCAAATTTAATTCTCCAGATGAAACAAGGGGTGAGTTTTTATTTTCAGGTTAAACAGACATGACGCAGAGTTTCTATCTGTGAAGGATTTGCTGAAACTTGATGTGTTCAGTAACTGTGAGCATTTAGTGTGTTTAAAGGATCTGTGGTGAAATAGTGTTGAAACAAAAGGAGGAAAGAGGGGGAGGGGCATTAACTGTGGGGGCGCTTGGTGCCACACTGGGAGTGAGTGTGTGTATGTGTGTGTTAGTATGTTAATCCCGTGCATCTGGTTGTGGTTAGATGAAGGAGACCGCAGCTCCTCAGCAGGCTGATCAGTCTGAACTTTTACTCCACTGCATTAATCTGACTGCTGGAATCTCTGCTCCCTTTGTACAGGCACATATTTTACATTTAGAATGAAGTCAGTCTGTTTTTTCAGGAGCTTCAGATTTCAGCCTTTGTTTCAGCTCAGTGACATAATGACTTTGATATCATCTGAAGAATATTTACGAAATCAGGAGAGTAGCATGAAATGTTTAAACTGATTTAACAGCAGATTATTTATTTCACCTGGTTATCAATAATATAACACACACACACTGGAGATTTGCTTTAATACTTTTATTTCAATTAAATGATAAATTGGACTTTTTATTTGTAATTAATGGAGATTTTATCAATTCAAGTACCTACATCTGCAGAGATGATATGACATACATGTTTGTTGACATATGTGCATATATGTCGGCAGAGAAGTAAAAAGAAACTGCAGTATAGAAACACCAAAAACACTTCATGTTTGAAGTAAACTGTTTTATACCGTCATTAACTGCCGACTCCTCACTCCTCTGAAGCAGCTGCAAGTTTTCCAGAAATCATTTTGGCTAAAAACAAAAACAAAAAGCTGTAACATCTGTTGCAGGACACATATCGGCCTTTGTCATGTCTCAAAAAATGACATCCATAGAAAAGTTTGGTCTCATTTAAAAACCGAAGTATCTGCAGATTAACCTAATATTTTTTGATCCACCAAACTTAGGTATGATACGACATGAATAACTCAGTTGTTTTTGTTATCTTCTCCACCATCTTGACTGTAAGACGATTTCACGCAGCTGTGCAGTGGTCCATTAACCGTAATAAAATTGGGATTGAGTTACTGTCCCAAGCAAATGAGTTCAAGTATCTCAGGGTCTTGCTCATGAGTGAGGGTAGAATGGAGCGTAAGATGGATAAGCGGATTGGTGCGGCATCTACAGTGATGCAGGCGCTGTGAGTACTGTCGAGGTGAAGAAGGAGCTGAGATGGAAGGCAAAGCTTTCGATTAACTGGTCCATCTACGTCCCAACCCTCACCTATATGGTCATGAGCTCTGGGTAGTGAGCGAAAGAATGAGATCGCGGATACAAGCGGCTGAAATGAGTTTCCTCTGTGGGGTGGCTGGGCTCAGCCTTAGAGACAGGGTGAGGAGCTCGGAGTAGAGCTGCTGCTCCTTGGCATCAAACAGGGTCAGTTGAGGTGGTTCGGGCATCTGATCAGGATCCTCCTGGGCGCCTCCTGTTCGTGGCTTTCTGGGCATTTCCCACTGGTAGGAGGCCTGGGGCAGACCCAGAACACACTGGAGGGATTATTGATCTCATCTGGCTGAGGAACGTCTCAAGATCTGTCCCCAGGAGGAGCTGGAAAGCTCTGCTGGGGAGTTGGATGTCTGGATTACTTTGCTCAGCTTGCCTCAGATAAGCGGTTGAAAATAGATGGATGAAATAAATAAACACTGGTACTCAAATAATGGCCATAATCTATAAAACATGCATTTAAATGCATTTAGAGCTGCTGAATGAAATAAAAGAAATGACTTTATCTGTTTTGAATTCACTGCTGGAAACAGACATCAACACATTTCTTTTTATGGCAGGTCAGACTGTCTCCATGTACACACAGAGTCTGCCTCATGTTTTTAATATAGATGATTGTAGTAATGAGACTATAAACCCACTGTACTGCTGTCTGTGCATGTTTTTCCATGAATGAGAAGTTGTGACTCTCGTACCGTCCTCCAGTAATACTCCACATGCATGAACAGATTCAGCTTCATGCTGAGCAGCTTGTGATTGTTTTTAGATTAAATGAGATCGGATGAAACATAAATAGCTCTAACAGGGAATCATGTTGTTGTATGAGCAGATAAAGAGACACCAGCAGGAAGAACAGGATGTAAACAGGAAGTGATGAGGATAAGATCAGAGGAACAAGAGTTTTCTTTCACATTTTGTGCAGCAGACAGTCGACATGTTTTACACAATGTGAATAAGTGAAGCGAGACGTATAATCATCTCGGATGAGTCTGTTTGTGTGTTTGCACTCAGACACACCCGGCGTTTACGCCTCTTACACTCACTGGAATGTCAGACTGGAGGCCAGGAGGTTTTTTTTTATGGCGGTGTGGACGTGATGTTTAGCCGTACGTACGGAGTGCGCGGGACGCCATGGATGGCAGGAAGGGCCTGCTGACAGCAGCCAGATAAAACCACTGTGTCATTTCCTCCTCCTCTTCCTGCCTCCTGTCCAGCAGAGAGAAACTAAGATTAATCTTAACCTGTAATCTGCTCCGCAGAGGTGATCAGGATGGAGAAATGAATCTGTCAACCTGAACATAACTAATCACGTCAAAGGAGCTTCAGGATCTGAAATGTTTTGAGCAGATATTTGCTCCTCTATCAGTAAACATCACAGGTTCTTTGTACCATCACTTTATTATGACCAATATTTGTTTGCCAGGCAGTGACCTCTAGTGGCCGTAGCGATTATGACAGGCCTTTACCAAACAACAATTTCACAACATTTACCATGTATTTTAAACTGCAACCTTTAGAGGCGTATTCATAGTTTCCACCTCCACGTGTCTGTGAGGGTCCACTTTACTCTGCGTAATGTAGATGTTGTCATCGACTCATGTCTTCGATGTCTTGTATGCATCCCATTTTTTTGTGACTGTGCATTTGGAGTCTGTGCAGTAGTGACCTCAGTGGTGGAGGAGCTCCACACCAGTCCGACCAATTACACGCAGCACAATTGAATGCGAGCACACTGAGTGGTTCAGTGGCTCTGAGTTGTCAAACATGGCGTCAAATCTCTGTTTTAAAGCATAAAATAACAAATTAAAACCAAACTTATCAGAAAAACAAACACTTGAACAAACATCAGGGTGATCTTTGGGAAAAATTTATTCGATATGTTCTTTGAGTTTTTAGTTTTACTCATATCCCATTCCCCAACATGGAGGGGGCGGGGTTTATGACTCATACTGCAGCCAGCCACCAGGGGGCCATCCAGATGTTTTGGCTTCACTTTTGGGGCGCTGTCATGTCACCCATAATTGACAGTCTGTGATCTCTCTCTGCAGATGACGTCTTCTCGGAGGTCAACGACCCGTCCTGGATGGCCCGACTCTCTCTCCCACTCACCAGTGATTACCATGACAACGTTTTTGTCCCCAATGGGCCTCCATCCACCGACAGTGAGCTGCTTCCCAGGGACGCCCTGGACTCCTCGTCCTTCTCCACCTTCGGTAAAACAAAAATACATATCCAGTGAAATCTGGGCTTTTATATAGATAATAATAGATTATAATAATGACATCAGACATGACATCAGAGTGACACCTTCCTCTCTTCTTTCTCCTTCAGGTAAAACTCCAGAGAAGGACGGCCCACTGGGCGGGGCCCTCCTGTCTGAGGTCAGCACTCTCTTTGAGATGCTGATGACACAGAAGGCTGACTCCCACCCTGGCCCGCGGCCAGACGTCTTGTACCGACTCTCTGCAGCATACCGCCGCTCGCTGGGCCTGGACGCCAACCCCGCCACTGCTGCAGGGAACACACCGAGGAACTCTGGGAACACTGAGAAGAGGTCAAATCTGGCTGCACCCTCAGGACTTTATTAATAAGTCTGTTCACTGAACACTGGAAAAGACTGAGCTCATTCATGTCTGTTGTTGAGGATGAAATATTTCATGATTGTAAATAATGTTTAGCAGGGGGGAAAAAAAACGTAGTGGCCTGACACTGAGGGGTCGAGAAAGACTGTATAAATGTCCTGTGATGTTTGGGACCAAAAACCAGTGGTGCTCATTTTGGTTTTTATAAACAAAAGCAGAGTTGTTCTTTACTTCTCTCAACTTTCTTTAAGAGATGAACTAAATGGAGAAAATGTATCACTGCAGTCAATGGTCTCTCATTTCTCTACCATATGCTTTTAATGAATGAACAGGAATTGTAAGTGCAAAACAAAGCACAAAAACTGGAATTAACCACTTCATGTCAACTTTAACACACCCTAAAACAAGTGGCAACCTCTGGGGCTGAAAAATGAAGCCATTGCTCAAGTGTCAGGAACTGCAGTTCCTCTAATGTCCACTAGAGGCTGACTCTGAGAGCAAGTCAATTCTCTTAGACCCCCAGCAGATTTGCGGCAGATTTATTTCATTTTAGCCTGAACAGATTTACTCCTTCATGACTGCAGCTCTGAGCTGAAAACAGATCCTGTTAAAATGGTGCTCCAGAACTTGTTGCCTTTTTACCATCAATAAATCATGAAGCATCTTCAGACACGTTGATTCAGATTTAATTTACAGGAAATCAAAAGTTACCAAGTGCGATGGAGGGAGAGAGACAGAGGAGTGTGTCGACTGAAAGAGACACTGGGAGGAGATGGACGCCAATGTGAAGGACAACAGGAAGTGAGGGCAGGAACTTTGGTCACAGTAGAAATTAACATTAATGGTGGATGTGAAAGTTTAAAATGTCTCCTTGGTATCTTGATGCTGTGTCAACACATAAAGTCCGCTATAGTTCTGTTTTTCTGGCTGTCTGAGAACGAGCAGGAGGAAATGTTGCTTTGTGTTTTTGTTTTTCCTGGAGACTAAACAGAGACGAGCCGAACGCAGGGAGAAAAAGGGTTTGTTGACAGTCTGGATGAGCCCTGCTCACCATCCACACTCTGTGATTACTGTCTGAGCTCTCTCAGGATGATTTGGGAACATTAGCTCTTGAATTACAGGCAGCAGTAACTCTCCTGTCGTCTCTCAGTAAGTTATTGGTGGAACTTTCTTTAACTGTATCACAAACCAGATGAGCAGCACTTTGTACATATTGTTTTTGTAAAACTTTTTGTATCAAGAAAACTTTTGTGAAACTTTCTTGTCTAAATATAGTTTTGTAACTTTTTCAATAAAATCTGTATCATGTTTAAACTAAACTTTTAAAGATGTCACAGTGTTTTATTGAACACAGCGAATTTTACTATTAAGTGTGTGTGAATGCTCAGTCTTCAGTGTGTGTGTGTGTTTGTGTGAACATCTGCTCACGTTATGTGGACTCGCCATCTTTCCGTAGGATCAAACATTTGGTTTCCACAAAGTTTATTTTAGGATGAAGATTATTTTTTGGTGCAGGTCAGAGTGATGGATGCTTCAGGTTTGGCTGAACCTCCAGGTCATAAATAATGAGGCTGTGTGTGTGTGTATATGTGTGTGTGTGGGGATGTGAGCTGCTCTGATGTTTCCTTTGTGCAGAGCGCCATCTGCTGGCTGACACATATTACACTCAGGAGGTGATATATGTAGCAACAACAGCACCATCTGGTGGTCGCTTCTCTCTTTGTGTCGTGTGTCTGTGTTTGGGCAGTGAAACTGGTGAAGCATCACAGTATTCCCCCTTTACTAACTGCTGCAATAAAATCACACCCAAAGAAAAAAGTATACTTTCCAGTGTACTATAACTGTCTGTGTTGATTTGTTTGTAACCTGACTGAAGGTGGCTGGACGACAGTTAATGAAGCTGAAAAAGTCTCAGGGTGTCAGACTCAACAAACACAGTGACAGTTTGTAAAAATCGTAGGAGCCGCTAAGATCACTGATTTTATTTCACCTCAGGGGCACATTATAAACAGGTCCAGTGTGTAGGATTTAGGGGGATATATTGGCAGATATGGAATATAAGTATGTTTCCTTTATTTCCTTTTTTCTTCATTTACCATTTTTTATGTGCTTTTTTCTTTATTTAATTTTTTTCTTTTATATCTGCTTATTTATTTTTCCCTTCTTTTTATTTACATTTTCTTCTTTTTAATATTTTATTTTCAATAACTTCCTTAATATTTTTTATTTTCTATTGTTGTTGTTATGCCTGAACTTTTCTCTTCTTGATTTATTTACTTTTTTACTTTTTACTTTTTAATTACTTATTTACATTTTTTTTTTAAACAAATCACCTTTAAAAATATCAGGAGTGCAGATAAGAGGTGCACAGATTAAAACATTAGCCTATTTAAAATAATTCAAAATGGAGGTTAAAATAAGTTTGCAGTCATCACAGGGTGGAGCAGGCAGTGTCAAAAAGGAATCATTTTAGCTTTGACCAGACAGGAGATCCACACACTGGATTATAAGCAGCAGTGTTAATTGTGCAACATTTAGAGCTAACATATCTTGGTCAGGCATTTTGAAATCACCACCACAAAGCAGAACAAGTAACATAAAGACACAAACACATTCTTCTCTCAGGTGGTTGTGATCTGCTTGATTGAGAGTCAGTGCACTCTCATGCCCTGTTTACACGTACACGGTTATTTTTAGAAACAGAGACCTATCCCTTCGTTTGTGCCCTTCGTTTACACGCAAACAGAGAATTCGCCTCTGAAAACAATTCATTCTAAAAACTTCGGCCAGAGTGGAGATCTTGGAAAACTCCGGTTGCACGTTTGCATGTAAACTGAGCAAGACGGAGAAAACTCAGGCAGCAGACGTCACATTGTGCGACAGAACTTGCACCCGCGTCAAAAGCTCGACCTATGTTTACATGTTGCTATGGTGATCATGGATGCTTCAGAGTAGCAGCTGCATTTATGTTGGTGCAAGCCCTCTTCGTATGTTTGCATTTGCAAATACAGCTGCTCTATTATATCGAGGAGCAGAGACGGATGAGTGCTCGGAGGTCAGCAATTCTGCAGCAACAACTTCTCCTCCCTCCAACACGAAGAGCCAGTCCGCGTCATCGCCAGCGTCGCCGGTTTTGGGCCGGTCCTGGGAGAACTGCTGTCTGGTGGGAGAACTTCGAAAATGAAGTGGTTGTCCCGGAGGAGTGGCGTGAAAATTTTAGGATGTCGCGGTCATCACTGCTGTCACTCTCGGAATTGCTGCGTCCCTACATCGAGGGTGAGATGACCGTCATGCGGTCTCCTGCCAGTGTCATAAAAAAGTTGCCTGCACCCTGTATTACCTGTCCGACGAGGGTAGACTGCGTAAGACGGCATACATACACGGGTTGGTGTAAACGCAAAGTTTTTCGTGTGCACGCAATTAGTTTTGAAAACGGAGAGGGTGAAATGTCCGTTTATGAAAATAGCCGGCTACGTGTAAACGTAGTGTAAAACTCGGCTTCACGTTCCACTCTTCACCAGTTCGTTGTTTCAACCTCAGTGGTAACGCTTTCAGCCTCCTTAATCTTTGTGCTCTTGTGGTTTCTTTAGTTTTGTGACTGGTTTTGGATTTATGCTCATTTTTGGATTGTGGGTCGGATACTGTCGCCTCATACTAACTCTGTATATTTTTGCTTCACAGCCCTGCCACCTGCCTGCCACCAGCCTCACCTTGCCCAGCCCTGTCATGTTGTCTTCCCTCACATGGACTCCTTCACCTGCCCTGGATCCCTGTTGTTGTCTTTGTTTTTCACAGCACATTTTGAGCACACACCCTTTGTAAATAAAAGCACTTTTCACTGATCTGCATTGTGGGTCCCGTCTCCTTCAGGTATTTAAGTCCTGACATTGCAACTCCTTATATTTTGCTATTTTTCAGTCTTGTTTATCCCGTCTTTAACTAGTCCAAAATGCAGCAGCGAGAGTTTTAACAAGGTCAAAAAAGAGGGAGTCTTACCCCGAGTCTTACCTCCCTACACTGGCTGCCCGTTAGCTGATAAGGACCACAGGTTTGAACTTGAAACCTTCTTGCTGTGAGGCGACAGTGCTAAACGCTGCACCACTGTACTACCTTTAATATTGTGGAATGCTGTAATAAAGTAATGCATAGATATAAAACATTTTTGTGGCAGTCACATGTTGCTGCAGCACAACAGTGTCAGTGAACCTGTATGACTGCTCAGCTGAACTTTGTGTTTCTACACAGAGCTGAGACGTGTCCACGTGTTTCAGTGTAGTTGTGTTAGGATCACTTCACAGCCAGCAGAGTGAGAAGGAATTATAACAACCACAAACTCTTTCAACACATGTGCTGAGTGAGGATTGTGTGAAGATAGACTGTCCTTTAATGTGACAGTCTGATAATTGTACGCAAACTTTTCCAAGTTTTCAGAAGTTCTTCTGAATCTATTTTGCTGTATTTTTTTGTTTTCTTCATCACAAAGCAGCCTCACACAACAGAGCAACTGAAACAACCCAGAGCAGCTGAAGTCTGGGAGCCCTCTGGGTCAGAGCAGCTGACTGCCATCAGGTTATATGGCAGTGAAGTCCAGGTGAGACCGATTGTCTCTGACGAGCTCTGATTGTCCTCAGACACCTGGCTAAAGGCTCGGCACATGTCCGGATCATTTGTCAGCCTCATGTATTGTTTAATATTAAGAAATAGTTCTTGTTTTTGCTGCATATGACAATTAAATTCTTGAATCTTGAATATGAATTTCATATTTTCTGACTCCATATTTTTGTTTTCATTAATATACTTTTGCTGTGACCCTTTTTCAGGTGTTGATTAATGAAAATACTTTGATTGTTGTCCAAACTTCATTACTGTAGAATCCTTGGATCAATCTTCCTTTGCTCTTGTTGTTCATTTCTTGCCTTCCTCTTTAAGTGTTTTATATTTTATTCCACACTGATGAAGTGCTTCCTGTTCCTCTCTCAGTAAACTTGGTGCTGAGAGTCTGCAGGAGTTCACTTCTCTCTTCAGCCAGTTAAAATCCAGATCCTCTCCGGAGACTTCCGTCGAGCTTCGAGCATTTATCTCAGCAACGATCAGAGTGTGCAGAGGAAATATTAATTTATAAGACAAACTGGTCCAGTTTAGATTTAGTGAGGAACAAAAAGAGCAAAACAAACACTTTAGTTCCCCCGCAGATGGAGAGTAAACAGGTAGGAGTGGGAGCAGCAGCCCGCAGGCAGGAAATAGATCTGGAAGCTGCTAATGTGCACTTTGCTATTAAATGTGCCACCTGTGAGTTACTGAATGTGAGAGAAAGCAAAAATCCAATAAAAAGTCTATTAAAACAACACTAGTATTTTATTTGTAAAGGCGCAGTATAAACTCATTTGTGGTGTGTGTGGAGATGTTTGGGCTGCAGAGTGAATCCCAGGAGGAGCTGATGTGGAGGAGGCAGAGTGGATTCACCTGCTGCAGAATAAAACGCCACGGAAATATATAAAGAAACAATAAATAAAAAGCAGACGCACAGAAACAACAGGTGTTTAATTTGGCTGCAGTCATCTCACATGATGAAAGAGCTGGAATATCATTTAAGGCCGAGGAAACAAACTCCTGTTTGTATTCAGAAGGAAAACAGGGACAAAAGAAATGCTCCTTTGTTTGTGATTCATTCACACTGATATGATTTTTTTTTTTATCTCTGCTGATGTTATTGGTTATATTTCATAAATCGCAGGTGGACACACTGAAGTCATGGAGTTTTATCCTGCATAGTCTCAGCTCTTGACTCATGATCACTGAACTTTTAATTAATTTACTTTAATTTCACAGATAAGAAACAATAAATTGTGAAGACAATAAAGCCTCCACAAAAATAGCATTTTAAGTCTTGTGTGTGATTTATCCTGGCTTCATATGAGCAGAGGAAACCTCTGCTCATCGCTAGGCTAATTTATACAATGTAAAATGCCATAGGCTTGTGCTAATAACGTTAGCATGTTGTATTTATTTGGAAAAAGTGTTTAGTATAAGACAGTTGTTTTCTTGGTGAACCTTCTGGGCTGTAATGGAGCTGAATATTGTACCATCACCTTTGTTGAATGTTGCTGTTGTCCCTGGCTTCATATGAGTAGAGAAAATCTCTAAAAAAAAATCTGACTGAGTTTATGGCGATCAGTGAGGAAAATGAAGGCGTCCTGAGAAGAGTGTTCTGTGACTGGGAGAACCAGATGAGCACCCTTAATGATGAGCAATTCACTTTGCACTATAAGGTCAATTTATGTTTGTCTTAACGTCTGGAGTTGGATCACTCAACTTTTCCAGCCCCGTGACAGTTAATGATTGCTCTGTGGTTTTATGCAATGGGATCTTTTCAGTCAGTTATTGGCGGGGTACTTCATGTACACAAGTCAACGGTGTGCCGCGTTATTCAACAGGTTTCAACAGGTTACCTGTCTGTGAACACTGTGATGAAGCTCCTATCCAAACAATAGAAGGAAGAGATAGCAGTGCATGCTTGACCTTAAATCAAAATTCATTTACTGTGATAGTTAGCAGTAACAGGTAGGCTATCACAAGCACGAGTGCAAGCAACAGATGGTCTCCATGGAAACAGAATTTTACTGTTGTAAAGTCTCTTTCAGTGCAGTAAATGATTTAACATCTCTCCTTAACGAAGGAAACCTCTTAAGAAATTATGTGCAACACCCTTAAGTAATTTCCTCAGCTAAGGAAAAACTAAATTTTAAGTGTCATGCTTAAGGAGCAAACTAAAGGTGCACATAGCCCCAGATGTTCAGGAGGTTTTAGGCATGAGCCAAATTATTTGCAGGGTCTCTTCCTCAACAGTCCAGGTGATTTAAAGTGAATAAAGCAGTATAGTTCACATCTGACAGTGAGTTCTGCCCCCATGACACAACTGCTCTTTAATGTTTTATCAGACATCATGTCTGGTAAAATAAAAGTTTACATTAATGAAGATAAAATATTAATTTTAATGCCTCGATTCAGCGTCCTGCCTGTATGTAGGTGTGCTAAAATCAAAAATGAGATCCCAGTCATATTCCATGGCTCACCTTTACTGATTACTTTGCTTTTTGTTATCAACTTATTGTTTAAACACTCTGAGTGATTAAAGACAACACATCTCCTTTGTAGCGTCCATGTTGTCTCCACATTTTAACCAAAAGCTCATGAACACACTGAAGTCGGCAGAACAACCATCCGCGGAGAATGTGAATGCACCATTGGCCTTGGCTCAGAGTCTGGATTATTTGGTCCTCACTAGTTCAGTCACCATAGCAGGTAAAGTTAGCGGTACTCTATAGCCCCGTGTCCACCGAGCAGTACGGTACGCTTTTTTTTTCCATTTCCACTGTGAAAAGTTGTGGATGGTTTTTGGTCCCCCCTCTGTTGGGGCACCTAGCACACAGATCTGGTACTAAAAGGTGGAGCTGTGAACACTGCAGTCTGATTGGTCAGTAGCGGAGGGTCACAGATGAAAGAATGTTTTGCTGCCTCTCACAGCAGCTGGAGTCGGAGAAAAAAATTACTTCATTCACTGGGCCGACTGCCGGCAACTTTTAAGGTGGAACGTTAACTTGTAATGTTACTCAGTGCATGAGTTGACGACATGAATCCATCAGCACACCTTAAATTTCACTGTGACAACTTTGACCATCACTTTAGTTTTTATATGACAGACACTTTTAGTAATGAGTGGATCTTCAAGTGTTTGTACATATTAATTTGGACGAGATTATGTGAACTGCATATATTCTAATCCTCACTTCCTGTGGGCTACAGCAACACTAAACCCCTGAGCTTGCCTGAGAAGGACTAAATGCACAAAGCTGCTATTTTTAAATATCCCATGGAGAGAGACTCTCACTGCAGCCTGTTGTATTTTGTTCTGAAAATGTGGGCGTGCAGCCTCGTTCTGTGGACGATAAACCAGGTGCAGACTTCCATCTGTGTCACTGCTGATGAGGAAATACAGCGAGTGCTGGACGGAGCAGTGAGTGACAACAACCCTGCCCACATTTAAGAGGACTGTTTGCAGTGGAAACACTAGGGTCTAGGTACCATGTCTGAAGGGTTACTGTTGGTTCCAGAGGTACTGTACCAAGAGTGTTTGGTGGGAACAGGGCTTAAGATAACAGCAGCAGGAGTGAGCAGTACTCTACGGTAACAGCAGGCAGTGTGAGCGGTATCCTACAATAACAGCGAGCTGACCTGGTACATACTGGACACTAAAAAGAGTTGTTCGGAATGACTAGTTCACTTATTTCCACCCATCACTCCCACCTGTACTGTCTGTCTCTCAGCAAAGCATCAGACACTTTCACAGAGTGGACTGTACTTTTTCAAAGCCCTGGTATTAATATATTTCCGTGAGTATTATGAGCTCTGACACATCTTATGTAAACTCCTCTATATAACACTGTAAAGGTATTTTGTCTTATATAAGCAGAACTCTTCCAGTGTTAAACTGCTGGTGGGTTTTGGCCTCCAGGCTTGCCGTAAGCAGCTTCTTTGAGCTGTATTTTGCTGTTTTTGCTCCACACACACGTCCTCTAAAACTCTGGTGCTTTTCTTCAGCTCAGGCTGCAGTTATTGATTGTTTTGGTAAAATTCTGCCAAGTGGACGAAAAGACGAAAAGAGAACCGATAAAAAGCCTCTTTTTGGGATGTTTTTCCACCTTTCCTGTACTTGTCATTCACCTGAAGTTTACAACCTCCAGGTTTCACCACAGGCTGCAGGAAGGAACATTTATTTTATTTTCAGTTGTGTTCTTTTACATAACGCCTTATCTTTTTTTTTTTTGAGAGAATGACTACAAAGATGTTGAACTTTATGCCTTCACTTTACTAAACATATTTTTTCTTGTTAAATGAGGTTAACTCAGAGTTTCACACTCCAGAACAACAAATAATAAACTGTTGAACATTAATTTGCCAAAACAGAGAAAGCAGCACAGCTCAGGTGAGACTGTCACTCAGATGAGCTGGTAGTAAATGGGGTCTCAGACTTTACACCGAGCATACGCTTCTCTCTTTGATGATTTTGTCAACAAGAGCAAATTAATTACTTGACGCAAATGCACAACAATGGTGGGATAATGTTTAAAATATAAATAAGCCAATTCAATTTACCACTCCCCAGATAGAGGATGTGTCTAAATCAGCATCAAGAAATAAGGTTTAATGTTTTCAAGCAGGAACTAAAGCAGGTGTGTTTGGAGATGCCCACACAGTCTGTGGCCCAACACCCTTTTGGTGTGCTTCATTAAAATGTGGTGCCTAATGTCCTGCACTGTATTATAACATAACAGTCAGTGCTAAGACCAGACCAGACCAGATAAGATAAGATGAAATAAGATGAAATAAGATAGGACAAACCTTTATTGATCCCCAGAGGGTACATTCAGGTGCTGCAAGCAGAGCAAAGACAAAAAGTACAAATATTCAGGGAAGTTAAAAAAGTACAATGAATAAAGATAAAATCAGAGGTAGATACAAATAACAGTGGCATGGTATATTTAAAAGCAGTGGGTCTAATATTAGACACCATATTAATATACACTATAATAAAGTGTAGTATAATGAAGTACTGTCATACCATACATGCTGAAGTTTGTGGTTCTGGTACCACAGCAAACCACAGCAATATCCCCTGGACGTGAGCGCATGCTACGGTCAAATCTCATGTCAGGTCTTAATTGATGTACACAAGTTTGAGTTAGGGTGGATTTGTGGTGCAGCAGAGTAAATCTGTATGAGTTGGCGAACTGTATTCTGACTGGCATCTAAGTCTTTGCAGCCATGTATTAATCATTTAAAATGTACAGCCTATGAGAAAATATTATGTTTTGTAAAGACCTATATTGCCATGTGCTCTATCACATGTGGCAGTTCTTGGCTCTGAGGGACTGGCTCTGTGGGACAGGCTCTATAGGGCTGGCTCTGCTGGCTCTGTGGGGCTGGCTCTGTGGGACTTGCTTTGTGGGGCTGGCTGTGTGGGACAGGCTCTATGGGGCTGGCTCTGCTGGCTCTGTGGGACTGGCTCTGTAGGACAGACTCTGTGGGATGGGCTTTGTGGGGCTGGCTCTGTGGGACAGGGTCTATTGGTCAGGGTCTGTGGGACTGGATTTGTGGGGCTTGGTCTGCTGGCTCTATGGAACTGGCTCTGTAGGACTGACTCTATCGGGCTGGCTCTACAGGGCTGGCTCTGTGAGACTGTCTCCAGGCTCACCTAAGTCTGAACACCACGGGTGTCTGGGTCTGATTTATCTGAAACTTTTTTGAACACTGACAGCCAAAGCATGTTTATATCAAACATTATGTAAACATTATTTAAAAAATAAATTGTGTTGTGTAATTATTTTAAACTGAGAGCCCAGGTGATTAAATTTTGACCGTTGCTCAGACACAGGTGGTGCGTATGTGTCTCCTTCACCACCTGTTATGCCTGAAATTGAAGCAGAACTGATACTGTGGCCACTTGCTCCTCGGTGTGGGTCAGTTATAAGATTTTATATGAATATCACAACATTATCAATGTTTTATGATATTTATGTCAATATTATTAGTATGTAGACTACAGGTCAGAACATATCATGGATGTATAAATTAAATATTACAAACTCAGCTGAAGTCTGATTTTCAACTGCAACACTGTTGACTGCAGCAGGGATTTATTTCCACACTGTGTTTTTCCAACTTCCTTTGACGCCACCGTGCAGACTGCCAATTAGAACCAGTTGGTTAAATTGGACCTTGGATGTGAGCATTTCCATTTCTAGCTCAGAGAAATTTTTCCTCTTAGTCATATTACATCTCTCCATGTTGTAAACTCTACGGCTGAGGCTTCTAAATCAAGAATATATTTGAGCAGGATGTCAAAATGACGATTGTTTTCAGCAGCCACATTTATCAAAGCCCGATCATTCCTAAACTGTGATCATCCAGATGATAATCCAAAAGAATGTCTCATGAATCATACCATATTAGATTGATAAATGAGGACCAGTGTGTTGATGCCAGTCCATCAGACAGCAGTGAGATGTTGCTCTGTGTGTTGATCAGAGTGCTGCTACAGCTGCAGGAGACACTGGAGGGCAGCAGCAGCCTGCGGATGAACAACTGCTGCTTCAAACCTTCAAAGACTCAAATCAAGATGAGTCAGGTCAAATATCCACATCCACAGCCCGACTGACACAGGTAACAAGTCTCCTTCACAGATAACTGATCAATAATCAGTCACACAGCAAAATAATGCATCCAAAAATAATCACAGCACAAAAAACAGAAACAGAACAGACGCAGTGCGCCCTACATTAACACGGTGTGCCCTGAATTAACACTGTTCATTTGACGGGGAAAGATTTTGAACTCCACAATAGCAGCACAAACGCAGCAGCTGTCATTATTAAAACACCAACTAAAGCTCTGCACCAAACTCTGTTCAGATAAGTGACATTTTTAATAACCAGATCTTCTCAGATGTTATTGTCAGCTCCCTGCTGGGGGCTGTGGGCAAGACAAGGACTGTTTACAGCTGTTACCACGGCGACAACATGTGCATGGGACAAACCAGAGTGGCCTTGAATGTTTTGGCGAGGCGACGGATAGGAGCACCAGTAAAAAGAAAAAAAGATGTTTTTCTTCTGTGATGACAGGAAACATTTTAATGCCAGCCTCAGAGCTGCTCATTTCTGACCAGTTTTGCCAAATATGAAATGAAAATAATTTTGTTTGAGACCGAAGAATACATGATGACAGTGGCCTCCACATTCAGGCAAAAAAGGCAGCACTTGTCATCTGTATTTGAAGAAGCTTTTCAGACAGGAATTTGAAAGATTTGAGTGTTTGTCTGATTCAGGTCTGACACACAGTTAACTCCCATTCAAAGGAGAAGACCAGCTTTCTTTTTTCTTATCAACAGTAACAATAAAAAGACCAAAACCATCAATGTGCTGATCATCTTTCAACACTTCCCCATCCTGTCTGTGGCATTCAGCACCAAACCTACTGGTTCCTTCTGACGACAGGAATCTTTATAAACACTACTCAGATATATAAGTTTTTATTCAACATTTAAAACAGGCTCAATAATTTACAAAGCAGCTGGGCACTGTAGTTTTTAACAAACACTCCTCAAACAGGAGCAGAATTTGATTTTGTAAGGGACTATTTTCAGTGGAGGATTGATACACATACAGTGCAACAATGCTTTACATTCCTGTCAGGTTTAAAAGGTCCAGTATGTAGGAGTGAAGCCCAGTTCAGACCAAAGATACACGACAAAAACAGTTGAAACAGGGAGCTACTGTCAATGCTCCACTCTGCAACATTCTGTAAACCTGCTGGTTCACACCAAGTCAACACAGTGAGACGGTGTATCATCTCTAGTCAACAACTCTCTGTACTTCTGTTCTGATTTGCAGCTTTTCAGACTTATTTTGTGGCTGAATGTAATTTGCAGCTCCTTAAAGGATAGTGATAGTGAGATACTGGCTACAGTGATGAAACAAAACCAGCATCAGATGTACTGTATTCATAATCAATACGCCTCAATAATATAAATAACCAGCGCCAATGAATCAGTTAGTGAGAATGTGTGTGTGGGCGGGGCTTTTTTTTTTTTTTTTTTAATATATACTTTCATTAATCCCGCAAGGGGAAATTCAGTGTTTACACTCCGTTGTCAGATACACACAGGTCTGACAAGGGACCTATTCATTAAATGCAGAGATGCCAGAGTGAGGGGGCTGCCCATGTACAGGCACCCTGAGTGGCTGGGGAGGTTCGATGCCTTGCTCAAGGGCACCTCAGCAGTGCCCACGAGGTGGATTGGCACCTCTCCAGCTACCAGTCCACGTTCCATATTTTGGTCCAGGCGGGGCTTGAACTGGCGACCCTCCGGTTCCCAAGCCAAGTCCCTATGGACTGAGCTACTGCCAGCATACATACAGTGAGCAGCAGCGAGCCACCGTCCAACAAGGCACACTGTGAGGATGGAAACAGAGGGCTCGGCGGGGACAGACCACCTGCTGCAGCAAGCCAACACGCTGTCTGCGGTGAGTCGAGCTCACACCAGCCAGTTCACATCGCTGCAACTTTTCTCTGCACCTTTCAAAGATGGTTTCGTCTCGTCTGAACTACACTTTAGTAGGATATATTGGCAGAAACTGAATATAATATAAATAGCAATATTTTCACGTTTTTGCATTTTTTGCATTTGCACACTGTTTGTTTTGGAGAGGAAGAGACGTCTGAGGATAATTCAGCTCCTGGTAAAAACCTCCTGAACAGTGAACAGCGAAGGAATTCTAACCAGGAGAAGTTTCAGCTGGATACAATTTGTGATCCTCATTGCTTGAAGCCACTAAATCCCACACACTGCTCCTTTAAACTTAAAGGAGTTATGTTTTTATTCTGTGTTACTTAACAAAACACTCCGTGTTTATCATAAAGCTTGAATCAAAAGCCCTTTTTACACAATGATCACACTAAACAGCTGCTACGAAGTCCCTTCTTTGTGCTGTCATTGCATTTTTAAGCAGCACCAAACAATGGCGGCATCGTGCCGGCGTTGTGGAATCAAAAGAGGTGTGACAGGCAAGACATGTACAACAGCGGTGGCCTCTAGTGCGATATATAATGTTATTTAAAATTTATAATTCTAATTTCTAAACACGGGTTAGGGTTGGGGGACTGCTTTGTTTGAAATGTGTATCTCTGTGTTTGGGAAAACTGTTCTCCCTCAAACTTTCCAATATTTCACAGTTTGGTCACTTTTTACAGCAGTTTTTTCCAAACTAGTTTGGTACCAACCAAAAAAAGTAGGTGACCTTCCCCAGCTCGAAAGAGGACGAGGCATGGACGCATGCCGGCTCGGCCAGCGGCGACATCCACCGCCAGGTAAAATCACGGCGTGTGACAGGTGGCCGAGAGACAGAACAGACAGACAAACAAACAAACAGCCAAACACACATACACACACACACAGAGCCGAGGAGGATGTCCAACTGCAGCGACAGATGTAAACGGCTCGATGCTAATGGCTGCTACGCTCCACAGATCCGCTGTTAGCTCCTGTGTTTGTCAGAGAGCGTCAGAGCAGCTGCACTCAGATCAGCTCGTAACATTCACTTCAGCTGGAGGGAGAGACGTTGCCTTCAAACCACCTCTCATCTCCTTCATTTAGACACATTTATCCAGGCAAACTTTACCTTTTCAAAGTCTTGAACCCTGATTTTACCTTTAAATTCTCTTTTATACATTTAACATCCTTTTAACTCTTTTTTAACCCTTTGAACTCTGCAATAAAAACAGACCGCCAGGGCCCACAGTGGTATTTTTGTTTATTGTGAGGTCATTTCTTGGAGCATCTTCAAGTTTTTCACATCCCTATACTCTGTATAACATGAGCTCAAAGGTTATGTAAGTCAAAACAACATAATAATTGATGAAAGTACTGAAAATTTGTCATAAAAAATACATCAAGTTTTCATCAAGTTTAAAAAAATATAAACACAAGCAATAATGACCCAAAAGATTTTTAAATGTAGATACCAAAAAATATTTCTTAACACTTCAAAAGTTATTTGAACTATGTACCTTATTTAGTTTTTGAGATATGATCATTTTTAAGGCATTAATTTATCTGAAACTTTGCCAACATGCGTTTTCACATGGTTTGGCACCACATGTAATGTAGCACAGTAATGTCATTATAAGTGTATGATGTAATAATACAGAAAACAGAAACTTAAGCTTCCTACAACAAAAAGAATAAATGCTCTAGTTATTATAGTTTTTATTTTAGATCAGTACACACGGGAATATGCAAATAACGATAAATTGTAGCATAATTATGGTGAAATAAAACATTAGGACCTGCGTATGGTAATGTTACATAAGGTAAACATGAGTGCTACATCGAAGGCAACTGGACTTGTTTGCCTACGATATAGCACTTATGTTTACCATGAGCTGGACGACTGAGAAGCTTCACCAAAACATAACATAAGGTAATGACTTGATGATGGGCAGGATGGAACTCGTAGCTTTCTGCTGCAAAAAGAATGAATGCTCTAGCTTTTATGATTTCAATTTGAGATCAATATATAGTCAGGATTTTGTAAACAACAATTACCCACAGCCATCATGGAGAAATACTAAGTGAAATTCTATGTCTGCACAGCATGTAAGGTAAGTTAAAGGAGAAGTCCAGTATTTTGCACTTTGAGCTCCATTCCTGGTTGTTTATGATGAAATAGAGTGGTTAAGACCAAAATCTTGACGATTGCTCCTTCTCTGACAATTTGAGAGAATTTGTCTTTCCCCTGCCTGGCTTAACAATGCTGTCTATGGCCATGTGTAAATCTGTCCTAAAACCACCTTAAACGTTGGTTTTCAAAGTCATGAAACTCACCCAGTGGTCAGTGGTGTTCCTTGATGTTCCCACATAAAAATCGTAGCAAACTGTGGTTTCCGTGATGATTTATTTGACATTTTGTCCATGCATTGATTTCCTATAGGAAGCCTCATTGTCCGTTGGTAGTAATCCGCCACTGGAAACAGAAAGGGGGTTGTTTACGACAAGGTTGTAGTCATTGTAGTCTTTTAGCTCAGCAAAAGTGCCGGCTCCACAGTGCTGTGTGTGCTCCTCCTCTTCGGAGGAATTCTCCTGCAGTCACTGACCACACAAAACTTGCCCATTATTACTGGCTTGTAAACAACCTTCGCAGTACGATGCCTTTGAACACAACGCCAGCCTTCTTCTTCTGCTTCTTTCTGTGTCCCATTACATTGCAATGGTTTCCTGCCGGTTGGCGACACTCACGTAAAGGAGCATTATCACCATCAAGTGGGCTGGAGTGTATAACGCTTCAGGGTCAAACCAATGATCAAGCGGAAGTTTACACACGGGTGTGAGGCAGCTGAAAAAATAGTTCCACAATCCAGATGACTAGAAAACACGGATGGAAACCACAGTTTGCTACGATTTTTATGTGGGAACATCAAGGACCACCACTGACCACTGGGTGAGTTTCATGGCTTTGAAAACCAATGTTTAAGGTGGTTTTAGGACAGATTTACACATGGCCATAGACAGCATTGTTAAGCCAGGCAGGGGAAAGACAAATTCTCTCAAATTGTCAGAGAAGGAGCAATCGTCAAGATTTTGGTCTTAACCACTATTTCATCATAAACAACCAGGAATGGGGCTCAAAGTGCAAAATACTGGACTTTCCCTTTAACAATGTGATCAGTGTTAATCAAGCTGCTTGTAAAGTGAGTTTGTAATGAGCTAAGCTATTAGTTATTCTACATCAAAATCAAGTTTCACGACAGTGAAGCTATCTCCAGATAAATGTAGTAAGGTAAGCTACAAGAAAATGGCAGCAGTAGCTTGCTACCTGCAAAGCTATGTTTATTTTTTGACTTTTTGGCAATTTAGTGTTAGGACAGAAATGTTCAGTTGAACTGTTTATTATAAAATAACAGACTTAAATTAAAACTTTCTTCCTGAAGACGTTGTGACATCTGAACATGTCCTCCAATAACATGACATCATCAGTCAGCCTACTGCTCTCTGTCTCTGCCTCTTTCAGTCAGCTCTCTGGCTCTGTCAATAATTCAAAATCCAGATTCCAAAATATATTTTTCAATCAATAAAACCTGAATAAATAAAAGCCAGTAATATAAACTATAAAAATAATAGAGCTACATGAAAACATGTCTGTTTTTTTGGGACATTAGAACATGAACATGTTCTGCAGATGACACAAACAAACTGAAGGATTAGTCATACAGGAAGTGCTTCCCTCGTCTATGTACCTCAGTGTGGCGCTGGCATCAGTCACATGACTTATCCTCAGTTTTACTGTCCTTACTTTTATCCAGACCTCCACAGTAAAACAATTTGCTGCACTTCAGAGCTTTTCTTGGGAAAAAGAGCTAACTTTCGTGTACGCTATCGCATTACTCCCTCAATTAGTCAACTTCACTGCTGAAAAGCTATCTGACTCAGAAAGTAGTGACGTTACCACCATGCTACTGAGAAATGGAGTTAAGTTAGTAACGTTGCTACTTATAGTGATGCTACTGCACAACACTGGGCAGATACAGCAGCTCCAGCCTTATGGTTTGATAGATAGCTAGCCTCCTAGCTCTCATGCTAACTTACTGAAATGATGTGTTCTTCCTGCAGCTGTTACTTTTTTTTTTATTCCCCCATGGTTTTTTTGGTGTTTGGTAAACTGATTTGTTCTCTCACACCTTGATGGGTCTTTATGTGCCATACGGAGCCAAAACTGTGCAGGTTTTTACTGCTGCCAAGTCTTCCACCAGGTGATTTCACTGATAAACACGTGTTCAGCCTCAGAGGAAGAACCAATCCGACTTCCCTCCGTTTGAAACAGTCCTTTCACTCGGCTCAGAGAGCTGGCTTTGTGTCGGCTTCAGGACTCTGTTGTAGTCTTTTTGGTGGTCGTACACAAAGAACCAAAGCTGGAGATAAACCAGCTTCAAAACAGCTCTTTACATCTGTGTGAGAGAGTCAGAGAACTGAGAAGAATGTGAGAATAAAATGTAATAAAAGTCAAGTTAAACCCTGGAGGAATAAAAGGACGAGGAGAGCAGCGGGATGAAGAAATGCTGGCCGCAACACGATGTAGAATTAACATGTTTTTTTTCTATATTCCTCCTATAGTCCAGAGAGCAGATAAATGTTTATTTGCTCTCCAGGCCTCAGCAGTGCGGAGTGTGTGTGTGTGTGTGTGTGATGGGTTTTTTCAGATGTGAGTTCAGAGGCTGTAAAGCTCAGTGACAGAGCAGACTGTGGTCAAACACCAGCGGCTAGCAGGCAATTTACTCCACACCAAACATTTATTAGAGTCTAAGCTGCTGCTGCTGATGGAGGTTTATCTTCCAGGTTCACTTCTCTCTCTCCCTCTGATCCTCCGCTCACACCTCTTTCCTTCCTTTGTCTCTCTTCATCCCTCTGTGCTTATCTACAACAACACTGCCTGTGTTTTTTTTTTTTTTGTAACTCTATTTAACATGTCTGATGTTGGGATTTTTTTTTCCCAGGCTACCATGAGCCTGATTATCAGAAACCTCATTTTCATTTACTTGCTCGGTGTGACAGATCCATCCTGTTGACCTTCATCACTTTCTCTGTTGGTTTCATGTTGATTGAAGAAATATGTTAATTTAAGTGTTTGTATTGTGTCACCTCACATCGGTCCGTGCGATCATTGCTTTGTTTCACCATTTTTCCTGTGGCCTAAAAGATAATGTTCTAATTTTAATTCTTCATATACAGCTCTGATTGGCTTGGTTGTCTTTGTAAACAGCCGTCAATGACGGCAATGGTCACGTACTTATATCGCTGAAGCAGTACGAGCTACAGGTGACGATTCCCGAGTCCTGGAGTCAAGCTTTAGACATTTTAAATCCTTGAGTATTTTGTTTAAGCTTCAACTGAAGGCTAGTGGCTAAACAGCAATGGACAACACACAATTCTGCAGTTCTATGAGGTGTTAGGATACACAACTGTTTTATTTCCTCTCCATGTCTATGCAATGTTATTAAATTCACTTTCAGAAATTGGAACATTTCAGGTGTCATACCTCCTCTGTCTTTGTGTTCCAACTAATGTGACAAGACTCAACAGGTCTGGTGAGTGCTGCTTGAGAGATACAAGATGAGATATGTTGTTCACACTGCTTAAATGGTGATAAAAAGGTGGCAATGTTCTAATCTGACATAAAAAATCTGCAGAAATGACACAGAGGGAGTTTTAGCAGCTGGAGGCGACTTTCTATAAATGTTTTTAATGAGAATGAAGCTTTTTGCTTGCGGTTTTTGCATTGCTATGCGCCTTAGTTTCTGCGTGCAAGGCGCCTGACATTAATGCTGGAGCACTTTGAACATCTCCATTTAAAAAAAAAAAAAACTTCAACTCCCATTGTCCAATGGGGTGATTTGAGAGGCGGGGCTTCTGTGGTGGTCACGACAACAAGTTTACAGTTGGTAAACAATGGAGGAGAAAGTGGTGGTAGCGGTTTTGGATAGACAGCAGGTTGTCAAACTGCCCCTGAGTCATCCTAAAATATACTTGGAAACGTCCATCATGGAGGAGAAGCTCCTGGACCAACTGGTGGTACTCCCCATGATCCAGCCTCTTTTTTAGGGTCTCATGTACCCACACAGATCTCTGTTTATCTGCTGACAGCCTCTCACCCTCAACCAGAGCTACAGACAGTACCCTCTGCCTCAACATGTCAGGAACTACATGCTAATAGATAAAATAAAGATAAATAAAAATTAGCAGTAGATTGATTACACGGGAAGGTTAGGGTAAGAGGGTGATGGGTGGTTGCCTGGCAACAATAAAAAGGTGCAGCAAGTGTTTTTTTTTTGTGCTTTCTGACTTAACTACGTATACAGACAATCTGTGTGTGGATATCTCCTCTGTATCAGGGGAAACATGTCAACGCCAACACATCCTTGTACTAAAAGGACCAATGACTCCCTAAACAACATATCTGACTGTTAGAGAGTTAAACATGTGATCAACGTTGTGAAACAGCCAGTTATCTTCTTAAGTTCAAACAAAGATGATGGTTTGGGTTAAAATAAGTACGTTTGTTTCATTAACTTTTGGTTAAAGCCTTGGACCTAAACATCAGTCTCTAAGTCCATCCATCATGACGTCCTTCTGACGTGGACTCACCAACTGACAATATGGGTTGTAATAAGCTGCTGGTACAGCTGCTATTAGGTAGTTTTTTGGGTTAATGTGTGTGTGAATGTACACAGGAGACACTGAGATCTGGAAAAACAAACTGGAAAAAATTATTGACAAGTCTCTGAACTTTCCTCAAGTTCCTGTCAGAAAGCTTCAGATGAGCCCTTCTCTCTCTGAAGAGTAAAAACAATTTAAAGCCCACACAGCAGTCTGAGATGTGTCATGTTTGTCTACAAGCTCCACCTGAAATCTGCAGATTGAATCTGATCAAAATGATAAGCACCAGGTGTAAATACTGAGGCCTGTTATTAGGTGTCATTATCCAGATAATGCATCTGGACACACATCGTGTAATCACATGGTAACACAAGGTGGAAATCTTGATCCCATGTTTTAAAGTTTTCCTGTGATTCCAGAGCAAGTGGCAGCCCCGAGGCTGATGTGCCAAAAACTGCAGTTCCTCTAATGACCACTTGAGGCTGGCTCCAAGAGCGAGTCAATCCCCATAGACCTCCATGTTAAAATGTCCGACTTCACAGCAGACATAAACATGTTCACAGCCTGGAACAAAAAAACGTTTTGGTCTCTATAGCTAATTTATGACAACCGTACAGCGGCTGAATTTTTCAACGCATTCTCACTCCGACCTCGTCACATAACAACACGTGGTCATGGACCAAACCAATGGGTGATGTCACTAGCTACGTCCAGTACTATATACAGTCTGTGCTCCAGAGGCTGTGCCTGACTTCTGGACTGTTTTCCCTGGTGATGAACACGAGGAGTGAATCTGCTGTCAGCGTTCACTTTTAACAAACAAACAGCAGAAAAACATCCTCCGGCCAATGAGAGCACTGCACTTCAGTCCCCTGAGTCCAGCTGTTCCAGCTGCGTCAGCCTCCGTACCTGACCTACCTGCTCCTACACTGACCTGAGGACAAAGCTCACAGGTCAGAGGTCAGCGCGCAGGGCCTGGAGCAAGAAGGGATTCAGTCTCCAGCACTCAAAGAGTTTTCTACATTTTCATATAAAGTTTCATTTTAGAAACAACAACAAAAAGTTTTTCATTGTGCGTGAGTGTGAACACAAACACACACACTGAGGTTTAATCCCACACCTCATATAGCTTTATGAGCAACTCGGCATCACCTGGGGAGGAACCTCAAGCTCAGTGGCTGCAGTAATAAGTGTGTGTGTGTGTGTGTATTCATGTTATCAGACAGTCCATTAATACAACAGTGTAACCAGAGGGAGAGAAAGAGAAAGTCTGATGAAACAAAAGCAAACCCCCAAACTCCCAGAGTTGAAATAGCACACCCCTATTTTGAAAAAGCATATAATATGATGGGAGAAAATACGACTGCAGCACAATCTACAGTCGCAGAGCCTGTTCAGGCCTCCGCAATCTCCCATTCATTTCACAATGTGTAACTGGTTTGTTGGTGTAATACGGCAGGAAGAGGAAACAGTTGGACTGTTTGAGGAAAAATATTTGGATTTGACTCTTCAGTTTGGATCAGTCACTTCCTGTGCGGAGGAGCAGATTTCCAATCAGTGACCAGACAGCAGAATTTGATTTGGACACACTGGGAGCCTCAGTAAAATGCCCAGTTGGGGACGACAAAACATGGAGAGAACAGTTGGTCCAGAAATTCAGTCCCAAAATAAGTGGTGATGTTCTCCGTGGCCAAAAGAATGTGGACAGGCAAACATTATAGCCATATGTGATAGTGGAACATACAAACTGGGTGTGACTGTGCAGAGCTAACAGCCTCCACTCCTCTGGTTTTATGCTCGACACCAGATGTTGAAGCTGCTGCAGAGACACAGAAGCATCAGTGACAGGAACTTGTGTCTTTCAGTTTGTTCAGTTTGTTCTTGGACCAAAAAAACTATTGAATGTACAAGAACACATATTTCTGTCAGTAAGCTGCTTGTTCCAGGAGGATTTCTCGCTCCTGTGATATCCAATTTTTAAGGTTCTGTCTGTAACTTCATACATGTATTAATCATTTTATTGTCAGTGGGAGAACAGATTGTAATTCAACTTAAAAACGGAGACCTTAACTGCAGTTCTCAGATGTCTAAGGGGCCATACACATGCTGCGTCTTTAACCGCTTAGAAATCGCAAGGTCGGGTGCTTGACGCTGCTCTTAAGCCTTTTCTGTTCCAGCGTTCAGAAGCGTGGCAGCAAGTTGTGTCTGAGGTTACTAAGCAACCTAGCCTATTTACCTGAAATCCTGAGCGCAGAGCTTCCAGGAGCTGTTTATAAGTGTCTAGGCCTATCGTCCATGGGCGTAGCCGTCACTCTGGGGCACAAAAATGTGGCATGTAGCCAGTAGACTGACTTCTGTGTAAAAGAACTGAGCCGGATTTTTCCTGGAAAATCTAAAGGATGTGATGTTAGGTGCATTCCCGTGCCTTTCTTTCACTCCCGTATGTTGTGTTCACACCGGTTGCAAATAAAACAATTCACACAGGTGAATTACATGTAAAGTCAATGTAAATAGGTGATTAGCGTGATTTTGTGTCATAGCCTTAGTCGCAAGAGTTGAAAAATCTGTACTTCAGTGACCGATTCGCACTGCGATAGTCAATCAGCATTGAGATCCTTGGGGGATGTATGACAGTGAGGATGTACATTGTTCATTGATTCAGCGATTTCACTCATGTATGATGTAAGTTATATGCATGTATGAAGCAAGTCAACACAAAATATTCTAGCATTCAAACTCGCGTGAGTAATGCGATGCTAAAATTCACATTGCACAGCATTACAGCAAAAACAATGTGCAGCAGTAGCTAATGTTGAATGGCCTCCTATAACATCAACAAATGAGTGGCACCCACCACAACACAGAGTCAACACATGCTGTGTTTCTGTTTCACAGTTAAGACAGACCTTTACTTAGCATCTAGTAGCAAACTGAATTCAACAAGAGCGAGACCAAGTGCCAGGGGCCTGACCCCGGACCCTGCCAGATCAGCAAACTTTGTTGCTGCACATGGATGGGACCCTGTGATCCCTGGGGCTGGTAGAGTTCCATCTGCTACATCGGCTAAGGTCTAAGCTGCTGTGAAGTGAGGTGGAGGGTCCGCGGGCTGTGCTAGCGAGCTAATTCTTGTCTCATTTGTGGTCTGATAAACAGTAAATTCATCAAACTCCACGCCTCATATGATAATTTCAGTGCCCCTGGTGCTGAAAAAGAAAACCCAAGGAAACACTGACATGTAAAAGACACTGTGATTGTTTGGTTTTAACTGGCTAATGTTAGCTTGCTTGCTAACTCTAATGAATTGCTAGCAAGCAAATGCAGCAAAATACTGTCTTGACTGATAAATGTCATCAGACTCCAGGGCTGATCTGGGTAGTAAGTTAACTAACTTTGAAAATTACTTTAATTATGCTAGCTTAGTTACAGCTAGCTGGCTAACTTTTGTACTTTGTAATACTATTTATTGATTTGGGGAAAACATGCTCATCAAAATGTCAGGTATTTATCACAAATATGCATTTCAGTTAATGGATGGACAACCAGCCGTCATTGATATGACATGTTTTAATAGTTCGACGGCAGTGATGTCACTCACGGTGCAGAGAAAATGACCCAAGGATTGCCCAAAAATTATCTTTCATGTTGCCAATGAGCCCACCATACAGTCCTCTGCATAGAACTTCCTATATAGTGAGAAGCGAGTAATGAAAGAGTGGATGCTTTTGGACACAACCTCTGTTGCCAATATGTTTGAACCATTGTGGCTACAAAGAAGAAGTCACGCCAGAGAAGCAAATCAGAGCTGCAGCATCGTCGCAACTGGACATGTATAACTGCACAGGTCATCCTAAACTGATCCAGAATCTGATGTAAACCTGCTAAATGTCTCTTAGCTTCAGTTCATTGTCAGCTGCACATCCTACACAGAAATGCACCTCAGCACTTTAGGTAACTTCTGTCCTTCAGCGTTTACGTCCAAAGTCTTTGAGTTTTTATCAAAAACAAAAAAAATGAAACCAGGAGAGTTTCATGTCCATCCAAGCCTTTAGGTTCTCCAGCTGTCAGTCACCTGAAGTGTCTATGAGGAAAAAGTCCTTCCACTCTCCAGCTCTGTTCTTTAAAGGATGTCTTTGTATTGTAAGTTCTAATAAAAACTGCGTCCTCAAGGGGCTGCTAAGTTTTGGTCTGATTATAGTTGAGTCTTATCTGTTGCAGCTTGATAGATTTGATATTGGCTGAGATATTGGCTGGATGAAGTGAGAGATGTATACGATGTTTTGTGCTTTGATGAGACGCTTTAGATTTTTCTGCCAATAAGAAAACCTTTGAATTGAAAATGAAATCAGAGAGCAAGGGCAAGAGCGTGGTGCAGATATAATCGTCTCCCTGTTTTTATTAGCTGATGGATCTGCCATCGGGCCGCACCATTGGTTTAACCTCCTAATCAGGTATCGCCTCACTCGCCCCGCTGCTACTGCCTCAATTAAGGCTGAGAGGCTGAGAGACAGAGAGGAATAATGAAAGATGGTGGAGGAGATGGAGGAAAATGAAAGTGGCTGACAGAGACAGATAGATGGAGAGATTCTTACGTATATGAAACACAAGATAAAAGAGGCTGGAGGATGAGATTACTGTTTATATTTTCATTTATTCACAACATGGTTTCTTGGTTTATTTTTTGGCTGTGTTCATATTTTCATATAGCGCTAATGTTTTTTTAATCTCTGTCCTTGTTATTGATGTTACTGTGCTTTATTAACAATTTTACACAATAAATTTCAGTCAGCTTATAGCTCAGCATTTTAGGAATAATCTGACAAACAACAGGTAACAACACGTAACACTCCCCAAAATTAAAAGAAAAAGAAAGAATGTGTTTACATTTTTAATTAAACAAACTACATTTGGACAGAAAGTGCATTTGTTTAGTACAATTCACAGGAAACTTTGATTCTTTGCAAAATTATCTTTCAGTTTCCCTCTTTTCCTCTGTCTCTGTACAGTTACGAAGAGGAGTCACAAAGGTTCAGGCGTGTTTTCAGTCCAGCTGGAAATAATTTCACCTTGTCCTCATAAGAAACAGCAACAGAGGTCATCTGTACAAGCGGCTTATTACGACATATTTACGTTTGATGTTAGGTAGCGACTTCTTGTCGTTTTAGTGTCAATGAAGGGGGCAAAGGAGGAGGTCAGGTGGCGTATGTTGCCTTTAAGTGGAACTTGTAAGCTCGTAGTTGCTATGTGGGAAGCCGTGTCCATGATATGCTTGGCACTGAAGTGGTTATACCTTGAAAACACTATTGCAAAGCAACGGCAACATGGATGCTATTGTCAGCATTTAGAAGCCATGACGGCTAACGATTACATTACATAGGAAAAAGATTAGGCCACTGGAAAATCAACACTTTCCTCAGACATATAAAATTAGAAATTCAGGGCGGCCGTGGATCAGGAAGCAGAGCGGGTCGTCCACTAATCGGGAGATCATTGTTCAATCCCTGGCTCTTTCAGTCTGCCTGTCAAAGTATCCTTGGGTACGATACTGAACCCCAAACTGCTGCTGATGGCTGTTCTATTGGTGTGTGAGTGCATGTGAATAGTTATTGAGTAGCCGTATGCTGGCCTCGGCCATCAGTGTGTGGATGAGTGAATGTGACTCGTAGTGTAGAGTGCTTTGAGCGGTCAGAAGACTAGAAAAACGCTACACAAGTGCAGTGCAGGCCCATTTACGAAGACCAACTCTATACGACTAAAATGACAATATATTAACGTACCATCCACCGAAAAATTAACATTCATGGCCTCTGCCACTTCTGAAAATGTCAACAAACTTGTCACAACTCGTAAACTCAGAGCTTTCAGAAAATTGTCGTGAATACTACAAAAGGAGGGCGTTCATATGGACTCTTCTCATGAACATGGGAAACACAACCCTGTATAAAGGCAGCAGTAATATAAGACAAAGGCTACAAAGGTCGGAGGTCGAGGTGGATGGACTTTGACCCAGGAAACTGCAGTCCATGTCTCTCGTGAAACCAAAAGTCAACTTATTTATTTGAACCTAAACCATTACCTTTTCCTGAACCTTACCACGTGGTTTTGTTACCTAACCCTAACCATACTTTTGTTGTATACCAAAGAGCATCTCACAATATTAACCACATGTGACCATTAAAGCCTTGGCCTGTCGCTGGTTCTCTCCAACTGTCATACTGTATGTTGCTTTGGGAGTCACTGGGTGTCATTTAGTTTTAGGGATGTGTCATAAGTGGACCTGCATGGTAAATGGACCTGCATTTGTATAGTGCCTTTCTAGTCATCTGACTACTCAAAGCGCTTTTAACACTATGAGTCACATTCACCCATTCACACACACAGGCTACCGTACAAGGTGCCACCTGCTACTCAGTGGTTAACACACTCTCACACCGATGGAAGCATCATCGGGAGCAATTTGGGGTTCAGTATCTTGCTCAAGGATACTTCGACGTGCGGACTGGAGGAGCCAGGGATCAAACCGCCGATCTTCCGATTGGTGGACGACCCGCTCTGAGCCACAGCTGCCCAGATCCTGTTTTTTCCTCAGTTAGTGCATCCAACCTTTTCTAATACCAACTCGTCAAGTGCTTTGTCAGTGAACCTAAACACTGAAACATGACACACTAGGTAACCTTCTGCAGTGGTTTTGGACTTTCTCTGATGGCGTGTAAATCGAGGCTTGTTACATGCATTGTGTCTCTTCAAAATACACTTCTGTTTTCACAGGAAATGTACAGATTCTGTTTGTCACATGCATACTGTCTTTTTCAAAAGAAACTTACGAGGTAGGTAAAATGCTTTGCTTTCAGGTTTACTTCCCAAGTTCATCAGTTTAGTCAATAAAAGCAAGTGGTTAGGTTTAGAAAAACATCATGGTTAGGGTTAAAATTAGCATGGTCGTTACTAACGTCACTTGACATACGTTATATCACTAGTGTCGTTTGCTACATATAGCACAATACTAACGCCACTGACTTTGGTTTTACACAGGAAATGAACAGCGGACTCCTGGGTGAAAGTCCAGTGTTGTTAAACCCATCCCCCTCCACTCCTGCTCACCCTTTATGAACTTTCTCACTCTTTATACAGTTTCAGAAATACCCGCCGCCCGTTGCCAGATCACTGACAGTGGCGGTATTTGATGAGTTAGGGGTAAGAACAGGCTGCGGCCTCAGTTGTGTCCTTAGGGGCAGTATGTATGGCGTTTTTTTTTGCACCCTCAAATTCATTGTTTTCAATATAGACGTGCAGCAGGTGCACTCAAATGCCAGAACGGCATGAACCCATTCTCGAGTGCCTATTTTTCTGGGCACGATGGCTAGACAGAGTTCACGCACCTCATGTGATGAGGACCAACCAATCACACCTGACAGATGCTGGTTAAGATTGCTCAGCAACCTCAGATGCAACCAGCCTCTGCTCTCCTGAACGCTGGCACAGAAAAGGCACGAGAGTAGCACCCAGCCCCCGACCTTGAGTTTTCCAGACATACATCCAGCCAGCTCATCCTAAAGCAGGTGGAGCTCCAACCGTGTTCATGTAGTGACTACTCACAAGACCAGTTTGTAAACTACTACAGCTGGTGAGCTGACTGTTAACACACTTGTCAGCTGGGAACAAACTTACATCGTAGCACAAAAGCTAGAGAGCTTTATTGATCAGTTTATATTGTAAGAATAGCTGATAAACTAAATGCAGACCTTTGGACTGGTGTCGGTCTCATCTGTGTCTGCTGACACCAAACATCGTCAACATGTCAGTCTCATGATAATCTGCACTGAGACAACAAACACACTGAAGAAAGAGGATAAAAGGTGTCGAGAGCTCATCCTGTGGGTGATCTTCCTGTGAAGCTTGTCAGCAGCTCTCCTGTAAACTGCAGCAGTGACCCGTCTGTGGAAATCACTGTGTTCTCCCTCTAATTACGCCTCTGTAATGGATCCACCTGAGCGAGCTGAGCGCTGGCTGCGCTTTGCTGCAGGCAGGAGACTCCATCTTGGTTTAATGGGGACTTTGTCATTCAGGCCTGCAGCTCCCTGATGCAAACTGCGAGTACTTAACTGGCTCTCTTTACCTTCCTCCTTCACTCCACCTTTCTTTATTTTCCTCTCTTATTTCACCCTCCTCTCCGACTCTACCTGGGATTATCCTCCTCTCATTATTTCCCTCTGCCTCACTTGGTCTTGTTCATTTTAATTATTATTTCTCTCTATCTGTCTGTCTTACATTCTTCCTCCTCTCTCCATCAGCTCCTCTTCCTCAGTTTAATTGAGCCTTTTTTTTTTTGTTGTTTCCTCACCAGGACCCTGTTAACAAGGTTAGCTTCGTGCTGCTGAACCCAGCTGATCCCTGGAGACCATCGGCTGATGCCGGAGCTGTTGTCAGTCAATGGAGGACATTTGGAACATTTGTCAACGTGTTAAACCTTTGGGAGAGAGTGTAAAGTGAGCAGGAATAGATGATGTAGCCTGCAGCTGCAGGTCTATTACCGCTGTGTTTCACACTGTGATAAATGACAGTCACAGTAGAGACTGGCTGCACAGTCCGGTGATGAAAACTGATATTTGGATGAAGTCAAAAGTTTGGATGGAAGTGGAGACTTGAGAGGGGAAAAGGTTGAAGCTAGGAGGGAAGCAAAGATTTAGATCATGTTTGGAGGCAATGAGAGTCTGACCAGCTGGCCACTAACGTCTTTCAGCATCGATATTTAGTTGAATTTAAGTTGTGACATCCGAGGACCTGAATTCAATGTCAGAACAACCTCTGATACCAATGTCAATTTGACGTAGAACACTGGCAACAGATGATGCTGATATAAGTTGGTTTTAAGTTGTGTTGAGAGGTAACCAAAATCCAACATCTTCCAAATGTCTCATTCCAGCGTCATCTTGATGTAGAATAATGACATTTAGTCATAAGGTATGGAGAACAAAAACAGATTTTTGCAATGTTAAAATCTAATGGCGTTAAGACATTTAAAATATCGTCAACACAATTTTCATTTCAACCAGAATTTACCGTCTGTTCGGTGTAAAAGTCAGACTTTTTTCTGACGTCATTTTGACGTCTGGTTTCTGCTGACTAAGTATGTAAATTACAAATAAAAAGAAAATTAACAGCTAAAAATTCAAGAGAACATTTGTTAAAATTAATGTGTAAGGCACAATTTCATGTAGAAGAAAGGACAGCATATGGGCAACACATTCTCACTCTGGCCTCGTCACATATCAGCCATTGGTTGTGGACTTTCCATGCTAACATATGACGTCCAAGGTACCCTGGGTGTGTTGGTTGTTGACGTCCTGGGACACCGTGTCAACTTCAGCCTGTTACATGCATTGTCTGTTTTCAAAATTCACTTCTGTTTTCACAGGAAATGTACAGTTTGCATACAGTCTCTTTCAAAATAAAAGCACTACGTCGATACAACACTGCGAATTAACGTTTTTTTCCTTCAACAAAAAACGCATGGTTGGGTTTAAGAAAATGAAGTGGGTTTGGCCCGCCCTACTGGGACTTCCACTGCCTTAACTTTTGTTGTTGTCCTGCTGCGTTTCTCCTTGACGCCGCTGGGGGCTGTTAAACTGTGACTGACCTCATATCATGCCGACGAGACAGGACGGCTTTTTGGCTGTATCTTAAAATGAATCCATGAATCTAATCACAAAGAACCATAGCTTTCATAAGAACAGCTTGTATGAGTAAAACACTAAAACACAGCAGCGGTTTACATATCATGATCATCCAATAACTATATGTCACGTAGTTCATAGATAATGATTTGAAGGAGGACAGTATTGGATACAGCAGAAGGCTTGAGATCTAGTTTAGATGCAGTGTGTGCACAATAGTTCACACTTTTACTTTTTTATGATGGTGCAAACTTGAACATCCATTTGAAAGAAGGTGGAGCTTTTGATGAAGATTCAGAGGGGACGGTGTGGAGGACACATTTGGATGTGAGGTTTGGAAGATTTGTTCGAATAAAGCTTCATGAAAAAAGGTCTGAACATTTGGATGGCGGTGATGGAAGCTTGAAGTTTGGTGAATATTTATTTGAAGCTCTAGAAAAAAATGTGATTAAAAGGTTTTGGCTGAGCTTTGAGCTGAAGATATAACTTTAAAGGTCGCTGTGATGGAGAATCTTTAGATGGATGTGCAGGTGAGGCTTTGAAAAGGTGTTTGTGCTTGTTTACTTTTATCCATTCAACAATCCAGACAGAAGTACAACCGCTCTTATAAAGTGCAGCCAAACAGCCAGGAGCTGCTCTGACTTCTATCAGATTTGTTCTTTTTCCCCAAATGTATACAAGTCCATTTCATCTGCCCAGCAACCACAAATGACATTTTGAAGTCTGTGCTCATTTTCCTGCCTGAGAGCAGCAGTAACAGCCCCCGCCCCCCCGCTGTTTACCAAGTTTACATTGATGCTATCCCGCTCGCCTCGGACCGCTGTAATAGGACTCAATACTTCAAGCCCCTGGCCACTCAACCAATACGCCGAATCACTGAGTGGGTGCGGTGTGATAATAACAGCCAAAGGTAATGTGCATGCAAGTGTGAATGTTACAGGGTGTGTGTGTGTGTGTGTGTGTGTGTGTGTGTGTGTGTGTGTGTGTGTGTGTGTGTATGTGTGTGTGTGTGTTTGGGGTGAAATCTATATTTCTGTTTGGCCGGTCGAGCTGCCAACAGCAGCAGATTGATGCCAGAAATCGGTGGATCGTCGGCCGCATCTGGACTCAAAACAAACCTGCTGCAGAGCTGCATGTTAACGAGACGGCCCTGGGTGGTAGTGATTAGAAAAGACCCGATTATACATCTGTGTGTGTGTGTGTGTGTGTGTGTGTGTTTACAGCATTGAGGAGAGAAGACATAGATGCATCTGAAAGTCTAAAATCAGCTTCCTTTCATCCCACAATGTCTAACAAGCTCATTTTACTGTCTAATAGGATCTTTGTGCAGATTTTATGCAATGTCACGTATCTTTAAATGTCCAAACAACACTGTATGTCATGCCATTAAAACTGAATGTTAAGGACATACAATCACACATGAGCAAAATCAACATTGGTTGTTATCGCCCCCCTTCACTTCCATTCAATGGTAGCAAAGAGGTTAACATCATTTCCATCTTTGCTTCGTGTGGAGTTCACCTTTGGTGAACTTTGACTGGCAAAGTCACAGCCTCAACCAAAACGTTAACAAAGGAGTACATGTGGAGGACACATTGATTGTTGCCATGTTTAACCAGCTGATATTAACCACAAAAAATACAAACTGCCCTACGTGAGAGATGCTGCCTGGATGGCAGAGTTGGGAGGCATGGAACGTAAGAAAATATACATACCAATAATATCACATATCACGGTATTTATTAGCACGCTAGCTAACATTAGCTGGCAAGCCTGCTTTCCATGTCCGTCACATCATTCACTGCCCACATTATGCATTTCATTTTAAAGAATTAAAAGTAATATTGTGTTTGAAATGTGTCATAGAGGTTGATGCTCTAATGTAATATGGGATCACGTTCCAGATTTTCGTGTTAAAGTGACAAAATGATCTCTGACCCTGTTTCTGTAAGGTGGTACAGGAATAAGTGTATGCCAAAGCTGATCTTGTGATGCATTGCTGTCTTGTGTTGTGACTTGGAAGTAGAGCAGAAAGTGTGGGATTGCAGTTTAGGATTTGAAAATAAAATTGAATGGCTACATAATTTGTGCAGTTTTGAAAAGTCGGGGCGTTAGAATGTGAGAGTGCGCTGCAGTGATGAGTCCAAAGGGGAAGGTTACCATGGAGCTTGTAAGCTCTGTCATAGTCTTGCTATTAGTTCAATGGTTTCCTTTGTGGTGAAGGACCAAACTGGGAGAGAGTAGGATACTGTTGACACAATGACTGCATGTTGGTCTATGTCCAAAACAGAAGGGGTGAGAAACAACTTAGTACAAAACTGGGACTCAGGTGCAGATGAAAACATAGAACACCAAGAACAGTTCACAAATCCAAATCTTTAGGTAGAAGGTCAGGGTTCAAACATGTGAAGGCAGTCAGCAAAGGCAGAAAAGTCCATTCAGGGAAATCACACAAAAAGCAAAGTCCATAAATCCAAGCAGAGTCAAAAACCAAGGACTCAAACACAAAGAAAAGGCTGGAAGGCATGAACACTAGGGTGACAATGACAATCTGGCAGCTGAATGGGGGAAACACTGGGCTTTAAATACACAAGTGCTGACTAGTAACACTCAGGTGAGTGGAACAAGACACAGGTGAAACACATGAGGTAATTTACAAAGCCTGGAAAACTCAGGAAGGAAAAGAAACACTAAACACAATGAGAACACAAAATAAAACAGGAAGTAGACACAAACACATGAGCATAAGCTTGACAGAATATCACAGTGAGATAAAGTCTGATCTTCAAGGAATACTCCAAGATATTTGTAGGTTTATGTGGTGGTTAGTGTTTGATTTTCCAAATGAATATTGTCAGAGATAGATATAGGACTTTTAGTGGAGTGAAAAAAACATACATCCTGTTTTCTTGACGTGGATGGTTGGATGATAATGTTTCAACCACTCATGTAATCGCATCGGCAGGCGATGGTCATTTATCATGTGTGCCCGTGACCTAACAGTATTGTAGGTGTAGGAAAGCAGAAACTTCCCATCATCAACTGTTAGAAATTTCACAAACAAATCGCAAGTTTCAATACGATGTCTCAACCTTTGGTGAGGTAGCATCCAGTCTTATTACTCTTCCTCTTCTCTTCTTTCTCTTATGATTGGCAGCAGGTAGGATCTTCACACCTGCTGCCAATCAGCTAAGATCGTTGGAGCAGTTTCTGTATCAAAATTCAGTTCATCCATCCATCCATCCATCCATCCATCCATCCATCCATCTTCATCTGCTTATCTGGGGCAGCGTCACTGGGACACCAGGCTGAGCAAAGTACTCAAGATGTCTCTCTCCCCAGCAACTCTTTCCAGCTCCTCCTGGGGGATCCCGAGGCGTTCCCAGACCAGATAAGATATACAATTCCTCCAGTTCCTCCAGCGTGTTCTGGGTCTGCCACGGGGCCTCCTACCAGTTGGATGTACTCAGAAAACCGCTAACGGGAGGTGCCCAGGAGGATCCTGATCAGATGCCCGAACCACCTCAACTGACCCCTTCTGATGTGAAGGAGCAGCGACTCAGCTCCATCTGGAAGTCTTAGCTTGCCACTCTATCTCCAAGGCTGAGCCCAGACACGCCACAGAGGAAACTCATTCCGACCTCTTGTGTCCAGAATCTTTTTTTTCGGTCACTGCCCAGAGCTCATGACCATAGATGAGGGTTGAGACATAGATGGACCAGTAAATTGAAGCTTTGCCTTCTGGCTCAGCTCCTTCTTCACCTCAACAGTCCGGCGCAGCACCTGGATCACTGCAGATGCCTTGCCAAACTGCCCATCCATCTCATCGTCCATTCTACCCTCACTCGTGATCATGACACCGACATACTTGAACTCCTTTGCCTGGGGCAGCAACAAATTCAATTATTTGCAAAGCCCAATATCACAAGTCACAGTTTGCCTCAAAGGGCTTTATAACATCCCTCTGTCCTCCCACCCTCACAGCAGATAAGGAAAAACTTCCCTAAAAACACCTTTAATGAGTGAAAAAAAGAAACCTCAAAATTCAGTCTTCCACAATGTCATCCTATAAGCATTCACATAAATATGAGTGCTAAATAACATGATGAATATCTGAGATTTACATGTCTGTCATGATCATTTCACCTGCACAGATAAAACCTCCCAGCATTAGGCTGATGGGCTCGAAGGTCAACCAACCCTCTCATATAGGACACAATAAAGAGTTTGGAGAGTGCAGTTAGTGATTAACCTTAGATCTCCATGGTAACCAAAGAGTCTGGAGTGCAAAGGCATTGAGTAGAGAGGTGTCGTATATAACATCTCCATCTGAAAGGTAGCTTTTATTTGCCGAGCCTTTTCACTGTTTTCAGGCACTCAGCAGCTCTTGTAATGTGTTTAGGGGAGAAAAGTTGAACCAGTTATTCTGTTCCTTATACATGGCAGACGTAAAGAACACAGTCGTGACGTTAAGGACTGAAACTGTGGAGCAAATAGAATCAGGAAGGTAGCAAAACAACACAGTTAACTTTCAAGAAAGGTCCTCGACATTGAAATCAGTACAAGCCATTTAATCACAAAATATACTGTATTAATGAGACTACCATTTGAATAAGTAGTGTTGTTGTAGTGCAGCTTCTGACCTGTGGTGGCAGCATTGAGCTTCACTGCTGCACGCTGTCTTAAAGAACAAGGGGACCACTGACACAGGTAACATCCAACAACAAGCCTTTATGCCAGGTTCACACTACACGACAATGTTATCTGTTCTGACAGTCACTATGTCAGTTTGGTGATTATGGAGTCATAAAATCTTGATGTGACTCAGCTGACGGACATGTTAGACTACGTGATAGTCCACAACCAATCATTACTGGTCGTCTTTCACGATGTGCATGATGTCATCGGATTATTCTTGTCTTATTTTTATCACCATTATTATTTCAGTCACTGTGGCTGTTCATGTTCCAGCTGAGCTGTTATTGTAGTAACGTAAAAAATGTTACCAGATGGGCGGAGCAACATTTGGTTTACTGTTTGCAAACTATGACAGTCACTGAATCCTCCACAAGAAGTTCCTGCAAATGTTTCACAATAAAAGCCTTTTTAGAAAATGACAGGATTCTCTCAACTGAAATTATAAGGGGCTTTTAATTTTAAATCGATACAGGAAGTGTTGAGTTTGAAATGACGGCGTGATGCAATAAAGCGGATTAAAATAGAAATATAAAAAGCGGATTAAAAATAGAAATATAAAAATACAGAGGTTATAATAAATAAAGACCTGTTTCGACCGTAGTCTGTTTCAAATGAAGCTGGTACCCTCTGCAGCTGTGCTGAGTAAAGGCCCAGACACTATCTGTGAATTTTATTCCTTTATGCCCTCCATTATGAAGAAAGAACATTCTTTGCTAGCTTGATGCTAACGACAGCAGGCTGATAAAGTGCCTCTGCTGTTTCACACCGTTATTTTTCCTTCTTTCTCTGTGTGGTGACGTCCCTACAAAAAATATCTAGGCTGGGGTGTTGTTGTTGTACAGTTTCCACATGAGGTAAAACTATGGATTATTGCACACAACACTTACTGTCGTTCACAATCCAAACCAACACCATACGACGGCCATGTCAGGCTATAACTGGCTATAATCGTGTCGTCTGAGCCTGCCATTAAATGCTCTTAACAAATTCACCAACACCAAAATGGATGAACTGTCGTTTAACACCTTCCGTTAGGTAATATTAGCCATGTGATACTAACAGTTAGCTGTGTCACTGTGTGTGCAGGCTGACTATCACCAGCAGTCGTCTCCTGTAGCAGCGGTCACGGTTGAAAGTGTGGCGAGTGTGTGGGAAACACTGGGTTTCATTTATAAGCTGATGTGCAGTAAAAGCCAGCAACTTAGTGAGCAGATCATAACGTGGTCGAGGACAAGGACGACAAAGAGAGACCACTCTTTAATTCTGGCTTTTTGTGGAGCGATGGCCGTTACGTCTGTACAAAGGTGTGTGGATGGAGCCAGGAGTGGTGAATTGTGTCATGAATGGCTTTATTGACACAGATTTCATCCAAAATTGAAGGATGTCAAGGACCACTTCAGCTTCATCTGTCACTGCCTCTCCACACTCAGTTCAGGTGACCCATCAGTGAGTGATGTAAAAGGTGCATTAATACTAACATGACTGTTCAGACTGAGTCCATTTAATTCAGTTTTTATTCATACAGCGCCAAAGTTACCTGAGGACATTTTCATATAGAGCAGGTTGAAACCATACTCTTCATTTACAGAGACTCAACAACTCAAACTGGTTGCCACCAGAAGCAAGCACATTGTGCAATAGTGGCAAGAAAACACTTCCTTTAAAGACGCAGGGCGCTCGAGCAGAACCAAGACTCTGTGGTGGGCAGCTGTCTACCTCTGCCAGCTGGGTTTAAGGTGACATGGCAAAAAAATCAGACCTGTATCTGCTTCAGGAGGACCTATGAAAGTGGCTCAGTCAGAAATTAAAAGATCAGATTTTACATGATTTGTGCTGCTTTACACTGGTGAAACAAATACTGATCTATGTTTCATGTTGCCTGCAGTGTGAGAGTCCTCGTGCCCATTTTATTAGCGACCTATGAACAGGCCAGCCATTAGGAGCTACAGGCAGGGGGACTGTGGGGATCATGCATTTTGTATCTACTGTTCAGACCTTGTTTTCTTATTTTGAAAAGCAGAGGTAGTCACATGTGTGTCCTGGGCTCAAAAATGCCCTCCAATTAATGATTAGAGAAGCAAAATCAAATATTGATTGAGGAAACCACTGCTAGGAATTATATCATAAGGCAAATCGGGAGTGAACAAATACTTTTTTTTCTGCATTTATTCATTTCACCTCGAGGCTACTTTAATCAAACGTTGTGTGCAGAACTGAAACAGAACCATGACTTGCCTACTGTTATTCAGAAGTCTTCCTCAGACATTCTCTCAGATTCCACAAGACACTCTTGTGTTATCAGTGATTTAAGTCAAAGTAAATTGTACTTAATCCCACTTAAGGGTCAACCATAGACCTTTTCATGGACCCCATCTTGGCCTAGGGCCGGGGTCACCTGTAACCTTTGACCCACCCTGATGGTGGGCCTGCCGCTGGACGAGATCTTCAAATCCTCCAACAGTGTCTCCAGTGCTAAAGTCTGATGTCAGTTTTCTACAAGCAGTCATCACAGATTTCTGCAGTCTTTCCCTAAGTATAACCGAGTGTCAAAACAACCTTAACCAAACCGATATTTTAACCTAAACCAGGCTCCTTCCCTGACCAAGTTGGTTTTGTGCCTGAACCAAATCTGATCCAGTGTTGTGTTTTATTTTCCTGTTGATGCTGGCTTCAGATCAGAAGGCACTTCTACATGTGTTTCTGGGGGACATAGACCAATGATGTCACTGCTGTGTGTTTCAGAGTTGTTGATAAATCTGTAATGCAGATTTAAAAGTAATTGACAGGATCTCTAAGGTTTCACACTTGTAGAAACATGCAGCAGGCAGGAGGCAGTTTGGTAGGATGTTTTTTAACACTTACAATAAGTTGTCTTATTTCCTGTACACACACACACACACACTATGGTGTTGTCAGGGGACCCACAGACCTTCCTACAGTAACAGGGTATAAATATAAAGCTGTACATGCGGACAGATGAGTCGCTTCGGATCGCATGTTGACTGACAGCGTCGCCGCCGGCCTTCTTCCCTGTTAGCGGGGATGCCCTCTGCTTCTGACGGCGTTTGAAAATCCTCTCCTCAGTTCGGCAGGAAGATAAAGGAGAGCCGGTCCGCCTGCAGAGCCTCTCCGCCTCAGGCATCATGTCGGAGAATTTGTTTTGTTTTTCCACCTCACTCCTCCTCTCTCTTTTTCTGCGAGTCCTTCGCTGCCTCCCGTCTGCAGAAATAGATACAAGCTCAGTGGGGTTTGGTGGAGCAGAAAAACACCAGAAGATCAAAACTATCAAGGATGAGTGGGGTTTTATGGTTTAGTAAGCTCCTGTTCTGCTGCTGCTTCTGTCTGTGTGCATGGGCCTGTTGTACTACACAAGGAGGAAACTTCAAAAACCAGACGGACTCAACTTATCTGCATGAAGTGGTAATAAACTCAACGCAGCTCTCTACAAGCAAGAAATACCCGACACAGCTTACACACAGCTTTAAAGGGAACTCCAATAATTTTGTCAATGTTTCGTCAATGTACGTCAACCAAAAGTTGTTTTTGCCACTGACAGGCTCAGATTGTTATGCTAACTGTCTGACAACATTATGGAAGGGATCCCTACAGAGACAGATCTTATTGTTAAAGAGTAAGATACTTTTTGTTTAACTAGAAACACCCCTGACATTGTCATTGCCAAACCCATCAGACTCCACTTAAATAAAAAGTAATTTTATCATCCTAAAACACGCTTCATTCAAAGTGGACATGCTTAGAATGACTGTGTTTTATTGTGTACTGTGGCATTAAAGCTGAAAACACACAAGTGCTGCGGCAGTACACGTCATGTGATGCGGTCCAAGTGTCACCCCTTGTACACACTGGATGTGTCACACTGCAGCTCATCAACAGCTGACCACTTAAAGTTATTACAACTTTTACTAAAAGATCTGTACTTCCTCCACCTCTGCATTAACTTGAAATCATGTGTGGAGAGCTCCTAATTAAACTTGATTTCTCACCTGAAGATCCAAACTCCAGAAGTGTGACTCACCAGGAAGTATCTTTTTGGTCTTTATAATTAGGGGAGTGTTTAGCTCGGGATATTTCTCAACCTCAACAATGAGTCTCTCCTCATCCAGTCTTGTCACACAAGAGACAGCAACAGCTACAGAATTCTCTTCATAGAGGAGTCAAGCTGCCATAGGAGCAGAGAAAAAAAGCTACTGAAGCTGGTATGTGCAAGCAGAGAATGAGTGGGGGAAAGATGCATTTACATCCGGGGGCAGTGAGGCTGGAAATAGGACAGTGGCATAAAATGCCATGGGGTGGCGTATCCAGGAGTACTAATACATGTCTAGCCACCAGTTTGGGGTTGTATATCGAAAATAATGGTAATTAATTTTTTGACGTGCAGCATTCGCTGCCGTTGTGTTTTGGCTTTAAGAGTTCCCTCATTGAAACTAAGAGGCGAGACCAAACATCACTAACATGATCATGGGAAACAACTTTCTGTACACTTGTTTCTCTGTGGGCTTTTTCCCCATGAAATATTTATGTCAGCTGTAGATTAGGGGAAGTTTGATAAACATCAAAGCTGCGTCCCTTTCTGGGGGATAGGAGACCAAAGATTGCATAGATCTCATCAAACATTGATGCTTTGTCAGTGGACCTACATGTCAAACTGTGACTCTGTAGGTACCCTATGACGTAAGTTTTGGACGTTTAGGGACAACATCTCAATTTACCCTCGTTACATGCATTATGTCTTTTCAAAATAAACTTACAACATAGGTAAAACACTTTTTTAGGTTTACTTCCTTATGTTCAGGCAACAAAGGCACATGGTGAGGTTAAAAAAAAGATCAAGGTTTGGCTTGAAATACGTAGAGTCGTTGCTAATGTAGTGTCACACTATGTGTCAAACGGTGTGACATATGTCACCAGCGTAACATGCCACACATAGAAGGGCACTATGTTGTTGTTAAAATAACTCCATTGACTTTTGGTTTCACATGGGAAACAAACAACGGGCTCCCAAGTGAAAGCCCTGAGTTTCTTTGACCCATCCATCTTCATTCCCATCTATACAGACTTTATACTACGGTAGTCCAACATGTATCATACTGCCATGAACGTAGCCTCTGTGCTTTGGCGTTTCCAACGAGATTCACTGACAAAGCAGCGATATTTGAAGAGTTGGGAGTGAGAATGGACTGTGGATGGATGTCAGAGCAGTTTGTGTTTGGATTACAGTTCTGAAGAGTGTGCAAAGTGTTTGTTTTACAGACACTGTCCTTTAATTGTTTTGTGACCTTGCCTGAACCTGAGCGTTTGCAACACTTTAATAAATGAAGGCTGGTCGCCGTCATGTCCCTTCAGTCTTCCCCCGTCTGAGTGGATGAATGACCAACACAGTGGGCAGATATTGATCATCCTCCGGACATCTTTACATGATTGATTGAACCACCAGGTATCATCAGGCTGAGTGTTGTCTGTAAATAACCAACCTGTTAACAGCCAACTGTTTGATCCTCAGTCTGATCCTGCTGTACTGTGTAGCTCTACCTCAGCAGGCTTCTTCTCCAGCTAACGTTAGCTCTACCAGCATCATTTACCACACTGACAGTTAATATTCAGGTATCTCATTAGCCTCAGATTTCAGTGATATCAGTAAAGTCTTGGTTAACCTGCTACACAACAGCTTTTCAGCTGCTTCCTGTTTCTCTACTACAGTGACAGCACATTTCTTTCTCCCAAAAGGGGGCACGGCCTTGATGTTCCACGGTCCAGTATATGTCAGTAGTTTTCTGTATATTGTGGTTTAAAGTGGAAACAGTCAACTTTTCCCCCTCTCTAATGTTTCAGAGTGCTATTATTGTTGCAGCTACCAACAAGACAGGACATGCTGCATTTTGTTCTCCACAGTGTCTTCAGTTGTTCCTCCTCTGGGGATAGTAACTGCAAAGAACTTACACTAACACTCTTTGGTAAATGGATATAGATTCAGATAACTTTATCCTTTCCCTGTTTTGGTTGCTTAGTGGTTGTCGCACTTTCTTTGTGCTGTAAAATAAGCCTTTATTTTCCCAGGAGATCATACAGTACGTAGTAACAGACCGAACGGCAGAATTAAAGTGAGACTTATAGGGAACCAATCAAAACAACATGGTCTCACTCCAAAGTTGTAGAATACCAGCGCTTGTGTAGCGTCAGACACAGACAAAAAACAATGCAATGCCAGACAACGATGGAAGTTAAGGGGGCGAAAGTCTGAGAAGGGCAGGTGTGAGGGGCGGTGGATGGGTCGACTAATCACCAGCTTTTAACTGGGAGGCCGATGTTCCTCACCCATGTGATTGTCAAGCCAAACCCTGTTATTTTTTACTAAACCCAACCACATGCATTTGTTGTTGAAGAAAAAAAAACATCAATTTGCAGCATTTTATTGGAGACCATAATTATCCATTTATAATATTCATTATTGTGGAGAGACTTCACTTTGGACAACCCAATTACCAGAATCAATGTTGGCATTATATGTTTCTGCAAAACAAGGCCAGTCTCACTCTGAAGTCGTCAAAATCTGGCGCTTGGTCAATGACTTCTGGTGTCTTTCACATCAGCATGATATGCAGCTAGTAGCCGTTATTGTGCCATTTATGGCATTGGACATCCGAGTAGGGTCAATGGGGGTAGTGGATGGGTTCCTCAAAGGAAAGTCCATGACCAAATGTAGATAATGTGACGAGGTCGAAGTGAGAATGTGTTGACAGAACATGAGTCTAAACACAATTTCTAGTGCGTCATGAGTGATAATAAGAAAGGAAACTTGTACTCACAGTGAGGAGAAGCAGATTTTTGACCTCTGAATGTGTTTATGGGAGCACCTGTTTAATTACCTCTCAGCCTGGATGTTACTGAAGGACTCTGGATGTTTCCCGTAATATTCAACAGCGACTTCTTTTGTGCCGTCAGACATTTTGTCTTCTCATCTCTGAGTTAATACCCTTCAAATCAAACTGTGGCTGCTCTTCCCTCTCTTGATGCTAATGCTATCAGAGACAGAGAGCATCTGTTGGAAATCGCCCGACGGACCTTCCACCTCTTGGCATTCTTCTCCTCACTCGGCCGTTCACAGACTATTAGAGCGTTTACGCCGCGGGTAGAGAGAGAGCCGCTGAACTCATTTCACGGGTTAATTAGAACAAAAGGATCAGCCTTTCAGCGGGCGAGAGGCTTTCGATTATTGAAAGGTTGTGGCTCGCTCTCCTCCCTGCGGGCCTGCGGTGAGAGGACAGAGTATATTGGGCTCCATCACGGCTAAATGCCACCTATCAATCACCTGATCACGCCTGGCCGCCATCATTAGCGTCCCGTGATTGAGAGGTAAGCTTTGTAATCATCCTCAGGCAAATGCAGAGTGAGGATATTAATATGCTGCGTGTCTGCGGGAAATGAAACGACAAGTTGGGTCAACTTTTTGAAATGAGAGTGACCGAGCAGACTGGAGGAGCTGAGAGTCTGATGATCGGACAAACTGACACAGAAGATTTCCATATCTGAAGGGTGACTTGGTGTAATGTGGAGTGTGCAGTACACAGAACGATAAAGTCTGGAGTTGTGATATAAAGAACGTCTTCATTAGCATCAGAGGCAGCAGTGGCAGATAAGATGTACAGTGACTGTGTCTGCTCTCAGCAACAGCTGTCTCATAGCATGTATAGGGTTTTGGCCAACACCATATAAATACATTCATATCATCAATCCTGAAATATCACATAAGACAAATCACAGAAAATCTATCAGTTGTGGTTAATGGTTGAGCATAATCCATTACCATGTCAATTTCCATTCTAGCATATACATCAGAGTGATAGCACAGATTATAGCATGGATATTAGCATAGATATTAGCCTGGATGCAGAATCGATCACTCCAACATAGGTAATGAAGTGAAGGATTATTCTCCGCCTGCTTCACCTCAAGGAAAAAAAAGGAATATGAATCTCACGTTAGCTGGAGTTCAGTTACTTCTGAATGCTTTACTACTTAAAGGCCCTGACAAACCAAGCTGATGGTTGGCTGGCGGTTGGCTGACGGTGAGCATCTGTTGCCCTAGTCAGTGTGGTGTGTCCCGCACTATTTCCCCTCGTCGGCCCCCGTCAGCTTATTTCTTTGGCCATTTCAGCATGTTGCGATGGCATAGCCCATTCTGATTGGCCGTTCAGCTCAGCGCACATGACGAGAAACAGAAGTGAGGAAAGTGAACAAAAAGCTAAAGTCAAGGGACAGTGAGACCAAAACATCCATCCATCCATCCATCCATCCATCCATCCACCATTTATCCGCTTGTGGGGGCAGCAGGCTGAGCAAAGTATTCCAGACAGCCCTCTTCCAGCAACAGTATCCTGAGGTGTTCCCAGGGCAGACTAGATATATAATCCCTCCAGCGTGTTCTTGGTTTGCCCTGGGGCCTCCCACAAGTTGGACTTGGCTGGAACAAATTCTTTGAAATCAGTTTGATGTGTCTGGGCCTTAACTGACAGTTGATATCTAGTAGTTTGTGAACTAGTTTGTGTAACAACAACACGTTTATAAAATACCCAAATGTTAAATCCATATTTACTTTGATAAGAAAATTAGCCAAACTGTGTATAAGCCACTCTGTATCAAACAAGGCTTCTACTTTTGGTCTTCTCATATGGCATTAGAGACACAGCCATTGTTGACTGTTCTGTTCTCTTCTTGTCTCATTTTGAATGTTTGATAGTCCACCACTAACATCTTCATCCCCTCTCATCTCGTCAATGAAAATGACATGTTAATATTAAAAACTTTGACAAAACCCACATCTACTTTTAGCTTGTCAGCGTTTTGTCTTTGTCATGGAAAAAAGGTTGTTGATGAATACAATTCTTCAAAGTTTTTGTTAATGAAATTAACAATGTACACTAAGAGCACACAGTATGGCTGTAGAGCATGAACGTCAACACTCAGTGATGATGTCTGGACAGCTGGAAACTTTTTGTGCTCTTTAATTTGTTGATTATGAGTCTTACTTTTTCATGGTTAACACAGATCACACTTCAGTTTTTGTTTTATACACAGAACATATAAACTGTTTAGTCATCCACATAGAATAAACTTGATGAAAAAGTCCTGCATAAGGTATTTCCAGCAGAACACATTTTAATTTCATTTTATTGTATGTATATATGTTTATTGTTCTGCCTTAGTTCACTGTTTATGCAGACAGAGAGTGTGATAATCTGAGTGACAAACATCATGAGGGGGCGCCTTTGTTTAGTTTGGTCCTTATGTCCTCTTTTAAGGGACATGTTGTGTTGTGGTTGTCATGTGAGACCTGGCTGCTCCAAGCAAACTTAAAAAAATTAAAAAATATATACAGTTCCGGCGAGAATTAGGTTGCCAAACAGAAGACAGAGTCCTGTTATCTTAAGAGTGCAACATAAAGCCTGTGCACCTTTTTTCATGTTCAGAGAAGAATCACTGGAGGACAGAAAAACATCTCAGTGATAACACATGTGCTCCCCTGTCTTGTCTCAACCTTTAACAGGTTAATGCTTTATATTCCAGCCAACTAACAGCCTACAGAGTCGACATGATAACCACCTGAATATGAAGGTTTATCTCTCCAGAATCCATAAGTCAGCTCTGATCCATACCATGTGACCATTTGACTTTCTCCGAAGCTTTCCATTGATCGTCTCCAGCCAGCTAAAGGTCAGGAGTTCACGGCGCTCTGGCCATCTCACCATCACTTCCCCAGAAAAACCAGAAGGTCTCCTGTCAGCACAACACACTGTTTGAAAATGGAGTGGGAAGGAGAGCAGCAAATGTGACCCTGATTCACACCTCCTGTGAATTTCAATGCTACACAGAAACATCTGCTCCCTCTCAGTGCTTTTAAAAGCTTTCTTCATATTCACACGAGTCTTTTCATTAGCTCCCTGTATTTTTGTTCTGGCCCTCTTCAGCTCTGAAATGACAAGAATCAGAGAAAACCTCCAGGAGTCAAAGGCAGAGGAGTGATTCAGGTCTCCGTCTGTGTTGGCCTTTGGAGAGCAGAGAGAATGATTAAATTCAGCAGAGGAAATAAATTCTCATATCCAGTGCATTTACTCACAAACAGATACAGAAAACACATCATGGGTGCACCACAATCTCGCTTTTAATAAAGAGAAATATATACAGTGTCAACAGACTGTATGGATGCTGCAGGTCTTTAGTCTGCTGCTGAAATGGTTTGTTTAAAACAGTCCTGACCCCTTTTAAAAGGAGAAGACTGGTCATATTCTGTTTTCCTTATGGTTAAAAAAAACATAAAAAGACCAAATGTATCTGCTAACATGTGAAAGTGTGTGTATCTACAGCTTTGATAGAAACTGCAGTGAGCAGCTGTTTGAGGAAATTACTGATGAAACTATCTTTGTGAGGTGTTTGTGAAGAAACAGTTTAACACTTTTCTTGCCAAGACTAAGAAAAAGACAGATATCACAGATATTGAGCTGGAGACAAAATGGTTAGCCTAGCTTAGCATAAATACTGGAAGCAGGGGAAACAGCCATTGTGGGTTTCTCCAAAGATACCTCTAAAGCTCACTTATTAACATTTTGTGTCCTGTTTGTTTCAGTTAAAGGTCCAATATGTAGGATTCATTGGGATGTTTTGGCAGAAATTGAATATATGTATGTTTTTTTTAGTGTAATATCACCTGAGAAAAAGCATTGTGTTTTCGTTAGAATGAGACGCATATATCTACATAGGGAGTGGGTCCTCATCTACGGAGATTGCCATGTTTCAGCACCATGTTTCTACAGTAGCCCAGAATGGACAAACCAAAATAACACAGATTTTTGAACATGAAACTGCTTTATTCAGAGGAGGAAGAGACCTCTGTGGATAATCTGGCTCCTGGTAAGAACCAAACCAAACACTGACTCTGGATAGAGACATCAGTGTTTTTGTTGTGACGGCTGAAGTTAGCAGCTCCTCTGCAACAAGCAGGGTCAGAAGAACACCACCTTTTTAATGTGAAACCACTTTATTCAGTATTTTTACTGGTTTAAATCAGATGGTCTGTTTGTTTTGAGGAGGAAGAGACCTCTGTGGATAATTAGGCCCCTGGTAAAATCCTCTTGTACACTAAAGGAATTCTAACCAGGAGAAGTTTCAGCTGGTTGTAATCTACAGTCCTCACTGCTAGATACCACTAAATCCCCTTAAATCTTACTCACTAGACCTTTAAAAATGAAAACGAGACGTTCTACAGGAAGTTGTGCCTTTTTAATATAGTGCGTATTGAACTAGTTCTGGTTGACCTGAAGAGGAATAATAAATTGAATTAAATAAATCTGCATTTCGCGTTTTCCTATCATCCATAAGCTTCAAAATGTTTAGCTCCTTTAGCTATCAGAGCATGAATGTAGTTACTGCGTCTGTCCAGAAGTGCGTCTTCTGCTTTTCGGTCTTCATGGTGTTTGTTTGTTTTTCCGGGAGTGAACTGCTGCTACGTCATCTCCTTCTTCTTCCAGGTAAAAGCCAGCGAAAGAAAAAGTGGTGCATGCGCAGAACGCCTAGTCCAGTCAGACTAAGTGGATACATGCAGCAATAGTTCGATTTTCAATAGAATAACTAGGTGTGTTAGTCGAGCTACGGATAGTCCAATTTCAGTCGGACTAAGCTGTTTACATGCATTTAAAAGTCTGGTTTCAGTCGGACTAAGCCAATAATTAGATTTTCTCCAGTTGCATGTAAACGTACTGACTGTGAAGACAGCAGTAAGCTCAGTTTTCTTAAATTTTTCCATGGCGCAAAATGGATATCGAGCAGCGAGTCATGTCGACATCAGCTGTACTGGATACATGCGCTGCTATATGTTGGTGTGTGATTGTAGATTTGGCAGTATAACTGCTGGTGTGACAGAAACAGTGAGTTTAGTGTTTGTTAAGTGTGTATCTGCAGATGGAAATAAGCTATCAGCTAAATATTACATAAATCATCCATGAAGGCTTTTTTTCTGCATGACCTTTGTTTAATAAAGATTACCACAAAAAAAGAAATAAGACTGTGTTGGTGATTAGTAAAAGGTTAAAGCAGACTGCATGAGGTTGTACGCATCACAGTTTCCACACGGCTCTGTGATGTGTACAACCTTTAACTGTGAAAGTACAAGCAGACTAAGGAACAAAGTCTGGGACTTTACTGTGGTCTGTCAAGATGAACTTCATCAGCTGATGAGAAGCGTTCAGTGCTGTAACCTTTTACTGGAAGTCTGATAACTGAAACAGGAAGTTAAGAGACAACAAAAACTAACAGGTCAGTTGGTGACCAGAGAGCCAACACGCAGCAGCAGCAGGCAGAGAGGAGGGACATGTCATGTTATAAAGTGAGGTGTTCTCTTGTGAATGTAAAGCCATATTGCAGAGCTCGGTCATGGAAGATGAAGTACTGCACATCTTCTTCATGCTACAGCTGAGCAGGGCTCAGACAGGAGCTGTCTGCCCTGAAGGAACCGGACCTGAAAATGATGTTCATTTCTGAGTCTGATGACTGTTGGTGTGTTACACTTTCCTCCAGGTGTCTCCGGTTGGTTTCACTCTATCACGTCCTGCAGGTTGTCATCGATTTACCGGAAAATAAGGGGAAGGATTTCCAGCCAATCAGCAGCCAGACATAAATCCCTTTGCTCCGGATCAGTGCGACATGTTCTGCTCGACCAGTGAAATGTTTTCTCAGAGATATTACACACACTGTGAACCTCCCATCAGTCACAGCACGATGAAGTTTTCAGCCTCAGAGACGATGCGAGGTGGTGACTGACAGGTCGCCCTCGGTCGTCATGGACACCAGGCTCGCCTCTCGTGTGAGGTGTGACGTACTGGGAGTCCTGGACCGCCAGGAACACACACTGCACATGTGCGGAGCAGGTATAACAGGTGTGGTTCTCTCTGTGACACAGCTGTGTGTGGCTGCGGCTCCTCTCACCATGGAGACGACTGGCAGCACAGTGAGCAGTGATGTGTGATGAACATACAGCGTGTGACTGTGATGCTGCAAACTGCATCAGGCAGGGTAAATGAATGTACGCTGACGTCAGTCTCTATTGTCTGACATGAAGTTGGATGTTTTCGGTCTGGACTTTTTAAATCTTTGGACAGATAAGACATCATCTTCCTCACTGTTCCACAGCTGATTCACTGTTTTAACCATTTAAAGTCATCCTTCATCCACTCTCCATGAAACACAGTCGAGCTAAAGCCTCTGACAGACTGAGATTTTAGCAATCTTATAAGTTTAGTGCTGCCACACTATGTGACATAGATCCAACAAACTTGGGTACGACATCAGGTTTGATGTATGCAGACTACGATGACAGCGTCTACTGAATCACAGGCCACGACGTACGTCTATCGCTGTTAATACACAAGAACAAAACGTCATCAGCATGCGTCATCCAACTACATCGCTGTCGTGGTAAGATAAAACAGAAAACAAACATTAATTAAGCTCTTGCATAATGGTATTTATGTGTGTTGAAAAAGTCTGAAGAAGAGGAGGAGGAGGAGGATGTGGACGTGGTCACAGCTGGGGACAAGAGGTCAACTTGGCGTGCCAGTTTTGCTGCGAGAAATGTATTTATTAGCATCTACTAGCATTTAGCATTGTCGCACACCACTTCATGCTGCATTTCTATTGGTTGGTTTGTAGACGTAGGTGGTAACAGCAGTCACACAGCGAGATGATCATCCCAAATTTCTGACAGTCAGAATTTTATCCCAGGCTGTCTTTGGTCACAAGACAATGGCTATTCCTAAACCTCTCAGAGTGTGATGTAGGACCACCATTTTAGAGCCATGACCAAAATTATCGCCACGTTTCTTTCACATTGGTCATCTTTCATCTGGGACAGCATGAAATCACACAGTGTACACTGAGCTTCAGGTGACATCAACACCCTCTAACAGTGATACTCATCTACTGCTGCTTTAAACAGCCCCTCTCTCTGAAATTAATACAGTCCAGAGGCTCATTTATGCTCAATGTTAGATACAGAGACAGACAGATTATGCCATCTGCGTTCATTTTGTCTGTATTTGTGCACATTTTCTGCAAGTATTGGATATGGATCTAACAGAGCAGCACCACCAGAGATCGTGGAGGCAGTGTAGAGTAATTCAAGCGAGATATGACCTTAGAAGACAACAAAGAAATTTAAATAATGGCAGAACAAATCTGTAATATAGAGATAAGAATTCCATAAGAAGTCTATATGTTGGGATGTATATATGTCTACCATGTTGCCCCTGTTTAAAGACACATTTTTACGACCTCCTCCACCGTTGCCTCGCTTGTTGTGTGAAACTTTTGACTCCACTCTCTAGTGCCATCTATTGGCTGTATCTATGCCATCATAAAGGTGCATGGAAGTAAGAGACAGTGATGTTAACAAGGTTTGAAATGGACGTATCTATTTTTGTACACAAAGGTAGTATAAATAAGCCTTCACTCAACAGTCCTACAATTAATTCTTCAACTCAACTTTATTTTGTCCCCAGAGGACAATTAGTTGCACAGTAAGAAGCAACATAAAGACATGAGAGAGCACATATGAGTATAAGTACGTAACAATCGGGGGGAGGTGGGGGGAGTGATTTGAAACAGTGGTCATCAACAACAACTGTCAATATCAACATCAACAACACTGTCATCATCATCATCATCATCACTACTCAAATGATCATAACATTACTAAGTCTGACTCTTCCACTGAACTGCATTCAAGAGAGAAATGGCAGTAGGAATGATGGAGTGCTTTGTACATGCCATTTTTAACAGGCGTAAATCTGAGCCAAGAGCCAGAAGCCAAAACATATCAAAGAAATTCTCATTTCATGAGAGGTGTTTGTATTAAAACTACTTTAGAGATGTAGCAGTTCAACTTTAAGGTCATTGTAAGTCCAGTTCAAACCAAAGATTCGCGACAAGATGAAACCGTTTTCGAAAGTTGCAGAGAAAAGTTGCAGCGGTGTGAACTGGCCGGTCTGAGCTCGACTGATAGTGTCACCTGTAACTCAGCTGGTCAAACTGCTGGCGGCAGGTTTTAAAGCATCGCACCTGTTTCAACGGCCAATCAGCTTGTAGTGAAGTCTGCTTGTCAAGTGAAAATGACCGCAGATGGTGTGTTTGCTTGCTGCATGTAAAATCTGACATTTTCCGAACAGAATATGAACAGCATTCCTCGGAATACTGGACCAGTTCAGCTTGTTTATATCAGTGAGTGCAGAATAAACATAATAAACACCTCTCATCACAAATCATATGTAACAATGAATTCAGCTGCCACTGGCCATATAACCTGACACTCCATCAGAAAATGTCAATGTTTCACAGCTTAATATGAGAGATAAACTTAAATAAATTGAATCAGTGCACATGTAGATGCACATGTTTAACCTTTACAGTCCCTTTAGAGTCCATTACTGTGGGTATAAATAAAAAATAAAAGTCATTTTCATTCTAATGCTGGAATCAAATGTTTCAAACAGTTTGTAAGTCACTGCAGCACAGAGAAAGAAACTAGTTTTTAAATTAACATTAAAATATGTGTAACAGACTCAACAGACGAGTTCAGCTACAAACAGCTGAAACTCCTAATCTCCTCACACATGAACAATATTTAAAGATCTGAAAATTAGAGCATATGAGCCATTTAAATGAGACTCTGATGTGTGTTGGTTGTATCTGCAGAATGACAGGGTGTCGACTGGTTGACAGTCACTGCTGTGTGTTTTGATTAATAAAAGGTTGAGAACGTCGTGTTTTTGTGCAATAAAAGAAGAAATCATCCTCCAGTGCTGCTGATTTTTCATCGAATGCCTCCTGATGCAGGGTGAGTGGATTATCCTGTAAATATGTGAAGTGTCCTCCTTCTCTCGCTGACATTTTGCAGCTGTGAGTGTTTCTGAGGGTTTGAGGCGGCTGTGATTTAAATGCTGCTATTTGTTTTCCTTTAAAGCAGCAGCAGAGTTACAGGGCAGTGAACTAGAAAATGACATTTTAAAGTCATCTGGAGCTTCTGCAGAGTGTTGTGCCCTTTCCTCAGCGGGGTAAATATTAACACCATCAACGCCACCGCCTTCTTCTCAGAGAAGACGACACATTGAGCAAACTGAAGGAAGCTGCAGTGAAACGCACCAATGTCTTGCTGCTGCCTTTAATCTTAATAAATGCAAAATCAAACATTAATACATAACTGTAGCTTCATAACGTTGGTATTTCTGTAAGGTGTTTGGCCTTTGCGCTAAGCGAAATTCTTGTATGTTTAAATAAATACATACAGTATTTATTTGTTTGTCTTTTGTTTATCACAGTGTTTGACAATATATATTTATTGATTTTATGTACAGAAAAAAAACAAAAAAACAGAAAGGAACATAGTGATAATGACACAAAAACCTACTATAATTAAGAAAATTAAAAAATAAATACATAAAAATAAATGATTAAAGAAATAGTAAGTTATTACACATGTGTTTATAAAAATTAAATTAATGTTAAATGTATTTTTATTTATTAATTTTTAAATTGTAGAGGAGAGACTGTACTGAAGGAGCATGGCTACTTCAGATTTTTTCCATTTTTCCAGAGCAGTTTTTAGTCAGGTTTTCTTATTAATATAGTTAAGAAATGGATTCCATGCTCTATTAAAAGTCATTGTGGAGTGCCTTCAAGTATTTTATTATCTTATATGTTTCATATTTAGCCTCATTATCAGCATGTCACTACATCATGCCAACGTTTTGTTCCAGAGCAGCCCAGTCGCTAAAAGAAAATGTTGCATTGTACATTTCTGCAAACCACAAATACTTTATATTTGTAGGTTTCATACTTACCAACGTTTCTAAAGTGATGTAGTATAAATGTGTGACATCTTGGAGACGCTGCCAAACTGCAGACCACAGTTCAAGACCAACAGACGACTAAACTAATTCTTTTTTAGTGAGACATTGCTGTTTTTTCCTGTAGTGAGCGTGCCCCCAAAACCAGGTTGGTTTGTTTTTTAAAGATAATTTTTTTGGCATTTTGCCTTCATCAGACAAGACAGACAGAGAGTGAGGGAGGGAGAGAGCAGGGGGACGACATGCAGCAAAGGGCCACGAGTTGGAATTGAACCTGCTGCCGCTGCAGTGAGGACAAGGCCTTTGCAAATGGGGCGTCCGCTTGACTAGAGCGAGTTGGTGCCCCCAAAACCAGGTATTTTAAGTCAAAACATAATCTTTTCTAACCATAACTTTTTTTTTTGTCCAAAATAAAATCTACTTGTGGTCTCCCAAAGACGGCTTTTTTTAAAACTGATTTTTCTGCATTCTATTAAAAAAAAAAAAAAAAAAATCTGTTCACATGACCTTTGTTTTGCTTCTGGGCTCCTCCCATTAGAGGTGTTCCAGGCATGTCCAACTGGGAGGAGGCCCCGGGGCAGACCCAGAACACCCTGGAGGGATTATATATCTCGTCTGGCCTGGGAACACCTCAGTATTCCCCAGGAGGAGCTGGAAAGCATTGCTGGAGAGAGGAACATTGGAATGCTTTGCTCAGCCTGCTGCCACCTGGACCCAGCTTAGAATAAGAGGTTGAAAATGGATGGGATGGATAGATAGAGCGGCATAACATGGCAGTAACTATCAATTACTGTCTCTGTTAAATGGCGGCTCATCTTGTCCTCTGCTCGGAGGTTGAGGAGCTCCTGGATGTCATTGTTTTCCCAATTTGTGGACATTTTCGACTGCGGAGTTAGTCGCTAACTGCTATTAGCTACCGTTTAAATATCCCGCATGGATCGCACACATAACACGTCATTAAAACCTCTCATCCGTCCTGCTGGTTGTCCCATTATAAAGACATCATTTAGGCACTGTTACTGCCTCTGATGCCACCTTAAAGGCGAGACAACTCCATTTTGCAACTCCACCCCCTTTCTGCGGTTGTACCTTTTATACAGAGAGGCATAACGGCATGAAATTCTTGCCTTGAGGAAGCAGTGTAAAAGGGACTAGTGCCTGTGTTGGGGACTATTTTCAGTAGCGGATTAATTCACATTTAACACTCCAGTGAGTATTTGTGTCAGTAGGACGGTGTATTAAATAAAGTACAGTGTGTGTGTTGACGGTAACAAAGGAACACGTCACCCAGTGTTACTCTGATGTGTTTTTACCAGCAGGCTGTAGAAGCACACACTGTACCTGTGAGTAGAAACATACAGTTCTTATGAAAATTATTGACAGATAAATAAAGAATACTGTCAGCCTGTTTCCTGCCTCCTCTGAGTGTGTGTGTGTGTATGTGTGTGTTGTTTGTGAAACATGATTGTGCTGCCGTCTTGAAGAGGACTCTAAAACAGATTCTGATCTCAGGAGAACATCCTGCTGAGATAAAAGGTCAAATCAAACATAAAGTAAATGATGGTGGACAGGTGTTGCTGCTGCTGCATGCGTAACATGTGAAAAGTCTAATTTGACCGTCCGTGTGTACGTTCACATCTCGCTGTGAGACAAACAGGAGCTGACTCGACCCAGCTGTCTCCGTCTGAGCACGCCGGAGGTCACAACACAAACTATTTCACACATTAACAAAAACACACTTTCTCATTTGCGGCTGAAAAAACACAATTTAGCATGGCGCTAAGTGACGACAGCTAACCAATTTCTGCAAGGACATCTTCGTCGCGTTGACCTCGTGATGGCCGGCTTCCCTCTGTCCGTCACATGTGGTTGTTTCTGCCGCCGCTCTGCCTCCTCGCTCGGCGCTGATTTGCCCCATTAGTGGAGCATATGTGTGGATTGTGCTGTCGTTCCCAGTCAGTTGATTTGGAGCCAGGGCCTTGTCTCCACAGGGAGCGCCGCCTCCTCCTCCTCCTCATCCTCCTCCTCCTTCACCACCCAAAAAGAGGGGTAAAGAACATTTTCTGCAGCTCAGTATTTCAGTGTACATGAGTGTTACTATTTCAAAGATTTTTTACTTTAACTATTTCCCTCTTCTTTGTCTGTTCTTTTCTAAGTTCCCTTCTTTGCCTCTTTCCTTCATCACTCATTTTCTTACATTTAGTTTTACTCTTTGTCTTCCTCTCCTCCTACTTCTTTCCTTTGGAGTCTTTTCCATGTTTGTCTCATTAACTCTCTTATTTGAGAGCTTGCTGACCCTTCTGAGCTCTGACCCTGAAGTTTGGATATTTTTGTGACCCCAGCTGCATTTAAGTTTCCCAGTTGGACCCCAGTATTAATTTTATCACAACATGTCTAATGAGATGGACCAGCACCTTGACTGTGTGCAAACGAAAGCGCTACATAATCATACAGTAAGTACAAGTAACAGGAAGAAGTTTCTACCACTAAGACTCAGGAACAGTCTGTTAGTATTGTGACAGCTCGATCAGCTGTTAACGGCTCATTAGCTGCTCTCAAACTTTCTGCCAACTTCCTGTCCTTCCTAACTGACATCATACACGTTATCTAATTTAAACAAAACTTTTTAAAAGCTGAATTTAATTCAACAGACACAGCATTCTTCTCAGTTCCTTGCCTTCTTGCTTTCTGTCCTTCAGTATTTCCCTCTTCCCTCCTTTACTTCTTTTGACTTTTGTCTTTCCTGTCTTCTTTAACACAACTGTGACACCCACTCCAGGGCTGCGCTCAGCCTCGACAAAATGTAGCAAAACATTTATTTAAACATATATTTTGAACACCCTGTAAAGTTATGCAGGAGCACTGCCTTTTAATACAGCAGGCTTTATTGGCATCATGAAGAATCATGTTTTTCTCACCAAGGCAAGTTTAAAATCTAAACAAAACATTAAATGAAACTTGAAATTAGTTAAGATCTAAAAGACAGTTATTTATTTACATGTCGCTGCTGGTACATCCAACAACCAAGAGGAAAGGAAACTCAAAGTCCCTTGCACACCGTTTGGAGGAAACATTACGTTCAACCTGGACACTGTAGCTAAACAGTCCACATTGTTTTGAAATTGAGCATTCCCCAGATGTTTAAGCTTCCTTGTAGGTTTGATGTATACTGACAACAATGTGTGGTTCCCTGCACCTAATGGTTCCACCTGCTAAGGTGTTGGCCTTCCCTGAGCTGATGAGTCGGGAATCCTGACTGGAGTGGTACTAGGTCTGGTTTTCAAGTCCAGAGGGTGCTGCTGGAGCTCAATTTTGAGCCTAACCACGTGCATTTGTTGCACAAAGAAATAAACATAAAAACAAGGTTGTACTGACGTTGTAAGTTCATTTTGAAGAAGACTGTGTGCATCTAACCAGCAGAAACTATACATTTTCTCTGAAAACGGAAGTGTATTTCGGAAAGACACAATGCATGTAACGAGTGTAAATTGCCAGAAAGACAACGATAGACCCAGGATATCTAGCACGTCATATGTAGATGTGACAGTCCACTGAACAGGTGGTTATATGTGACGAGTTGGAAGTCAGAAGATATTGTTTCATGTTGCTGCCATGTTCTTTAACCAGCTCAGTGATAACAACTTTCCTACTCTTTGTCCCTCTGCCTTTTTTTTGTATTTCGATTTCCTTTCTTCCTAATTTCCTTTTCGTTTCATCCTTACTTTCCTCCGCCCCTTTTTCATTCCTTAGTTTCTTTCCCTTCTTCCTTCAGATCATTTAAAAGCATGAATTTCTTCTTTCCTTCACTGATTGCTGACTTATTTTCTGCCATTCCTCACCTCTATTTCCTGCTCTTTTCATCCCTACCTTTCTCTTATTTTCTTATTCTCTCTTTTCTTCATCTGATCTGATACAATTAATTCTTCAAAAAAATCATAGATAGAAGTTTTTATATTCGATACTTTGACTGCGATGACTTTTCCCAAAGTGAAACTGTGGACTTTTAGTTGAGTATTGTGATAATTGTGCTTCCTCCATCTCTGCTCCCTCAGCTGACTGACGTCTCGACGGTTGAGGCTCGGTGATGATTTTTCAAAAGGTGGACAGTTTCTGCTCTTCACACAGCGAGTGTGTGTGTGTGTGTGTGTGTGTGTGTGTGTGTGTGTGTGTGTGTGTGTGTGCAATTAGGGAGTGAGAGAGTGAGCGTGTCAGTAGACTCCTGACAAAGTTGCCGTTGGCAGCGCAGCTCCTCATCATCTCCACATCGGGATAAAATGAACCCATGAGACCGGTGCCCCCGAGTCCCTCAGTAGACTTAATTTAACAGAGTTAAAATCAATTTCTCTGCGCTCTCCTGGGTCAAATTAACCATCTCCTTCGTATGAAGAAGCACCAACTACTTGACAGCTCATCCAGATCCCGACTGTGTCCGTCTGTCTGTCGGCTGGCAAAGCGCTTTTCATTTCTCGTCCAATCTCCGATTCTAACTTGGAGCGCGAGCCGTCCGCATGGCGAGCTTCGATCTGCCAAGAAAGTGACTGGATGGTGACGGCAGCTCGTGCTGCTCTCCATATCTCAGTATGTTTCCCTTCGCACTAATTGCTCTTATTTGTCGAGACACACAGCGAAGATGACACGAGATGAAATGGAGCGCTTCACTTTGGAAACAACACTGATGTAAGATTTGAGTGTTGATTTCGACTGGAGTTAAATGAGGTCACAGCTCTCTGCCACAGCCGAGTTGTTTTCAGAACATTCATGTGTCAGTTTATGTACAAATATTTTGATAAACCGCAGTGAGATGGACGCTTCTTAACTCCTCTGATACATGTGATGAAACCTGAAAGCGGTGGTCCTCACACTGCAGGCCGACGCTGATCTGATCTGAAGAAGATGAGCAACAGTCTCATATGGCTGTATGTTGAGGAGCACACGGAGTGGTGGTGAGGGCTGACTGACGCAGAAATACTGCAACTGTGGTTGATGGGCACCAAGAGAAGCAGCTCTGGGTGTTTTTCCTCCATCAGCCACAAGCAGCAGCAATAAGATCCCTCCAGCTCCACTCCAAAACAAACTTTCCGAGCTTGAACTCTGGACAATGTCTGAAGAGTCTGGCTGAAGTTTCTCTCTCATGCATGTTGCATACAACAGGAGATTATCTGTGTCAGAAGCTTTCCCACGTACTGGACATACTTTGTGTAGTTGGGATGAGGGCACCTGGGTTAAGTTTACAGCCCAGTCTCACTCCCAACTCATCAAATACAGACGCTTTGGCAGTGGATCTCAGCGTCAGACATCACCGTTTTTGGCGGAATGATACGCACCAGGCGGTGGCTGTGGTGCGGATAAAAACTGTACTGTAAAGAGTGACAACATCTGCATTGAGATGAATTGGTCAAACAAACTCTGGACTTTCTCCCGGGAGCCTGACGTTTGTTTCCTGCGTGACACCACTGGCATTATTTTGATAGCTACGTAGTGTGCTAATATGTGTAGCGTGCTATGCTAGTAGCGTATCAATCAATCCTTAATTGGTCACATGGAATTATACAAGCTAAAACTCCAGCAAAATGTGCTATGTCACATGATATTATATACTGTACCAGGTCTCACTCCCAGCTTGTCAAATACCTCTACTTTGGCAGTGGACATCGCTTCAGATGTCAACGCACAGAGGCACCCTTTGCGATGTTACACACTGGGCAGCAGCTGTTTCTGAGACAGCAGGCATAAACTATATAATAAAAAGTGAGAAAGAAAATTGAGGTGGATGGGTCAAACAACGTCTAGACTTTCTCCCAGGAGCCAGCTGTTTGTTTCCTGTGTGACACCAAAAATCAGTTGGGTTCTTTTAATGACAACATTGTGTGCTAATGTGTAGCATGCTACACTAGTGACATATTAGTCATTAATTTGTCACATGGAATTAAACAAGGTAAAACTCTAGTGAAATTGATGCCACATGATGTTACATAACGTTAGTAAGAGCTGTTTCAGCCACAAGACGCTGCTAAATCCCCCTAAATCTTACACACTGGACTTTTAAAGGTGTTCAAATGTAAAATGAACTCACATATAGTTATCAAAAATGAATCCATAACCCTAACGGTACTTTCCTTACCTAAGGAAAGTACCTTTAGTGATTATTGGGTTAATTTCCCTACGTCGGTGCCCTCATCAGGAAGCATCCTGGATAGTCCCAAACAGCTGCTTCTTCATAGACTGTTGAATGAACTCTATAATAATATTGATAATAGTAATAACTATAATAATCTAAAACTCACTCTATCATAAATGTAAAATATGAATCTCCAGAATAATCATTAATTCAGATTAATGTAGAGGAAGTAAAGTGTGTCAGAATTCAAAGTATCTGAACCCGTAAACTGGACTTCACTACAGAAGTGTAGTAAAAGTACTTCACTGTGTCCCCTGAGCTCCCGGCAGCCTTAGAGCTTTGTGTGTCGGCCGCTCCGCAGCGATGCGAGATAACTCGCCGTGTCACAGGATGCCTTTTAATAATGGCCCAGATGATAAATTGCTTTAATCAGAGGAGCGGGCTTTTCCTGTAACTTATGATACAGGAAGCTTGTGAAGAGAATTGTTACGCCAAGCCTCATTGAGCATCTTAATGTGAATCTTTACGTGTCCACAATTAGATTAAGGCTGTGACATGGCGGCTGGCCGGCTGGCGGCAGATCAGGCTCACTGTCGTCCTTCTACTCCTCCTCTTCTTCTTCTTCTTCTTCTTCAGAGCAATGGATGGAGCAGAGGAGTGTGAGTGTGTGGTGGGGGCAGGAGTCAGTGAACGGATCAATGGAAGTCATTATATGGTGCTTACCGTGTGGCCAGGTCGGGCTGTGATGGATGTGTTGTGGCAGGTAATGGTCCTCTGCAGCCTCCGCCTGAGCAAACGCACATGATGAACTCAGATGTGTTCGCTTGTCAACAACCGGTCCCAACTTCATCTGGTTCAGCGGCCGCCAGCGGAGCCTGAAGGCCGCTGTGTGCTTCGTGTGGACAACACACACGGCACAGCGCCTGCGGTCACAATGACACGAGTGTAACCAAAATGACTCGATGCTTCAGGGTGAGTTTGGGCACTGAGATGAAAAATGATTCCTTGGGGGTCAGGTAAAAGAAGTCCAGGTGATTCTGGCGGTCGCGTTTTGAGTCAGACGTGGAAATTGATTATTTCCAATTTCACCACTAAAGTCAGTCAGACAGAAGTCTTCGAATTCAGTAATGTGACATGGATTTTGATATAAAATAAGTCTTAAAAAGGAAAGAAAACATTAAGCATGATTAAAATTAAAACTTGAAAATGTTTTTCTCATCTCACCTAATTCTTCTCAGTCTGATCTTTCTGATATTGATTGTTTTTTTGACTCTCTGCAGGAGTGACCTGAGGTAAGACATTTGATGGATGATGTCATTTTGACTTTATTGACCTCATGACATTTTTCCTTCAGCACCACCCTCAGAACAAACCTTACATGTTCAGTTCCACTGCCGCCTCAAACATATCTGAACCGTCAGTATTTCATTTTGTTTATAAACGACATTGATGCTCGATGATCACATGTGGATCTCTGTAAGAACTTCGCTGTGTGACGACTGAAGGACTGATAGAAATGACAAATAGTTTGGGAATTAGGGAAATAAAAAAGGGGGCATTTAATTAGTAGTTAATGTTTTAAGTTGTGTCAGTGTTGACTAATGAAAGAGAAAACATTCTTCTATTGTCGCAAAACTTTATTAATACTAAAAACAATTTACATCCATGTCTGTGAAAACATTGATGCTTCACACAGAAGATCTAAACAGTCAGCACAGTTTCAAGATTAGTCATCAATTTAGTATCTGACCAAATGTCTCCCCGTCTGTTCCTGAGATATGTCGCTGAGTAATCAACAGAAAAGTGTTTTATGCAGAACGTAATGATCTCACAGTGAAGATGACCTTTGACATTTTAGATATGTAATGTCATAACTTCATAGTTTTATCCTGTCAGACATTTATGTGACATTCTGTCAAAATTAGTGAATGAATTTTTGACTTTTGTCCAAGTTTTGTCACAGTGATCTTAAAGTTTGACCTACGACCACAGAATTCTAATCAGTTAATTTAGTCCAACTAAATGCCAAAGTTAAGGGAAATTCTTGAGACATCGCGCTCATAGACAAGGTCACAGTAACTTTGACCTTGATTGACCAAATTTTAATCAGTTTATGTGAGTCCAAGTGAACGTTTGTGCCAAATTTGAAGAAACTACCTAAAGGTGTTTTTGAGATAGTGCATTCATAAGAATGACAAGGTCAAGATCACAGTGGCCTTGACCTTTGACCACCAAATTATAATCAGTTCATCGCTGACTTTTTTTAAATGCAGGAAAACCAAAATTGCCAGTAGACCAGCGCTGTGTACAAGGCCCTGCAGCTGAAGAATACTTTCAGTCCATTCTTATTCCAAACTTGTCAAATACCGCTGCTTTGGTGTTTAGATACCAATGTACAAAACAGTAGAAAGCAGCATGGAGGCCAGTGAAAATGTTACAGTGGTTACTTCTGTTTTATATCTCTTACTTATTCAGTCTCTATGTCAAGCTCAACTAGATTTTGAATGTTGTGTTCGAGCACTGCTTGGATGGAGATGGATGGTTTTGTAGCCGCCAATCATTGCATCGCACCAGCAAAGGGGCTAAAACTAGCACTTTCACCCTGGTGTTGTATTTCCAACAGATGAAATAAATACATGTAACTACTGCAGAGTCATTTGTCTCAGGAATAAATACTGATTGTTACCTCTACTATTAAACACAAAACCTTAATGTTAGTGGGTCTTTTGTCCAGTGGGGAAGAGGCTGTAGAGATGCACAGCCAAAAGAACAACCTACATTTCTGGTCAGAAGGAGAAACACACCTACTTTCAAACATTTTGAGAGACTTGGATATCGACAGGTTTTTGAATATGCACAAATATCACAACACCATCCTTTTCAGGAGGGTGGTTGAAGGAATGAAAGGAGGAGGCTATGTTAACACGGTCCAACAAGTCCACCCCCAAAATCCTATTTTGATGCAAAGCAGCAAAATGACACAGGCAGCTCCAGCCGTTCCACCTTTCCATATTTTGACGTGATAAACCACGTTAGGGCACGTTAATTAGAGTATGCACGACTGCATGTAAACTGGAATATTAATGGAATATTCATTTTCATTATTAAACAGCTTAGTAGGGAATCCATCCAGCCATTTTCTGTGACTGCTTATCCTGGTACAGGTCACAGGGGGGCTGGAGACTATCCCAGCTGACAGTGGGCACGAGGCAGAGTACAAGCTGGACACATCACCAAATGTCTTTTTCAGAATAAGAGCAAAAACCTGAGGATTTCATGCACGTAAACGTCGTCAATGACACGTAGTGACTTTACTAGATGGCTGCAAATAAATGGAGTGAAAACTGAGAAAAAACAGCCAGGGTTCAAAGGGTTGTCACTAACCTGATAATCAGACTGAATTGCCATTTCATTTTACTTCATTAGACTCTATTATACATTAAATAGCTGGAAACATCTGACCTGTGTGGAGTGTTTCTGTGGTCTTGAATAAAACTCTAAATCTGCACAGAAGGAAAAAGGAAAGTCTCAATTCAGAGCTGGTGAACAGAAGCATTTCTGGCTGTTTGAAGGTTACAAAACAGCTCAGAAATGAGCTGAAGAGAGTGGAGCAGCGGAGCAGGTGCAGGTCAAACATGAATCATTGTGCACAGAGCGGCTGCGTTCGTCCATCAGCTTCTGTTCAGGAAAAAAATTATTGAATAGAGCTTTTGTTAGGCTAAGGGCGGGCTGCTCAGCTCATTGTGTGTGTGTGTGTGTGTGTGTGTGTTAGTGTGTGACAGTGAATCACATCATACATGACGGTGAACAGCTCATGTACTGTAGCTTCTTCCTGACAGCAGAGGATAAATACTCTGCTGGTGTCAGACCCTTCATGAAGAGAAAATAAAACTCAAAGCACACCGTCAGTCCGCTTTCATCCTGTAAGACGGCCTGTTTATTGTATCCAGATAAAAGCCGCAGAGCGTTATGAAACAGCTCGGCTTGGTCCACGGCGGCGCTCCCGCCACGCCGCCTCCCCTGCAGACTAAAGGAGTGACACACAGCGGGGATGGAGAGGCCATTTTGTGTTTTTGGAAAGGCACTTTAGCAGCAGCCGCTCTGAGTGCTTTTATCATTATACGCCACTACAGTCTGGCCATTTGTTCTGACCTTGGGAAATGGTTTTAAAGGTCTCGCTCTGTGTGTGTATGTGTGAGTGTGTGTGTGTGTGTGTGTGTTAGAGAAATTGCCTGGATTGAGATGTTCCATGAAAATATGTAGTGAACAGCCCCTGTCGGCCAGGCGGGGGTGGATAAGGGGAAAGCTATTTGGGGGACGGGGGCACAATCCAATTTGTTTGTTCACACTCCAGCAGAGCCAGATCAGAACAATTGATACATTAGGACTGGTTTTAGAGAGCAAATATGGCAACCGGAGAGAGGGAGAGGAGACGAGAGGAGGGTAGAGGAGGGGAGGAGGACTATATATTGCAGTGAAGTGCTCCAAGAGTAAATTTACCTCACGGGCCATTGCACAGGGCGCAATATGAAACTATGATAAAAAAGAAATTGCTTTATTCTGCGAGTTATCAATATAATTCTGTCTCTGTGGCTCGCCGTCTCATTTTGGCGGCAGGAATCTTTTGTTACCGTGAATTTTTCTGTTGCAAGAAAAAAACTAAAAAAAAAAAAAACCTGCACTTGTGAAGATTCATTCAACATTCAGAGATAAATGCGCTCCAGGAGAGCGATGCCTCTCTCAATTTGAAAAGCCCCGGCGTGCTGTAACATCCAAATCCTTCAGACTTGAACATGTCATCTGCGCCTGCAGTGACAAAGGAAATAAATTAGGGAAAATACAATGTCCTTAAATGACAATGTGGTGTTGGGAGAGAGCCGGAGCCAATCTTATCAGTGGAGGCGACACAGTCCGGTTTGGCGTGGCTCTGCACAGAGAAAAGGGACAGCTGTTATTTCCTATTCAGCAGCAGGATCCCGGCCTGATAATGTCTAATAACGCGCCATAAATTAAATCTGCCGCATCAGTGCGCTCACGACGCCGTCCGCTCACATAAATAGTGAGGTTCCATGTCTCAAAACGAGATTTTGGCAAACCATTATGGGCGGCTGTAGTAATCATTTTTCTTTTTCATTTATACATTTAATAGGATTATTCATGAGGCGCTGATGATGACAGCATGAGGGGGGGGGGCGGTCAGGTCTTCATCCTGCTCTTTGTTCAGCTGCTCGTTCATTCAAAGGGTGATTTTTTTTTGCGTGATGCCAGTTGAGTCATAGTTTTGGATCACAATGTTTGCACACACACACTTTTTCAAACTCGATGTGCTTTTAAAGTGAAAACACACTTTGAAAGCATTCAGCGTCTTCAAAGCGACACCTTTTCCATAAGATGTATATGATATATTTCAATACATATAGCTTCAAATTGGTCCAGTACTCACCTCTACACACATTCAGTCCAACTGAACACCATTACTTTTTACTCAGTACAGTACTACTTTCTTAGAAATGAAGGTATTCACACTGTAGTTATTGTAAGTGTCGGTAAAATGGCCCAATTTCCTGCTCAAACAAGCTGTGAGACGAGGCAGAGCCATTCTGCTGCTGTTTCAGGTTCAGTCTGTGCTCGAGTTCAGTTGGAAATCTACTGGAGAAAAACTTTCTGCAGTTGTCATTTCTTATACAGTTTTATATCCAGATTAAAAGAAAATGAGATGTAACATTCATTTAACATTTGTTTAGACTATGAACTGGCCAGTGGAGACACAGACTGTCTGGCCTTTTCTGCAAAGCATGGATGAGATACTGAGGGCCCTGGGCACAGATAGGCAAAGCCCAATCAGTCTTCTTTCAGCATTGGCACTATAAAAACAAAATCGGGGAGTGCAGCAAATGCCGCCTGCTTACTTTTGTTTATACAGAATGCGCCTTTTTCGGGGCAATGGGGGGCATGAGCTAGTAACAAAACGTGTAGCTCAGCGTGTGATGTAAACAGTCACGTACAATACATGCAGGTGCTGGGGAGGCAGGAGCAGGTGTCGCGTCCAAGCTGCCCTGAATGGACACAGGATTTGCCAAGTGGCTCGAGCCCCAAATGCTCTGACACAAATCAAGATACGGCCAGTCGAGCCGTCCCCTGCCGCTCCTGCTGTTGTGGTCGTTTACCTCGTGAAACTTTTTCTTCACATTCTTTAACTTGCTGATGACTTGCGCCTTGTTCCGAGGAAAGCCGCGGCTGGTCAGTCCTTTGGCGATTCGCTCGTACATCGGCCCGTCCTTCACAGTTCCGATCACCTGACGGTTAATGGCCTCCTCGTTAGCGAGGGCAAGGAGGGCGCGAAATTCTTTATCTCCCCAGTTGCTCATCTTCTGGTTTGCGTCTCCTTAGTGCTGCTAGAGACTCATTGCTGCTATCAGCTGTTTCCTGTTTTGAAGTCCATGCCAGTGGGTCGCACGTGCGGCGTCATCAACAGCCCCTCCTGTGGCAGAAGGGCGCCTCACTCTTTTTAAACCAAAAACGTTCCGCCAATATGACTACCCTACGAGGCGGCAAATTGGGCACCTCGGATCAACTCGCCAGTGTGGCTCTGTGTGTCTAAACGCTCGCAGCTTGCCGGCAAAACGGCCCAACATTCGCTGAAAATCTGGCAGTGTAAAAGGGGCTACTGACTTTGTTCGCTTGTGTTTTTCTCTTTAAAAGGTAATTTTCTGTCTCTTTTGGATAATTTTTACCTCTTTGGAGTACTTTTTTGTCTTTTTTGGTCATTTTGTGTCACTTTGTAGTTATTTTGTGTAATTTAGTGTTGTTTTTTTGTTGTTTCATATCACCTTTTAGCCATTTTGTGTGTCCTTGCAATTGTTTTGGCTCTTTGAGGTGATTTTGTCTTATTGAGATGATGTCGTGTCTATTTGAAGTAATTTTGTGTCATTTTTGGTTGTTTTTGTCACTTTGTAGTTATTTTGTGTCTTAATTAAGTAATTTCATGTCTCAGAGTTTAGTGTTAAGTTGCTCTGCAGTCATGTGCCATGTGTCTTGTGGCTGTTTTGTGTCCTTTGTAGTCATTTTTTGTCTCTTTACAGTTGTTTTGCTAATTTCATGTGTCATGTGTCTCTTTGCAGTTCCTTTACGCTGTCTTTCAGGTCCTTTTTAAACTCTTTGAGATCATTTTGAGTCTCTCTCTGGTTGGCACGTGTTAATTTGGCACTGGACGTTTTGCAAGTGAAGGCTAGAGGGGCCCCCTGATGCTTTGGGCCCCTTGACCTATGCTCAGTAGGGCCCATTCAGTAATCTGTCCGTGCCTGCAACAGGTGCAAATCATGCTTAGCCCTCCAGTCCAGAGGCTGGTGGAGGTTCACCTGCAACTGTCTGGGTCCAACTAAAAAGACCCGAACACAGAAATAACTTTCGGCTTTCAAACTTGCAGTGCAATTTTTAATGAATGAAAGACCATCTGAAGCCCCTTGCAATGCCTGAACAATGGGGGAGGCATGCATATAAATGACAGTGTTATCAGCATATAAGTGTATTTTTTATTGAATGTCCTTACATAAAAACAGAGAACAAAGTGGCTCCCAGAATAAAACACTTGTGAACACCTTTAGTTATCCAGTCCCTCCAGGATGCTGTGGTGGCGATTGCAACAATTAACACACATTCAGCCAACCCCTGTGAATTCTGTAAGACTTTACATTTTGGTTAATAACCGGAACCACAACTACACTGCAAATTTGACTATTCAAAATGCGTAAAATCTCATTTCATTGTAAATCTGCGTGCAGCGTATTGGCTCTGTGTTAGCTCATGCTAACCGAGGCAGCAGGAGACTGCTTATGGAGACAGTCCTTAAGCACTTCATTGAACAGCAGCAACAGGTGATGGTCAGTGATCAGCTGTCAGCCCCCTTCCTGCCACCAACCCCACCACCACAAATAGATTCTAAAGATGTGGGAAACACGGCTCAAAATAAAAAGCTCTGAATCCAAGACAGCATCACAACTATTTTTGCAATTTTCACTTGCCTTGCAATTTCATTGCAAAATACACCTAAAACATCACAACATGCGACACAATGTTTTAGAAAAGCTGCTGTGAAATCAGACATTTCATGCTGCAACAATCTCAAAAACAGCCTGTGAAATCCTGGAGGGACTGATTATCTCCAGGAAATAAGATTTGTGGCCCTCTGCATAGACACATTCAGTTCCATTTCCAAAATCTCCAGCATAACTAACAACTATTCATACAACACCAATCATATGGATGTAATGTATTTCTTACAAGATTGAGACAAAACTTTTCCTCATCCCACTGGGCTGTCTTTGATTTGCTCTCTCATCCTTTACTCCTGTAGTTTTACATGTGGCAGTAAGAACCGACATCTCAGAGGACAGAGCTGGTTTTCAGAAAGAAAAGATGCATCTTGAATAGGCAGATGCATTTACACCTTTTCAACTGGCTACAATACAACAGTCTACAGCAACCTCCCAAGGTGGTTCGAACAATCAGATTTCACTCCTCCAGTGCTTTGTGGTTGCACTTAGACACTTGGCTTTGAATAGCTTTCCATTCTGCCCAACATGCATAAAGTGGCTCAGTATAAATGGGGTCTTAAATTTATGCTCGTGCCTCAAAAACTCCTCCGTCTGTAAATTTGTAATGAGGCTTTCTGAAGCACAGAGGTGCCACAACACTCAAAGCCTCATTTATATTAAATAAAATTCATAAAATGTCACATATCATGTGCTGCCAAAGCACGAACTTCACTGACAAGCACAATGACGTCTCTTATACTGTAACAGTTATATGGGCAGTGTGTAAGATTCAACTGAAACTTCTCCTGGTTAGAATTCCTTCAGTGTTGTTCAGGGGTCAGAAGCTGAATTATTCGCAGAGGTCTCTTTTTCTGCAAAACAAATGGACCAGATGATTTAAACCAGTAAAACCCAACGAATAAAGCATGTTACAAATCAGTCGGTTTGTTTGCATGACATTAGAGAAAATTGATTTATTGTGTCAGTCCAACTAAAACTGGAGTTTTAAAACACATGTAAACATGTTAGTCTGACTGAAAAAGTACTATGTTGAATTTCTCACAGTGGGACTAACACACCCAGATAATGTGATTGGGAGTTGAATGCCTCCTGCATGTATACAGTCAATCAGATCCAAACTGGCCGAGGTGCTCTGAGCATGCTCCACAGTTTCCACCCCAGGCTTTGACAAGGAGGTCAAACTGCATTTATTGCTTAACAGAAGAAGAAGCCGGTAACAACATGGATATATCTACGTCAAGAGCTGGGACTTTTTGGACAGACAAAATGTACAGAGCTGTAAAGTTGTCCACCATGGTACCAGTTAGCTGCTAGCTGACTGTAGCTAACTTGTTTGTCGATTGTTTGGTCTGTGGCATAATAGGTCAACAGGAAAAAGGTCCAATACTAACAAGCTGAAAGGGGGCATATCTCCACCTACTGTAGAGGAGTCGGACATACTTCAGTCAATAAATGGATTCCCCTCCTGTGCTTGTATACTGGGACAAGGACAGTAGTCCAATTTAATGACCTAGTTGAGCTGTAACCATAGCTCCACTTTACTTTGCATTGAAACGGACTTAGAGTTTCTCTAATGCTGTTTGATATGTCAGAGATGAGCTGTTAGCCCAGCACCTGCAAACATGTGCTCACCTTTTTGTCTCTGATAACTTAAGATCCAGACTTTCAGGAGGTTTTTAGCGGGAGCTGAATTATCCACAGAGGTCTCTTCCTTTCCAAAACAAACTGACCACGTGAATTAAACAGGTAAAAACTCTGAATAAAGCAGTTCCCCGTTACAAATCAGTGTTTCTCCAGAGTTGTTTGGTGTGTCAGAGATAAGCTGTTAGCCCAGCACCTGCAAATATGTGACCACCTTTTTTCTCTGATAACTTAAGATCCAGACATTCAGGAGGTTTTTAGCTGAATTATCCGCAGAGGTCTCTTCCTCTCCAAAGCAAACTGTCCAGGTGACTTAAACTAGTAAAAACACTGAATTAAGCAGTTTCATGTGAAAATTAATGTTTTTTTTTTTTTCAATGCTTTTGTTGCAGAAGGGCTACGAACTAAGGTGGCGGACCAAAAACTGATCTAGAGTCAGTTATTGGTTTGTCTGTTCTAGGCTACTGTGGAATTATGGCGATCTCCATAGACGAGGACCCACCTCCTATGTAGACATTTAATGGCTCATGCTAAGGTAACAAAAACACAACATGTTTTATTTTCAGGTGGTTATACACTTAAGAAACACTTATTATGTTATATTCCATTTCTGCCAATATATCCTCCTGAATCCTACATTGGACTTTTAAGGGAGAACTCAAACTCTGATTACTAGGGGTTGTTTACTGTCATTATTTCATTTTCAAACACACAACAGTTTGAATTATTATTCATGTTTGAGTGATAATGTTGAGTAAAACTGTTTGAAGCTTCAGTGACAAGAGCTCTCAACACTAAATGGTCAGGTGTTTGTCGTCCATCATCTACTTACCATTAATAATTCTTGCTTTCGTGTCCCTAAGCGCTGCCTGTGCACGCTGCTGGTTGAGAGAACTGGAACCTTTTTAATTCCATTTGGAGCAGTGAGGAGATCTACGTTTAATTTTCTTTCTTTACTTGTTTTCTTTCTCCTGGAGTTCTATAAATCTGATCCTACAGTCATCTCCTGTGCACTCAGACTCTGCTGCATCAGAGCTGTCACACAACCAAAGTCAAACCAATGCAATGCTTTTTCTCTCTCTTTCCATCTTTTTTTTTGTCTCTAAGTAACACTCAAAATAAAAAGCCACTTAATCCATCTTCCCCTGCATAAGGCCTCTTTTCCAGGCAGCAGAGATGGTAAAGTACATAAGTCTGCAGCGACGAGTCAGCCATATCCAGAAAAACCATCTGTCTTCATCATTCTGCGGGCACAATTGATCTGCAGCACTCTGGAAAGTATTTATTATGAAAAGTCTCATTTTTTAAGCGGCCCGTTTAAAGTAGCAGCGGCCATAAATCACCGCTGAATCGGAGCAAATCAGAGCGCTCTCCCACTGGAATCCATTATTCCTATTATATCAGCTCTAAGTGGACATAACAGCTTAATCTAGTATCGATCTGAGCGTGTGCGTTGGTCATCCCATCCAATCCCGCCCTGATATCTGAGACGCTGCGTGACGAGCCTTGCATCTGCTCTCACTTTAAATAATCACAGAGGAGAGTCTGCGTGCTAGCACGGCTAACTCCTTCCTCATTAGAAAGCAATAAATAATGTGTGTGTGTGTGTGTGTGTGTGTGTGTGTGTGTGTGTGTGTGTGTGTGTGAGGTCTAATCCTGGCTAATACTCTGTTTAATACCAGAGAACTTCAGCGAGCTGGCAGCCCTGGTAATTAAGTGAGCAGCAGTCTGTTCTGATGGCTCTCATACACACGGGCATAAATTATTGAAGTGCCGTTAAAATAAATAATGAAGTCGATTGCAGCATTTTGGATGTGGGCGGGAGGTTAAATTATGCATGAGCTCAATATTTGTAAGTGTAATAGGAAGTAAGTGTGGTGGTTTTTAAACCGCGAGGAAATAAATCCCCCCACCCACCGCTATTAGCCAGATTTAATTTAAGGGGGAAAAAACTCCAGAGTGTGAGTCGACAGCAGATATCAGAGTAAATATACAAGGAACCACGCTGCACTGCTCTCCAAGGTTGGCCTTGCAAGTTCACATTATTGATGGATATTTGACAGCCTGATTTCCATCTGCTTCAGCATGGCTGACACGGTACCTGCAGCTGCAGGCTGGAGCTGGAACTGGCCGCTCTAGAGCCGGAGGGTCAGCCTGGGTGGAGCAGTGGAAGGGACCTGTCGTCTCGTAGTCATGTTAGACTGTCCTGATGACGTGAGCTCAATATTCTGTTTTGCTCTCTGTGTCAGTCTGGACCCATTGCCACCTGAAACACTTTCAGTGGGCGGGAGTACTCGCCTTGACAGTCAAACTCTGTCAGCCAATCAGCGTAACAAAACATTTTCATCACCAATAAAGCCAGTTAATAAAGCCTTTGCCAAATCCAGTTGCAACAATGGCAAAAACATCTTTTACTTAGAGGAACTCAGGCGAGTGCATACTCTTGTTCTTGTTTAATGTATGTTATCGACTCTATTTCTGCACTAACTTTACTTGTTGCTGTGTTTACTCTGCTAATGTTAGAGTTAGCACTACACTTTAAACCCCAATCCGTGACCTAAAATCTGAATGTAAAGTCTACACAAATACCCCGGATTCTTAAATTACATATCAACTTTATGTTCACTTGACACAAAAACTCGTCCATTGTGAGCATGACATGATTTTGTTTTGTTAAGTCAACAATTGATGACGTAATTGGATGAAAATTTATAAAGCCAGTTCCATTTTAATTAGTTTAAGGCCAATAAACATCATTAAATCGGTGGAGTTTCCCAGCATGCCGTGAGACAACCTCTTTACAATTTATTAAAGCTTAGCTTAACTGGTAAGAAACTTTAACATGCTTGAGCTACTTCAATAAAGTCATGAAAATAGGGTGACATATTGTGGAAAGGTTGTGCAAATTTTAAAAACATTTATTGGTAAAAATTTGTGGGGATTGTGTCGTTTTGGTTGCGTAAACAAATCTTGTCGAGAGTTGGATTAAAAGACCTTCCAAGGAGTCGGGTGTTCAGGGATCGCAGGTTTGTACCAGTGCAGTGTGAGTAGATGAAAGTGACTTATTAAGAAAACTACCAAAACTGAAAGAGTCCAAAGGCGGGCATGAAAACATGAAAATCAAAATGAAACTAGCACACTGGGAATACTATGTACTAGAAACACAAAACAGAGGGAGAGCTGCAAACAACAAACTAACACAGAGCAAAAGAAGTGAGCAGGTATATACATGTAGGGAGGGACTGATGGGGAAGTGAGAACAGGTGAGGAGCAGGTGAGCTGACTGCAGAGCTAGTGAGGGACAGGTGAAACTTATGAGGGCGGGGCAGACAATCAAGACTGGAGGGAAAACACAAGGGCTTGAGGTAACAGACACATGAGGTGAATATGATCAAATAAAACGGTAAACTTGACTAACTGAATAAATTAAGCAAAGAAAAACAACATGTGAAACAGCACAGCCCACTGCAGACACCAGTTTGAGACAAAAGGCGCAAGTGATTGTGCCACCAAAAGAGGGTATTTTAAGCCAAACATGATCTTTTTCCAACCATAACCAACTCCAATAATTGTTCCTATGACTCTCCCTTTTGGTGAATGTTCATGTTTAACACAATGAAACACGCAAAGGGAGAAATGATGCGTTAACAATTGCTGAAATAATGATACAACTTTTGAAGCACACTGCTTTGGAGTCTGTCACAGGTGTATTTTTTAATTATTTTTGATGACACATAGCTGCAGTTTGCACAGCAGTGGCTTACAGTAGGTATGAAGGGCCCCAGTGCACAGTATTATGAGGGGCCCCTGTGCCGGATTTTGTGTCAAAACAGCTACCGTGTATTTTACAGTATCGTCACATGATCGAATACAGACTTGACATGGACATCATCAATATACATATTACCAGTCATCACTGCAAATCCTTATGTGACAAAAACACCAGATAAAATAACAAATTATTCATTAAATGGATTTTTAAATACTTAATTTACAGTTTATATAGTTTATGTAAAATGAACATGTAATTTTGGTTTAAATTTCAGCTGACTATTCCACAAATGAAACAAAAAACAAACATCAACAGAGATGGGTTTGCCTAGCAGATAACAGCATCTCTATTTAAACACAGGCATATTTCTCGTATGGGCCCGTTCTCTACTATAGAGAGAGTGGGCCCTCCAACCACTTTCCCCCACCCCATGGGCCCCAGTGCAACCAAGCTGCCTGCACTGTCTATATTTATGCTTCTGTTGCACAGCCTGTCGCCACTTTGTCAGTGATTTTGGTGCCAGACACCAAAAAAGCCACCAAAAGCAACCTTTCATGGAGTTCTGATACATCAGAGGATGGTGTCAGTTTGAAATGCTGGTGATAATGACATCATATTAGGTGCTGGAAGGTGGGCAGGGAAGTGGATGGGTCCAAAAAAAACCTGGACTTTCACCTGCTAGCCCGGTGTGTGCTCAATGATGTTTTTCTCTGAATCTAACCATGAGCTGCTCATAATTCTCATCCCAAGTCTTCAAACGTTAATGTTTGGTCAGTATCCCTGCATCCCTACACGTCAAAATATGACGCACTAGGTACCCTCCCGTGTCAGATTTGAATGTTCAGGTATGGCGTGTCAGTTTACGCTCATTACATGCATTGTTTCTTTTCAAAATACACTTCTGTTTTCATAGGACATGTAAAGTCTCAGCTCGTTCTTATTCCAAAGCAGTCAAATACCAATTTGGGGGGGGTCAGTTTGTAACACAGCCGGTCAGTCAGCTAGATGGCACTTGTTGCGGCGGTATGAAATGCCACAGGATGGTCTGTCAGTTGAAAACACAGCTAGTAATGATGTAATATAAGGAGCTGGAAAGTTCCTTATAGGGCTGGCAGGAAGAGAGTTGGATGAGTCCAACAAAGCCCAGTGTTCACCTCCTGTATGAATGTAGAGCTAAACCATACCATGTGCTTCTGTTGATGTTTCGGCGTTGGTTTTGGCATCCTGGAACATCAACAGCAGATGCAAGAGGATACCTAGCGTGAAATATGTAGACGTTAAAGTCCACTGACAAATATGTGACGACTCGTGATGAGAACATGTTGGTTTACACCTGCTTCCTTTACCAAAGACAAACGAGAACATTCCCCAAATCCACAGTGTTTCTTTAACATTTGAATCTCAGCCGTGTTTCATAAAAGTCAAGCTGAAATTAGATTTTTAGCAAGAGCTGCTCGCAACAAAACACAAAGCAGAAGTCCTCGGCAGAATATATGACACACACACAGTCAGTCAGGTTAGTTCCTGTCAGTAATGGCCTCCTGCCTCCCTCCTCCGTCTCATCTATAAATAGGCTGAAACAGAGCGTGAAATGAAAAGCAAGAGAGCAGCATGAAATGGGACCAAAGTTGGAAAATGGACATATTTATCCTTTTGTTTTTGAAGAATGCCGTGGAAATAATGGCACCATTTTTACATAAAGCCATGCAATCTTCACAAACACTGCTGATATTATGCTTATTGTTTCATTGGGTGTAATAATGGATCATTGTCAGTGACTGTTGTCTGCTGTTGTTTCGGGCCCATATGCAGATGAGAAAATAACAGGAATTATCCCTCAAAACAAACAAAGTACTCAAGGATTTTACTCACTGGCCCAAATCTGCACACATTAACATTTTATTTCTGCTATTTAGTAATTACTATGTGGTTAAATGTTTGCATTAAAACCGTGACATAAAGCAACATAGACACTATTTATTATATTACAACAGTTATTTGAAGTGAAGTGGGTGTTTGGGGAGCGATGATGTTTACTGAAGTTACATGATAACTCCAGTTTTTTATTACTTTTGTCCCATTTTTGTACTCTTGTCCATAATTTATATCTGTAATAATAACAGTAAAATGTTATTTACAGACAAGCGCTCTGTTTAAACTTTGAACCATTGTTGTATTTTACTTATGTGCACATATTTCCCTTGCTACTATGATATTATTATCTTGAGAAGTGCAGTGCAGACTCTGTGAAGTATTCTGAGGATATTCCTGCTCCTCCAGAGACCAACCTCTTTGGATTTTTAACCCATGTTTAATGTCCAGTGTGAAGGATTTAGGAGGACATATTGTCAGAAATTCAGTCTTATATAATGAGTATGTTTTCTTTCATGTTTAATCACCTTAAAAAAAGAATCTTTGTGTTTTTGTTACCTTAGAATGAGACATTTCGACCTACACAGGGAGCAGGTCTGCGTCTCAGTCGCCATGTTGCACTGCCATGTTTCTACGGCAGCCCAAAACAGACAAATACTCACTCTAGATAGGGACATTCCAGCCTGGTCTCACTCCAAAGTCATTGTACAGTGACGCTTGAGCAGTGACTTCTGGCATCAGACCCAATGAAAAAAGCCATCTTTTCATGTTAGTATGATTCACAGCCAGTTGCCGTAATTGTGTAACAGTGCCTGGCGGCGTCAGGGGAAAACAGAGTGGGACAACAACGTAAGTTAGGGGGCGAAAGCAACCCCCGACTGTTATCCGGATGCCGGTGTTTGCTTCCCATATGATTGTAAAGCCTTGTTAGCCACAGGGGTGGCTGTGGCCCAGAGGGTAGACCAGGTTGTCCACCAATCGGAAGATCAGCTCCTCCAGTGGCCAAGATACTGGACCTCAAATTGCTCCTAATGGCTGTTCCATCTCTGCGTGAGTCTGTTAAAAACTGAATAGCAGGTGGCACCATGTATGGAAGCCTCGACCGCCAGTGTATGAATGTGTGTGTGAATTGGTGAATGTGACTCATTGTGTAAAAAGCACTTTGAGTGGTCAGAAGATTAGAGAGGCGCTATACAAGTGCAGGTCCATTTACCACACCATGTTCTTTTGTTCTAAACTCAACCACGTGCGTGTTGTTGAAGGAAAAAACATCTCAATTCGCACTGTTGTAGTGACGAGTGCAATAAATACATTAGAATATATACAATATGAACATGTGCAGCACTTACAGTAAGCAGTGGGTATAAAATAAAGGATGCAGGAATAAGAATAAGTAATGCTAATATGAGGCTGTTAATGTCAATTTGAAATAATGATTTAGTTTAAAATGATTTAGAATCAATAATGACGTACAGAGGTACATTATGTTCATCAGAACATTTTATTTACATGTGTTTTTTTTTTTTTTCCACATGCACTATGTATGCAAATATTAGTCATTTGTGTTAATGGAGAAACAGTCAATTAATACACTGATTGGCTGACAGGAAGTTACTCCCGGCAATTTGAATTTCATCATTCACAATAAAAGTATTTCGATGTTTAATTAAAGTAACACACAGTACAGAATGTGTACATGTTTAAACACCATAAATCAGCCAGAAACACCCAACACTGTCATGGCAACATCTGGGGGGATGGACCAGATGAATCTTTGCTGTCTGGATATTTACTGTCACCACAGCTGGAGCCACGACAGACAGACTAACCCACTCTGTTCTGTAAAAGGACCTCTAACATGAGAGAGAGACGGAGAAGGGACCCTCTGCTATGCATCTTGTATAAAACTGAGTCACATTTGAGATTCTCTGAATATTTTACTTCTCATTTGCATTTGGTGCATTAGCGTCACCCTCTGCACTTTTGTTGCTGGTTTCTGAGGTGGACGGTACGTCAGAGTCTCGGTAATTCACTGTGGCTCAGAGGAACATCTGCATACATGGAATAATAATTCAGCCTATTGGACAGTGTGTTTACATGTTATGTAAATGTTAGTTAACTAGTTCTCTCCATTATGAATAAGTGCCGCACAATGATTTAGTGTTAGCTAGCTTCATGGCTAGATTCATGTAAATTATTATTATTTTGTTTTTATAAATAGGTCGATTTATCTTTGCTAATTATACGTTGGATTGACATTAATGTATATTTTCACACGTAATTTTAATTTTTGAAAAATAAATAAATTAATAAAACTTAAATTACCAAACAATTATTTGGCTGCCCCTCGCAGTTACAATAACAGACCCCTATTGAACACCCAGGCTACAGTGGGAATCAGTGCTAATGTCAGTGAACCAGTGTAGCTAGCTTCAACATTTAAAACGATAGAACAATTAATGTTGGCATTGTAGGTTTCTGCAAAAAAAAAGACAGATATGTCACATTTGTGTGTTATTATGAAGCAGATACGTTGCAACTTTATGTTTCAACAAAGATACAGTTAATGTATGGTTATGTTTAGGTACCAAAAAGCCACTTATGGTTATGGTAAGGAAGAGATCATGTTTAGGCTTAAAATACCCAGTTTTAGTGGCACAATACCCACTGAAAACACAATGACGAATCGCTAAAAATTACCAATGTTTGGTGGCTAAAGAAAACCCCAAACTGTTGGAATTGCAGCAGTAACTCGCTAAAATATAACCGACTTTGTTGTTTGTTGGCCTTGAGCAGTAGTCTGCAGCTTCGTCAGGTGTCACACTGTCCATCATCACTTTCAAACTTGGCGCAGACTAGCTTGGAACGACTTTTGAGCGCTGCTTGGGCGGAGACAGATGGTATTTTGTGGTGGCATGTCATTGCGTCTTGCCGGTAAAGGGGAAACACAACACCCAGATGAACGTGTTAATTTTATCCATCGGTGCCAATCAGAGCCAGAGCCAATAAATACCCGTGACTATTGCAGAGTCAGTTGACCTGGGCATGAATGCCAGTTGTAAACTTTCCCATTACAAAGGTGTTAGCAGGTGTTTTGTGCAGTGGAAAAGGGGTTTAACATACGCATGGTGGTGAGAACAAAATCAGCAGGTGCGCACATGTCATGTATCCAACAGTAATTTTGCGTGCGCTTTTACTATATGAACGTTTCAAGGCACATGTCCATGTCAGTAGATAAAGCCCATTGTACTTAAACGGTTTAAAATCAACACTAGGCTTATTGAAAAAGAGAGAAACACACAAAGAATTTAAATTTCAGTTTAAAGTGTGAGAACCTGAAAACAGTGAAACTTTTGGGGGGATTGTGGACATACTACTGATAACAATGATCAGTTTAAAGAATCACTTTGGACTTTGGGAACTTTTGAAAACATTTCTAATTCTTGAACTAAAGGATTCGTCAGAAAATAACAATAATTATTGATAGGAAATTAATATGCCCAATAAATGCAGCCCTGATTTTACACAGTACATTTAGTATAGAATCTATCTGCTCCATTCAGCCAAGCCCACCAGACTGCACCATGGGAAAGTTCATCTGTGCAAGGTTACCACTGAATTGATCTCAGACAACATGTATTGTGTTTGTGTGACTGAGCAAAAAAAACAAAAGCGCAATACACAGGTTTATTCTGCAAACCACCCAACTGGAGCATCACACACACACACACACACACACACACACACACACAGACACACACAGGGGTCCTGAGAGGTGTGTGCATGTGTTTGTTTGCATGTCAGCGTGTGTGTGCGTATTTGGACACAATTAAAACGTCCTCTTGGCGGCGAGTGCCAATGCATCACCCTGATGACAGTGGACAGGCTGTTTGCTTTGCTGCCGCTGATATCGAGCTTAATGATGTTGTCCTTCATTGCTGTTGCCGCGGCTGACCTGCCCATCACTGATGCGTAGCAGCTGGGTTTCAATTGGGAGGAGTGTGTATGTGTGTGTATGTGTGTGTGTGCGCATGTGTGTGTGTGTTTTCAGGCAGATTGAACCTCTGGTCGCATGCCGAGGTGTGAAGATGCCAGCAGGGATTTTTTGTAACCCAACAGCTACAAGCAGATCATGGTGTGTTTGACAAGCAGAGCAGCTGGAGCGAGGTGATGATGGAGGACACTACAGCCAATAAAAACACTTCAGATACCATAAAGGTGTGGTCAGACACTGTAAAGGTGTGGTCAGACACTGTAAAAGTGCCGTGAGTGTAACTCTTCACTGTGGAGAGAAGTCTCCAGGAGCTGTAGTTGATATAAAAGTTTATTTTTCTCTTGTTCTCAGTGACAGGTGCAGAGTCAGAGGTAGAGACGCTGGTGTTCTTCTCCTAATGGATCCAGTGTTGATGGTTACAAACTTATAACGTTATCCAGCAGACCAGACCTTCATCAAGTCATTTCTCAACACTTCTAAAACTCAAAATTTAGTCAATCATCCAGGTGGATTCTCTTCAACGTGCCACCATTTTTAAATGAAATGTGGGGCATTAACTTTTAAACTTCTAAACAGCACCTGAAGGCTCCACTGAAGGTCCCCCTAAAAAAAAAATTGATTCTCCACAATGACATGGCAATGAATCACCAAATGTTCACCAGCTCTGCAGCATTTTTCAGCTGAGTCTGGCAACCTGATGTTGCCCAATTCATTTTCTGTGGTATGCAGAGTTCGGGCAGATGCTGGGCCACGTCGTTTTTGTTAACGGCCCAGTGATGGCAGCGTCAGCAGCTGGAATCAGGACAGTTTATCTGGCCCCATTCTGGGGCGTCATTCATCCCAAGTCTCACTCCGGTTGGGCAACCTGACGTCGCCCGACTTATTCTCTCTGGCATGCTGGGTTTGGGCCGATGAGAACAGCCCAGTTTTGACAGCATCAGCAGCCGGTTTATTTGGCCCAACTGTGGGGCATCATTCATCCTGAGTCTTACTCTAGTTGGGCAATGGAAGTGGCCCAACCTATTGCCTCTGGCGCACTGAGTTTGGCCCATGCTTGACCAGGTCATTTTTGATGATGGCTCAGTGATGGCAATATTGGCAGCCAGAAATGTGCCAGTTTATTCATTCATCCTATTTGTCAGCCGAGTCAGGCAACCAGAAGCGGTCGACTCATTTCCTCTGGCACACCAAGTTTGGGCCGATGCTGGGCCAGGTCATTTTTGATAATGGCCCAGTAACGGCAATGTCAGCAGCTGGAATCAGGTCAGTTTATAAGGCCCAATGATGGGGCATCATTCCTCCTGAGTCTTAGCCGAGTTGGGCAACCAGAAGCAGCCTGATTTATTTCCTCTGGCATGCCAAGTTTGGGCTGGTCTCGGCACAGGTCATGTTTGATAACGGCCCAGTGCTGGCAGTGCTGGCAGCCAAAACTGGGCTGGTTTATTTGACCTGGTTCTGGGGCATCATTTATCCTGAGTCTTGTGAGTCAGGGAACCGGAAGCGGCCTGACTTGTTTCCTCTGGCATGCAGACTTTGGGACAATGCCAGGTCATTTTTGATAACAGCCTACTCACGGCAGTGTCAGCAGCTAAAATCAGGACAGTCTATTTGGTCTGATTCTGGAGTGTCATCATTGTGAGTCTTAGTCTAGTTGGGCAACTGGAAGTGGCCCAACTTATTTGCCGACTTCAGGCCGATGCTGGGCCAGATCAATTTAGCTGCGTGTGTATTCCTATAAAACTTGTCTCCAGCAGCAGGAAGCTGCTTCCAGTGAAAAAGTTGTGATAAATCAGCTGTGCACTCCCTGCTCAGCACCCAGCAGTATCTGGAATCACACACCGGGGCGGCATGATGCTGCTGTTACTTTGTGTAAAAACACAAAGGCAGTGTAAAGAGCGGACTTCGTAGCAGCACGATCTCTGTGTTAAAAAGGGCTGGAGTCTGAATGGAAGCACCCTGTCACACGCTCTCTGTCTTGTTGAGAGCTTTCACATCAGGTCAAACCAGCAAATGCCCAGAGAGAAGAGTTCCAAAACAGAGTTCAAACAAGCACTGCTAATGTGTAACCTGCATCTGGTTGCTACAGAACACACGCTCTGTGTCTGAACTAACGATGCTCTGAACATAAGAAGCAGTAAAGTGCAGCCTGACTGGCTGTCAGTGGATATCAGGAGTTTGGGTCTATGTGGAGCTGCTGATGCTGGATGACAGTAACTGTCCAGTGAATGAGTCAGCTGTCAGTCAGAGATTAAAGCTCCTGGTTTGTGAACATGAAATGAACCAACAAAAGATCATCTTTTATTTGATGGACCAAACTGCAGGTGTAACAGAAGTTTGTAGAAGCAGCTGCTGGAGTCTTGAATAGACGGAGAAGAACTGCAGGGAACGAGCTCCTGGGTCACTCCTCTGAGTCTCTGACAGGAAGTGGAGGTCGAAGATGAAGCCTCTCGGTGTGTTACTGTGTTCATCTTTCACACTGAGGAGGAAAAAAACAGACTTTCAGCAGATTGTTGAGAAACGACTGTGTGTAAATGTCTCCTAATGTATAGTCAGCATAACTGGCTCTGAATTATTCTTTCTTTCATTACTCTAATGGCTCAGCAGAATGCAGCAGAGTCGATGCAGAGACACAGAGACAGAGGGAGAGGAAAGGAAATGATTATTTTCAGCAGGGTTTCACATACAGGTGGGAAAAGGGCAAACTCTCAGCTGGTGACGTTCATCAACCGCTGTTGTAAAGGTCACGCCGTGTCTCTCGACGTGCACCCACACCCGAAGGCATGTTTACCCCCGCTGGGTGCCCCCCACACCACCACCACCATCACTCCTCCACAACTATGCGCCCCCCCACCTCTGCTTTTATGAGTCCGTATGGGAGAGAAGCTGAACACTGTGTAAACACACACGTTTAATATCCTCATTCAGAGCCCTGATGGCTGATGAGGCTGCACTGCTTTGGTGAAAAAGCAACATTTAAAACAGAGAGCTGTTGACCTATTTCACCATCTGCTGTTTAGCTTTTTTTGTCGGCGTTAATTCGGCTTCAATCAGAGCCGTCCAGGCAGAGTTGAAGGATGACGACTTGTCCTCAGTGGGACATGTGATAATGTATGGAGCCTCCCGCCCGACCTGACGTCATTAATACCTGTCGCTGCTGGCTGCTGTTTCTGTATGCTTACATCATGCGCTGCCTGCTCAGCACAAAGTCCACACAACACATTTCCATGATGAATCACTGGGGGGGAAGTAGGGCAGCATCCCGACCTTTGACCTCCACAAAAAACCTCAACATGTTCCCATCTGAGGACACGGCAGGGTTCTCTAAAAAAATGTAAATGCAACTAGATTAATGTAGAGAAACAATTCTCTGCTGCGCTCTCTGTCTGTCGCTTCGTTTAATTCAAACAAAATCCAATTTGGTCATTTATTATGAGGCCGGAAAAACAACTGATAATAGTTGAGAAATAATGACTTCTAAAACACTGATGAAAAAACATATGAGATTAAAAAAAGCTAATAAATTATGTAACTTCATAAAGTCAGAGCTCCAGACATCTGTGCGCTCTTGTGGGTTTCCCTGGATTTAATTTTTTGGGGAGCTTTTTAGCCTTTATCAGATAGTGCAGCTTAAAGATAGACGGGGAAGGAGAGGGAAGGACGTCACGCAGCAAAGGGCCTCTGGTGTTTGACAGAACTATTAATAGTTCTTAACTTTTCCATCAAATGGAGGAGGCTGGTATACAGTGTGATTGTCAGGCTTCACTTTTTCGCCCTTATTCCAAAAAGAGACTGTTTACGTGGCTGATGAAAATAAATGTTCCTCTAATGTTCCTGTTTACACGCAGCCATGCAAACTCTAATTAACATGCCCTAACATGTTGTTCATGTCAAAGTATGGAAAAATGGAATGGCTAGAGCTGCTTGTCATTTTGTTCAAAGTTTACCATCTGTGGCGACTTGTTGGACCGTGTGAACACAGCCTCCGTCTTTGACTCCTTCAGCCACCTTCTTTAAAAGGTCGGCATTGTGATATTTGTCATATCCAAAAATCAGTTGATATCAAAGTCTTTCATAAAGTTAAAAGTAGGTGTGTTTCTCCTTCAGACAAGAAATGTTTGCTTTTCTTTTGGGTATGCATCTCTATCCCGTGCAAATTTGCATTTACTGGGATAGCAAAGGAATGACCTGCCCTACTCTCCGTTTGATTGGCAATGACTTGTTGCTGTCATTGGTTGGGTTGGATAGGTTTAGATGGACGGACTAAAGGAGTACGAATAACTTACAGGGTAATCGAGGCATGGACACATAATTTGAGGCAGCTAACAACCTGGTTTTATACATTCGAAGAACTTCTATTGGAAAAATTAATTAAAAAATGAACTGCTTGGCAACCAGACCAGGCCTCTAATTGAGACAGGCCTTTATTTGTCAAAATGTGTAGCCACACCGGGCTAGCAAAAAGGACTGGGCTTTTAAGTTTAATGGTATCTAAGCTGAATAAGCTGTTTATGTGACCCATTACAGATTCAAAATACTCTAAAATTCTGAATAATAGAGGAATATTAGTATGCATGTAAACACAGTCACTGTGAGAAGTGCTGTGCTGACTGGTGGGAACATGTAGTCCTTGGGACCTTTTGATGATGATAGTTGGCCTGCCAGTTTTAGGGCGCATTCACACCAGGATAGTCCGGGGGACTCGGTTCGATTGGGCGGGAAACGCCGAAAAATTTCATACCTTCATTTGTTTCGGTTCACTTTCACACTGCACTTTTTAAAGCGGACCAAACCACCTGGACAACATCACACAGTTACAACAGCTGCTCGTTTGGGGGCGGTATTGCCAGAAACGACCACTGACCAGGAAGAAAAAAAACATGAAGAAGAAGAAAACCCGGCTCATCGATTGGCCAGGACTGAAAACGGAAATCCATCCCCTTCCATTCCTTATCCAGCGTGTTGCTCTGTACATGAGACGAATGCAGCAATACCGAAAAAGACGGCAGAGAGCGAGAGACTACGACGTGCTGCTGTGGTTAAACAGATGTAGAGCGAGGTAATGCAAGGATTTAAAAGTTTTCAGATCACATATGTCCAAAAATGATGTGTACGCACTGTGCTCTGTGTCACTTCCTCTCTTTGGTTCACTTCCTCTCTTTGGTTCGCTGGATAGTCCAGGTGCATTTCTCATTGCAAGTGAACCCTGACCCCCAGCTTTCAAGTGGACCAGGGTTCCACGTTTGGTCCGCACCAGAGTTCGAGTGAGCGTTCACACCACTCCAAACGAACTGAACTATCCGTAGAAGCGGACCAGGGTTTGTTTAAAGCGGACCAGATAGTGCGAGTGTGAATGCGCCCATAGAATGCACTGGGGAACGTTTGGCTGCTCTTTAGCCATCTAAGATGAGTAATGCAATTGGATTTCATACGCATTTGTCGAAGTGAATGACTGGAATCACATTTCAGATCAACCAACTCACATGTGGTTTGGATCTAATTTGAAAAAATCTAAATCAATGCGTCTAATTTTGCTCTCTCTCTCTCTCTCTATATATATTTTTTTTACAATCAATCAAGACACAATGTGAGACAGCCAAAAAAAACAAAAAGATTTGTGCTGGCAGTGTGAACAAGGCCACAGATTCTGTTTCTTCTGGAGACACTTTGTTGTAAAGTTTTAAAGAGACTTTTCTGATTGCCGGGTCACTGTGCAGAGGTGAGGCTGAGAACTAATCAAAGTGCAGAGAGCTGATATGTGAGATTCAACAACAAAGTGTGTTTCTACTCTTCAGTATTTCGCTGAGAAGCTCTTTGTACAGTAAAATGTTTAATTAAGAGCTTTCCTTGCCTTTTGGCATAGCTAACCTCATTGTGGACGTTCCCTTCTTTGTTGTCAGTGTGTGGGTGACACTGTTTGTGTCTGTGCAGCCAACGCACGAGGCTGAAAAGCTGCTGGAGAGCACACAATCAAACATTCCTGAGTCATTCTGATCTGTAGAAAAGCCCTTTGTACACAGGCCTTTTCTCCAAAAAGCTAATTAAAAAGGCAAACTTGATGTGTGCTCCTCGGCGCTGTGCACAACATTGATTCTGATTGACTTTAAGAGGAATTATGGCTTCAAGATGTTAAAGCCAGTATGGGAGCTTAGAAAGTTGTTTTGTAGCGAGTTATGTGGAAGTGGCTGTTTCCGCGTGGTACGTTTCCAGCTCTTTGTGTCTCAGAGAGGATGAGGGCCTGGTCTCTCAGTCAGCAGGTGTTGCGGGGCCGCCACCGCCCGACTGCAGCTCCTCTGTATTTTTAACATGTAGGCCGCTGCACCCATTCAGTCTGATGACGAGTGAGCTGCCCCACTGTGATTTAGCACACAGGCTTTATGCAGGGAGGGGGGGGCAGCTCAGCCTACTTTATCAACGTTAATTTCAAAGCCTTGAACTGCTCGCTCAGCGGATTCAGGCGGCGGCGGTGGCGGCAGAGTCGTGTTCCTCCAGCGCTTCTCCTCAGCTGGCCTCCTTTTTCCTGCCACCTCAGCAGTCTGGCTGCCTGCGGACCGGAGCGCCCTCGCCGCTCTCTCGAACATCTCTATGAAGCCGCTCCGGGAGTCGGCAGGCCAAGAACTGATTTTCCACTTCCTGTGCACGTGATTGACAGGCGCCGCTGCCGGAAAGGGCTGACATGTTGGACGCAGCGGACCACAGAATGTTTCTCTCTTTTTTCCCAGCCTGTGTTGGCACTTTGGAGCATCGCCATTTGTTCAGGAGTCGCCGTTGTCAGCCGGCGGAGCAGAACTGATGACTGCGGCCGGCCAAAAACATCCAGTGCTGTTTCTCCCCGGGAGGCGATTTGTTTGTCACGCCGGAGGGTTATTGACAGCAGCGGCTACAGGAACAGAGCACTGAGCTCACACACACACACACACACACACACACACACACACACACACACACACACACACACACACAGAAAGAACATAATGCAAATCATTTTATTTCAACAATACAATCTTACTACCTGCTGGAAACAGCCTAAGATAAAACAAAGTTATATCTGAACAACTCCTGTTAGGTGATGAACCAAATCAAAGCGACTAACTGGACCTGATCAAAACAAATAGTTCCTGTACGTCCCACATAAACATCCATCTGTGAGACAAACATGACATAAAGAATGTGACCGTCTAATCCGAGCCGATGTTAAAAGGCTTCATACGAGCTGAAGAGCGAGTGTAGAGTTAGAAGAGAAAGCTTTTATCTTAAACAAACAGGCTTTCTCTCCATCAGACCTGAGAGGCTCCGTCCATCCTCACTAAACACAAGGAGAAACTTCTTTATGCTGATTGTTCCTTCATTTAACAGGTTTGATGGATACGCTGGAGGACAGTAATGGCCTCAGAATTTACACAAAACACTGACCTCAACTTTTCTGAGAAATTTACTGGACGCAGTGAATTTAATGTCCCTGTTTGCAACAAACTAATGTACCAACTGTAGAGATGTTAGCTGTAGCTAGCTAAAACATACACACTGTGTGTATGTGTGTGTGTGTGTGTGTAGGAGTGTGTGTGTCTCTTCTTTTTCCCTTTGTCTGTAAATGTGCAGGATTTATCTTCAGATGCATCTTTACTTCAATCAGACTGTCCTCAGCACATCTTCTATTTCATAATGAAGTGTGTCACTATTATCTCAAGAGAATGAAAAATATTTTGTATGCTAATTAAAATGTGAAGTTCAGGAATAATGAAATGTATTTCTGCTCTTTTCTAAAGTCCAAAAGATTCATGACGAGACGAGTTGAAACAGGGAAGCACTTGCAATGTGCTGTTCTGCAACGCTCTGAAAATGTCAACTATGAGATGGTGTATCATCTCTAGTCAACAACTCTCTGTACTTCTGTTCTGATTTGCAGCTTTTCTGACCTATTTTGTGGCTGAATATAATTTGTAGCTTCTTAAAATCTGAATGAGGATAGTGATAGGAAAGGCTAATTTATGTAATGTAAAATGCCATAGGCTTGTGCTAATTACGTTAGCACATTATATTTGTTTGGAAAACATGTTTAGTATAAGACAGTTGTTCTGTCTTTGAACCTTGTGAGCTGTAATGGTGCCAGATTTCATAATGTTACCTTTGTTAAATGTTGCTGTTGTCCCTGGCTTCAGTAGAGGAAATCTCCGCTAGCTGCTAGGCTAATTTATACAATATAAAATGACATAGGCTTGTGCTAAAAACATTAGCACGTTGTATTTGTGGGAAAAGTGCTTTGCCTGTGAATGCTGCGAGTTATAGTGAAGCTGATTTGTGTACTTGTGTTTGAAATCATCACTATTAATCCATGTTTAATGTGTGTTTAATGTGTGTTTTGAATCAACTCAACTTTAAAGCACTTCACAGAAACCTTACAGCAGACTTTTGGAGGTGTAACTGCAGAGTGACAGACACACCACCGCACAAGTATAAATGCTCACAACAGCGTAAGCTCTGCATAGAGCTGGTGCACAAGTTTAAATTGGCCTTAAGACAACAGCAGAGGTAGTAACACAGCTGAATTGTCATCTGGGTACATTTACATGAGATGCTGAAGCTGTTTTTTTTTTTTTTTTACAAGTTTTGCTTCCAGGACACTGGCATGCTGTCTGATATCACTCAGTAGGGCAGAGTGATGTTGGTGTTACTGCAGATTTCTGAAGCTTATGTTTGTACCCGAGATCAGGTGACATATGGTTGCTGTTGTGGTTGGAGGTCATTGCTGCACGGTTACTGTGCGGTGTCCTTACCCCTGATTTTATTGTCCTGTTAACACCCTGCTAGCATCCAACCTGCCAGCTTCAGGTCTGCAGAGTCCATCAGCCTTCAGAGGAGCCATAGTAATAATCACCCACAGCAGCAGCCACTTCAGGCTGCACATTCGTCTTTCCCTCCACAGTCACCAGCTTTGTTGTATTTCAATTTCCTTTCAAGCGATTCCCACTTCACCTGTACACTTAGCTCACATGCATATGGAGGAATGGAGAGAGAGAGAGAGGGGGAGGTGGAGAGAGGTAGAGAAGGACAGAGGGAGAGATTTCTTTTGAAGCAGGAGCTTGTCAGGAGAGCCATCGCTAGTTTCATTGCTGTCTCCATAACAGCGAGTCACTGGGGTCTGTTTTACACTTCAGGAGACATCAAGCAAGTTGACGGAGGAGGCGAGTGGTGGGCACTTCACCGTCTCCTGCTCACTCTGATTTATCTGTTTGTTCAGCAGGAAGCCAGACGTAGGCCTCCCACCATCACAGGGTTTTATCACAGCGAGTTGGTCCAGAGGCTCGCTGGAAGCTCACTGGTTTAACAAGTGAATCTCTCTTTTTTTTCCCTCTCTTATTGTTGTGGAGAATTTAACTCTATCTGCTGCCTCCTTCCTGGGAAATCTGTGCAAATGATGTGACTCTGCCAGGTCACAGTCACTTCATTATACTGTGGGGTTTTTGGTGCCTGAGTCTCAGCAGGGTGATTTCCATGAAAGCTGCCGTGGATATTCATAGTAGTCAGAGGATGAAAGTTTGATGGCCTCCTGACGTTTTCTTTGATGCCATCATTAGATTTAAATTCCCACTTGTACTCTGAACATCGTGTGATCTAATATGGCATCACAGACAGCAGATTCACCCTCCCCAGAGGATCACCCTCTTCCATTGCGGGCACTTTTTAACCCTCAGGTTGTAAGACGTTGTATGTGCATTGTTGGGGGTGTGATTGCCATTAAATCTGACAGACTACATTCCCAAGGGACTGTTTCTTAGAGGAGCTTTGAAATCCACTCCACTTCAATTATCAGCTCTGCTAGTCGATTTGATATTTCAATTATTTTGGTGCCTTGTCATCAAAAGCTTCATCCATCCCAAACAAAGAAATGATAAAGATATTTGTAATAAATAAATGAAATAAAGTCTAAAAGGTCCTGACACACCAAGCTGACAATCAGCCTTTGGTCAGTGTTGGCTGTCACCCTAGTCTGTGCTGTATGTCCCACACTGTTGCCCTTCGTCGGCCGCAATTGGCTTTTTTGGCTGATCAGCATGTTGAATCGGTGACAGCGGAGCCTGTAGGTCAATAAAATCACTCTGATTGGCAGTTCAGCTCAGCACACAAGAAGAGAAACTTCAGTGAGTTGAGTAAACGACGAGCTAAAGTCTAGAGGGAGTGAGACCAAAACAAACTTGTTCCATAAGGTCAGATTATTTTTCTCATTAGCAGAAATGTTTCCTGATGGTTTGTGTTATTGTTAGCCGGTGCATGGTAAATATGTTCTGTGCTTTCAATATGGGATTGTGTTGTGAATTTGCTAACTGGCTAACTAACGTCAAAACGGTCTTCCAGTTTCCCTTTTTGGTTGACCAATACAGATGGCTGCCATCTCCTGATGTGGAGAGTTATTTCCTCTTCAGAGAGCCTGATTTTCTACATCGACATATCAGAGGGGTTCACGTCTTTCTAAACCAAACCCATTTTGCATTTGTAACTTGAGTACTGATAAGGCTCAGAGTAATGTATACTGTTTAAACTGTCCAATTTTTTATTCCTCTTGGGGTGTCCAGGTGGTAGACTTTTACTGTGTCTACATATTGGTTGTCACTTCTACCAATGTGTCCTTCCACACTGACTCAGATCAGACATTTCAATCACACAGTCTCCCTCCTTTTAAGCATTAATAATATGTTAACTATATGTGACTATACGGGACCTCAGAATGGTGTATCTACTCTTTGCAGATGATGTGGCTCTGTTGGCTTCATCACACCGTGACGTCCAGCATGCACTGGGCTGGTTTGTAGCCGAGTGTGAAGTGGTCGGCATGAAAGTCAGCACCTCCAAGTCTGAAGTCATGGTTCTTTGTTGGAAAACTGGATTGCATCTTTGGGCTGGGAGAGAGTTACTGCCCCAATTGAAGATGTTCAAGTATCTCGGGTCTGATTGATTGTCGGTTTGGTGCGGCGTCAGCAGTGATGCCAGTGCTGTGCCAGATTCTTGTAATGAAGAGGGAGCTGAGCTGGAGGGCAAATCTTTTGATTTACTGGTCCATCTGAGCTCTGTCCCCCACCTAAATGAGTTTCTTCCACATGGTGTTAGGCTCAGCCTTGGAGATAGGGTGAGGAGCTCAGACATCTAGAGGGATTGGAGTAGAGCTGCTGCTCCTTCATGTTGAATGGGGCCAGTTTATGGGGCTTGGGTATCCAATCAGGATGCCTCTTGGGTGCCTCCTGTAAGACTTTTTCCTGGCACATCCAGCTGGTAGGAGGCCTGGGGGATAACCCAGAACACGCTGAAGGTATTATATATCTGGTCTGGGAATGCTTGGGATTCTCCAGGACGAGCTGGAAAGCGTTGCTGAGGAAAGAGAGGTCTGGAGTAAATTGCTCAGCTTGCTGCCTGGCGACCCGGCCCTGGATAAGCAGAGGTAAATGGATGGATGGATATGTATGACGATAATTCAGGGGGAAGAGTAAAAAAAATCTCGTCACATATCCTGAGTGACTTCCTGCTGGAGACAGTTGGCTCATTTCAGTCCTCTCAGCACCTCAGCAGTGGTGGTGCTGAAAGAAAAGCTCCCTGTTAGTGCTGATTTTATGTTTTGCAGGTCAGAACACGTGTGTGGTTCTGTTACTGTTTCTGGTTAAAGACTGAGTGAAACAACATGAAAGTCACAATAAAACAGGCGTGGTGTAATTTCTCCTTTAAAGACAGGGGGTTGCTGCTCAGTTCTGACCTTGTAAACAGGTTAGTTTCTAATGAACTGAGGAAAAGTGTTCAAACCTGCAATAACTTGCTGAGAATCAGAGACTGAACTCAGTCAGGTGTTGAGGCTGAACAGTCAGAAAGTCACTAGCTGTTGTGCTGTTGAACATCTGCTGTAAGTGTGATCAGTTCATTAATCAATTATGTAATGAGACCAGGCGAAAACATTGAGATCATTAATGATCTTTGCCACTCTGTTGAAAAGTGAAAGATTTTTAGATGTGTGACGCCAGGGCCACGCTGTCTACGTCAGCAGCACGTGTGTATCACAGAACCTCTTGTATTTTTTTTCACCGTCCATGTTAACACATAGAGCAGCCACACTACCCATGTGGGCGGCACAGGCTCAGGTGCTGTTCAGCTGTGAAATACCTAGAGTGGAAGTCTCACCTACTTTTTTCCGCTTGACGTTTAGGGCAAAAATAGACAGTGAAAATAATTGATAATCATATTGACATCATACATTGACATCATTTTTAATTTTGGAAAACTCACAGCAGCACGCAGCTCTGCAGCAGCAACGCTGTCTGTGTGAACGTGCGAGCCCCAGCAGTGCAGTGAGGTAGCTGTCACGTGCTGCTCACACAGGTAGTGCGTACATTATGTACAACATTTGTTTTATGCAACATTCAAAATTACTGTGTTTCAGTGTGAAGACGGCACGTTCAAATGTACAGTTTTACACAACCCTTGAACTTTTCAACCAATTTTAACTCAGTAAATCACTGAGAGGAGCTTTCTGTGCTGGTGGCAGGAGAGGAAGTGTGTGGGTGAATGCTGCAGCTCGAGGTTTACTCACATGCTGCTAACATGTAGCCTCTGATGTGAATACAGTGGTAGTCTTCATCATACAGTAGTATGGTTTCGTCTGTGGTGTAGTGGAAGGTATATGCAGATATAGCAGGTATACCCACCTCTTTTTCTGGCCATTTACACTCCACCCACCATCAGCCAAAAAGACATTGCAATATATGAGAGAGTATATCTACCTAGTACTACACCCACCTCATCATCTACAACTACACCACTGGGTTTAGTTTTAGCATATCGTCTCTCTTCTGTTTTTTACTGTTGACGCTCTGAGGTATTATCAGAACTATCAGAAACACGAGGGGAGTTTGAATTATAAAAATCTGTATACAAGCTCTCATTGACTCTGATCCCTGACCTCGGCCTCAGCCTTAAACATGTTTTTACCCCCACACCCTGATCACGTGATCGCCTCTGCATATAAGAGGGTTGACTCAACCACTTTTAATTACTCACACAACCAGACGGCGAGCGTCGACAAGCCCCGCCGCTGTTCCACAACTTGTCAATCGAATCCCAGAGGTAAACGCCATCTTATTTTTTTTTTTCCACTGGAGAACATCCTCGGGGCCAGCAGATAACACCGTGGCTGCTTTCCTGCTGCTAGGAAACACACGTTACACCCCGAGGATTTACAGTTGATCAGCACCTCTACACCCTGTGAACACACACACACACACACACACACACACACACACACACACACGCACACACACACATACACACACGATTCTTCGCCATCCACCCCGGGGACTCATCTTGTCGTTTTCATCTTTTCAGGGATTGTAAAGGAGTTGAGAAGCTCAGGTGACTGCAGCTGTTTTTCCTCCCAGCCCGTCGCCTGCTAATTAGACGGAGGAGTTATTAATTAAATTAGGAGCTGACGTGCTGATTGGCTGTCGCAGGATTTAACTCTCAGCGGACATCGCACTTCATCTGGCACATCAATGAACTTGACAAAATGAAACTTCAATAGGTGTGTGATTGTGTGCGTGTGTTTGTGTGTGATGTTAGTAATTGGGAGTGTTGAACGTTGCCGTTGTTGCCAGGTCATGTGACTCCATCACCTGCAGCAGCTTCCTCCAACAGCAGCACAGAGAGAGGAGGAAACAGAGCATTGAGGTGCGTGTTGTTGAGTCTGACCTTTGAATGTGTGGCTGCAGGCGGGCGGAGGACAGAACATTATATAGCTTTGTTTGATTCAAGTCTGTTGGCAGGGAATGTGACTCTCACTCAGACAACAGAGGGAAGTTTTAGTCATGGTGGCTGCATCAAGGGATGGAAATGCTGGTTCCAAAAACAATGGACTAGTTCACGTGCCTTTCCTCCTTTATTTTTCAAGGTAACGTGTCATTTGAATTGACTCGACAATGTTTGAACTTGTTTTTCAGACCCAGTGGGCACAATTTGCATAAAAATGTGAGCTTTTTCAGTTGCAATCTGAACTGATTTGTTCATTATACTCCCTCACATATCCACATGAACTGGCTTCATCAGTACGGGTAGCTGCATTGTCTGAATTGCCATTAGCACTAGCGCTGGAGGTGTTGAGTCAAAGTCTGTTCCCCCGTCTAACAGTGTTTGCCTCCTGGTGAAATGCAACGCTCCCCCCTTTGTGGTTATCTGCAGGAAAAGGGGAAGCGCATATCGACTGGGAAACTGTCTTTGACACACCAGCGGCATGTTGGGTGCTGTAAATCCTCAGGTGCTATAAAACAGTACGTGATAAAACGACCATCATCGTCTGTTGTGAGAGTAAAGATGCTGACGTTTGTTAGTTGCAAACAGATAAGTGCACTTTCATGCACAACACTTCCCATCAGCCTCAGCTTTGCCTTGTGTTTGTGCCAATAAGCAAATGTTAGCATGCTAATGTGATGCCCGCTGATGTGTGATTGTGATTTTTGTGTTTTGTGTGATGCATTTACCTTTCTTTTGGACATAATTTAATTTTTATATGACAAAACAGGGGTTTGGATTAAGAAAGCGCACATGCTGTAGCCCTTTTTGGACAGTAGGTGGCGGCGTGAGACAGATTTTCCCCTAGAACGCATACACTGCTGTGTTTTCCTCATAACGGTGAAGAGTTCAGCCAAAGCAAGTCACGTCTCCCAGCCTCACCATTTCTTTTCTTTATTTCAGGTTCATTTAAGTTTGTTCATCAATTCTGAGGGCTGATTTTGGCTTCAGTTAGAGAGGAAATGACCAGAGAAAGAGTTTGTTTAACTTTTACAAAGTAATGCTGCTAAAAGTAACAAAAATGGCGGTGCCACACGTGTTCAACCAGCAGTTAAATGTAAACTTGGGCCACACATCTCCACTGTTTTTGTTTACGTTCTGGCTCCCCATGAACTACTGCAAATATTTAAAGTATAAGAAAGTGTTTTGGATTGTTGGTTGTGTAGAAAACTTTAAGCATAGCATTTTGTCAATATGTTTGTTTACCAATTGCTTTACTGTGATTTGCAAGTCCAAATGATACTAGAAAATGTGTGTGTGTGTGTGTGTGTGTGTGTGTGTGTGTGTGTGTGTGTGTGTGTGTGTGTGTGTGTATTATAACTAAAACGTATTTGGAGAGTTAAATACAGGGATACACTAGAATTACCTTCCTGTGGTTATATGCTTCCGCACACCAGTCAAGTTTCTCTTAAATCCATGTCTGTGAAAACATGGATGATTCAGTGAAGTTGACCTTTGACCTTTTATAAATATTGCCATCACTTTATGATTTTATCCTATTAGACATTTGTGTGAAGTTTTATCATAATTGGCACGTGAATTCTGAAGTTATGGCAGTAAAACGTATTTTGTGAGGTCACAGTGACCTTGACCTTTTACCACAAAATCCTTATCACTTTATTCTTCAGTCCAAGTGGACGTTTGTGCTAAATTTAAAGAAATTTCTATAAAGGGAGATATAGTGTTCATGAGAAAGACACACATGCAAGGTCACACTGACCTTGACCTTGACCTTTGACCTGTGAAATCCAATCAGTTTAATTTAGAGTCCAAGTGAATGTTTGTGTCAAATTTGAAGAAATTTCCATAAAGTGTTGTTGAGATATAGTGTTCATGAGAATGAGACACATGCAGGGTCACAGTGACCTTGACCTTTGACCAGTGAAATCCAATCAGTTTAGTTTAGAGTCCAAGTGAATGTTTGTGCCAAGTGTGAGTAAATTTCCTCAAGGTATTCTTTAGGTATCATGTTCACAAGAATGAGACAAATGGGGTCACAGTGACCTTGACCTTTGACCCATGACCACCAAAAACATATCAGTTCATCGTCGAGTCCAAGTGGACATTTTGGCCAAATTTGAATAAACTCCCTTGAGTCCTTCTTGAGATATCGTGTTCACAAGGATGGGGCAGACGGACAGGCATCCTGAAAACATAATGCCTCCAGTCACAGCTACTGTGGCGTAAGGGAGGCATAAAAAATGGTACTCAAAAAATGTATGTTGATTGTATGTGTTGTATGAACTTGGAAAATCTGTCTAGAGAGACAAAAATGTGCATTAACAGGAAATACTGAGGTTGAAATTGTGCTATGTGAATAAGTAAAATGGTTGAGAGTTTAGCTGAAGCAAGCTGCATCTCCCTGTCTCATCATTTCTTTTCTGTTTGTCAGGATACATATTGTTTATGGATGCTGCAGCCTGGTACCTGTAACACTGACATGCTAAACGAAGATGAAAAACAGTATACCTGCTAAACATCAGCATGCCGACATTAGCATTTCACTCAAAGCACTGTTGTGTCTCCGTGCAGTCTCTGAGGACACCTGAGGACTCTTGACTGTTTAATTTTTATTGACTTCAACTCTGGCACTGATTTTTAGAGCTCTGCTGGTTTTACAGACTGGTACACACCACAGTGAGCACAATGTCACTGACTGTAAAAACAGTCGCTGCTTTGATGAGTTCAGGTTTGTGTAAAAGTCTGAAACTGACAGATTGACAGTCACAGTATTAAAAACACGAAACAATTGATATTCTCTGCAACAGGGAGATATTTTGTTTTCAGAAGCACCTCAAGGATTTCTTTGATATTAATTCTTGGAGAGAATTTCATGAAGCACAGGGTCGTAGATTTTATATTTTTTAAACCTGAACTTTGTCTCTACTGTTGTAAGACCTGATTACAGCACGTAGCAGAGGACTGCAGATTTCCTGGACATGCTTCTGTAAAAGAGCAATGAAAGTGAAATCTTTTACAACAACAACAGGGTCAAACACACACAGGCTTTGAGTGTTCAACACCAGTTCATTTAGTCAGTAAATGGTAATATAACAGATATGAATAGTCACAGCAACCACACTAATAAGACCCCAGTTGTTGAAGGAGAAAGCAACAAGCTCTTTAAGATTCTGGAACATTTGGGACTTGAGGGTAAAATATCAGCAGAGCAAAGCAGCAGAGTCAAATTAAGAAAAAAATAGAAAAAGTAAAAAGCAGACCTTGTGAACAAAGAGCACACTGAGCTTGTTTGTTGTGTGATGTTTCATCCAGCTGAAAGTCAAACAGCCGTCTGTACAGAGTGAAAAGAGCTGGAGGTAAACAGAGCAGAGAAAAGAAAATCCTGTGTGTTCTTTGAAAGACCCCCTGATCTGTGTGTGGGGAGAAGATGCAGGCGGCGACTCTGACAAAGTCACCGTATTCACAGATAATTTAGCAGTGAGCGCTGACACCGGGCGCCGGCTCTTGAGAAGAAGAAGTGGAGCGTGGAGAGGCTGAAGGTTCCTGTTTATTTACAGTCACACACACTGTGTTTGTCTCCCTGCTGAAGAGGAGGGCCGGCCAGGGCCAAGTCTCTGTAGTGCTGTCGACTCCCCAAATTTCCCCTCATGACAGTCTCTTAGTCAGAACAGCTCCCAGCGTGGAGAGCCTCTCTTCTACGTGTTGGCGATGACAAACTGGATGAACCCTCACCTCGCCAGCTCTCTGTCTGCTCCCACTTATCATGTTGTCAATGCAGAGCACCGCCACCGCTGTCTCCGCCCACTGACAACAACACACTCAGGCTTGTTTTATACATATATATCAACACCTTCTGACTCTCAACTCAAAGACATGCCCCCCCCCCTCGCTCCCTATGATTGGCTACTGCTCATTGCATTTGCTGGTTGGATTAGTTTAGACCAGTGACCTGGTCTGGCCACATGTTCCAGTCACTAGTTCTGGGTCCACACAGTTTAATATATTCAGCATCATACTTGCATTTGGCCGTATCGTCGAGCTAGTTTGCTGTCTCTGTTAAGTAGCTATCCATTATTTACTCACTCTACGGCAGGAAACAAGACTTCAAAACAAAAGCTCTGGGCTGAAAGTTCACTGTACTTCTGAAAGAAAGTGTGTTTTTTAAAAACTCGATATGTTTGCAAGTCATTTGAGGTCCATTTAGAATGGACCAGCAATCCACTTTTAGACCACGTCCCGCCAATTCTGATCCACTGGTTTAGGCAACAGGATTGGGATTCGTCAGAGCGTCAGGGTAAGCCAATCAGAGGCAGAGTAAGGCTTCTTTCATTTTCCTAGGCTTGTTACATGCATAGTGGCTTTTTAAAATATAACGTATGCATTCACAGGAAATGCCTCCATGAATCGCCACCTTAACGTGGTGGAGAGGTTTGCATGTCCTCGTGATCCTGGGATCTGTGTTGTCCGGGGCTAATAACCCCTGGTAGGGTCTCCCAAGGCAAAGTGGTCAAAGGGGAGGGGCCAGACTAACAGCGCTTCAAAAAGACCTCGAAGACACAACAAATTTGGGGAAAGAGTACATTGCCCGGTATGGGGACACCCAGGACCCCTCTGTTGCCAGGAAGCATCTGGTGGCTGGGTCTTGGGCCATGGGGCCCGGTTGGGCTCAGCCCTAATGAATAACATGGGAAGGTAGGTTTCAGCACCAAGACTACTTGGTAAGGTCCAGAATCATGAATGTAGAGCCAAGCCATGATGTTTTTCTAAACCTATCCACATGCCTTTGTTGCACAAGAAAATAAACATAAATACAAGGTGTTTTACTGATGTTGTAAGATTATTTTGAAAAAGACTGTATGTATCTACGGCGGCACGGTGATGTGGTGGTTAGCGCTGTCGCCTCACAGCAAGAGGTTCGATCCCGGGTGTCGGAGCCCTTCTGTGCGGAGTTTGCATGTTCTCCCTGTGTCAGCGTGGGTGTTCTCCGGGTGCTCCAGCTTCCTCCCACAGTCCAAAGACATGCAGGTTAATTGGTGACTCTAAATTGTCCGTAGGTGTGAATGTGAGTGTGAATGGTTGTCTGTCTCTATGTGTCAGCCCTGTGATAGTCTGGCGACTTGTCCAGGGTGTACCCTGCCTCTCGCCCAATGTCAGCTGGGATAAGCTCCAGCCCCCCCGCGACCCTCAAGAGGATAAGTGGTTAGAAAATGGATGGATGGATGTATCTAATAAGCTAAAATTGTACATTTCCTGTGAAAACAGAAGTGCATTTTGAAAAGACACAATCCATGGACCAGGCGTACATTCACATGCTGTCTCAGAACGTCAACGAACAACATGGATGTAAACTGTAAGAGAGTCTAGTTTATTATTGTTGTTATGTTTTCATTCTGGTGTCAAGGTCCTGCTTTCCTCCCCAAACACTTCCTTCTGAATCCTACACAGAACTTAAATGTAGCATTAGGTTATCTGAAAGAGATGGTGTCTTTGAGCATAATCCAGGCAGCCATTACTCCACACACGCTGTCCAGCCACAACAACGTAATTAGGAAAGCAGTTTAGTAACATCCAAACATAATTTCTAGGAGGCAGGGTTGATATATAGTGTAGGATGATGTGGGCTGTAAATGTGTGCTGCTGCTGCTGCTGGGCGTTGCTGCTCTGAGCTCTTTAATGTTCAGCTGCTGTCTGTGAGTCATTTCTTAAAGTTATTCCTGTTTAAATTAACTTTGGGCTTTACTTCCATGGCTCGGACATTGTTCCTGTGTGTAATAACACCATTGTTCTCATTAGGTTAATTGCTGAGATGTGGAACACAGTCGCTTTGCAGAGACCCATTTTACCCTCAGCCACACTGTCAACAGTCTGCAGGGCACCAGTATAAGTAGCCACTGGCCTATTAGCCTGATCTTTTTATTCATGACTGTTTTAGAAGGTTAGCTCTGCATGCAGGGCTTTCACAAATGATAGAGACTGTGCACAGAACCAGCGAAAAAAGGAACCAGAATTTATCCTTCAACCAGTGATGAAGGAATAGGACATTTATATAAGACATATCTGACCTCTTGTGTTTCTCTTACAGGGTAACATGATGATGTTAATAGTGTCAGAGCAGTAAATATTTAGGATACAAAATGTTATAGTGTATTATAGTGAGCTTCATTAACTCAGAATGATCCACTTATATCTACATAGGGAGCAGGTCCTCGTTCACTAGATCACCATATTGCACCGCCATGTTTCTACAGTAGCCCAGAGTGGACAAACCAAGCACTGGCTCCAGAGAGGGACATTCATGTTTTTGTGTTCTCTGCTGTAGTTGGCAGCCCCTCTGCAATAAGCAGCGTTAAAAACCCCCACAAATTTTTTAATGTGAAACTGCTTTACTCAGTGTTTTTATCGATTTAAATTATGTTGTCTGTTTGTTTTGGAGCGGAAGATGCCTCTGTGGATAATTTAGCTGGGTAAAAACCTCCTGAAAAACAAATACAGAAGGAATTCTAACCAGGAGAAGATTCAACTGGTTTCAATCCTGCATTCCTCACTACTAGACGCCACTAAATCCCCCTAAATCTTTTTTCAATGTGAGCAACTAAATGTTATGATGGACACAGTTAGGAGTGGGGCAGTGCAAGCTGACTAATGGCTGCTTTGAATTTGTCGGCCCATCAGTCCTTTTAATAAACCCACAGAGACGAGAGGAAGAATGAGCGACAGTGGGAAGGAAATAACAGCAAGAAGCTGAGTTTCTGGTAAGTTAGATAGTGATCAAAAACTAACTTCAGCTGTTCTTCTACAGATGATGCAGCTGTAGCTTCATGTCTCTGTGCTACTAACATTTGCCTGATGGGGCCCTGTGACATTTGTGACCACCAACAGTGCTGTGGAACTGTGTTTTTATGAACTGGTTCCCAGTTAGTTTGTATCTTCAACACACAAACACGACATTCCTGCCAACACTTCCGCTCACAAACATTTGGTGGCGATAACTTGCCAAGAAAAACAGTCATGTTATCAAAATTAATCATTTTTCATTTGACTAATTGTTTCAGCACAAGTTATTTTTTCATTAATCAAATAACCATGTGTTCCTGTGTCCCCCCCTGATCTTAACTAACCTGATACCAAATCAAGTCTCAGGAACAGATTGATTGATTGATTGGAAGATAAATCACACAGACTGCTCAAATCTGTGCAGTTTATCCAGCACACTGACAGATTTCTGTGCCGCAGATAAAAAATGTATCTCGGTTATTTTTGGCTGCCGTTTAGAGTCCAATTAAAAGAAAATTAAATCAACGTGAATTGTGATTTTGGGGGTTTTCAGGTGCGCCTGAGCCGAACGTAAAAGTCTGAGGAACACACACACACACACAAAAAAAACTTTTATTAATCACAAAACTCAGCATGATGCCAAGACATAAAGACATCAGATGGTTGGAAACGATCCCAGCCGACACAACGCAGAGAGGAAAACCTGCCTGGATCTACTCCCACTTTCCTCCTCCTTTATTTGTCTCAAACATCTCAAAGTCAAAGAAATCCTCACAAGGTTAAATCGTTGTGGAACAGCTCAAATTATATTTCTGAGGGAAGGAGCGAGACAGAAAAGCTCTGAGGGCACTTTGCTTTCATTTGATTGGGCGACACTTTTAATTTTTTATTCTGTGGCAGCAAGACGAGCGTCCACTAATCACCTCCATGTCCATCAAATCAAGCTCCCCCTCTCCCTCCCCCGTCTCCCTCCACAGGATTGAGTTTCAGGGGGAAACTGTTGACCTCTCCACCTTCTTCCAGGTGAGAAAAAGGAGGGATTTTCTTTCTTTTCAGTCTCCCTCCGTCTCTTTCATCACCCTGGTTGTAATTAGCCGGAGCTGAGATTTTTTCCTTTTGTCGGCTCCATGAAAGGTGGATAAGCGTCCTTTGTGCCTCCTCACACCTTTTTTATTTCCTTTTAACAAGCTTTTTTTAAGAGAAGAAACTCCAAGCCAGCCGCCGTCTCAGAAGCGAGCTGATAACCAAGGGGGAGTTTCTACTTCTCTCTTTTGCCGGCGTCTTTATCTCCCAGGACACAATTAGCTGCTCTATCGCTCATCACCATGCTGGTATTTTTCTCTCTCGGTTTTTTTCCCCTTGCATTTAAAAGCAGCCGTCCTTTGTCGAGGCTCACTCTTGAAAAGTTGCAGTGGAGGAAACACAACTGTGTGTGAAGAGATAAAATGGTCTCAAACCGCTTTGTTCAAAACAGAAACAGCAGCATCCTGAATTTATCCATTTAAAGAAGATGTCACAAAAGCACAAAGACGAAAGTTTGTTCTTCTTTTAGTTGAAAGTTTTAAAGCTCTCCTTAGTTTTCTTCCTTCACCTGAAGCACTGAAGGCTTTTTCATTTAACTTGGTATCTTAGCATCCTCTGGTCATTTGAAGTTTCCCAAACAGCTGCCGGACTCCTCACATGATTGATTTTTGCTCATTAACCCGACTAATTAAAGAATTACAGGATTCATGTTCTCCCAAATGTCTACAAAGGGCCGATGAATTCCCTCTAGAGGAAATGAGGACACAGATTCAGGGCTGGAAATGTCTCTGTTCAGCCTGTTCTCATGAACTGCTCATACGTTTTCCTACAAGAAGTAATGCACCCAGATTCGTACATATTCCACGTGTGCGTGAGCCAGTTTTTCATGCATAACCCATGTATTTTGGATGGCTGTGATCACATGACCGATGAAGTAAACAAGAAAGCAGTCCCGAGTGGTCTTGTACAGAGGCAGGTTTGGGTGGTGAATGGTTGCAAAACCACAGACTTTCCTTTAGGACTTTCCCCTGGAGATGTGTGTTTGGAACCATGTAAATTCTGAGTCACTTAAGGTCCTCACCATGTTTCTTGTGTCCTTAACCAAACCACAGTAACAATACTCGCATAAACCTAACCTCCATAATTAATACTATATTTGTGAACCTTTACCTTAAGGACATAACATCATCCATGTGGTGCAAATTTGTGGGATATCATATGAACTCTTATGTGTGCACGTTTTCGTAGAATATCTTATGAACAGTTGAATACAGGAAACCATGCTCTGTTACTCAGAATGGAGTAATACATATGCTCAATTTCAAAGTAAATCAATTTTGATTATTATTTAAATGAAGCATCCGGTTTTTATCAGAATGTCATTAAACATGCTTACGTGGAACAAATGTTGTAGAAAAGGTTTTTCTATATCAGATCCCATAAACCTGCAGGACTGTTACATGAACCAGGACAATTCTGTGTTTCTATGTTACTCTTGTTGAGGCCAACTCAACTAAAGGGGCCCTCTGTGGGTCCCATATAGACAGTAAAGGGTGCCCTGTGCGTCTCATTTCTTATACAGACGCTGAAGGGTGCCTCGGTGCATCTCATACAGATGCTAAAGGCTGCCTCAGTGTGTTTTATGTAGACACTACGGGTGCCTGGGTGCATCTCATACAAAAGGTTGAAGGGTGCCTCAGTGCGTCTCATACAGATGCTAAAGGATACTTTGATACATCTCATAGAGATGCTAAAGGATGCCTCAGCACATATCATACAGACACTGAAGGGTACCTTGGTGTGTCTCATACAGTTGCAAGAGGGTACCTTGGTGTGTCTTATATAGACGCTAAGGGATGCCCCATTGCATCTCATATGGACACTAAGGGGTGCCTCAGTTTATCTCATGAAGGGTGCCTCCGTAGATTTCATGCAGACTATAAAGGGTGCCTCAGTGCATCTCATACAGACGTTAAAAGGGTGCATCGGTGTGTCACAAACAGACCCTAAAGGGTGCCTCGGTGTGTCTTATATAGACGCTACAGGTGCCTGGGTGCATCTCATATAAAGGTTGAAGGGTGCCTCAGTGCATTTCATACAGATGCTAAGGAGTGCCTCAGTGTGTCTCATACAGATGCAAAAGGGTACCTTGGTGTGTCTCATATAGACACTAAAGGGTGCCTCAGTTCATCTTATACAGATACTGAAGGGTGCCTCAGTGCATGTAATACAGACCCTAAAGAGTGCTTCAACGCATCTCATATAGACACTAAAGGGTGCCTTGGTGTGTCTCATATAGACACTAAGGTATGCCCTATTGCGTCTCATATGGACACTGAGGGGTGCCTCAGTTTATCTCATGACGGGTGCCTCAGTGGATTTCATACATCGGTGTGTCACAAGTAGACCCTAAAGGGTGCCTCGGTGCCTCTCATATATATGCGAAAGGGTACCTTGGTGTGTCTCATACAGACGCTAAAGGATGCCTCTGTGCATTACTATTAGACGTGTTAGAAATGAGAGTGGTCTGCCTTCTAAAGTATCATCTCTTAGCTACATGGCAGCCATTAATAACTTGTGTTGAGAAAATTGATATTTTAAAGATGACTCTGTTCCTTCTCTCGCTTCTTTAACATTTCTGATTCAGTATTTGATGTCTAAATGGAGCCCGTATTTTGCTTATGTGTTTGTTTGTGTTTCTCCTCCATTTCATGTGTTTTCAGGATTTGCAGAGAAGATGTTTTGATGATGGAGTGATGGGAGTGATCTTTGGCCTCTCTTCTGTTTATCCTGTTTTCTCTTTTCATGTGTCTTTAACGATGTAAACAAACATTCAGCCGATGCTCTTCACTTCATCTGCAGCCACAGAGCAAACCGGGCAATTAAAACTGGAGCTGTGGAGCTGAACCGGCTTCATACACATTAGGACAACATGATGAGGAGCCTGTACGTGCATCAGGTAACACCAAATAATAAATGAAACTATTAGTAGAGCGCTCAGTAAATGAAACGAACTGTTTAAACTACGCTTTAACAAGCCGAGTCTCTTCTGGGTTTGTTCATCTGCAGCTCATTTACAATTAAGAGATCTCTTCAACATGTAGAGCCGATGCCTTCAATGTGAGGTTCAAAGTGAACAGTGAGGGTTGAATATTAAGACCTGAGATTGAATTCTTTCCCAAAAAACGGCCTTTTTCCCAGAATAAACACCTGCAAGGTCACAGGATCTTTTCATGGTGGTATCAATATTTCAGCTGCGGCCTTACATTCTTGGTACTTTTCATTCCGAAATGGCAGCTTGCAGTCCTTTTGTGTGGCTTCATTTTAATTAGATTTTTTGGAATAAATGTGAATAAAGCGGAGAGCGGAATCTGTGGCTCTGCAAACAGAGGTCTGGACTGAAAAGCAGGTGGAGTGAAAGTGCACTTGTTGAAAAGTTCAAAGCAGCAGCAGTCAGTCAGTCAGTAAAACAGATTTCAAACTGGAGCAGCCAGAAAGGCATCAAAACATGAACAGGGACTGGGGAGCATAGCAATGGAGGTACAACAGATAGTCTGTGATGAACAGTTCATACCCGGGGACTAACAACAAGATGAGGAGCAGGTGTGCAGGTGAGTGTGGTAATCAGGTGATGAGGAGTGGCAGGAACTCACTGAGGATAACGACTGAAGTGACAGCAGAATTAGGCCTTGTTCACACTGCCAGCTCAAATCTGGTTTTTGGCAAATCCAGATTGATTTTAGAAAGTCTGCACAGCAGCAGTGAGGGGGCTACTCATAGGCAGGTGCCCTCAGCAGATGGGGATTCAGTGCCTTGCTCAGGTGCACCTTGGTGGTGCCCAGGGGGTGAGCTAATGCCTCTCCAGCTACCAGTCTACACTTCATCTTTGGTCTTTACGGGGGACTTAAACTGGTGACCCTCTGGATCCAAAGCCAAGCCCTCCTTTGAGGGCCTGTATTTTGAAATTCCCATTGCCTGCCTGTGTCACTGTCAAACAGCGCCAGGCAGCCAAGAAAAGACTACAAGGAAATTTAAGGCTCATTTACACTCCCTTTACATTCGACAATAGATATGTCCATTTCAAACACTGTAAATAGTCAGGTTTCCATCCGAATGTCTCAAAATTTTTGAGCGAATTTAGTGAAAATGCACAAAAAGAAAATGCGACTTTATGCCCGTTTCCATTTGTTATTATTTTGCGATTATTGAGAGGAGAGTGCGCCATGAGATGATGTCATCAGAGAGCGTCTCTCTGCCACAGAACAAACAACACACTCGGCTGACAGTCAACAACTGATCATGGACAGATTCCTGATCGACCTGTCGGTGTTTGGAAGAACTCTGGTCACCATTTTGTCAGCATTCACCGCGTACCGAGCCATCCTGAAGAAGAGACGACAAGGAAGAATTTTAATGTTAAGAGTACTGTCGGAAATAGCTGGAAGGAGACCACCGCGTACCACCAACGTATACGTGTGATGTGGTATCCGGTCCAGTCATCGTTTATCCGCAAAACCTGTTTGCATCGCAAAAAGTCGTACTTTCCTTTTAATCCACCCCCTCCGAGCGTAAAAACTTTTTTGCAAATTTTCGGCCTTTTTTCGAATTTCTAGCGTTTCCATTCATGTTTATTTTCGCTATTTTTGAAAATTCGAATAAGAATAGGTGGATGGAAACCCTATTAGTATCCCTGCTCTCATACCACCATGCGTCTATTAACTCTGTGTCCTAGCAGTCTTCCTCAACACACATACTTTACACATTGCCCATCGAGGGCTGGATATCATCAGCTGGTCGTCTTTGAGCCACCATTGTACAGATATGAAAAGTCACCAAACCATAGCTGCTAAAGTAGAATGTGACATATAATTAAAAGCTACAGACAAAGTTCATTGGTGGACCTTGAGTTAAGACTTTTTGACCCTTTCCAAAGTAAGGACTGAACTTTTTGACCCTTTCCAAAGTAAGGACTGAACTCTAACCCCTTCAAACTCTACTGTAGAAACGGTCCAGCAGTTTTGCTTATTGTGATTTAATTTCTTGGAAAATCTTCGAATGCTTCATATCTCTAAAATCTGTAGAACCTAAACTAAATGGTTCTGTAAGTCAATAAATCATAACCGATTAAAGTATTGAAATTGTGTCAAAAAGAAGAATGCCAAAAACCAGATGAATTCAGAAATTTATCAGATTTCAAAAATAAAAACACAAAATGTTGATCCAAAAGATTTTAAATGTAGAAACAAACAAAATACTTCTCTGTAAGTCATTTCATCTGTGTACACTGTTTAGTTTTTGAGATATGCTCATTTTTATGAGCAGAGTGAAAAGGTGTTGTGATAGTCCTTAGGACCCAAATTCATACACATCCAGGAAACTGTGGATGGTTAAAGGCAGTTTATTGTGGTTTGAAGATGAGGGGATGAAGTGTAGTGAAGGCTGACATGGGCTGGGAATGGTGAAGCAGAGCAGGCAGAGGGACTGAAGACAGAGCAGATCAAATCTGGATGCAGAGGACAAGGACAAGACTGGTTATATTTGAAGCAGGTGTGGTGAACCTGAGACACAAAACAAAGCATGAATTGAGGTCCAAAAAGACAAAGACACAAAAAAATTAGAAGTCGGCCTTGGCATCTGTACCACAGAGGAGACTGAATGATGTGGCAGAGTCTGGATGTCTGAGCTGAGGTTTTATACTGCAGAGGATTGATTGTCGATGAGGTCCAGGTGTGCAGGTTCAGCAGCTGCTGGCACTCAGGAGAATTGGCAGGAGGAGGGAACCAGGAGGCGACGCCCAGCAAACACACAGAGACAGACTGAAAACAAACATGAGACACTGGGGAGGGGAAACAGGAAACACAAGGGAGAACCCTGACATTAGCCTTCTGCTGCAGAAAGAATGAATGTTCTAGCTGTCATGGTTTTTATTTTAGATCAGTATATACAGGATTATGCACTGTATGTGAGGTAACATGAAGCAATGATGTGTTGATTGGTAAGCCTTAGCGTGCTGCTGCAAATGAATGCTCTGTCAGCCCTGGTTTTTATCTTAGATTGATATATATGCAGGATTATGCAAACAAAAGTCTCCTGCAGTCAACACAGGAAAATTCCGATGTAATTGAAATACCATATTTGCATGGCACAGAAGGTAATGTGAGATTGTGAAATGATCTCGGGGAAGACAGAGGCCTTATAAGTGTTTAAACCTTTGGCCCAGTTTAGACCAAAGCTTTGTGACGAGACAAGAAACAGGCAAATACTTGCAATGTGCCGTTCTGTAACGTTCTAAAAACCTGCTGATTGAAGTCAACACGTTGAGACGGTGTATCATCTCTAGTCAACAACTCTCTGTACTTCTGTTCTGATTTGCAGCTTTTCAGACTTATTTTGTGGCTGAATATAATTTGTAGCTTCTTAAAATCTGAATGAGGATAGTGATAGAGAGATACTGGCTACAGTGATGAAACAAAACCAGCATCAGATGGACTGTATTCATAATCAATACGTCAATACGCCACAATAACATGTGTGTGTGGGTGGGGCATAAGCACATACAGCGAGCAGCAGCAGCAACAACCCACTGTCCAACACCGGCACACTGTGAGGACAGAAACAGAGGGCGTGCCGGGGACAGAGCACCTGCCGCAGCAAGCCAACATGCCGTCTGTGGTCATTTTGACTTGACCAGTGGACTTCACTACAAGCTGAATGGCTGTTGAAACAGGTGATGTGCTTTAAAACCAGCCACCGGCGATTTGAACAGCTGAGTTGCAGGTGACACCATCAGCCGGCTTGAGTTGAACTCAGACCGACCAGTTCACACTGCTGCAACTTTTCTCTGCAACAATCTAAAATGGTTTTGTCTCATCGTGAATCTTTGGTCTGAGCTGGGCTTTAGCTTTCTACAGCAAAAAAAAAAAAAAAGAATGCTCTGTCTATTATGGCTCTTATTTATGATTAATTTAAACATGATCATTCAAACAGCGACCTCCAGCGGCCGCCTGCCAGTCGGAATGCCCGTTTTTAAAGGGTTAAGGCTCAAAGGATGTTTCCTAATCAAGTTTTGTGTGCTTGATTTGAGTGCAGTTTTCTGCTTATTAACTTATTTCACGACACAAATATGAACACTTTAAATATGTCAAAATGAAAAAGATGCAGTTTAATTGAAAAATAAAAACAGCATGTCACTTCACTTTCAAAAATTCAGTTTGTATAAAACTTCCTTGATTTTCAGAGTAGTTACAGACAGGAGCTGTCACTCATCCATTAATTTCAGAGTTTTTAAAGTGACAAACTGTTGATTTTCTCTCCTATTCAGCCTCAGCCGCTCCATTATCACTGATGAGTTGTGTTCTGCTGTTTGAAAGGAAGCATTTACAATGCAGAGTGGTGAGGTGGCATTGATTTTTTAAAGACTATCCATATCCATACGGGATGAAATAGCACTCGAGCATTTTCTCCGATATGTTCTCAGATATGGTCTATTGATAACATATTTTCAAAAGCATGCAAAACACTGCACAAGGACCCTCCACAGATATATTCTATGTTCAAAGAACCCTGAACGTCTCCCCGGCTGCCTCTGAAAGAGATTCAACAAAGTCTGACAACCTCGTCGTCATTAGTCACACTCTCCAAAACCACGCCATACTTTTCATCCTTCACTGGAGCCTCCTCTGATGGAGGATTTGCTTGTTAAAAGTTCTGTCAAAATATTTTTTAAATCTCTGCTCGCTCATGGCGAGCAGGCGATATCTGGTGATGGTGGAGCCGCTCAGACATGGGGGGCCTCCTCTCACATGGAGGAACGTGAGCAGGAGAATTCAAATCAGGCTGCACGCGGGGATGGTTGCAGGGATGTGCTCTGGGTCAGAATTTTAACTCTGCTGGTCACTCATTAAAAACACAACAGGCTTTTCTTCTGGTCAATTTGGAAATCCACAGGAGCTCACAGATCAATAAATATCTGTAAGTGTGAGCTCTCGACGTCCACAGCCCCCTGAAATTCAGGCTGAAAATCAACATGGACGCTATCTTTCTGCATATTTGTGTCCTGTGGCAGTCATCAGGCAGGAGGTCCTTCAGCTTATCCAACGCTCTGGTCCAGAATCCACGGACCTAATAACCCAATGTTTCCTGTTGTGCTGCCGCCAGAACTAAAGCTTTCACTTTACAGAAGAGATATCAAAATATAACTGGCAGATTTCCATCAGCTCAGGTGTTCTCAAAGTTTTGGTGATGGAGTGCCAGTTAAGAGGGAGAGCATATGATTGAAGGCTGCACAGGAAGAGGCACATATGAGCAGCATACCTCACCTGGTACACTGCTGCCACAGACAAGGACAAGGCCAGACTGCAGTGTATCATACAGTGATCATCCAGGACTCTGAAGCAGGCAGGAAAAATCGTGGCCAACCCCTCCCACCTCAGACACATACTCTATGAAACTATCAGTTTGGCTTTTTAAGAGTTCATTTTTGTAATTTTAGTCACATTTTAGTCATTTCTATCCTTCATAGCTGTAGTCTCACTAAAGTTGACAAAAATTCAAAACATTTCAGTCAACTTTTAATCAAAATGTTCTTCTCTCTTCAAACTAATTCAGTGAGGCTAATACAGGTCTAGAAATTAAGGTGACAGGTTGTATGAAAATTTCATTTTGACTTGTTTGTTTTCCACAACTCTCAATAATTTCTGCAGCCTTCTAAACTGTCATGTCTCCAGCAGTGTTTGACAGGTTTAAGGGCTGATTTACGAGCACACATTTACTGATTATCATTTGAAAAGCTCAACATCTCTCTGATTATGTTTTAAAAAAACTTTGACAGCACAACTAACTAATGTGAGACAACTAGGATTTGTCCCCAGGTTCACTGTAAACTCTGACTGTTAAAAAGCAGAAAAACAACTTAATTAAAGCCTGAATTCTTTCTTCATCTGCAACATGTTAGTCTGGAGGTTTAAACTCGCGTCCTCTCACAGAGTTGGTGATTCAAACTAAGCTTTCATCTCTATCAGAGAAAACTGATCTGAGTTCAGACTGTTTACTTACAGCACAGCTACACTCACAGATAACTGAGCCTCCTCCAGTCCGGACTTAGTGGAGTCCTGCGGGGCTGAAGCTGTGAAGTCTGGTGACCGCTGGCTGCTTGCTCTGCTGCCATTCAGCGACAAACAAGTGGAGCTAACTGCTAACAGCCACCGCTGCAAATAACAAATCCACAAATCCATTCAGCAGCTCCACCATCCACAGTCAGACACACACGGGCTGCCAATTTACAGTTCACAACTCGTGCTGACAGCTGACGCTGCTCCAGTTTGTGTGTGTTTCAGGCTAGCTAAACATCCTGGTGCTGACTATTTCCTGGCACTTACAACTGGTCAGTGTTACAATCTCACATCACTCATACAGCACTGGATGGTAATAGGAAGGAAGCTGTCCTTTTTACGTCGGTATGATATGTGGCCGGGCGCTGTCAGTGAGTAATGGCACCTGTTGGGGTTCGGGGGAAACATGGCCGGACAACAAGGAAAGTTAAGGGGGCGAAAAGTTCGAGTAGGGTAGGTATTTGCTTCCCGTGTGAATGTATAGCCAAACTCTGTCATTTTTTCTAAACTTTAACATATGCTTTTGTTGTTAAAGTAAGAAAATGTCAATATGCAGTGTTGTACTGACGTAGTGCGTTTAAAAGACACAATGCATGTAAGTGGCTGAAGTTGAATGTCAACGACACACTCAGGCTACCTTTCATGTCATACATCAACGTGGAAAGTCCACGACCAAATCGAGATATGTAACAAGGTCATAGTGAGAATGTGTTGCTCATTTTGAGTGTGCTATAGTCCACCACCAACATTTTCATCTCATCTCGTTTCATCTTAGTTTTCATTATTAAGACACATCTTTAGCTCATCAATGCCTCCTCTCTGTCATGGAAAAAAATCCATCATTCAAATAATACTTTCGTCATTGTTTTTGTTAACGACACCAACACTGTCTGGCCAAATGCTGCGATCCTAACCCTCAGAACTGACATGGAGCCATGACTACATGGTCCAGTATGAACATCACTCCAGGGTCTGAATCTTGAGCAAATCTTTTGAGCCAAAACATTGGCCTGAATAAATGTTGGCATTGAACGTTTCTGCAAACCAATGACATTTAGTGTACGTTTAATGTGTGGAAACTTTACATTTCCTTACACCTCAGTGTTGTGACAGCGCCGTGGTTAAGGTGTGGTCAGTTTAGGCACAGAATTCACTTGGTTAAGGTTAAAAAGTGGCTACAAACACTGCTGGAAATCTTTTAAACTCTTTTTAAATGACGCCCATTTTTATTGTTCATTAGAATAGATGTCTGCAGCTGTCCACTGCAGTTGTGGACATCTCATCCCTCCCCATCCACGCCTCCACTTCCTGTAATGAACGTTTCTTCCTGTGGGGGCCGCCAGCCTCCGCAGATTTCAGGTTTGGGGGAAAGGCCCCCGTTCTAATGTGTCTTTGAAGCTCGTGGTGTATTCGTGAAGCGGCCTGGCAGAGAGTTGTCACTGCTAGTGGCGTAAAAGGATGAATGAGACATCATGTCTTCATTGATTTGTGCTCACAGGGTTTATTTGGCAGAGGATTATTGTGTGATGTGAACGTCGCCTCGCTCTCCGTGTCATTTAAAGAGCTCGCTCCCCACTGCAGTCTTTGATCCCGCTCTCCTCGAAGACAGCGGGACGCCGCCGCTCATTCTTCAACCGCAGCTCAGCAGTCAGAACTGACACGCAGCAGACAGGACGACAGCTACCTGTACACCCGTCCGTCTGTGTGCCTTTCAGTCTGTCTGTACGCCTTTCTGTCTGTGTGTTGGGGTTGATACAGATCACCACCTGTGGAATACATTTCACAGCTCAGTTCCATAATTTCATCACAGAGACGAGGGAGTGTTTGAGCCCCTCGAAAAGATGCAATGTGATTAATAATTGGGAATAAAAGGAATCAGAACTGAGTCAAAAATACGAAATATGAAATCATAAAATCATCATCTTGCAACACAGTAGGTCTAAAAGAAACTTTCATCGGTCATTAAAATTTTCGGAACAGGTTAGATTTTCTGTGTTTTTCACATCTGTCAGAGCCTTTAAAGACGTTTGACCAAGAATGAAGTCAAGAAAATGTGGCGGCAGGACACATCCGCGACAAGACAGAGGATCAGGGGCGCACAGAATCATTTCAGGATTCAGATAGCTCACGTTCAACAGGTCAGATAGTAATATTCAGGTGGATAATGATGAAGAGGAGGAGGATGGGGACCACACACAGAATGTGGAGACATAGAGGAGGGACAGCTCCGCCCCCTCATGCAGCTGCGGTGCCAAATGAAGACAGGGAAGGAGTGGTGAGAGTCAGATAGGTAACTCCAGTGGAGCAAAGGAGGAAATGTGTCTTTTCATTTTGTCACGTACTGCGAATTTTCGCAACGACTAGAACAATAAAATACATTGGAACACACTCCCCCAAAAACAAACAGACTCAGTGTGCAGAGGCTTTTACTCTGTCTGCATCTGAACGCCTGGTCGAATGTAGTTTGACGAGGCTGGCTGCTAGCGTTAGCATCAGAGGCTGCGCTAGCTTAGACCTCTGGGTTTGCTGCTAAATGCTTTGTGTTGAGGTGATGTTTCAGGCTTGAAGTTCCCGGATGGTATGAAGATTCCTTACTGCAGAAGCTGCAGAGAAAGTGTTCCATCTGGGAGTTTTTTTTAAATGTAAATGTTTCACTAACGGGGTCGAGCACCGTCGTCTTATCTGCCTCCATCATGTGACAAAGACACCGTGGCCTTCAGTGACGCACCGGGTCAAATATCACTATGATTAATCTGTGTTCATTTTCTTACACATTATTTTTTCTGTAATTAAATAAACAAAATGAACATGTTATTTTAACAGCCTTAATAAAAAGACAAAAATATCACAGTCACAGAAAGGGCTCAGAGCTCAGGCCCGATGTGAGGGCAAGTGGAGGATTTCGTCTTCATTAATCCTGTGAGACATGTATCAACACATATTCTGATGTGATCACTGTGTGACATATGACGCCCCACCATCAGTCATCATTTTGAGTTATATATCAGAATTAAAAGCTACTCAGTGGAGCATTATTTTGATCATCCCTAAAGCTTCATTTCCTGTATGTGTTTTTTTATTTTCTGGAGGGAGGGAGGGAGCGTCCTTCAGCAGCAGACTGATTGCTGATTCCCTCCAGGCTCGTCTCACTGAATGTGCTGAGGTCTGACTTACAGCAGGTGCATTGTGGGTTTGATTCAACAGACAGGCAGGTTGTTGTTGCTGTTGTTGTTGTTGGGTGTAAAAAAACATCAAACCAGCAGAGTTACAACAGCCTGAGGGCATCACGGCGGATGGAAAAGTTTTGTGTTTTGTTTTTGGCGGGGAGGGGCCGCGGTGCTGTGATTGATTTCTGCAGAGTCAAAGGGGCTCCTTCCTTTCTCTGACAAACACTGAGAGGAATCTGCACTTTGTTACGGGTAATATTTTATAGATTTGGAGTCTGGTTTTGTCAAAATCCTGACTTTAGGAAGCAAAGTAGGTTTTTTTTTTCCAACCACTGAATTCACATTTTACAAAACCAACAGAAAGTCAGTCACCTCCTGTTTGAATGTTCACTTTCACAAGAATGTTAAATTTAGTTTCAGTCGCTTACAGAAAAATTGCAGTTGGTTTGGAACCACATTTTAGTCTGTTTTACTTTGTTTTGTTTTAGTCTAATTTTAGTCATTGTTTCCAGCCCTGTCTCCATGAATCAGTGCCGACACTGCAAGCCCACACATCACTCGCTGTGCATATGGCACCAGTGCTGGAGGGGGAACCAAAACAGCCCAGTATGATCTTCCATCGTAATTATTCATATTATATTAACCTCCCCTGTTAATGCCCTCTCAGACACAACACTGTTTAAGCTAGCTTGCTTTTACATTATTATTACAGTGCAGCCTACAGTCAGCCACTGCTGGGTGAAGTTTTCTGAAACTTAAGCTTATTAAAACACATCTGTGTTCGACAATGAGACAGGAATGTCTAAATGGTTTTGCTGTCATCAGGATCAACGCTAAACTCGCTCAGAAGCTGTCACATGCTAACCTAATTAAAGAACTTGCATTTGTAGAACCTCCTGCAACTGCTGAAAAATGCCTCGAAGTACGGCGATGCGTCTAACGTTTCCCTCTGTCTCCCACACATGCAGCGCAGCGCTGGATTGCACATGTGCTGCGGTCATTTCACTCACCTCACAGACTGCTTTAGGCCTAGCACGCGCAACAAATAGACCGATGTCGCACTGTGGACCTAATGAACAGACAGATTAAACAGAGGAGCAGCTCTGTGTCTCTCTGAGTGTTGATGGAGAACTTGTGAGTGAGTGAGTGAGTGAGTGGGGCGGAGCTGTGCAGAAAGTGTGAGAGAAGAAAGATGCACACTGGTGTGGCTCTTAGGAAGAATGACATTTAGTGACGCAACTTGACTCTATATCAATAAAATTAATGTTGGATAAGTCTTTATCTTGCTTAAAAATGTATCGATATATTGTACATAATCTTTACGTCACCCAGGCCCACCTGCTGTAATCGCTACTACTACATAAAAATACAAAAATATTGAACGTAGCTACCGTGATGTCACCCATTGGTTTGTGGCGTCCAGTTCAACATTATGGCCATCGCCATCTTGGGTTTTTGGAGCCAGAGGTTCCAAAGGTGCAGTTTCTGGCACTTCCATGTTGACTTTCTTTTCCAGAGGTTGCTGCTTGTACTACTACTACTATGACAACAACTACAACACTGTATAATGATGAGATTCGAGTGGGTCATTGCAGCTTGTTGCCACCGTCTCAAAGATCTTTTGTTGCTTTGTTGCCACTAATACTGCTGCTCTTACCATTGCTGCTGCTACTACAGCAGTCACTCCTGCTACTACATGTCCTCCTACTACTGCAGGTGCAGCAGTACTTGAAGTAGAACCACAACAGTGACTGCGATGATGGTTAGTAGTCCTCGTGCAGCAGCAGGCGTGTCGTCTAAACTCTCTCAGCAGGAGATTTGGGCTCTTACTCGTCATTTCATCATTGGATGGTAAATTATACCAGATGAGGGGAGCCGAGCATCCTGGGAGAGCCGGCCAGCGTTTTGCCAATCTGTTGCCGTGGTGACGGCTGTGATGGCTATGATTCCCTCTCTTTGTCTCCCCTCTCCTCCCCGCGCTCCGGGTGGGCGGTGTGGTTAATACTCGTTATGTTCGTTACATTCATTACGTTTGACAGTTTAAATGGGCTGTTTTTTCTCTGTTCTCTGGTCCCTGTGTGTTTTCTTCTTCTTCTGCTGCTTCTTCTGCTTCTTCTTCTTCTTCTTCTCTGTCTGCTGCTGGTGACGGCCAGTCGCTCTGCTTTTTCTCCTGCTGCCTCCAGATCAGATTTTTCTCTCCTCCCTCGTCTCTCTGCCTCTCTCCACCTCACTGATGGTTAGAGCTTAGAGTCTATTCACCAGAGAGATGAAGCAACAGCTTTCCACTGCTTACACCCCTCATCCCTCCATCCCTCCGTCCCTCCACCCCCCCACCCCCCCTCTCTAAACCCCACAGACACATTAATCCTTCGCTCAGGCTCAGTTTACAGACACAATAGGCCTCAAAGAATTGGACTTGAGATAATTGTGTTGCTATCCCATTTCATCTGGAATGGAATCGCGTGGCGCTCACCACAAAGCTCCGGGTACCCCGCCTCCACATGTACACACACACACACACACACACATACACACACACAGATGGAGTAGGTTTTGGCGGTCACAGCGCTGTAATTATTTCCCCCTCTATTCATAATCATCATCATAAAAATTCACCACCACAGGCTCGAGTCCACACTCCTGGCCCCACCGTGTCTGTTTGATGTGTTGTCATGACGATATGGCGGCAATATGGTGCATGCCCGGTGCCCGTGTTGTTGCGGGGGACTGTGGGTAATTAACGGCCGCGCCAATATGGCCGAACACCTGCTCTGGCGGGCCCCGCCGGTCATCTGGGTTGGCAACCCCCTCGACCTCTCAACAAACACCAGCAGGGAGGAAACGGTCGGGTGGAAACTCGTTAAAGTAGGAGGATGGTTGTGTTGGAAGTACGAGCAGGTGGAAACTGTCAGGTGGAGCGTCGGGGGAGGACAGATTGACGATTCTCGGGCTCGCTTGCCGATGCAGTCGGCTGAATTCACCATCACTGGAGAGGAAAATAGTGTTAGCTTTGGAAAGTAAAAAGGGAAGAATTTTCCTCAACAGTGAGACACGACATGGCCAAAAGTATGTAGACGCCCGAGCATGACACCCATATGGGCAGGAATCTGCTGCAGTAACAGCCTTTCCTCCCATTCAGCCACAGGAGCATTGTGGGTAATGAGGTCTGGCTCGCAGTCGGTGTTCCACTTCATCCAAACATGTTGGGCGGGCCGAGGTCAGAAATCTGTGCGAGCCAGTCGAGTTCCTTCACACCAAACTGAGAGAATCATTTTCTTTCTGGAGCTGCGGAGTCGCTGTTGTGTTGAGACAGGAAGGAGACGAATGCTGAAAGCAGGGATACTCAACTTGCTTTGGACAGGGGCCACTTTTGCGACATGGCAGGAGACCAGGGGCCACTTAATAAACAAGCACTAATCATAGCTATCAGTATGTACAGTATCATAAATGAAGTGGCTGTTTTCAACCTTTAAACGTTTGCTGTCCTCGCTGATCTTTGCTGAGAGGCAAATCCAGTCACAGCAGGGCATGGGTGGATTATGAGAGAATGGGCCCCTGGGCTCAGAGATAGTTAGTCTTGTGTCTCTTTAAACTGTAATTTGTGGGATAATTTTGCATCTCTTTGTAGTTATTTTGTGTCACTTTGAGATAATTTTGTGGGGGGTTGACAGTCAGTTTGTGTCTTGGTAGTTATTTTTTGTCTCATTTTTATCTCTTTTTTAATGCTTTGACTACTTTGTATTTATTTTGTGTCTCTTAGCAGTTTCTTTGCATCTCTTTGTGATCTTTCTCTGAGTGTTCCTGGTAGGTACGTATTAATTTGAGTGTTATTTTGTATGTAGGGCCGGGGGGCCCTGACACTTTTGGCCCCTGGGTCTGGCCCCTTTCAGTAATCCATACGTGGGTTTATTGCATTTCTAGAATTTGAGGGATTTGCCTGAACCTTTGTAAGGGGGTCTGGGTGATCCTTTCCTAGCACTTTGTTTTATTAGAAACAAGCTCTAATTTGATATATTTTTATGCACTCTGGTACCTTATTTACATTTAAGTACAAAAAAAAAAAATCTCAGTGTAAATCACTTTATTTTCACTGTGAATTACAAAATGGTCTGAGGGCCATCACACCCTGTCATAGTCCAGATTTGGCCCTCATACCAAAATTGGAGTATCACTGCACTAAAGCATACTATTGTCTGCTGTTGTTCTGTGCTGTTGACCAACAGGAGTACAGAGCGCTCTGTCACACACAACATTGATAAGTGAGGAGGAATAATGTGAACTTGGGGTCAGTTTCAACAAACGTGACACAGAAGCTGTGAGAAGAGACCACACACAAGAGCTGTTTGAAATCATGTACTAACATAAAAGTACATATGACATCAGCTGCAGAGCATGTGCATTTTACGATAATGTAAGTTTAAATTTCACAGTGTTAAAAGTTAACACACAAAGAATCAAATGACAATATAAAAGTGATGGCCAACTCACAACAGAATAGGCTAGATGAGACGATGTATCGTCTTCACAGCAACAACTCTCTGTACGCCAGCTCTGAATTCCAGCTTTTCAGGCTAATTTTGTAGCTCCATATAATTTGTGTCTTCTTAAAATAAGATGAAGGATGGTTATAATGAGATACTGGTGACAGTTCTATCTTTAGTAATGGTGAAAACATCAACAGTAGCCTAGAAAAATCAAACCAAACTCTGGCTCTAGATAGGACCATTCATGTTTTTGCGTCAGCCACCGTAGTTAGCAGCTCCTCACTGACAGGAGCATCTGAAAAACACAGGTGATTTAAACCAGTGAAAACTCCGAATCAAGCAGTTTAATGTTACAAATCTGTTTGTTTGGGAGACGAAGAGACCTCTGTGGATAATTCAGCTCCTGGTAAAAACCTCCTGAGCGCTTAACACTGAATAAATTCTAACCTAGAGGAGTTTCACCTGGCTGCAGTCTTCAATCATCACTACAAGACACCATCAACTTGTTGAGTCGTATTATGTGATTGGATCTATTTTCAGTCGTGTTCAGTCATTGTATATTTTTATATCATGATATTAAAGATTTGCAATGTGCATGTACACCATGTTGATGTGAGATATTAACCTGTCTAACATGTCTGTGTCATCACCTGATCAGGTCCTGGAATAAAACATTAGTATTTAGCTCCAGCAGCTCAGACTGCCCAGACTAAAAGTGTTTCTGACGTTCTTCATCTTTGTTGTTGAGAAGCTTCTCCTGTCCATCACTGGAGAAGAAAAATAACCTTATTTTTATATATAAATATACCCCAATAACTTCAGCTATTTGCTTTCTTCTTGTCTCTGTTCCTCTCTGATCAATGGGCGTCAAACTCTGCCATCAACTTCTACAAATATTTAGCACTGCCTTCAATTTTGGGGCCCATGGTGAGACACTTTGGAGACTTTTTTTTTTTTTTTACATCAGATGAAAGCAGAAGGTGTGCTGGATGGGAGAGTTTTTATTATTATCTTTTTTTTTTCTCAGTGACTTCTCTCCTATATGAGCTATCTTTGGTCTTATGATGAAAATAATTGATCTTTATATTCCTGCCAAAGTCTGATCTGTTGTATTTTGTAATATCTTGGACCTTTTTTTTTCAAACTTTGAGGAATAATAGTTTAAGAAGTGGAGAGAAGCTTTTGGGAAACTTGAGGACACACGCACGCACGCACACACACAGCTGTGCGTGCAGAGTTCTTCCTCCCTGCCTACGAGCTTCACCCTTTGTCCCATTATCTTTTGTTCTGCGTTTGATCTGCTGATTACATAATTGCCATTGTATAATCGTGCTTTTATAAAACTGACCTGCATAATCAGGCCACCTTAGATGCAGTTTCTCAGACGTGCTGAGGCAAAAGAAACATTATGTAAGTGTTATTTACTGCCACGGGTCACCGGAGTTTATGGTGATTAGACTTTATTATTTACAGAAATACAGATAGAAAAAATAAAACCACAGACACACATGACAACAGAGAACAGACAGGAAACATCAAACTGATGCTGAGGAGACGTTTCTGGATCATTCAGCTGCTGCTTCAACATTCTCCACCAGCGTGTACAAGTAACACAGTAATATGCGTGGAGAAGCACTTGTGCTAATTATAAAACAATGTGTTTTATGTGTTGAAAGATTCCTGTCTCTCTGGGGGAGTACAGTATATTGAAATTATTATTCTGCCAAACATTCACATTTCAGAGCAGGCTCTCGTTGCCAGATCTATTTTATAATCAAGAGCTAAAACCAAATCCTTCCATCTTTCTGCTAAAACTGCCTACAAGTGTTGGAGTACAGCAGAAACAGCAGTTACCTTACAGTATGTGCTCTGTAGCTGACTGGGTTGAATGGGACAATACTTCTGGTAGTTGGTTTCAGTGCTTCTCAGACTTTTTAATGTACCCACTCTAAAATATTTTTTCAGAGTACCATCTGAACTGGAATAAAACATCTATTTGTAGAAAAAAAAGAAATGCTGACATAAAGAAAAAAAAAAAAAGGAAAAAAAAATGAGGTAAATCTCGTGCATAGTGGTCACAACAGTGGGCAGCAATTCAAAATACATTTTCTTGTATATGAGTTTTGATGCTATGGTTGTCTATAAGTGACAACAATGGACGCTACTGTGTCGTACTGCACACTGCCACCCACTGGCCAGTCATTGTAAGTGCAACACAAATCTCTAAAAATCAAGATGGCCGACAGAATGCAAGACATGTTGTGCAGCTCAGGAATATCTGGCCAATCGTTCAACAATAACAAACCCTTGAAGGTCAATAAAATTTGGTAACATCAAGTAATATCAAAGTAATATAGTTGGACATCGTGTAATGCTGGCTATATTTCAACCACACCCATCCATCTATTTTCATCCACTTATTTGGGGGCCAGGGTGCAAAGGCAGCAGGCTGGGCAAAGTATTTCAGATGTTTGTCTCCTCAGCAATATTTTCCAGCTCCTCCTGGGGGACCCCAAGGCGTTCCCAGGCCAGATGAGATATGCAATCCCTCCAGCGTGTTCTGGATCTGCCCCGGGGCCTCCTACCAGTTGGACGTACCCTGAAAACCTCCAACGGGAGGCATCCTGATCAGATGTTGAACCACCTCAACTGACACCTTTCAATGTGAAGGAGCAGCGGTTCTGCTCTGAGCTCTCTCAGGATGTCTCGTCTCTACGGCTAAAACGAAATAAAATCAACAACCTCACGTACCGCCTGCAGTACTCCAAAGTTACCTCCAGGCATAAATCCCCTGGTTGAGAATCTCTGCTCTAAAACACCTCCATGTTTTTTTTTTGAGTGAGTATCCTGTTTTTATTTTGAGATCACATGATAGAGCGACTACAAAGTCCCTTCTTGACGTTGCCTTTGCATTTTTACACAGAACCAAACAGGAGACATGACCTTTAACACAACATTGTTTGCCTCAAGTGCAACATATTCTCATAGAGTGGTTCATATGATATTCTAGATAGATTTGCACCCCACATATGACGTTATGTCCTGAACGCGCAGCTATGTAGTTAACATAAGAGGTTTGCTCGAAGGTCATGTGGATCTAAACATGCGGGGAAAGTCCCACAAGTCTGTTTTTTTGTGACTCATCCACCACCTCAAGCTGCCTTCTTCCAAGCAATCGGGACTGCTTCGTGTTTACTGTCAGAGCATTGGTCACGTGATTGCTACCTCTCAAAATACGTAGGATATGTATGAATTCGGATGCATTGCTTTTTGTGGGAAAACATACTCAAAATTTGTAAGAATAGCCGGTCTTGTGTGACATAAGACACGTGTTGGCAGTGCTTTCTAAACAATACCAATGGCATTACATGGCAGTAACAATCATGGACCGTCCTGGACCCCATGTTTTTCCAATTTGTGGACATTTTCGGCCGCTGCTCATCTTCTTTGAGTTAGCTGCTAACTGCTAACAGCTACTTTTTAGTTCTCCCAGTGATGGTTCGCACAAATAACACATCGTCAAAATGTCACACTTGTCCTGTATTGCCTGCTGTTCCTTTTACACAGATGTTCGGCGCTGTTACTATCGCAACTGCTGGCTTAAAGGCGAGATAACTCTACCCCCATTCCACGACCATACCTTTTATACAGAACAGCGAGGCAGAATATCGGTGTGAAATTCCTGCCTTGAAGAGGCGGTATAGAAAGGAGTATAACATCTGCATTACAGGGAATCCAATCATAGCACAGTAATAATAACTTGTAGCGTCTCCCTCCTGAACTGCTCTTGAGAAATATTTATGTTTATGGTGAGATGAAATAGCTGCTCATGTCAGCGGGAGATAAAAACTGTCCATTACATGAAAACAGTAGTTACAGCTTATAGTATAAAGACGCTGCTCAGATTTAAGAGAGAAAGGAGAGATGTGTAGTGATGATCTGTGTGTCGTGTTTTCACTTAAATCTAGATATTATGGACGTTATGAAAGAAAAAGCCACATTATGCTTTTGTTCTGGTCATAATGGTCGTTATTGATCTCATGTTTAGTTCTTTGATTTATTTTGATTGGATCATTTTGTTGTGTGTTTTATTCCATCTGACCTGTTGTCATTGGTTTGTATTCATTTTCAAATACATTGACGTTAATTACCTACTTTATGAAATCTTGGTTCAGAGCTGTATAATGATCAGCTCTGCCTCTCTGTTTCCTGACTGTCAGTCTTCCAACACTTCCTTTGATTTGAATCATTTACCATCACACGTTAAAGCCGCCGTCTCTCTGGGATTATTCAAAGTAGCCTTCTTTATATTTCTTTATGTAAAATTCATCTCACGTTTAGTGTGCTGTTATTTTCTTCAAGAATGTCTGCTACAATCATCAATTTATTTTTTATGTTTTTCCCCCATATTCCTTTCTTTGTATCCTCATGAGATCATGGCTGCATTCTAGTCGTGTCTGTTATCAGAACTCTTTGATTTTGCATCTCAGAGGCTGAACCTGTCGTCCTGTGGTCCGCTGGTGTAAAGGCGCTGCAGAGGAAACTGTGCATCATTCGCAGAGGTAGAAATGTGAATGAGGAAGCCATGAACAGCAGCAAGGCTGTCAAAGAATCTGATTGATTCAGAGAGAACGGCAAGTAAACGAAAAATTGGTTTACAGGTGGGCACGGGGTAAATGTGGGCATGAGAGAAAAGGTTTGAGGATATTTTTTGATTTTCAGGAACAAAATAAATGAAAATGAAACGACTTAATTCAGTGGGGGGAGTAATTGTCACCATTTCTCCAAACCTTGTTCCTTTTTTAATGTTCTACCTCTGTTTGTCTTTCTCATTTTGTTCTTTCCCTCTTCATTCCTCTGCTCATCTTTCTTCTGTATCTGTGTTTCTTTGAGTCTTTCTGGCTGCTTCTTTCATATCTGTCCTCACCCCTCTGCTCCCTCTCTCTCCCCCTGCGGTCCTCCCCCCTCCGCCCTGTAGGGGTCACTGTGGCTCTTCGTCAGCCCCGGCCCCCTCGGTGCGGCTGCAGCCCCCGTAGTGAAACGCCTCCCAGGCATCATTTTCTTGGTCAAAGTATAAAATGTTTTTTTGTGCATAATGGAAGCTGGAGAATATTAACGGGGCAAATATCTGATTTCATGCAAAAGAAAATATCTGATGTACAGAGAGGAATATTAAACATGTCTCCTGGTATTGTAGTTTTTAGGGCGACTTGGTGCTGAACAAAAAGAGTTTTCACTCTCATACAAGAGAGGAGAGGAGAGGAGAGGAGAGGAGAGGAGGTAGGTAGTCAAGCAGCTACACAGCAGCCTCTCTACCTTTAACGTGTTCAACTCCATCACAGTACAAACACTGTGTTAAAGGGCCAGTTCACCCAAATCACCAAAACAACACTGTGCCTCCTAAAGCATAAGCCATGCTGCCATGGGTCAGTTTTACAAAAAGATATTTTAAGTGAGCAAACGCACAGATTACAGCGGGTACTTTTCTTGAATTAACAGTTAACTCACGAGATCTTCGTTGTGTGTGTTGCTCTAACCAACCTGCATGATCAGTTTCACAGCCACATCCAGGCTGTTGGTTAAACACTGCAATCACAAACTGTAAACACAGAGTACAGGGGCGGAGTGACAACATTTGGAGCTCAGCCCAATCCTGTCGGGGGTCCGGGGTCCCCTGGAGGGATTTTTTTCCCATTTACGACAGCTGTAGATCAAATCACTGTGACACTGCACTAACTCTTCTGGGTAGAGAGCTAGCTGTTGTTTTCTACTTGTAGAGATACCTGAAATCGAGGGAATCAAGGCTGCGGTGGACCAGTTACTTTTGAGCTCTAAATTGTTTCTGTCAGTGGGGTGGTTTTGAGATAACGGCTTTAGTTTCCTGTCGAAAAGTACTGTCTGACATTAAGATAAAGCCATAAAAATATATCAAATATAGCGTACACTTAGGTGGCCAAATACTGATCTGTTGAAGTAGGTATTTGCTCAGCGCTGCTTCATTTTATGTATGTAACACGTAACAGAAATCATTGTAAACAAACATTGTGATTTGATCTATTGATCGTTTTATTGCTATTCTGTTGCTAGGGCAACAGCTTTGGTCCCTGTTTACTTCCTGTCAGCGACCAAGGAAACTATAAAAGAAGGAGAGGACATGACGTCAGTGACGGTATGTGAATTTTGCATTGGAGTTTGGTGTCAGTTATACTGAGGTTAATATGGCGGGCATGGTACATCGCACTATATCCTATCATATTTTGATTGATTCACCTTTGACTGAAAAATCCTTCAACCAAATTAAAAACACAAATTATGTGATGTTGACTGATTTATCTTTTTATTATTATTATTTTTTAAAATCTAAATACAGCCGATCATTTGCCTTGTTTTTGGTCTCCAGATCTCAGCTGCATGTAACTCATATAACCTCTCTGCATTGTTCATTGTTTGTTTTCCCTATGGACTATTTCATCTTTGTACTGTTTTGTTTGTTTGTTTCGTTTAATGAGTCACCAGAAAAGTGCTATATAAATTCAATGTATTACTAGTATTATTAAGATTTTTATTGAGCCCTTGTTGGGTCCAAGATATCTAACCTGCCTGCTGTAAGCACGTACTGCTGTAGGCTACATGTAATTGATTATGAATATCTAATCAACACTTAAACTGTTAATGACATTTAATCCTTCTTTGTGCAATGGCGATAAAGGCTTTCTATTTCTATTTCTGACATCAGCCAATCATATCTCTACTGAGATGGTCCACATTATTTTGGACTGTAAACATTAGTAAGAGATAGTAGTAAGAAGTAATACTAGTGAAGGTGTTAAAGAAACAGACAGGGAGCTGCAGTATTGGTCGGTGAGTGGTAGCAAATGTTTCACCCTCTGAAGCTCAATCGTTGCTCTGACTTGTGTGTGTGTGGGCTGGGTGATAATATAGGCTAATGTTAGATGACTAATGTTAGTACGAATGTATATCACTGAGGCACATTGCAAGATATTGTAGCCTATGGTTGAGTCCTAGTTTGGTGGATATCAGCCATAATAATAATCAGAGTCATTAATAAATTGATCTGGTTATAATTGCAGTCTGCTCAACAATAACAGGTCTGACCTGCCCTTATTGGTCATGTACCATGACGTAGCCTGGACCCAACAGGGCTTAAGTTGAGTATGCAGCCGACGGACATAGCCATGATCTGTTTGGAGACCAGCAATAAGGGAGACATCAGTCAACATCACATAATGTGTGAATTTTAATCTGACGGAAGGATTTTTTAGTCAAAGTTGAAACAGCAAAGACATGATGGGTTATAGTGTGATTTGCCGTGCGCGCCTCATTAACTTCAGTAGAACTGACACCAAACTCACTGACGTCACGACCCTTTCCTCCTTTGATAGTTTCCTTCTCAGCTGCTGCATTAAAAAACATTATGTACGGGTCCAAGTCTGTTTTCTGTTGAAATGTTTCCAGTAAAGTTTCAAACAGTGTATATGAACTATTTTTCAAACCATTTGAGATCATAAACGCCTTAAAATCTGTACATCATTTGGGAAAAACACGATAGTTGCCAAGGAAACAAAATCATCTTGTAGAGCTTCATCCTTCTTTGAATCTTCTTCATCCTCAAACCAGAACACTGCAAATGTTGCAGATGATTTAATTTCACCTAAAAAGAGTCAAAAAATAATCTGATGGTCTTCATAATCTTTTTTGTTCCAACCGAAAGTTTAAGTATCCTAATGCAAGGATTCATATGATATCAAACAAATTATTGCCCCCCAAATGACATTACATACTTAATACAGACTGGGGACATTTTGTCTCTCATCATGTCCCATCAGATCTCAGGTTCATGCTGCGTTCACATGGAAACAGGAAGATTATAGACGGCAGTCGGAAAACAACTTCTGGACGGCACAGGAAAAAGCAGTTCAACAGATTGGCGGGATGGTAAAATGAAAAATGCATGACAATGTGTTGGGACGATGATGTCACAGTGTTTATAAAAAATGAAATAAAATATATTAAATAAGATTCTGTTTCTTGATTTATGTTATTATGTCCAGATCACTCTAACCAGTAGTGAACTCATATGCGAAGAAGGAGTCTTGCGCCGGGTGTCCACTGGATCCGTCGCATGCGCGGTTTGGCAACAGCGCGGACTCGCTCCGTCCTGTGACGGATGTCAATGGAAGCATATCTATAGCGGCGCGCACGCAAGCGGCTGGAATTGGCGCAGATCGCGAGATCATAGTATCATGTGGTAATTTGCGGAAACCCTAGAGGTATAAAGACATCAACAAACAAAGAAAAGATTTGTCAAACTATCGAATCTCCTCTGAGCCCCTTCTCGTGTTTGACTTCAGGCCTGGGGCCACAAACTTTGACGTCATGTTGTTGTAGCGATGTGAAATACGCTCCGGAGTTTTCATGGGTGTTTTTATTTTGAAAATTGACCGGATACTCTCGTCTTTTCTGCACCTGACTTCTGTCTGTGGAAATTGACGCGGCGTCACGCGGCATCCGTCAAAAAATATACCCTGCGTGTATTTTTAGCGAACCGGAGCACCGAGCCGCTTCTACAACGCGGCTAGGACGTGCCGTGCCGCTTCTGGTGGAGCAGCTTACATTGACTTGAATGGCCACGATTAGCTCCAGGACCCGCGCCGCGGCTGAATCAGACGGACATGATGGATTCAGTGGACATCCGGGGTTAGGACAAGGGATCAGTCTTGCAGCCTTTACGGGATTTTATTGAAGACACAGATACAAAGCTCACATACTCTTATACTCGTCCTCAAATAAACATCATACCCAACTTTTCGTGTGTGTGTATGGGTGTGAGTACCTGCTGTTTCTAGAACTATCTTACTTGGCATTCTACCACACTTTGTTCTGCCAACAACATCTATTTCCCACAACAATGTTTCCCTATCACAGTGTTTGCCAGGTCACCCTGCTCTAAGACTCCCCCCCACAGTTGCTCAGTTTTAATAAACAAGTATATCTGGGCCTTTTTGCCACCACACCATCAGGTGAATACCCCAGGCACGGCGTGGATACAACCCTGTCACAGGTAGCGAGTCTTTCTGAGGCAACTTCATCATGAAGAATGGGAGTGATGGGGTACGAGTACCTCTACTCAGTGTGCTTCCCCTTGAGATCCAAGGACTCTCTATTAGTGATAACCAGTTTGACGTCTACTGTCTCGCTGATAACATGTGAACGCAGTATTCATTTTAGGCCAACACTGAGCTGGAGATGTGCAGCGCTCCAATAATCTGCAGTAAACACAGCGGTGTTGTAAATACAGATCACTGTGTTACACCTCTGCGATGAACTGCAGCCTTCTGTCAGCATCAGAGCCAATCTGCTCACCTCTGAGTTCTTGTAACTTTCTGCCTTTCAGCACAAAATATCCACTTTTTTCCCCCCAAATGTTTATGTTTACCGTGTCGAAGCTGATTTCCTCTTGTTCGGTACAAACTCACCGACGAGTGAATCTTCTGGAAATCAGTTACAGATCCTCACATCGCTGCTCTGAGGCTGCGAACACGAAAACAGAAACAAAACTCATTCGGAAACTCCCAGAAATCTGTTAGAAATAAACCCAGAGAGACAAAACAAAAAAACAACCAGAGCTTTTTTTTCCAGCTGTTTGTTTCTCTGCTGTGCGGTGCAGCTAAAGAAGGTGCTTTAGGTTCATTATATACATCCGCTATATGATTACCCATCCTCTCCTCTCACTTATAGAACCTGCGACCTCTTCAATGTGACCGCTCACGTCTGCTTTGCTGTGTTTAATGCTGTACACAGAGTCTTAATGCACAGCAACAAATAATAAGCATTAGCGCTAATGATGATAACAACAGAGCGCTCATTAAAACCTGATGTCAGCGTCCTGCAAATGAAAGAGAACCACGGCAGCAAAACACAAAATGGAAGATATTTATGGATTCACAGAAAATGTCTTTCGTCTGAGGAAGCAAGAACACACACACAGGCATGCACACATACACACGCGTGCGCGCACACACACCTTCATCTGCAGGCTGTGTATTTTTTTAGCTGTATTCTTCAAAAAGCAGAAATCACACAGCAGCTTCTGACTCACTGTAATATAATCTACTGTGTGTGTGTGAGTCACTCCCTGCATGAAGGATATGTAGCCTGTCCAGTGCGTCTGTGATGAGCCTAAATGCAGGCCGTGATTATTTATGTCTCGTGTTGAGTGTGTGTTCTCAGTGTCTGGAGGGCAGTTTACACCGCAGGCGGGCTGCGAAGCCGCTCTGTAAAACGTCTCGTACATCTCTACATGTGTATCTGACCTCAGCAACTCTGAGAGACATCCATTGTTTTACACTGCAGGTCGGTTCTTTTCCACCCTTCGCTTGCTCAGTGAGGCGCAACTTCCATGTGCAAATCCCACTTCTGCAGTACATTGTGAACATGTGAAGGAAATCTATACTTATGGATCCAGGGCCCCAGCTTCACTGGGAGCTCTCCACTTCCAGTACAGACTTATAGAGCTGAGGTGGATGAGGCAAAAGAAATAAATGAGTCAAATAAACATAAAAACAGTGCCATTTCCCTCCTGTATTCTCCTGATAAAGTCTACTTGAAAACTATTTCTTTCCAAAAAGTGTTTCAGTCTGGTGAGGACAGTTTGTTCCAACAGCTCTTCAGGAGCTCTGCTGCAGGCAGCAGCAACAAGTGGTGCAAATTAAAAAGCACACACACACACACATCGGGTTTCCATCCAAATGTAACCAATTAATTAAAAAATCTGAAAAAGAAGATACAAATTCATGTGCTTGTCCACTACTGGTGTGTGAATTTGGGAGTGGGTTCATGAAGATAAGCAGTAGGTGGCGTTAATACTTCGGTCTGAAGTCTTCAGATGACAATGGTGCAATAAGATGATGTTACTAAAAGAGCGCCAGTCAAACATCAAATGAATAGTTGATAACAAAGAGCACCTTGGATGATTCGGACAGGTGATATTACAGCTGTTGAAAAGGTCTGCAAACAGCCTTGTACGCAGAATGTTAACAGCTGGCTAAGTGAGCTTGCAGTGGACTATGCAATGACATTTGCTACAATATTATTTTCTGAATCTCTTTCCATTGCACCCAGCCTTTTAAAAAGTTGTTTTAATGTTTAGTGTTTCCACGTGTTTCTATGTGCAAATTGAAAATGCCCACACAAACAGGTGGATGGAAATACACCTTTACTTTATAATCACAGTGTTGCATGAGTCAGAACAGTTTTCTGATGGTACATAGCTGCGGTTTGGCTTTGATTAAGGCATGAAAAGGACGAGGTCAGTGTTCGGGAGGATTTATGGCTCAAACTTTGTAAGGAAAAGATTGTGTTCATGGTTAAATAAATCATTGTTAACTGTTTGTGCAAAGCGACAGCAGTTCCTTAAGGTCCACATAGTTTACTGTTTTCCTGATATTTTACTACTATTTTTTAGATATTTAACAGATTGTTTTGTAACTTATATTTTTTTATATTTTAGAGATTTTTTTTATTAACTGCTATAATGTACTATACTACATTTTTTTGTATTTTACTAATATTTTTTAATATTTTTTGTTTGTTTGCTTAGTTTTGCAAAAATATTGTACATTTTCCATTTTTTTTGTTTTGTTTTTTTACTCATATTTTTTTATATTCAACACATTGTTTTAATGTAATTGTGGTATTTTTCTTTTTTTTTGGTCAATTTTCTTTTAAATATTCTGCCAATATTTTGGGTTATTTTACAGGATATTTTACTAATATTTAGCATATTTTACAGATTGTGTTTTGAGTATTCACCGATAGTTCTGAATTTTCAACAAAAGTGTTTTTAATAAGAATTACTAATATTTTTATTTTTTTATATTTTACTGTAATTTTCAAATGTTTTACAAATAATTTTTTGTTTTACTTTTGTTGTTTTTTCCCTAATGTTTTAGATATTTTTGGATATGTTTGCCACATCACAGGTCAGTCTTGGTGTGTATGTGAGCACTAACATTTTACTGTGATGTAACACATGTAAAACACTTTGACTTTTATCTGTGCCTACAAGTTGTGCTACATAAGCATTTTCTGACCTGCTGCTATTATGGATAATGTCACATTCACATCATATTGCACAGACCATAATTACTATGAGCTGAGTGGGACAGCAGTTCAGGACAGTGCACATCAGGCTCCTGGTTGTAGCTCAGAGAAGCAGATGTGGGAAATGTTCTGACAGTGATGATATCTTCAAGTTGGCCAGACTAAAAATTTTAGGGGTCTAAACATTTTAGCCAAAGTTCTCTTACACAGTGAATTCAGCTGATTTCATGTAAAAGCAGCTGCACAGTGTTTGTTTCTGGCTCAACGTGTTGAACTACAGACATGTTACAATAAAAAACAGCTCATTTAACTTCTGGTGTGACCACGAGGCGAACCGTGGAGGAAACCATGTTGGAATAATGCATGAACAGTCCCAGGTGTGAATAATGGGAGGTTTTGCTGTTCTGCCAACATGCAGCTCACGCTCTGCTTCAGTTTAGGAAACTAACACTGCCTTGTTAAAGCTCAGCAAAGACTTTCTGTGGTAAAAGGAGCACATGTTGACTCCTGGTTTAAGTGTTTTGTAAAAAGTAAAGGCTCCAATAAAAAAACAAAAGAAAACCACCTGTGAATTCCTCCTTCCTCTCCTCCTCCTCCTCCTCCTCCTCCTCCTCCTCCAGTGTTTAAAAGAGTATTGTGGGTAAAGACTAAGCAGGTGGCAGCGGAGCATCCTTGAGAGACTAAGTCGGCTGTTCAAGTCCCACGATTCACGTGTTAACACTAATTAAAGATAAGTTGGACAGAGAGAGGTCCGTTATCATCAGCAGGATTTTAAATATGGTTTTAGGCTCAGACCAAGTGACCCTGTAGATCACAAGTTTCCACCCATCCAGGGAGGGGGTGTGCAGTTCAGCCATGACTCCTTTTCAGGTCAAAATAACATCGTTTCCTCTCCTCTAGGGGACATGAATGTGCTCTGGACTTTTCTATCCCAAATCCAGGAGCCTGATGCTGTGTTCACACTGCTGGTGATACAGCAACAGCATCACATGCCACATTGTCGCCAAGTTGCCAGTGAAGTGTTGCTCATGCGCTCATTGGTATAGTTTTGTTGTTGACAACAAAAGGACACACCATACAGTAGAGACTGAGTACTTTTAGAAGTAGTAGTTGAGTTTATATCTTATCCAGCTTCAAAACATGGTGGTAGAAGCATACCAGGCTGAAATGGTACTGAATAGCAGGACTGACCCGTCACAGGCTTGTGTGTGTCTGCTACTCATGACAAAGCACCTTAACTAAACTTGTATTTGGTATCTATGCTTTTGATCAGTGTCTGAGCTCCACTGTAACATCTCATTTCACTGGCCCATTGCATCTCTGTGTGCATCGCAGTACACAGGAAGCTAGCATAGCATCGGCTAACTAAACTAAATAACACAGTACCACAACTAGAAACAAAAACATATTGATTGCTTTATGTTTATGCTTCACTGCGGTGAAAAATGCTGACGCCAGCTCAACTTTGATTTGTGGTTTGTTACATAGCGACAGATGTTGGACCTCAGTTTGTAGCTTCACGTTACCAGCTTCTATCCACAATGACTTGTAGTCTGCTGCTTTGCCACCACATTGGGTACAATTACGTGCACACTAATACTCCACTGTTATTCCTAGTATGACAGTATTCACAATTTTATACAGGTTTTGTAAACAGCATATTCAGTTTGGATATTCTGAATTAGGTAGCCCTTCTTCTGAATGCAGACACGTGGGTTATTCTGATATAATTCAGGTTTTAGGAACGTGTTTTGGGCACGTACACAGCGCAATTAGAATATACGTCTCAGCTGGTGTTTTACTGCAGTTTGTGACATACCTCCTCTCGCCTGTTTACAGTCAGCTCTTTGTGTTGTGCGTTGTGCGTGAACCAACTCTCCAACAGTTTGAAGGGCTGTGGGGTAGAGATGTTTGGCCAACAAAAGCCCACATTTAAACACACCTACATTTCAACATTATAAAAGTCTTGGATATTAACAGGTTTTTGGACAAATTCTAATATCAGAGCACTGACCTTTTCTAGAGGATGGTTGAAAGGTGAAGGCTGTGGTTACTTATTTGAACAAGTCCAGCACTGCGGAAATCTTTTGACACAAAAAGGCAAAATGACAAGGAGCTCCACTTTCCATATTTTAACGTGAAAAACGATATGTAAGGACACATTAATCCAAGTATGCACGGCTTCATGTAAATGAGAATATTAGTGGGACATTAATTTGTATTAGTTGTAAACAGCTTAGTAGGAATATTGGGCTTTTCCCAAACTGTCCCCTACAACCTCTCCGTATGCACTTTCACTCCGTTTCTGCATTCACACAGAGGATCTGCCACATTGAGTGCCATCTCAGACACAACCAGTGAGGAGACAACGAGCCTGCTCCAATGCCGACTTATTGACCATATGCAGCGGTGTACAGTGTTCGTCGTGGAGGACCCTCCGTACAAAAAAAGTTCTGTGACTAACCTTAGAGACGTAAACTGCTCAACCTAAGAGGTATAAAGGATGAAGTATATCCTTCTCTAGTCTCTAGAAAACCAACACATTCTCACTCCAACCTTGTCACATATTGATGATCGGTCATGGACTTTCCACATCAAGATTCGACATCCAAGGTACCCTGGGTGTGTTGGTTGTTGACATTCTGGGACGGCGTGTCAACTTGAGCCTGTTACATGCATTGTCTTCTTTCACAATACACTTCTGTTTTAACAGAAAATGTACAGTGTACATACAGTCTCTCTCAAAATAAAAGCACTACGTTTATACAACACTGTGAATTAATGTTTTTTTTTTTTTTTCATTCAGCAACAAACGCAAGTGGTTACATTTAGCCAACACACACACACAGGAAGCAAACACCGGCCTCCTGGGTGAAAATCGGTGGTTGTTGGACCCATCCACCACCCCTCTTGTCCACCAGACTCCTGCTGCCTTTACTTTTGTTGTTCTCCCACCAGGTGCCATTTAACAAAAATGCCAACTGGTTGCATATCATGCTGACGTGAAAGGACACATTAATGGAGTGTCTGATGCCAAAAGTCGCCAACCAAGCGACGGTTTTCAATGATTTCAGACTGAGACTGGGTTGCTTTTTTAGTCTAGACCAAAGTGATGAATCACTGACCAACATTGGCGTCCCCAGAGCCAGACTGAAAACAGAACTGATGCTGGAACATAGAGGCGTGTGTGATTTAATGTGTAAGAGCTTGGCTCCTTTGTATTTACATCATGAAGCGCAGAGTGTTCAGCTGACGCACTCCAAGGGCCTTAAAGGAATCCTTTGTTTTTAAATTGTTTATTTGCTATAGAGAAGGAAATAAATAACTGTTGACATGGATACTGTGAAACAATGAAAGTGACTCTAATCCTGCAGGAGAATCACCTGATTCAGTCAGGCCTCATTGCTCCTCACAAACTATTTCAGCTTGGATTTAATGCGCTCTCTCCTCACATCCTCTTCCTGCATTACAGACGCCTGTGTTAAAAAGCATGCACTGGTTGAAGAATTTCAAAGAGGGGGGGTTTTATGTGATTTTGCAGGGTCTTTGTGCGTTCGCCCTCGCCAACTAAAGCCACAAGAAAACAGCTTTAAAAACGCCAGCGCTGAGCTCCAGACGAGCTCCGAGTGGGAGGACGAGCGAGCAAAGGTGGGAAACAATCCGCTTCCGCCTGAAGAAATTACCACTTCACCGTGAAAACATGCAGCTCTGAAGCCCCGCGCTGATAAAAACCAGAGAAATAAATAAGAAGCAGCACTCCACCGCCTCCCCTCCTGTTCATTTATTCTCACCAGGCGCAGAGTTTATCATTAGCAGTCCACAAAAACATCAGTCATGTTAAAGCGTGCTGGTATTTCACCATCATGGCAGAAGCTGAAGTTCCCTGTGAAAAAAACAAATGTGTGAATTTCTCCATCTGATGTGTTTTTGTAGCCTGAGGCTGCTTTCAAGCCAAACACTTGATGAGAAAATTGAGGAGAATTTCTACCCACTAAAAGGTCACAGAACGTTATGAATGTTGGGTTTGGTGTAAATAAACATGCTGTAATTTCTCTTTGAGAAGAAGTTGGCCGTCACGTTGCATCTCCTGCGTCGTCATCATCTTACAAAACCAACAGGAAACGCCCAGTAAACCTTTGCGCATTACATTCAACCATCCCTCTCCGTATAAAGCCATGGAGACATGTCACAGCCAATCAGAGGCTTTTATCAGCCTGTCGATCGAGCGCCATCACACAGCGAGCTATTGACCCTTCAACCCTTTTAACGTCTGGGCGCTTTGACAGCGCTGAAAGACAACCTGTGGCAGGGATCAAACCTGCAGCCTGCTGCGTACAGGATGCTCTCCCTCTCTGCACCTCGACATTAATGAACATTACAGGAAACTTCATCGACCCTCGAAGAGCAAAAAACTGGAGAAGAATCATAGAAAGAGATTGAATGAGAAGGATGGAGGAAAAGCAGGATTAAACGTACAGAAACAGAGTGTCAGACTTTATTCAGTCAGTCAGTGAAGCGGTGGATCGATGCAGCGGTCGGCCAGTTACTGACTGGTTACTGGCTGGATGTTGTGAAGCTCAGCAGGTCGATCTCTGCAATCGATGCTGAAAACAAGCAGAGACACAACCTGCTGTGTGTGTGTGTGTGTGCGTGTGTGTGTGTATGTGAATAGGAGCGCAGTAGAAAAGCTTTTTTTTGTCTGTGAACACTAAACAAACCAAACTGTACGCGCAGACACAAAGCGAGCTTTGTCTCTGGAAACTGTTTTATAAAACTCAGTTTATGTATCATTTCTGGTGTTATTCTACGGCTCTGTGAAGAAAACCAATAAATACAAAACTCACATTTAGTTAGTTATTGTCATGTTGAGAGTGATAGCAGCTTCTCAGTTTGCAAACACAGTCAGACACTCAAAATGACAATTATTAACAAGTGAAACTTTTTGAGTGCGTTCACACAGTATGAGTGATCTGGATGTGCGATGCTGCAGCAAACGCTGAGAGTAAAACACACAGGAAGTGTGCTATTAAAACAGAACGAGGAGATAAAACGCTCTGTGAGACGTCTTAGTGGACACAGTTCTTTGATTGATTTTTACAACAATACGAATTATCAGCAATTTACAAATGTGACCAAGCTGTTCATACCCTACTGTGACCCTGCGTCCTCATATGAGGACATCACATTTTGGGTTTCCTGCCCCTTATACTTGATTTTGCTTAAGTTAGAACTGTTGTCCTAATTCGTGGAGACTTTTTTGCGCCATGTAGTGATAGCAAGGACACTGGGTCTTTATCATCTTCTTTATCAGACTGGTACCAAACAAAGAGAGGACTCAGTAGCAGGACTCAGAAAGACACGGTCTTTACTGAAGGTCGGTGTACAGAAACACAGTCCAAAAATACAAACAAAAGTTTCCACAGGCTAGGGGCTTAAGCAGAATGCAAAAATGCAAATAACAGATCAAAAAAACCTAGAAAACAGTGGGAAGAGACGGTTAGAACATGTGCTCAAACAACTGAGACAAACTGGCACAGACAAAGGGCAGCCAGTTGACTAAATACACAAGGGAGGAGGGGTAATCAGGGACAGGTGAAACCAATCAGGGTGGGGCAGGTAATCACACAGGAGGGAAACACACAGGGGCAGGAGGTTAAGTGCCTGAAACAACAGACAAGGGTCAGTTTTAAAATAAAACAGGAAATACTAGCAAAACTGAAAACAAGGAAAGTATGACTTTGAAGGGAGACTCAGGGTGTAACAGTCTTGTTTGAAGACATTTGAGACTTTATCATCATCTTGTTTGAGGACATTGGGACTTTACCATTGTCTCGTTTGAGGACATTGCGTCTTTATCATTGTCTTGTTTGAGGACATTGATTCTTTATCATTGTCTTGTTTGAGGACATTGGGACTTTATCATCATCTCATTTGATGACACTGGGACTTTATCTTCACCTCGTTTGAGGACATTGGGACTATATCATTGTCTCGTTTGAGGACATTGGGTCTTTATCACTGTCTCATTTGAGGACATTGGGACTTTATCATCATCTTGTTTGAGAACATTGTGTCTTTATCATTGTCTCGTCTGAGGACATTAGGACTTGATCATTGCCTCATTTGAGAACACTGGGTCTTTATCATTGTCTCATTTGAGAACATTGGGTCTTTGTCATCGTCTCATTTTAGGACATTGGCTCTTTATCATCATCTCATTTGAGGACATTGGGTCTTTATCACTGTCTCGTCTGAGAACATTGGGTCTTTATCATCATCTCATTTGAGGACATTGGGTCTTAATCATTGTCTCATTTGAGGACCTAGGGTCTTTATCTTCATCTCATCTGAGGACATTGGGTCTTAATCATTGTCTCATTTGAGGACCTAGGGTCTTTATCTTCATCTCGTCTGAGGACATTGGGACTTTATCATCGTCTCCTTTGGGGCTTGGTCATCATCTTGTTTGAAGATATCAGGACTTTCTCATCGTCTAGTTTTAGGACATTGGGACTTTTTATTTTATATATATTTTATACAGCTATTGTTGGTAAAATTCCTACCCAGTTATCTTCTTTTTTGAAAATGAAATATGGACATCATGATCTCTGTTTGCAGGACTTTTTGCGTCTTGTGCCTAAAGTCAGAACTGAATTGGATAAAAAAAGCTTTTAGGTTCACTGCACATACAACGTGGAACAATTTGCAGAATGTTTTTAAACTTCAAGACATAGTGACCTTGAATGAGTTTGAAACCATGGTGAAATCTGTTGACAGACTGTCTGTGTGCAACTGTTTTATCTAATTATGTTTTGTTAGGTCTCCCTTGTAAAAGAGATTTTTAATCTCAGTGGGATAAATGCAGTTAAATGAAGGGAAAAAATAAGACCGTTCGACAATAACATGAATGTAGAGAGTTTACCACATGGAATTTAGAGCCTCTGTAATAAAATGAGGTAAAAGTAAAACGACAGAAATGACCTCAGCATCCACAGGAAGCAGAAAGAAGAAGTAAATGTGTGTGTCAGTTAACAAATATGAAGGCAGTGCTCGAGTGTGACAAAGAAAGGCAGAAGGTTTGTGAAGCTCCTCTGCACTCAGTTTGCCAAACAGCCAAGTGTTGCCTCTTTTCTCTCTCCAGCCTTCATCATCCTCTCCCCATTCAGCGCAACACCTCGCTGTGAGGAGACTCATTCCTCTCGTCCCCTGCTGCCTGAAAAAATTGGCCCAGAGGACTAAAGGAGGAGGAAGGAGGGAGGAAGGAGGGGAGGAGAGGGGGAAGAATAGCTTTTGACACACAAAGCCTCCATCCAGTTCAGACAAAACCTTCCTCTGGAGCTTCAGCACAGCCGCTGGTTTAACGTCTGTTACTGCCATAATGAAGTCAGTGAAAGACCGCCAAGAAAGTTAGCAACTTTCTACACACATCACACTCAAATAAACACAAAGATACACTCGCTTTTAATGACCCGTTTGCATGGTGGCTGCCTTGTGTATCCTGCGTCTGTTGGTTGTATACGTTCTCTGAAATTAACCCTGGATGAGATATTAATGGAAGGGGCAGTGTGGCAGCAGTATGGTGATGTGACGGGGTCACCAGTGACAACAGAAGAAATACCAGTGGTGTTTCTCATCCTCAGTTTCTCACATTGGCAGAAGGAGAGAAACAAACCTCCCATTGTCAGACCATGCTTAATTTATGATGTCACTACTATTGCCTTTCCTGCTGTGATGTCAGAATTAACAATACAGTAACCTCCTCCAGTGTCGCCGTGTTTATGGCACAGATGTCTACAAGTGTCAGACACTTAAATTTAATGCTTTTTAAAAGACCAAGACAAATTTTATCCAAAATGTACACCGGATTTGGATTAATCAGCTTTTTTTTACTGACATAATGCAGGTGAGTACAGAGGTGAGTGGTATGTATGTGGTCCTGTGCATAGGGAGGTCCGATCTCACTCCCAACTCGTCAAATACCGCCCCTTTGTTAGTGGCCCTCAGCGTCACACGCTGATGCACAGAGGTGTCATTTGTGGTGGTATGATATGTAGTGGGTGGTGACTGTTTCTGGTTCCAGGGGCAACTACCATAGTATAAAGAGCAAGGAGGTCTGCACAGGGTGGACTGCCCACAGGTACAGTGGAAAGTACCAAAAAGGTCTTAGAGGAATTTCCCGATAAGCAAACAAATGCTAACTGAAGAGGGGGGAAGGCTGTTTTTTCCTTCACTTGCTTTGACTAATGGTTTAATTGTTTAAATGTTTGACTGTTTGATTGATTAGTGGAGGTCTGATGACCCCCAGAGGAGGGAATGTGTAGTGCAGACCTAACAGGAGTTCAGCCAGATAACCTGACATGACTCTGACCAAATTTGGGTGCGTTAGAATAAGCAAATGTTCCCAGTACTGGTTATCCAAATAACTCTGGACTTTCACCCGCAAGCCAGCTGTTCGTTTCCTGTGTGAAACCAAAAGTCAGTGGAGTTATTTTAGCATGTTACGCTGGTGATGTATGTAACTACATGATGGTTTAAGCTGTTTCATATTATTTGGCTTAAAAGTCAAAAGACTGTATGTATTTATGAGCCGTAACTGTACATTTACTGTGAAAACTAAAATTTATTTTGAAAAGATACAATGCATGTAACAAGCATTAATTGACAACCCAGCCCTGAGCATCCAAAAGTGACGCAGGAGGGAACCTAGAGAGTCAAATTTTACATGTAGGGCAACCAACAAAGCAGTGATATTTGATGACATGTTGGAATATAAATGGTTATTAAAGTGAGCTAGATTAATTTGCCATTAGGTAAGTGCAGCTATAGGGTAAAAGGACAGGGTCAGCGAAGGAATTAAAAATTTGTATCGCCACAAACACAGTGAAATTTCACACAGAACAGCTTGATGCGCTTTGACATAAGAAATTAAAAGATGGTGATTAAGAACTCACAAATTCAAATGAGAAACTATTTAATGACTTTTAGCATTATAAATGTCAAATATTTGTCACGCTGAATTTCAGACATTTTTTGAGAATGTTTAAGTAGCTACAGACACCCTGGAAGTTTTTGGAATCCTTCGCATGAGTAGTTATCAGATGAGTACATGAACCATAATGGTCACAACGCAGCTGCTTGTTAACACAATCGCTTGTTTAAAAAGCCAGGATATCTCCAGCTTACAGAGTTCTACATCCCTGATTAATTCTAGCTGGGTGTTAAGTTAACTTCAAGGTTAATTTAAGCCTCAGACCAATTTGTACCTTACTGTTGACCTGTCATATTAATGACACTGAGGATGAACCCTTCAGATGTTGCTGCTTTTAAGAACTTTTGACAAGTGTCACGTTTAATAAATACATAAATAATGGTTGAATTTCAGTTCAAACACTCAGGATGGTGACAGCCAAAGGCTTTCATACTAGAGTCCACAAACTGATGAATGACATCATAATGACTACATCCATTATTTTATACAATGTATGGATTTCCTCTGTGGCTAAATGATATTGCTGTTCCTCAGAGGATGAGTCCTGATGGTGTTTCCTGTCCTGTAGCGCCACCATCAGGACAGGATTTATGTCCCCAGCTTCAGCAACCTTTCAGCAAAAACATCATCAGCATGTTGTTTTTGCTGTGCAGCAGTTTTTTTATTGTGTGTGTAATGAACTTTAAAGCCCTGGGAGGCTACATTGTCTCGTTGAAATATCAACAAACACACAAAGTTTACAGTTTTGATGAGAATATTAAATTACAGAGTCGATCTCTGCTTGCAGAGCTATGATTGTGAACCGTTGTGTTTGTGTGATGCTGATAAGTTCCCTCAGCAAATTTCACGCTTGTTATTGTACCAATACCAGGAATTGGCAATAAAACTGCAGATATATAAACTGCTGTGCCAAAAAAACTCAGTATCCTTTAATTGGACCATTTTCTAGTCGAGAAGATGAAACTAAAAAAAGAAGAAGCAAATATGAAATGTTTCTCCCAGAGTCCCTCTGGGAAGAAAAGTCTTTACACTAGATTTAGACCATCTGCTCAACTCAAAGACTCTTCTAAACCAGGAGGGCTCGCACTGATCGCCTTAATGATTAATGTGTAATCAGTCAGATCAGATTACAGCTGGACACATTATACATCAGTCACATCATTCAAAGTAGATATTCAGTCATTAAATATAAAGTCTAGTGTCCAAAGGCTGGCAGGATAATGTCAGGTAATATTTTACCTGTAACCGCCTGAACTTAACCCTGTGAGCTCTGCAATAGAAACCCTAACCCTAACCCTAACCCATGGCACATAAGGTAAGGTAACAAGGTCAAGACATAATGATGGAGAAAAGAGAATCTTCAGCTTTCGGCTACAAAACTAATGAATGTTCTAGCTGTTATAGTTTTTATTTTCCATCGATTTTTACAGGGAAAATTCTGGCGTAACTACGGCTAAATACTACGTTTGCACGGCACGTAAGGTAAGGTAACAAAGTCATGACATGATGAAGGTAAAGACAGAATCCTTAGCTTTCTGCTGCAAGAGGAATGAATGTTCTAGCTATTAGAGTTTTTATTTTTGATCAATATATACAGATTATGAAAACAACCTCCCACAGCCATTCTGGAGCAAAGTCCGGCGTAATTACGATGAAATACTGTGTTTGCACAGCACGTAAGGTAAGGTAACATAAGGTCATAACATGAAGAAGACAGAAACCTTAGCTTTCTGCTGCACAAAGAATGAATGTTCTAGCTTTTATGGTTTTTATTTTCGATTGATATATATAAAGGATTATTAAAAAAACAATCTGCTTTGGCCATTACAGAGAAATTCCAGGGGAGAGTCTGGTGAAATTACAGTGAAATACTTTGTCTACACGACACGTAAGGTAAAGTAACATAAGGTCAGAACATAATGACGTGAAAGACAGAATCCTTAGATTTCTGCTGCAAAAAGAATGAAAATTGTTGCTTTTATTGGTTTAATTTTTGATTGATATACACATGATTTTGGAAAAAAAAAATCTCCCACGACCATTCCGGTGTAATTACAGCAAAATACTACGTTTGCATGGCATGTACAGTATGTTAACATAAGGTCACATCGTGATATAAGAAAGACAGAATCCATAGCTTTCTGCTGCAAAAAGAATGAATGTTCTAGCTACTGTGGTTCCTGAGGGATGTCAATGCTCAAACTGTTAACCCCGCCCACGTGGCAGTATATGTCTTTTTAAAACTACCAACAAGCCGAATGACTGGCATGTCACACCAGCTCAGGAACTGACACACAACGCTGAAGTGGTGACCACCTGAGCCACTTTGACCACAGCTGCAGCCAATCACAGGCATCTTCAGAATGAATGAAAGGAAACACTGGGCGGGGGGGTCCAGCAGGCTCTCTGCACTCTGCTCCGCTCGGTCGATTGATAAATGACTCGGAACTGATCGGAGGAAATGCGCTCTAATGGACTGATCTCCACTGGATCAAAGTTCCCTTTGAGTCTCTGGTCAGGACCCATATACTACAGTGGTGTCTCACACACACACACACACACACACACACACACACACACACACACACACACACACACACACACACACACAGACTCGTCCACCTCCAGGGTATAAATAATATCCCCTGTCAGCCGCTGGAGGAGGCTGAGCTGATAACAGAGTTTCCAGGAAGAGGAGGAGTAGCAGAGGGTTGGAGCTGAATCCAGGAGCAGCAGCTGCCGCCCGCTCTGCTAAACTTTACTCTGAACTGAGATCATGAACTGAGCATGTGCCGCTGATGCATCTTTGGCCTGCGAGCAGTGGGGCCTAAAGATGGTGATGATGCCGGCAGGTCCTTCTGCTTTGGCCTGCTTGTAGGTGCAGTTTGAATTCATGCATGAAACATCTGACTGGGACACAAAAAAAACTTAAAAACTGGCACGAGGTCACATGATATTTTTGTCTTTTCAGATTTAGCAATCATAGATTCTCAAACTTCTGCTGTGACATGGTCGAGAGCAACAGCAGACTTCATGTTGTAAATTGTAGATCTATTGGAGCTGAAACGATATTCAACAGAGACATAACTACAGTGAGATATCTCAAAAATCGGCAGCCATGTTGTCATAAAACTTGCTGTGGATATTCACGTTCCCAGGAGGATGAGCAGTAATCATTTTGTTGACATCCTGCACCATCATTGGGACAAAGCTTTAACTTAAACTCAAGAAACAGACCTGGATTTAAAGGACATATTGTCATGATATTAACCGAGCAGATTTCTGCTCCCCAGAGGATGAATCCTTTTCATTTTAATGACCTCATGACCTTTTAATCTAGAGCCAACCTCATTCTGAAATGTCAACACAGAAGAGAAAAGGCTGGGCTGTCAATCAAACATGCAGATAATATTCATGGTCCCCAGAGAATAGAAGTGCCCTTTGGATTTTAGACAATTAAGGCATTTATAAAGCACATTACACACACAGAGGTAGGTTCAAGGTGCTGTACAGAGAAGGAAAAACAACATAATACAAAATAAGAATTCAAATTTAAAGTTTAAACAATATCATTAAATTAAAAACAGGACAGACAAAACTGTGAAAGAATAACCAAATATTTTTAAAATATTTGTAACAATTGTATCAATAATATATTGATAATAAGACCTTTGGTTTTACAAACATTTTGTTGAATAATATGGTTTTCAGTTTGGATTTAAAAACTGCAGCGGTTGGGGAATTTCTATGACCAACAGGCAACTCGTTCCATCTCTGTGCTGCATAATAACTAAAAGCCGCTTCTCCTTGTTTAGATTTTGCTCTGGGCATCACTCTCAGCCCACTCCCCAGTGATCGGAGAGGTCTTGCAGGGTGATATTGCTCAAGTATGTCAGTCATATATTTAGAACCAACTCCATACAGAGATTATAAACAAGTAGCAGGACACTAAAATCGATTCTGTGGCTTCTGTGGGCCGTCCCTTTGGTTATGGTCAGAACTCTTGCAGCTGAATTTTGAATAAGTTGCAGGTGCCTGATGGTCTTCCAGGAATTCCTGTCAGAAGTCCACTGCAGTGATCTATTTTGGTTGATATAAAAGTTTAAATCCATTTTTTCAAGGTTGTATTATTGACTTTGGATACGTTCTTAATGTGCTAACATCCAGATTTTGTTATTGCTTTTACACAACTGTCAAAACCTGCTCTTTAGTTTTAAGTCCCTTGTCCACAAGGTGAACAGCAATCTTGAGCCTCTCGTATGTGTTGCCAAATAATATCACCTCTGTTTTATCTCTGTTTAATTAACACACCATTTATTTACACCATACATTTGTATAACTACTCTATGGTGATCAAAGTAAATTGATGAGAGTAAATTTGTGTGTCATCAGCATAACTACGATAAACAAGGTTGTTGTTCTCAAGGATGAGGCCAAGTAGGAGCATGTACAGGTTGAACAGGCGCGGGCCAGGAATTGATCCTTGAGGAACACCACAGGTCAGGGTTGTGTGTTTTGAACTGTGTATCCTAATACTGACAAAATACTCCCTATCCTTCTAGTATGATTTGAGCCAATTAAAATGTTTTCAGAGAAACCTAGCCAATTTTTCAGTCTAAGCAAAAGTATAATGTGATCACCAGTATCAAAGGCTGCACTAAGTTCTTGAGGTCACCTTGGAAACCTTTCATTCTGGGCTCTAATCTGTTTTTAGTTTCAGTCATGGTCCCAGCGATATATTAACTGACAGAGAAATGAAAACTGGATTTGACTGTTAGAGCTTTGGACTATAACTGCTTAAACAGTCTGTGATTACAGGCATCAGTCACCTAGTTTCTGCCCCTGCCTGCTGCCTGGTACACATTGCACCTGACCTCAATGCCAATTCCTGATGCGGATAGTTGGTGCACAGGGCAACAGCTTCCCCCCACCCCCAGGTCTAGCTCCAAAGGGGGGCCCTGGTAAGATACTCCAGCGCTTTCTTGCTGACTTCATCAGGGTTTTGTGAATCACTCTTAGTCTGCAACCCCCTCCAAAGGGCCACTCTGCATTGCGAGACCCTACCATTAGCTATCTACCCCAGACAATACAGATCTCTGGGTCACAGAGACATGCAAAACTCTCCATCATATCAAGGTGGTGTTTCAACCCTCCGGGTTAGGAGAGAGTTACTGCTCCAAACAAAGGAGGTCAAGTATCTCGGGGTCTTGCTCTTGAGTGAAGGTAAAATAGAGCGTGAGATGGGTAGGTGGTTTAGGTGTGGCATCAGCAGTAATGCGGGCATTGTGCCAGACTGTACTGCTAAGGAAGGAGCTAAGCCGAAGGCCTTTGCCTTTGCTTTGATTTACCAGTGCATCAGTCTTCTCACCTTCTCACCTAAGAAGGAGAGTGCAGATACAAATGGCCAAAATTATTTTCTTCCAAAGGGTGGCTAAGGGTGGCCTTAGAGATAAGGTGAGGAGCTCAGACAACCAGAGGGACCTCAGAGTAGAGCTGCTACTCCTTCGCATTGAAAGGCGCCAGTTGAGCTGGCCGGAGCATCTGATCAGGATCCTCCTGGTCACCTCCCATTGGAGCTGTTCCAGACATGTCCAATTGGTAGGAGGCCCCGGGGCAGACCCAGGACACACTGGAGGGATTACATATCTCGTCTGGTCTGGGAACCCCTCAGATTTCCAGGAAGAGCTAGAAAGTGTTGCTGGGGAGAGGGACATCTAGGGTACCTTGCTAAGCCTGCTGCCCCCTGCCCTGGATAAGCGGACAAAACTGGATGGATGGATGCTTGAAGAGTCTTGCCTTGATTTGTTTGTGCTTGTGTCTGACAGCAGGTAAAGCTTTAAGTACAACAAAAAACAAAAATGGTGAGCAGAAGTTTTTCCAAGATATGAAGGTTTCCGTCTGCTATCAGATGTTGTTTGGGATTGAATGTGACTGAGAGATTATATAAAAGCCTTTAAAATATGCAGTACGCAGGTAAAAACAGAATTAACATTAAATGTGCAAAAAAGAGCGAGCGGTGAAATGACGCCGCAAGCGTCTGTTTAATCTGCTGTGGATCACAGATCTGCAATCACCATCCATCTGCTCCATCTGATCTGTGTTCACTACACTCTCTCTCTCTCTCTCTCTCACACACACACACACACACACACACACACACACACACACACACACACACACACACACACACACACACGCTCCCTGCTGGAGTTCATCTGAATATTTTCTAAGTGTTTCTTGGTCAGCACATTAAGAACGCAGTGCAGCTGTGTGTGTTCTGACATGTTGTTATTCTCTAACACGCTGGAGAGAGACGACATTTACAGCTCACATAGAAATCAGCTCTTTTAAAAGAACACACAGTAGTTACACAATTTCAGTATTAAACGCATAAGTGCCTCATGTTGCCCAGCAGGTATTCACCTGATGGAAACAGCAGGAACCAGAGGACGACAGAAGATATGTTGTGTACAAAGTTATCAGCGGTTACTTTTTGATATTTTCTGTGCACAATTTAATAAATACACCGACAATAGAGAGAGATTTTCCTCTGACTTTATCTGCTTCCTCAAAAAAAAAAGTTACCAGTTCAAGCTCAGTTATTTCAGACCAGATGTTCTAACAGCAGATTAAAGCACAGTGGTTCATCTATTCATCCATTTTGGAGCGCTCATCGGGGTCCAGTAACCCAAACATCCTTCTCCCCAGTCACATCCTCCGCCTGCATGATCCATGAATATCATCCAAGCAGGTGGTGGGTTTATAAAGCACTGAATGGTTTCTGATCTTCTGCTACATTATGAACCATGCAGACCTCTCAGGTGGTCTGGGGAAAGGTCTGTTTCGTGCCCCCAGAGTCACGACTAAACACGGAGAAGCAGCTTTGAGTTTTTATTTGCCACATATCTGGAACAAACTCCCAGAAAACTCTGAGTTCTTTTGAATAAAGGCTGAGGATGTCTCTGTTTGCTGCTGCCTTTTATTACATCAAATATTTCTTCATTTCTTAAACTGCACTGTAACTTTTATTCTTGTTTTATTCCTTTATACCTGTCTTAGTATATTTTAACTTGTTTTTATTTTCTATTCTCTTGGCTCTTAAATGGCTGTTTTTAATTGGATTTAAATGTCTTCTTATATTGTCTTTGTCTTTGAATCGCCCTGTGGCTAAAATGTGGTGTATAAATAAACAAAACACATATAGAGGAGGTCAAAAATATGTTTGATAACCAACAATTCTGTCATGGAGTTAGTATTATGTGCTCTAATCCAGCCCAATCACCACAACACATGTTAGCATTGTACATTTCTGCTAACCATGGATACGTTACATTTGTATGTTATTATGTAGCAGATATGCCGAAACTTAAAGTTTTAACAATGCTGTGGTTAATGGGTGGTTAGGTTTAGGTACAGAAACCACTTGAAATGATCATGTTTTGGCTTAAAATACTTACTTTAGGTGGCACAATCCCAGCTGGAAACACAGCAACTGGTTGGCAAAAATGCTGCTGGACACACATCAAGAACTTGATAAAACACAACAGGTTTTGTTGTTTGTTAGTCTCAAACAGTGGTCTGCAGCTTGGCAGACGTTTGGCAACCCCCCACCCCCCCGCATCTGTTGTTGATGTTCCAGGACACCTTGTCAATTTAAACCGTTACATGTGTAACCTGTGTCCTGTGTTTCACTGAAGTAGGGAATCTATACTGTAGGCTTGGGTTCAATATCTGCAATATCTAAATCTATGATTCTCAAAAGTATCATACACCAAAGATCTTACAGTTCAGTTTGATCACAGGTTCACTCAGTTCTAGGTTCCAATAGGTTCGATAGGGAGATTGGTAGTAGCAGCTCTATATAGTGTAGGGAGAGAGTAGGGAGACCTCCAGCCCACACAGAAACACACACGACCCCCCTTCTTAAGGAAAAAATAGTTTAAAATAAACATATTCAGGCATCCTGTCCTGATTAATTCCTCGTCATTTGTATGAAAACCTCAAAACCAATTGTCTTTGCTTGATGCAATTCTTAAACTCAAATATAACCCAAAAATAAAATTAACAAATACTCTCAATGTCTCACAAGGAATTAAATGTATCCCTTATTGGACCAAAATCGACTTATCAGTTATCAGTTCTTTTTTTTTGTTATTTATCAACCATGAGTTCAATTATGAGGTCATTTCTGTTCAGTTTTTTAGTCTTTGGTTACCTTGGGCCCAAAAACAAAGAATACCTGAGATCTCAGGGAAAAAAAGTACCAAATAAAATATAAATCTCCTCAGTCAGGTTCCTTTGGATTTGATCCTCACTGCCCCTGGGAACAGCACAGCATCCACGCATCAGCGTCCTGACAAGATGAAGGCATCCTCGAGCAGCAGAGATGATCCGGATGGCAGAAGGAATGGCTCCTCTATGTCACGATGAAATCGTCCCTCAAAAAAACAGCCTACACACGAGTGTGCAGAAGAATTATCATGCAGTCTGAATTTTCTTAATTCCATTGTCCGTCACTTGAATTTACATGTATTAAGTCTGCATTCACACAGAATTAACCAATTTCAACACTGTAAAACATACACAAATCATCTTTTTCCCAAACATACATTTAAATTGAACACACAAATCTGGCCTTCCACATTTACAAACACATTTACATTTGCTTTTAACCCTTAATCAACATGCACAAATCGCCTTATGTGCTCCACAGGCTAAGTAACAGCAAGCACGTTGTACTTAGCTTAGCTTCTAGGCCGCAGTTCAGCCGACGGCAGTGACTCGGGTTTCTTAGCTTTATGTGTGTTGCTCTGTACTGTATTGTTATGTCTCTTATGTCTTTTTATGTCTTTTACGGATCTTTTAACGTGTTTTTTTTATTCCGTGAGCCACGTCGAAGATGAATTTCCACTGCTCTGCAATGGACAATAAAGTTCTTTCTGATTCTGATTCTAGCTTAGCTTCTAGGCCGCAGTTCAGCTGACGGCGCTGAGCGGCAAAACTCAACAATATCCGCCTATTTTCTCATCTCACGTGTCATATCCTGACTGTTTTATCATCACTATGCTTTACAATTCAAAATAACACACAACTTAATTATTTCACATAAGATACTAACCAGCTTAACGCTAACCAGCTAACCTCAGGTGGCTAACTCATCAGGATAATTTGACGGGAAACGCCCGTCTGAGTTTCTCCTGAAACTTAGACAGGTCTCCTACCACTTAGCACTTCCCCTCTGACAAGAAAAATGCCAGTTTATCAGCTTATAATCATCATTTTCAACCATGCAAACTTCACAACTCTTTGACTACAGACCTGTCCGTGCTGCTTACGCTGCAGTAGCTATGGAGAGACGAGAAGTCTTTGTGTGTGTGCAGCAGGTAGCTGGCAGCTAGCGTCTGTGTACGAGGTGTGTTATGGACACTGGAAAATTGTAGCGTCAGAAAACATATAACACTAGCATCAGTGTGTGGGGTGTTTAAGGAACGGTGGGGAACTGAAGTGATGGAAAATAACCTGGGTTACACAGGCATTGCGTTTTTTCCAAAATCACTTCCTTTTTCACAGGAAACGTACAGTTTGTGCTCGTTTGATGCACACAGTCTCTTTCAAAATAAACTTGTACTAACATTTACTTCCTTGTGCAACAAAAGCACATTGTTAGGTTTGGGCAACAAAAGTACATGGTTATGTTTAAGACCCTGACACCCGTTTGTTGCCTTGTCGCTCCAGTGTATCTTGCACCGTCAGCCCTCATTAGCTTTTTTAACGCTGGGTCAAGAGAAAGCAGGTGGTTAAAAAATTGGTTCTACATTCATATGGGAAGTAAACACCGACATCCCAGGTAAAAATACAAGGTTTGTTGGACCCATTCATCACGCCTCCAACCCACCCTATAGGGGACTTTCCAGCTCCCTATATTGTATCATCATCATTTCAAACTGACGCTGTCCAGCAGCTTATCAAACAGTCGTAACAGGTGCCGTCCGGTCGCGTATCATACGGTCACGATAGGTGCTGCCATAACATCCCAAAAGGTTCCAGTAGGGTTATAAACCAACACCACCTGGACGGTGGATTTGGCCACAGTGTCTGATGCTGAGATCACGAACAAAGTGACGTTATTTGATGACTTCAAAATGAGAACAGACAGGATCTGTTAAGTATCCCGGTTTCAATCGAGTGTCGCAGACTCCATATGTAGAAAAAATAACTGAATAAGGTCTTGAACAAAGAAAAGCAAGAGCACAACAGATCTTTATTATTATGTCTCCACCTTGAAATGAAATCCCTGTGTGTTACTTTGAAGTAACAAAGCTCAGTTTTTGATTTGTGAGTATTCCTATGATTCCAGATGTAAGAGAGCAGCGGTACAGTACGAGTGCAGCTCAGTGTTGTTGTTCTGTACTGTAGCACTTTCTGATCCGTTAGATAAACTCGGCGCCTCTCGCTCTTCCATCTTCAAGCTGGAGACGATGAATGAATCTCTGCACGGAGCGTAGAGAGTTCAGATTGGTATTCTGCAGCAGCCGCGGTGGCGGCGGCCACTCTGTATGGATTCAGTTTGAGAGAAACATGCTTTCTTCCCTCACTTTGTCTCCTTTATCTCCTCCATGTGGAGGATTTGTCTGTTTAAAGCCTCAGACTGCTCCACTCTCATTCACAGCTTCCCTCTTCTCTGCTCCCTTTTCTCTTTACTCCTTCATCCTCCATCGTCATCATCATCATCATTGTCATCAATCTAGGCATGCTCTGACCTTTGACCTCTGACCTTTCCACTGCTGATCCAGCGCCTGCATCTCATCAAACAGAATGCTGTAATATCTTTTCTCGGACAGACGAAGGATCACAGAAACTTTCAGGTTCTCTCAAATCAAATCTTTTTTGTTCCACTGAGACACAGAAGTGAAGATGAAGAGTTAGATGGAGCTGAACAGCGTCTGACTTTCCTCCTCTTACATTTAAATTTCATCCGCAGAAAAAGCTTTTGAAAGCAATCCAGTCTGCACACCAAACCTATCATCACTGCAAAAAAATAATCTCCATCTAAAGCAGCCGTTTGCTCAGTCTGATACTCTCGTCTGAAAATGTTTTCTTAAAACAAGTGGGAAAATAACACTGCCGGTCGACTGAGATCAGTCCTCTTGTTTGCAATGCAAATCAACTCTTTTCAAGTATTTCACAAGATAATGTGTCATTATCTCATTTTCTCATTTATTTTGTTTCTAGCTTTGATATTTTGACACTTAATTCTTGTAAATTCCTGAAACTGCATCAGATAAAAGTGGAATTATCTCCGTACACTGGCACTGTTTCCTCATCTTAATCTTTTCATCCTTAGTTTCCCCCCTCAGGATTCCCTGTAAGTATCTGCAGAATCAGAAAGAAAACCCTTTTCCCACATTGTCAAAGTGTCACATACACATTCCCTATCGTTTTGTTCCATCTCTCCATAAAATATGTGGCATGTTATGTAAAGAATATATTTGATATATATTTTTTTTAAGGATTATGGTAAATACTCCTATTGTGGGTCGATGCACGTCACGATGTCCCCATTTTGTGGGTTTATATATGGCTGTGTATATATTTAACACTCACGAACCATAGTGGATGATTTAACGCTCAAACTTTCTGAATTTCTTGCTAAAAATCAAGGGCAGGGGAAGATGGGTGCTTCGGGTGCTGCAGCACCCCCTACTGACAAGGGGTGGAACAACACAGTCTGTAAATATTTGGCTATTTTACCATAACTCATGGATTATCTGAACATTTGTTTTAAATTTTGAACAGCATTTGGTAAGATGTCTCTCAGACAACATATGACAAAATACATTTCAAATTCAAAAAATTCATCCCATCTGACGAGACAACATCATCACATCAAGTCAAAGTGTCAAGGGTCGGGTCAGCTAACAGGGAATTGAAACTTGTGGAGAGATTTGCAGCAGCGAGAGCGAACCAATCATGGCTGAACAGGCTGAGAAAGACCAGAAATTTTCCAGTACAGTTTTTGAGCTGCTTTTTAGAGCCATAAAATGTCTTGGAAGCGAGGGACTTCCATTGCGGGGTCAAAGCCATCGGGATGGAGTTCTATAGCAGCGAATGATGGAGCGGCAGATGATCAGATGTAATGTTATGACCCACTCAGGGATGTGATCAGACAACTGGATGTCTGCCACAATTCAAAGGAACTACTAGAAATTGTGGCTCATGTAGTCCAGAGACAAATCATGTCATAGGCGAGAGAGCGCACATTCTTTGGCAACACACTGACTTTGTCATACTTTGACGTCTGGTCATGGACTTACCACATCAAGATATGATGTGCAAGGTACCCTGGGTGTGTTGGTTGTTGATGTTCTGGGAGGCCGTGTCAACTTCAGCCTGTTATATGCATTGTCTGTTTTCAAAATATGCTGGAGATAACTTGTGGTTAGGTTTCAGCACAAAAACTACTTGATCATGGTTCGGAAAAGACCATGTTTTGGCTTAAAGTACCTGCTTTAGGTGACACAATCATGGCTGGAAATACTGCCGATGTCTTGCTAAAGAACAACCAGTTTTGTTGTTTGTTGGTCTCAAAAAGTCTGCAGCTGGCAGATGTCTTGCCTAAGTTCACATATGTAGCCATGCATGCACATTTATGCTGCACAGAATCCCTCAGTGAAAATGAGTTCCTGAGTGCATGCTAAAAACTGCAGTTTGCATTCCAGCCATGACCAAGAATCTTTTTTAATGTGGCCACAGTCTGTCTCCAACATGAATCAAGTACTTTCAAGTTTTTTTCACTCTTGCAGTTTGTTTCATTTTAACCTGACCCAACAGAAAAAAAAAAAATACATTTAATACCGTTTGTGTTGGGCCTGCACAATAATTGAAATGTTATCGAAATCACAGTATGTCCGAGTATATATCCAAATCGCAGAAGCTGCAATTTTTTTGATGAAGGTAAAATGCGTCACGACATATTAATGAAGCATTGCGGTGCTACAGAGATGCCTCTGGTCAACAAATCATATTGCAGATGTGAGGGAACTTGCTTGTTTGGTACGGACCCCAGCAAAAAAAAAAAAAAAAAAAAACACGTAAAAAAATGAAATTCAGACACACCATTCCCAGTAAAATCACCACTCATATATATCAAAATAATTGCAACATGATTTTTTTCCTGCATATTGTACAGCCCTATGTTCACGCTGAAACAAACCAAGAGCTGTCAGAGTGAAAACATACTGACTGACAGGTAACTTGTTGACTGGACAGTTTTGGATGTCATCCTCAGAACTGTGTGGAAATATAATTCTGGTGACTGACAGCAGGTCATTCAGCAATTTAATACATCAAATGTGTGCTTATGTTGTCTCTGTGTTCACAAAGAGCTTGTCCAGAAAAAAGTAATCATGAGCATTCATAAATATATATATATATATATACACATTCATGAACCATCTGGAATATATTTACTGTTTGATAAACATTAAAACACACAAAATAGGGGATGACTTCATGCTACATGTGCTGCCACACAGTGCTGTGGTTGGTCTGCTTTGCTTTCACACCAGAAACAAACAGCACAGACACCTCCTTTACAGGTGCTGTCTGTCCGGGTGTTCAATTAACAGCTTTCACACCAGCAAAAACATACCAAACAGAACAGACAAACAGCACCAGAGTCTCTTTAAACCAAACTACACAGCTTTAAAAAAAAAAGCAGCTTTATTTGCCCAAACATAAAAGATATACTCTGCAGGATTTTCCCCCAAAAAAACTACGTATAGACTCAAACAGGAGAAATCCTTCTCAATTATCACTTCTGATTCAGTCACAGTTTGTGGAGGTGTATTAATCTGCAGAGACTCTGCCCTCTGAATGGATTTTATCATTTTTCTTGTAACCTTCCTTACACATCAAAATTAGCGTGTATATGCAGGTTCTATAAACTCGGGAGAATCCTGCTAAAAATAGGTGATAGAGAGGCATATTTGTCCACTGCAGATCCGTGTGCATGGGTCTCATTCACTGGCGATGGGGAAAAAAATCTGTTTTTATGGTGTGTCCCATTCGACATCACGGATAGGCAAGAAAATAGGTTAGCAAACAGTAGAAAGCAGCATGCAGGCCAAGATCAGTGTTACAACGGTTATTTACTTTCTGTCTCAAACTCTGTGCCGACTAATTTTAAATGATGTATGGGTGGTGCTTGGACAAAGAGTGACCAAAATTACTGACAATTGCAGCAGAGAAGAGGTGAAAATTATCACTGCCAGTTGGTTGTCATTTTTCCTGGTAGTGCATGCTGATTGTAACCTTTCCCACTAAAGACAAAAGCCAGATGTTAGTGGCTGTGTGTTCAAGACACTCAGGTGAGGCAAGGAAGGATTATTGAATGGGCCTACCAAGCACAAGCCTTGGGGCCCAAAGGGTAAGAGAGGCCACATGGCTCACTTGCAAAATGTCAGTCAAATTAAAACTTCCTGACCAGAAAGAGACTCAAAATGACCACAAAGACACAAAACAACCACAAGGAGAAACAAAAATAACTACAGAAGGGGCAAACAACCACAAAGAGACACACAATGACCAAAAAAGACACTAAATTACTACAAAACACACAAAACCACTTCAAAGAGACGTAAAACGACTACAAAGAGACACAAAACAACATCAAAGAGACATAAAACAACTACATAGAGACACAAAATGACCAAAAAAGAGACTAAATTACTACAAAAGACGCAAAACAACTTCAAAGAGACACAAAATGACTACAAAGAAACAAAATGACCAAAAAAGACACTAAAAAGACACTATCCAAAAATTACCAAAATAGACACTTAATTACCCCAAAGGAGACACAAAATAACTACAGAGAGACACAAAACAACCAAAAAACCTACTGAATTACACAAAACCACAAAAAGATACATTGTGACTACAAAGAGATTCAACACAACTTCACAAAAATACACAACACTACTACAAAGAGACATGAAACAACTACAAAGACTCAAAATTACCTAAAAGAGATACAAAACCACAAAAGATACATCACGACTACAAAGAGATAAAAAAACAATTACAAAGAGACACCAAACAGCTACAAAGACACAACGACAAAAACAAGGCAAAACCAGCACGTAGTCCATGTGTCTTTCTCCTATGACAGGAGGTGGTGGGGCCCTCTGCATATCTATACTCAGGGCCCCATCAATCCATGATCCACCCATGAGGTGAGATCAGGATTTTATATAAGTGTAGCCACCAGATGTCAGACTGTAAGCAGCACTCATCAAAAAGCTAAAAAAAATCATGGACACAGTGTCGAAAATAGCTGATACAGAGAGACGAAATGCTCAGCAGACACAGCTCGTTCTAAAATAAAAGTGAATCTGTGGCTGGCTTTAACTTTCACTGATAACACTGTTCGGAACAGTAACCATCAGTTCTTGCAAGTTGTACCTTTAACTGAACTTTAACCTCAGAGGCAGCAGATCACAAACAGCTGATTTTGGTCATTTTTGAATTGTGGTGTGATTCAGTTTGCTGTGAATGTAAATCTGGTCTCAGCTTTAAAACACTAGCGTCTTCACGCTGTGATAACTTCACATTGGTGGTGTGTTGAAGGAATTTCACATCTTATTTGAAATAATCCCAACCTGTATGAGCAGCGGCTCAGTAATCCAGTAAACCCCCCCACTACCCCACCCCCGCCCCCCTCCTCTGCCACCAACACACACACACACTCACAACCTCTCATACACACACATAATAACACACCAGCATCACTAAGCCTGGCCGTGAAATGGGATTCTCAGGGATGAGAGCTGCTCTTTGTGATCACAGAGGGGGATCTACCACACACACAAACACACACACACACACACACACACACACACACACACACACACACACACACACACACACACACACACACACGCACATTGAGAGCCTGTGTGTGTGTGTGTGTGTGTGGGTGTGTGTGTGTGTGTGTGTGTGCGTGTGTGTGTGTGTGTGTAAGTGAGTGTGGCTCTTTATGTTGAGACACACACGCACACACACATCTGAAAAATGAGACAAACACTTCTTTTTTCTCTGAAGGCTCTCTGGAATGGATGTTGTGGGACTCAACTGTTTCTATGGCAACTGCAGCCCATTTACTCCCCATGGTTTGTGTGTGTGAGTGCGTGTGTTTGTGTGTGTACTCATATACTGTGAGTCTGTGTGTTTGGTCTCTCACACACACACACACACACACACACACACACACACACACACACACACACACACACACATACACACATAGGCCTACTGTTACATATTTATTGTGTTTTTGCTATATATGCATACTCTGTGTGTGTGTGTGTGTGTGTGTGTGTGTGTGTGTGTGTGTGTGTGTGTGTGCGTGTGTGTGGGGGTGACATGACGGCAGCCGACCTGCGCTGATGGATGGAGTGGTGGCGTCGCCGGTGGCTGATCAGAAACAAGCGGAGCCAACATGGCGACATCTGTTGTCCCTCTTTCCCCCTCTGGAGAGAACAGATGTAAACAAATGCATTTTCTATTCTGAATATAAAAACCCCATAAACAAATGTTGATGAGTCACGAATCCGAAGAAGATATGTTGGCTGGCTCCAAAGATTGGAGCGTAGCCGTGCTGTCACAGGAAGAACTAATAATGGCTAGGAGAGACAAAGCAGGAGGCGGGTAAACCTGGACAGAGCAGATAGCTTTAACAGGCTGGTCTGAGGTCAGCAGCACCAACAAAGAAAGTGTCACTTCAACAAAAAAAGAGACAAAAATGGATTTTTAAAAAAGGCCTTTTGGAGAGCGTTGACATGTCATAAGTCTTAGTGCTGACGGGGACCATGGTTCCCTGATACCAGACGTTTTGGTAGAAACTGGAAGGAGAAGCTGCCAACTTCATTCTTTTTAAATGGTTTTGAAAGAAGACTCAAACATTTAGAAAGATCCTTGTGTTACATGTAGTTAGATGTAAAGATGGATATCAGTTTCATCTTTGTCCTCCAGTTTAGAGACAAGTTAAGGATGCTGATCAAGTTCGTAAAACGTCCCTTCAGCACCAATTATCCAAAGAGGAACTTTGTCATTGTGGCAACACCCGTTCTGACATTTTAGCAAGTAATATTCACTTTAGTCACGACCACTTTGTTCCACTGCAGTATTATATTTGGCAGTTTGGCTCTGTTCTGGGGCCTCTCTGCCTTTACTAGGCCTACACAGAAAGCCTGAGGCAGAGTGACCACACCTCTCTGCCCTTCCATGTGCCTCAACTGAAAACCTAGGACATGAAGAACACATCTCTCAGTCCCTCCACATGCTTACACAGACAGCATAAAGTGGAGAGAGCACACCTCTCTGACCTTCCATGTGCATACGAGGAAAGCCTAAGGCAAGGAGCAGCTTGCAGAGGAGGCAGCAACAGTAGGCAGGCCAGAGCAGTTTAAATAGGGCGCCCTGAATGAGATTTGCCAATCGGTTGCATAGAAAGGAATCATGTGATCTATCAGCTGACTTCCTTCTATTAATCAGCAGGTCCATCAGTTGATTGGACTGTTTGAGATCAGCTGATGTAGCTGGGATGTGAGCTGAGCTTGACACCGTGTGCTGCCTGAACTAATGCTATCCAAATTTCCAATCAATGTCTTCTCTCCTTATAGCAGCGGCAACACCTGTTCTGGCATTGTAACAAGTGATAGTAAATATGTTTAAATAAATGTATTGCTCATGTCGTACAGACACGTCTGTTCCTTAAACAATTTGATGAGGTGATCCTCTCTTTCCTCTGCAATTTCACCTCTGGCTGGTTGGCTACTTAGCTAGCCAGCTTGCTAATTACATGCAACAAAGCTGGAGTTATTGGAGGGTGGATTTTTTCACTTTTAGATTAAGTGCAATTGTAGATTCCTCCTGCCTCCAGGAGGCTATTTGTGCTAAACATGTTCTGGGTCTACATTAGTGCATCCATACTAGCACTTTTGCGCCACAATGTCTCAAGCCATGCCGCACTGATTTGTGTTTCCATCACCAGTTTAAACACGCCGAGTCAGATTGATTCAAGCTACAATGGCGTGTGTATTTTAAAGGTTTATATTTGTACTGGATGCAGAGAGATGAAACAGATCTAATTATTTTATGTCTTTTTGCCTTTATTTGACAGGACAGATTAAGAGTAAGAGGGGGAGAAAGAGAGGGGATGATATGTAGCAAATTGCCACAGGCTGGAATCGCACTAGTGGCTGCCACAGCAAGGAAAATACCTTTGTACATGGGATGCCAGCGCTAACCACTTTGCCACTGGGCTTCCCAGTTAAACAGATCTTGTGACTCTGAGGAGGACAGTTAACAAGCTCATGAAGGAGATGTTATTTTAGCTTTAACAATTGTTAGCTTATTAGCATCTGATGTCTTTTGTGTGGAGCTTTGCAAATGAATTTAGCTACTAACACAGAAAAACACTCCTCTATAGCCTCTGTAACCCTAATAGTTAAAAAGCAACATCCAATCAGTGCGCAAATAATATCATTAGATTAAAGGTGACACTGTTTGTACAGTCTGCTTTGATTGAGAGCTGCTGCACGACAAAAGACCAACATCTTCATTGAAGCAGAGAGAAAGCAGCGTCCGTTTTCTTTTTCTGCTCCTTTCTTTCCTTTAGTTTGTGGCTTTTGTGGCTGAGAAGGTCAACAGATGATAAACTCTTCTAAAACACTGGAACACACAAAGTCCTTCCACCTCCAATTTCTTTAAAGTGGATCGCCTTCAAATTAGAGGATGGAGGAAATGTCACAGCACACACACACTCTTTCTGTCTCTCCGTCAGCCCTTGTGTGGTTTATAGTGCACTACTTCAAAGGTTATTCTCTGACCTTATTCAGACTCATATCTAAGGAAATATAATAGAAGGCAACTCTGCGCTCTCTGCCGAATGCTCTTTTTGCAGAGACATGACGCGTCTGCTCCGGCGTGCCCTCTTCTTTCTGCTCCCCTCTATTCCTGGAAGAATAAATGAAAGAAAAGTTGAAGGACTGAAAACTCAAAACTCAACCGGCCTTATTTCCCGGGGTTAGCTTTGTGACAAAAAATACAGAAGCTTTTCAGAGTTTAATGGAGGAGCGTTTTCTTGTGTTCCTGCGGCCTCACACAGTTAAAGCGCAGACAGCCAGTCAGGGCTTCAGTCCTTCACTCGTTGTGTTCGGTCTTATTTTCAACCAAGGACGATGATGGGCTTTTTGTGGCCGGTCTGAGGGAGCCCGTGTTCATAATACAGATAAATACAATAAGAAATCTGAAGTTTTGTACCAATGGTCACAATTGAGAAAAAGTTTGAGGTAAAAAGAATAATGTTGTGATTCATCCACTGGAGATCATGGTTATCACATTCTGACACTGTCACTGAAACCTTTGAACCACTCATAAACTCTTGTTGTAGATTACTGAACAGAGAAAAAAACTATCATGATGATGATTTTATTCAAGAGTTATTCAGGGTTCCCACTCATTTTTTACCAATCATTTTTAAAAAAAACTTTTCCATATTTTTTTTTTCAATGTTTTATCCCATCTCCATGACTGAAGTAGTTCAGAAGTTAGGCCTATGCAGTATCACATTCACACATTATTAAAACTGCACTTAGCAAACTGCTAACCTAGACATTCCCACCACCAATTAGCATATGCCAACAGACCAGAGCAGGCACCACATAGGGGTACTCTGAAAAACCTCAAGGCTGAAAGATCCTGAAAATCAAAAAATCCTTTAGGTGTCAAATCAATTTATATTTATTTATTTTTAAACATTTGATTCATGAAAATGTCTACTAATTGTTTGAGACCTTGCCTGAACCGAAGTGTTCTAAATAACCCTAAAAAATGAACAACAATGGCCGTCATGTCTCATCAGTCTTCCCCCGTCCAAGTGGATCAACACTGGGTATTAGGCTCATTTGAGATGAGCCAGGCCTGCGCAGATTCGATTACTGGCGATCGTCCCACAATGCATGCTGGTTGGATTTGCGTCTGACTTCATCCCGATTCACTGACGTCATGCAAACGGGACAACAATATTCTCATGAGACTGAGGCGGCAGCAGCGTTTAGAGCCAGCTGCTCTCCACTGACTGCAAGACTCAAGGCATGATGGGAAATGCCTGGCTCTCACTTTACTTAACAGCTGATTGGTTTAGATGTTGACTCAACTATATGACATTATATATAAACTATTCATTTCTAGATTTTACTTGACTGATTTGAAGGTAAATTCCGATAGTCAGAGACTAAATACATTGATCATAACCTATACATAGTCTATTGTATATTAACATTGGACTGTTTTAGTTATTGAAGTATTTAGTATCACAAAGACTTACAGTGAGTGGTATGTAAGGATTCTTGAGAACATCTGTACAGATGTGAAGGCCTGACTTTATCTGAATGATCTTTAATGAAATGTGTCGTCTTGTATTTCTTTCCTCTGTGTTTGACTGTTAGGCTGATTACTTATGCAGTTGAGGGGACAGGTCTGTTCTGTGGCAGCAAGCTGATATGATGCTGATGTTCATGGTAGTTAATAAATGGAGGTTGAACCATGACCATAAATTACAGACCGTCTGTCAAGCATTTTAATCAGTTAACTGGAGACTGTGAACAAACTGATATATGGGTCTAATAACATTTCATCATAAATATGCATCAGATCTGACAGGATGTGAGTGTTTCGGTGACTTCCTGTATAGACTGAAGGCTGCTGGAAACTGTCGGCAAGTTGTCGGACTTGGTCGTGACTTTCTATCAACATCCCTCTTCTGCTGCTGCCTGCTCTCGTCACTTTCCAGGTGAGACGCACTTCATCTCGAATGAGTCCATTGCTTATCCAAGCATCTATACATATATAGACATCTGGATCACAAAAAAAAAGAACATATTTTTAACAACTTGAACATTGTTTCTTTAAAACTTTTCCAGAGCATTCTGTTGAATTCAATTCAGATTTTCTATTTCCAGAACTTTTTCAAGGATTTCATGACCGTAGGAACTCTGGAGATACTTTTTTTTCTGTGAAAGGACACAACTATAGCCACTTCTCATACTGTACACTGGGTGTACAAAGATTTGCATGAAAGAGTTTATCTAACAAGTTTTGAAATTTTGTTGGGTGTAATAGAGTGGACTCAGTTGTGACATCACAGGGACACCTCTCATCTGAAGGCAAATGCCGCAGAGCTTCACATTTAGTGCTCACAAAAATGATAACAAAAGAGTGAGTCAGTACATTAATACTGTATGTGCATGTTATTGTAACCTGTGCTCACTAAGCCCCCCATCAGCCAGAGCACTTCTTAGCAGCCTGAGGTGTTATTAGGGCCCAAGCACAAAAGTGCAAGGAATATTTTGATTATGTAGAGATGATCATTTTTCTACTTCCCAGTCTCATATATGAGAGGATAAGGAAGCACAAATTGGCACACACAATCAAACTGGTGAAAATTACAAAGTTCTGCAGGGGTTGAGCTCAGGTGTGGCCAGTGGGCTCCATAGCGCCCCCCAAATGACCGCCAGAGAGTTGGGATTAAGTTCCTATGATGCTCACTAAATTTTAGTATATTATTGCTCTCATCTTTGAGAGAATATAAAACTTATCTGAAGTTATTTTGCCTGACAGGAAGTTGACCATTGTGGATTTTGTCTGAAGACTTAGGAATGCAAGAAAACTCACAAACTTTGCACGAGTTATTATTTTGATCTAAAGGTGCAGTTGGGTTTGGGTGTGGCAGATCAGCTCTGTAGCACCACCTAAATGCTTTTCACCTTTGAACACATTTTTTAGAGCCTTGGTATACTAAAAAAACTCACGAAATATTTTGTGCATTTCGCCATGAAACAGGAAGTTGTTTTAACTTGAGTGTTCTGTCCCAAATTTCACATGCTTGATAAGAATCTATTGCACCACCTACTTGCAACAGGAAGTATGACTTTTTCAATAAATGGCATTTTCTATTAATTTTATGTTGTGTGTTCTGAGCAGCATCATAATGCATGTTTAGCTAGTGTTCTCTAGTGCCAGATAGTGGACATAGCAAGTGATACAAAATCTGCAATATGTAATTTCCAGTACCACACACTTCACACAGGAAATAACATTTTGGGTCTCATTAATGGTCAACGAAGACGGATGGAGCCTTCTTTCTGTACTCATTTTTGCATTCATGTTATCCGTATTTCTGCACTTTTCCTAAAAGCCTTCACATAATGACAAAACAGAACAGTGCCACCGGAGATCATGAAGGCAATGTAACGTATTTCAAGCAAGATAGGACCACAGGAGTCAATGAAGTAATTTAAATGTTGACAGAACAAAAGTAATTGGTAATAAATTGAAAGGAATTCTCAGTCTACAAAAGTACGTTATGACCTCCTGAACTGTCACCTAGTTTGTTGTGTTAAACTTTTGTCTCTGCCCTCTAGTGCCATCTATTGGCTGTATCTATGTCAACATAAAGGATGCATGGCAGTATGAGAGCAGTGGTGTTTACAACATTTGAAACAGATGTGTCTATCTTCGTACCTAAAGGGAGTATCAATAAGCCTTAAGTCTTGTGGATCGCGTCAACAGTTATGGAAATTAATGGCCAAATCAACCAGCTTCCAGCCATCATCTCCGCTGCTTGCTGCTTTATTTGTAATTGTCTTTAATGAGAAAGAAGCAGTCTCCTTGCTGCTCTTGTTTGGCTTAGCACCTTGCATTCTTGCGGGAGCGACCTGAACCCCTAGAGTTAAAAAGCTTCAGCTCAGAGTTGAAAAGCAGCCGACGCCATTTGCATTTCTTCCCATTGTCCTATCAGATGAAAGGAGAAGTGGTGTGTCTATGGTGGTAATGACAACATGTGGAGTGTAGGCTCTCCAGCAGCTGTATATCTTAACCAACTGTAAGTACCGTTATCTTCATGTACCCAGGAGATCATACCAGATGGCAGACGTAACTGCAGGGTCAAAGTGTGGCTCATAAGGAACCAATGAAAACACTGTTTACATTGCGAAATCAACATATACTTCGAAAGCAAAAAACTATTTCCACTCTTCTTCCCTCATAATGACTCAGTATTTGATGAGCTGCTAGTTAAATGGCCAACAGGACAGGCGGTTGTGGGCGGTCACAGTGAGCCGTTAATGCAGGTGGAAAAAACAAAGATGCATTCAGTGAGAGGATCAGATTAAAGGAGGGGGTTCAGCTCTGATCTGGCAACCTGCGGATCGATAATAACGTCTCAGAGTGACAGGCTGAGAGGTTGAAGGGACTTCTCTTTTTCCTTCTCACATCACTTTCTGCTCTGCCCGTCCTGAGCTGTTTGTCCAGGCCCTTCTCTCTGTAATCAGCATCAGCGATTGTCAGCGACCGGATGGCAATTTGACATTTCAGAACAAAGCTTAGTGCAGGGAGGAGGGAGGGAGTGACAGAAAAACAGCAGGGCAAGTGAACAGAAGAGAAGCAAAAAGGTGCTAATGAGCTTTTTGGAAGCTCGCAGGTGGTTTTTAGTGATGACAAAGTGGCTTTCACCTGTCTGCTCTGCTGCCATCTCACGTAGCATCGCACATCACGGCAGAGCTCCATTAGATAACAGCACAGTGAAGGACGGAGAACGAGAGCGAAACAAAATACAAAGAGAGAGAGGGGATGAGAAATGAGACGGGAATACCAAAGAGACACCAGCACTGTGTGTGTGTGTGTGTGCATGTGTGCGTGTGTGTGTGTGTGTGTGTGTGTGTGTCAGCTGTCGGTCACCATCATACAGTCATACTGGTTCCAAAGATCCTTGGCAGGTTTTTAAATGAGATGCAGTTTCTCTGGTTTTTATTTCATTTCATCACACAACCAACACAAAGAGATTCTCTTCTAAGAGGAATGATTTTTAAAGAATACGTTCACATTTTAGGAAATAGACGTCAGATGTGGAGATGGATATTATGGTTTTATCTCTGCAGTGTACAGAAGTAAAGGATGTGTTTAGACTGAAGCAGATGGAAACTGTTAGCATCGCTCCATCAAAGTAAAAAAAGACAAAATCTGCTGCAAATTCATTTCAATCAAAATCATCAAAATCTGAAAGAAATCTTGGCAGGAGTGGGTAATAAACAATCTGGGCGGGAGGGAGTAATTAGCATTACCTGGCAAGCAGTGTTATATACAAAATAAATGTAATCCGTTACGGTTACTGAGAAATAATGTTTAATTAAATTACTGATACTAACCAAAATGTTTGTGCTTACAAAGAAGTTTCATCCAAATATATTTTTTTCAGTAAAAAGCTTACTGGCCACTTTATTGGGTTGATCTGCTTAACTGCTCATTCACACAAATAGCTAAACAGCCAATCACATGGCGGCAACTCACTGCATTTAGTCATGTAGACATGGTGAAGATGACCTGCTGAAGTTTGAACTGAGCATCAGAATGATGAAGAAAGGTGATTTAAGTGACTTTGAACGTGGCATGGTTGTTGGTGCCAGACGGGCTGGTCTGAGCATTTACTGGGATTTTCACCACAACCATCTCTAGGGTTTACAGAGGATGGTCCCAAAAAGAGACAATATCCAGTGTTGATGCCAGAGGTCAGAGGTCAGAGGAGAATGGCCAGACTGGTTCAAGATGATAGAAAGGCAACAGTAACTCAAATAACCACTGGTTACACCCAAGGTGTGCAGAAGACCATCTCTGAAGCAACAACACGTCCAACCTTGAAGCAGATGGGCTACAGCAGCAGAAGACCACACCAGGTGCCACTCCTGTCAGCTAACAACAGGAAACTGAGGCTACAATTCACACAGGCTCACCAAAACTGGACAATAGAAGATTGGAAAAACCACATTCAGATGGTAGGCTCAGAATTTGGTGTCATGGATCCATCCTGCTTGTATCAACGCTTCAGGCTGCTGCTGCTGGTGTAATGGTGTGGGGGAGATTTTCTTAGTACCAACTGAGCATGGTTTAAACACCACAGCCTACCTGAGTATTGTTGCTGACCGTGTCCATCCCTTTATGACCACAGTGTACCCATCTTCTGATGGCTACTTCCAGCAGTAGGACGTGTCCTTCCAAGTCGGGTCCTACAGAGGCAAGGCAAGACTCCTTCCTAGCATTCGCTGAACACATATTGGAACAGGCTAGCACTGAAGAGGCCCAGCCTCCACTTTCAGTAAATCATCTGCAAATAATTGTGGGTAAAGTGGACTGCACTTGTGCAGTACCTTTTTAGTCTTCTGACCACTCAGAACAGCCATTCGGGGCTGTTTGGGGTTCAGTGTCTTGCCTAAGGATGCTTCGACTTCCAGACTGGGGGAGCTGGGGATCGTATTACCAATCCTCTGATTAGTGCACAGTCTGCTTTACCTGTGAGCCGCATCCTTGAAAATTCTCTGAAGGAAAGACTCAGTCCTCTGTTGATTTCAAAAGATCCTTGATATTTGAAAAGTCCTTCGGTTGGACCTGATGACCTAGCCTGCATGAAATTCAGCTGTTTAAGGATCCTTCCTTGACTTTAAAAGCATCACAGGTGTAGTGCCGCCACAGCGCACCTCAGGGACACTCCCCCTGTTTTATTCTCTGAGAGGAAACAGAATAGTCACAGTTCACATGTGGTTGAAATTCAAACATTTCTTAAGCTCTCAAGGATCCAGTCATCACTATATGTCATGCAACAGAGCTAAACAACAAATGGAATTGTAAAAGTTAGCATAATGACATTTAAGGTGTGTTTATTGATTCACAACATCAGCTCATGCATTGAGTAACAAGCAAGGAAATATCCATCTTAAAAGTTGCCGGCAGTCTTTGAAAGCACAGTGAATCAAAATATTTTGGATGTTTTGAATGTGGCTTTTGATCAGCACAAGTGATTTAATGAAATCATTAAAAACTGCTTGTGTTCATTTGCCTTTATTGATTAATGCCACATTAATTACAGCCTCCTACATCCCTGGTATCTCCTCATACTACTTGAGATGTTTGGCAGATTGCTGCTTAATATCCTCAGCATGATGAAACTGTTAATAAAAAGGCCCAAATCCCAAATTCCACCCTTGGCCCCAAGCCTAGTTTTGGAGTGCGCTCGACTGAGTGGTGGAACCACAAGAGATGGTTTCTGAAATCTTAACCTAGGAAATGGGACGCCAATTCTTTCGTCATCATGCTGACAATGGCGTATAGGTAAGTTAGTAGTTACCTGAAGGGATAACGGTTGAAACAGTTGGCTAAAAGTAACTAATAATCAGTTGAAATAGTGTTAGTTAGCTAAAAGTGATGAATAAATGTTGAAATAGTTTGCTTCAAGGAACTGATCAACAGTGACAGGACTGTTAAGACAGTAGTGATTAGGAGCGTTTGGAGTCTGCATCTAAAAACACTCCATTTGGAGGGTCACCTGGACGGCTTCATGACCACTACCCCTCAAGAATGGGGACACCTTACCCTACGCAGCAGCACTCAAAACACAGTGGTGGGGCCAATGGGGAGAATTGGGATTGAGCCAAAGTCTGTCTAACATTTGATCGTAGGGTTGACTGATGTATGTGAACATGCCGTTATGCTGGGTGATGTAATAAAGCTGGCGCTGCTCATGATTGGTAAGATGGTTGTGTTGGCAGGAAACTTGATGCCTTGGTGATCACTACGACACAGACTCTGGCTCCAAATGACGTCACCAGAGGAAAATAGCAGCGGACGTATCCGGGAAATTCTAGCTTCACATCTGTTCAGTGGAGATCAGTGGAGACATGTCGTCCATCTTTATAAACAGTCTATGAGTCAGACCCATTCAACAATGGGATTTCGTCACACATGACGTTGGCGATGATGTGATGGGGCAGAGAGGAAGCAAATCTCACTGTAAATATGATCCAGATGCAGCAGATCTAAACACAACCCATACACAAGATGTTAGCTCAGGTGTAAAGAGGAACGAGGCTGTTGCATCCTCCCCAGTGCTCACACGGCCAGCTGCTTCTCGTTTGCATTTCCAGCAGCTTCATTACGCTGATCACATCTCACTTCTTCTTCCCCTATGTAACAACACGCAAACAAAAAGGGCAGACGCGAGCTGAGGGAAGTGAAAATGAGCTCCTCCTGAGGTGTAAACTCCTGCTGATTACCGCTGCATTGTTTCAATCAGATAATCAGGCCTCTGCTAACACACACACACACACACACACACACGCACACACACTTACACACACACGGAGGCGACTGACTGGCTGGCAGATTTTTGTCACTAATAACGTTTAGTGGTCAGAGGTCCTGGAGAGGAGGTGAAGACTGACACTCGAACCGTCCCTCCTCCTCCTCGTCTCTCTGGCTGGCAGCTCTCGTCTGCCATGTTGGAGGGAGCGCTGCCATCACTTGGCACCTTATTTATTTTAATTATTTTGATTCCCGCTCTCCATCCCTGGCATCCCTGGCTCGGGGAATCGCTGATGGCTGACACTCATTTGTCAATCTCACCGCGGCTGCCTGCCAATTATAAAATGAAAAGTTTTGGCGAGGCCATTAGAAGCAGCTCTGGCTGTTTCACTGAGTGTTAACAGGCGAGAGCGGCTTGTCGCTGCCTCTTCCTGCCCTCTCTGTTCTCTGCAGCGTGATGTAGGCTCAACGCCACTCGCCAACTATCAGGTGAGCATTTGCTCCCGGTGTTTGATGTCCCCTCTTTGTTGCTGTACAGTTATCGGCGCTCCCCGCTCTGTGCTGCCAGATTTAGAAACTTCGCATCTCGTTTTGGGCGCTCCTGTCCTCTTTTCAGATTGCATCATGCTGCTTTCTCTACATCAGCACAACAACATGTACAGGACGAGCTGGACAGTTTCTCAAAATGTGTGTAAGATGATAACGAGTGAGGAGAGAGTGGCTGTGCTGATTTAGCTCATTTTAATGTACAGTACCTGGCAGTCACAGTGAAGAAACTGGCTGACAAGTTTCAACTATATGAAGAAAAACTCGTCCCAGAACATTTTAAATTACTGCTCCACTTAGTTTACACAGTTTAGCTCATTTAGTACAAATCACATGTACTTTGCATTAATACTGACACAGACGGATTAACCTGTTAGGGGCCCCTGAGGCAGAAATGAGCTGCTGGGTTCCTATTAAACCCATGATCCTCCTCCTCTCTGTGCATTATTACTGTATCCCTGTGCTGGAATATTACAGGAACTCAGCTCTGCTATGCAGTAATATTATTAAACACAGTGGATCTCATTCATGAAACGTGAGCAATTTGTATGTAAACTGTTTGCAGAAGAATATTTGTGTGTATGTCAGCAGTCATCCGTATGTTAGCTCTGATCTTTTCATAGGTACTAACAAAATCTACGCATGCTTCACAATGATCACACATAAATGTTGCTTTTCATCATTAGAAATTTCAATTCAGATTTTGCTCTGATATGTTCACAACAGACAGATGCCTTTAAACCACAAGTTAAACATGACAATAGACGAGAAATAAACTAAGAAATTAGCTAAATTAGTTAGCAATTAGCAGATTAGGTTTGTTACAAATGTGAATGGGTTAATTGAATGAACTTAATACATGTGTTTTCTACATGTTGAATAACAGAAATAATAAATCACAAAAACCAGTGTAACAGCCATGTTTCTTACTGGAACACCCAGGTGTTGTCATGTCTCCTCTGTTGACTGCTCCAGTGGAGGCATGTAGCCGTCTCCGTCAGGAGTAATTCCTGACAAAGAGGTCTCGCTGATGATGCAAGCAATGCGCTTGTCTGCAGCAGACAGCTGTGACGAGGAAGAGCCTCCACCTGTAGCTGTTGGGATTTTTTGTGTGTACTTATGCATCAAGTTTTATACAGAGCCATTTGTGTGTAATTTCTTGGATGGTTCTTACAACAGAGGACACAGAGTTAACAGCGCCTGTTACCTCCTTCCGGGCCTTTGATTTACCTGTCCCTGTCACACCACTAATAACAGAGGAAAGAAAAATATTTTTTCTCAGCTCCACTCCACTTAAAATAACTTCAATCTAAGAAAAGTTTTCCCCTCTCCCACACTCTGTGTTTGCTCCACGTCTGTGGGTTAACACCATGCACCTATCTATAGTAATTATCACTTCCTTATATGGTGGTCGCTGGCTGCTCATGGGTGAGGATGTATGCTAATTGCTGACTAGCAGGGGCATGCTGTCAATTTACAATTGGTTGGCATTTGTGAACATACACACGTGCCTACTATCAAATCAGAGTTCCCGCAGTGTTCATTAATCCGGTGTGGGTTTTTTAGTACCACGGTTTTTTATGTGCAAATCTACTCATAGATTTACTGACATTTCATGAATGACACTGAATGGCATTTCGGCATACACTCCAGCACAATATCAGCAGGTTCTAAAGCTGAATTATATCATTGGACCCTGTTTCAAGGCAGGAGCTCAAGATCAGGTGATAAAGCAGGACACACTGAAGCATTGTGTTACAGGATATTATGTTTTAGGGACAGCCCAACCAAACTCAACTATCATGTATTGCGCATGTGAAATAATCAGTAATCAGTCACTATTTATCCTGTAAAGCCCAAATATAGAAAAAAAGAGCAGATTTTTTTTCCACCTTCCAGTTGTTGCATACAATACTACTTATATTAAAAGGAGCACATGCATCCCCCGAGAGCACTTACAGCCTCACATTAAGAACACTTCTCACATGTCCCTGAACAATGCGACAAGGATACACCAAAATATTCCAGAATATGCAGAACCTGTTTCTGTCTAATGTAAACTGCTCTTTGTGCAAACAAACAAACAATCCCCCCCTAAAAAACAGGATCAGTTCAATATGTTTTTAACCGATAAGATACTGTTACAGATCGAGGTTCAAATACTGCACACTACTCAATTGCATTGCCTGTGGCCACTTTTGCAAAATGACATGAAGCCAGGGGCAAGTGACAGCCTGCATATCTATGCAGGGGTGTTTCTAGGATTTGGGGACATTCAGGGCTTAGCCCAGACCTCTGTTAGAGGATCTGTGGGATCATCCCCTGGCGCATTTTTTTTTTTTTTTTTTTTAAACAAGTTCTGTTTTAATGCTTTTTTTCTGCACTCTGGTACCCTGTGTACATTAAAGTAGGAATAAAAATACAGAATTATTATAATACAGTATTACAATGTGCCATCATTAAATGAAGCACTGTGGTGCTGCAGAGATGCCCTGGCTCACAAATCATAATCCAGACATAAGGAAACATCACTTTTAGCTTTTTAGTGAAGATGTAATGCAAAAATTATCACTCCCACTAAAATCATGGCTCAAATCACAATCACAATATCTGTGAAAATAATCACAATATGATTTTGTTTGCATATCATGTAGCCTCAAAGAACGTACAAAATTATCCCTGTGTAAAACAATTTATTTTTACTGTAAACTAGAAAATGGTTTGGGGCAGCACCCACCACCAAATTTAGTCTGAGGGCCGTAAGTTGAGTATCACTGCTGAAGGTTTTTCTTTTCTTTTTGTCTTACCTGTCTTTTTGTTGCTGTATTTTTTGTGCAAATGAATAAATCACTTTAAAACAATTACTAAAAACATAGCTGCATCACTCTGGTGTTCCTCCAACTTTGTGTAAACAGTTTGTGTCTATCTCCTTCCTGTTTTCAATGTGACCTTGTCCTCGTGCACAAAGCAGCTCCATACATAAAATAATCTCCCAGTTTGGTGTGGAAGAGCTTGACTGTTGTTGAGGTTCAACATGTGGTGCAAAGGACTGACACCAGGAGAGTGGAGGCTGTTAGAGCAGCACATTAGCTTCCCAGCTGGACACCATCGTCATCAGACATTGATATCGGGTTAAATTTAGGTTGTGATGTCAGGTGACCAAAATTCAATGTGAGGACAGCGTCTAATGCTAATCTCAGTTTGATGTACACATGATGTTGATATTTTGTTGGGTTTAAGTCGTGATGTTAAGTAACCAACTCCAATATCTTGATGTAGAATAATGACATTCAGTCGTGAGATATGGAGAACAAAACCCAACGTCTGCAAACGTCATTATGTTAATGTCCAAACAATATTATATTCTAACCTAGTTAGACATTTAAAATGTCGGGTTGTCCATATATTTTTGGCCATGTAGTGTGTCAGTGTCACATGTCTTATCAGTTAGATATTCAAAACACCACATTTGGAAAATGGTCATAATTTTAAAGAAACTGTAGTAAAAGGCTTCAGCATGTTAACACAGTGGTGTGTTTGTCTCCTCTTTGCTTGATGAACTCTGACAGACACACACACACGCACACACACACACACACACACACACACACACCACACACACACACACACCCACACACACACACACACTCACTCAGCGGCTGCAGCACAACAGCAGAATTATATTTTGTTGAGAAAACACGATTCATTTTTTCGTTGTGTTGCCTGACTCGAGCTTGTTAATTAGAGGGAAGCCTGTGTGAAGGATTAACAACAAGCTCTGCTGTTCCTTTCAGAGCCCGCCGCATCACACACCTGCACTGATGGATTATGGGTAAGCACTTTTGTTTGTAGGTTGCATTTTGTGATGAGACGTTTGATCCGGGCAAAAGTGTCAAGTCAGGCAGAAAAGCAGCCTAACAAGAAGCCTGTTTCCTCTGGGTATAAAAGCACTGGTTTACTGTTGTTTCATCAGCATATTTTAACAGTCATACAGTAAAGAACAAAAAGAAGACAAATTGGGGTTTGGAAGGACCAGAGACAACTGAATTTCTCTTGAATTAGCAGCGAGCGAGGCAAAGCTCGGAGCTTAACAGCTCTGTTTCTGCAGCAGGAAGGGTTCCCACAAAGAGGCGGCTGCTCTCCGCTTCCTCACACAATAATTGGATGGAAAATGAAACGGCGCCTTTGTGCGGATGTGTCTTTTGTTTTAACGGCGTGCTGTAAATATACACACTCATATACTCTGTATTAATGTCACAGCTGTAGTGATCCCAAAGCAGTTAGTTCCTACCAGCAGCCCCGTCCCTGCTGTCAGAGGTCATTAACACAGTGTGTGTGTGTGTGTGTGTGTGTGTGTGTGTGTGTGTGTGTGTGTGTGTGTGTGTGTGTGTGTGTGTGTGTGTGTGTGTGTGTGTGTGTGTGTGTGTGTGTGTGTCTCGTGCTGTGTGGCTGATCAGGGCCAGAAGTGGTTCAGCTAGCCTGAGAAGCCTTAATTAGCCAGCATGGCTCCTACAGCTCACCATCACACTGCCATTGATCCAAACACACACACACACACACACACACACACACACACACACACACACACACTCTGATTTGAGTGTTCACATTTTGTCCTCTGAAGTGAAAAGATGTAGCAGTGTTATCTTCCATGTTGTATAAGAGCTCAGCCTGATCTCTAAACAAAAAAAAAAAAAAAAAACATCCTTGTACATTCTCATCTCATCTCCTGCTCATTTTGATGCATTTAATTAATTGAAAATACAGAATCTGCAGCCCATACGTCTGCATGTAATGCCCAGGTAACATTGCCTACATGAGCTGTGTGTGACGGCTACCTCACTGAACTGCTGGAGCTCGCATTTGTTCACACAGACAGCGTTGCTGCTGCAGAGCTGCCTGCTGCTATAAGTACTGTATTTCCACAATTAAAGCTGGTACTCCACTAATTTATGGCTTTATATAAGCCACTGAATTATCACTAACATGATCCTGCAAATATTTCACAAAAGAAAGCCTTTTGTGAACAAATGAAGGGATTCTGTCAAGAGAAATGTTGTCTGAGGGCTTTTATTTTGAAAGGGAAATGGGAGCTGTGGAGTTTTTTTTTTTTTCTTCATGTCTAAGACAGGTACAGACTTTGGTATATTACATATTTGATATATTGTCAATATGATTAACAAAACATCATTTTCACTGTCTATTTTTGCACACATCCCACAAAAAAATAAATAAATAAATAAATAAATAAAATAAATAGACAAGACACAGAATCTCTTGATGAGGGGTAGGCAGCCTGTGGCTCCGGAGCCACATGTAGTTCTTTCACCTCTCTCCAGTGGCTCTCTGTGGCTATGGCAAAACAATTTAGAGAAATTAATAACATTTTAAAAGAAAAATCAATAACAACATTTTTTTTTTAAAGAATTTTTTCACTGCCATAGGCCTTGAGTAATTCTTATATTCTCAATTGTAAAAACGTGTAGCCTGTTCACAGAATTATTATTATTATTATTTTTTTTTACATTTCACCAAATGAATGTGCGTCATACTGCCATTCCTTTTTCCTTAAATTTTTTTGTTTTTACTGCCAACTCTGCAAAATTAAAGTCACAAACAATCATAAATAGCCCACTGTGGAGTAGCCTCCTTGTGGTAAACATATTAATAAAGGCTCATTTAGACCTTCTAGTAATGTTGTAAAAAGAATGAATGCTCTCGCTCTTGAAGATTTTTTTTTTTTTTATCGATTTGAACACAACAATCCCCCCACAGCCATCAGCAGGAGGTCTGTTTTCAAAGGGTTAAACCTGCATTCTTTCTGAGCCAGAAATAACCCCCTAAATGCAAACTAAATGTTCACGTACTCTTAACCGTCTTCCTCTAGTGGCCATAGTAATGATGGGAGCAAAGAGAGGAAGTCAGGTGATATAATACAAGAGTGATAAAGTCCACATAGTGAGGAGGTTGGGGTGGATGAATGGGTCAAACAAATACAGGACTTTGACTCCGAGACTGCTGTTCCTGTCCTGTGTGAAAGACTTATTTTAACTCAAGTGCGCAAGTTAACCTACGTCCATGACTTTAGTTACATAACAAACAATCAAAGAATCTTTTCTAAACCAAACCAAACTGCAATCGTTTCACAATTTTAACCACATGTTTAAAACTGTGACCGTTAAAGGTCTTACACATCCCATGCCGTTGTTTAGATGAGGACTTGTTAACCTCCAGCCACCAGCAGAGGTGCTATTTTTTTAAACTAACCTGTGGCTCGTATTGGAGGGTAGAAACTAATGATGTGTGGTTGTAGCGTTGTAGAACTTGTTGCATTTGTTCCGCCTGAGTTTATTCTGCAAAGACAAGTGAAAACATTTCCTGTGAAAATGTTTGTGGCTATTTGGTAAAGTAGGCAAAGTTGTCAAATTTCACACATCCTCTACATGAGAACATTTCAGAGCAGATTTCTGTCCCACATGATGAAGAGCTGTGAGATTCAGCTGTGACTCCAAGTCTGAACTGATGTTTGTGTCTCTGTGAGCTTCTCACAGGTTAGCCTGTCTAATAATGAAGATATGCACAAGAGAAATTAGCGTCGTGAGAGAGGTGTAAGGATGAATTATCAGAATTTTGGATGTCAAATAATAAACTTCATGTTCAGCTGGTTGCGTTTTAGTGGAAAACTCGTCAGCTCAACTTTCTAAAAGCAACACACAAACAGCGCCGATCCTCCTGCAGGTAAATGATCTGACGAGCACAGACCTTCACTAAGCCTTCATGACTGAGTGAGTGATCAGAGCGAGATGACTGACGCCTCACAGACAAACACATTGATCCAGTTTATGCTGCTGATACACTGATGGATGACTGAGAGGACAGACGGCTGTCACTCTTCTTTAACACACTGCTGTCTGTAGTTTCTACACTTCAAACCCTGAGTTTTCTTTAGAGTTCAGTTCAGTTTTCTTCACAGAGGAGCTGCCACACAAACTGAGCCTTTTGAGCACATTGTCACATGTCGAGGGTCTAAAATATGAACAGGAAACATGGATCCTGCTGTTGAATATAAATTGATGAGATCTTGAGCAACCTGTAATCTCTGGTTGTTCCTGTGATTGATGGTTTGCCAGTGTGCAAAGACAGAACATATTTAGGTGCTTGGTCTAGTTTCTGGAAAGTTAAGCCGTTAAGTCAATATTTTCTGATCAGAAGCTCTAATTTTTAAAAAGATTTGAAAAGAGAAACACTGTGGTGGCACTGATTCCCCAGATTTCAGCTGGTTGGAAAGAACAACCGGCTCCCACCAGCATAATAAAAAATTCACTTATAGAAACAACGGCCTTCACAATGAAAAATGCCTCCTTAACAATAACAAACAAATGCCTCTTCAGTAATGAACAAATGTGTTTATATATGGGGGTGGAGGTTATATTAGGTCTCAGTGAAATAAACCAATGGACACAGTCACTGTGTAATGCCTGCCAAAGACTCTTGCACAAAAACATGTTCTCATCCCAACTCATCACATACCGCCACTTGTTCAGTGGACTTGACATCTAACGCACTAGGTGTCCTCCTGCGTCTATTGTCGCTGTTCAAGGACGCTGTGTCCATTTACACTTGTAGGGAGCATTGTATCTTTTCAAAATACACTTGTTTTCAAAGGAAATGTACAGTTTCTGCTCATTAAATACACACTGTCCTTTCAAATAAACTTACATCAATATATTCTTCGCATAGAGTCGCTTTCTCAGGGGACTTTTGACATCTATATATGTGAGATATCCTCGGTGTTTCTGCTGCTGACTTCAGGGGACAGCCATTGTGTCTTTTCAAAATACTCTTCCATTTTCAAGGCAATGTACAGCTTCTGCTTGTTAGAGGCATACAGTCTTTTTCAAAATAAACTCACAAGGGCGGCTGTGGCTCAAAAGGTAAAGCGGGTCGTCCACCATTCAGCGGTTCGATCCCCGGCTCCTCCAGTCCGCATGTCGAAGTATCCTTGAGCAAGATACTGAACCCCAAATTGCTCCCGATGATGCTTCCATCGGTGTGTGAGTGTGTTAAAAAACTGAGTAGCAGGTGGCACCTTGTACAGTAGCCTTGGCCACTAGTGTATGAATGTGTGTGTGAATGGGTGAATGTGACTCGTAGTGTAAAAAGCGCTTTGAGTGGTCAGACGACTAGAAAGGCGCTATACAAATGCAGGTCCATTTACCATCCATTTACCATTTACAACATTGGTAAAGGACCTTGTATTTATGTTAATTTCCTTGTGCAGCAAAAGCACATGGTTAGGTTTAGAAAAATCATAGTTTGGCTTAACATTTACACAGGTGAACAACACCTCCCGGAAGAAAGCCCAGGGTTTGTTGGATCCATCCACCTCTCCTCCTGCCTGCCACATAGGGTCTTTCTGGACCCTTATATTGTGTTGTTACAGGCTTCATTATAAACTGATGCACCTTTTGCTGCAGTATGATACACCACTGGGCAGCGTTATAAACTGACTGACTGGTGTATCATATGAGAGTTGCTTTTTTACATCACTGTCTGACACAAAAATCAACAGCAAAGTAGCGTTATCTGAGTTCGGATTGAGAGCAGGCTGCTGAATCTTAAATTGAATCACATTGGATGCTGCAACAACTCCGGCGATCATCGGCGTTCCCACCACACAACAGGATATTGGACTGTAAATATTATGCATGTTTAAAATTTGTAATTTGAAATTGGTGCAGGCAGGATGGACTCTTGAACAGACTGGAGGATGGAGAAAGCACTCGTAGCATGCCTCACAGCACAGGGAAATTTCCAGTGTTTGTTGGAAATACACCTCTCCTTCCACCCTCCCTGTAGGGACTTTCAAGTACTTGAAGTTCCTTTTTTTTTTTTTTCCCCATTGGTGATATAAACTGACGCCGCCCTTTGACATATCAAATTGCTGCAAAAGGACCGCTTTTGTCATTGGTGTCTGACATGAAAATCACTGACCAAGCGGTGGTATTTGACAACTTTGGAATGAAAATAGGTTGACAACGTTAGTGAAGCATCTCATATTTAGACAAAAAAAAGATCATGGTTTGGTTAAACATTCACATAGGAAGCAAACAGCAGCCTCCCAGGTGAAAGTCCAGTGTTTGTTTGACCCCATCCACCACCTGCCTGCCCCACAGAGACTTTCCAGCTCTTCAAGTTTTGTTGTTCTCTGGTGGCGTACGCCTTCCTTCAGTGTATCATACTGCTGCAAAAGCATAGCTTTCCTCATCAGTGTCTGACACAGGAATCACTGACCGAGCAGAGGTATCTGACGACTTTGGAATGAGAATAGGTTGACAACTTCGGTAAAGAACCACATATTTAGGCAAAAAAAAAACATGGTTTTGCTTATTTTCAAACAGGAAATGAACAGTGGTGACAGTTTAGGGTTTGTTGAACCAATCCAACACCCCTACCACCCACTCTATGGAGACTTTACAGCCCCTTATTTTGAACTGACGTCGCCCACCACCATATCTTACTGATGTTTTCATCAGCCACGCAGGGTGTATAGTACTGCAGCAAAAGATTGCTTTTGCATCTGTTTCTGACGCCAATGTCTCTGTCAAACTGCAATATTTGACGAGTTGGGAACGACAATTGGCCTAACAGATAAAGAACTGCAGAGATGCAGGTGTCCTAGTGTTGAGGTCTTCTTTAATATTTCCTCCACTGAGCTTTCAGAATGCACAAAATCACCCTAAATCAACACGGCAAAAGGCAGCACTGAAGTCTCAAAAGAGCCTAGAGACCAGAGTTTCTGTCTGACAATGAGATCTGCATGAGTTTGAGGAAGGATCAGAGTGACCTGAGTGTGCAGTTCCTCACCTCTCTTGAGCCCTCAGAGAGGGCGTTGTCACACTCTGATTGGCCCAGACGAAAATGCACCAAGCTGCTCTCAATTCTTGTCATAAACGTGTTTGAATGGTAGAAAATATCTTGAAAATATACTATTCTATATTTTAATGAAGATCCAGATGCTGTTTGAGACCTATTTTCTATTATTTTCACGTTTTCTGTCGGAGGTCTTCTTACAAGAGTTCAGCAAGGCCACACTCATAATTTCACATTTTTCTACCAGAGGAATGTGTTTGTTGCATTCATTAATGGGGTTCATTAATTTGAACAGATTTTTGTGTCTGCTGCCAAATGTTACGTGCAGAAAACCCACTGCAAAAAAAAAAAGATCCCACCATCACCACCAGTGAAATGTGACTTTGCTGCAGCTTCCCAAACACCTGAAACACACCTGAGCACGATTAATTAACTGATTGGAAGTCTGAAGCGAGTGAAGCAGCTGTTTTTAATTCTCAGTGTTAAAATTCTGCACAGCCTGTTCTCCTGCTGTCCAGTCCAATAAAAAAATGCCCAGCAGGTCAAAAGATGTGGCTACAAATTAAAAAGCCCAAAAGCAACAATATCTTCAGGCTGAATTCAAAGCTCTCTGTTTGGCTGCATGGTTGGAGTCTGTTATTATGACTAGAGAGTCGGTACCTGGAAATGAGTCACCATACTTCCCTTCACCTCAGCATGAAACTGAGTGTGTTGTTATATACAATTAAAATGGATCTGCTGCTGATTGAATAATATGACGAACTGGTCTGAAGGGGCACCGGTGTCTGTTCTTCCTCTCCTGTTTCTCACAATCTGAGTCGCAGCATTTAACACGCTCCATCCTGATTGGCTCTGACGGGGAACTTCATCAGTTGTGAAGAACGACATGTTTGCTGTTTGCTTTGTTGTCATATTTCACCTGTTTACTCCTCCTCATTTACAGTTTGACAGGAGCCGCTTGTCTCCGCAGCAGCCTGTCACATCCGCTCACGAGATGTTAGGAGGCTGATTGGCAGCTGATGAAACATTCACAGAGGAAACGTTTCACTTGAAATAAGAAAGCCGACACATTTCAGATACGACTGAGCACACAGAGCAGGACAGCAGGAGTGCGTCCCGGGATAGTGGAACAATACCAAGTTTGTTTGGGAGTGTTGTTGGTAATAATTCCCACCACAGTGGCGTATGAATTCAGTTCTGTGGGTCTTAATAAATCTGAGAAAACTGATCACAGGAGACTTTAGTGTAGAATTGTTCTCATTTATTTTGTTTGTTTGTGTTTGTAAATTAATATAACATCTATGCACTGTGACTCAACAGATTTGTTGATTTATTTTTTCAGATCATTTTAATAATTTAATGCCACTTTGTGGTTTGAGAAGTCTCCAACCTAAACACCAGACAGAAATACTGGCACTGTGTGCTTCTGGAAATCACAGATACTTTACAGTTGTATGATATTATGTAGCACATACATCAAAACTTTAACAACATTTTGATTTACCTGTGGTCGCTTTAGGCACAAAAACTACTTGGTTATAGTTGGGTAGAGATCATGTTTGGGCTTAAAATACCCACTGCTGATGGCACCAGGTCCAAGCTTGAAACAAGTCACTGAAAAACATCCATGTGTGGTGCCAAAAAAGCTGCTGAAAACACACTCACTGAAAAAACTATCACTGTTGTTTGTTGGTCTTCAACAGTGGTCTGCAGCTTGGCATGTGTCTCTCCAAGATGTCACACCATCTACAGTCACCTCCACCTCCTGATGACAAAGTCAGCGTATACTACGTCACTTAAAGGCTCATTTATGACCCTCATACTTCTAATGTCAGCATAGATACAGCCAATAGATAGCACAGCGGAGTCAACAGCAGCAGAGTCAAAAGTTTTATACAACAGGTAACGAGGTGAAGGTAGAGGACGTCATTATATTGTTCCTTTAACCCTTTGAAACCTGGAGCAACATCACTTTTGTTGTGCTACTTTCAGACGCCTTTCGCAAGTATTTAAACCTTTGAACCTTGAGCAAATTATTGCGATTTCTTTCAAAAACATAGGAAAATGGCAATGAGCAACCTGATAAGAAATGTCCCACAAATAACAAAAAAAAATTAAAAAACTGGATTAAGCAAATTATATTTAAAAAAAAAATCAGTAAAAAAAAAAAGTAGAAAAACAATATTTATAATTATTATTATAATTATTACATTTTAAAATTTTATTACAGAATTAAAGTTAATAATTATAAATAATTATTAGTTTGTTTTGAACTTTTTTTTTAACTAATTTTCTTGCTCTTAATTTTTTCCTTTTACTATTTTCTTGCTAATGTTTTGGGTCATTTCTTCTTCCCTTGTTCATCGCCTTCTTCCCATGTTATTAAAAGAAATACAGCCAATTTACTCAGCTTTCAAATGGTTAAACAGTGGCAGTGTTGTAGCAGTGGAGGTCTGTGTGCCCATTATACAGTATATACCTCCACATGTGGATGGAGAATTCTTTCCACTAATTTCACTGTATTTTACTATATGTTACTATATATTACCAATTTTTTCCATTCTGCCATTATTTAAATTTCTTCATCGTCTCCTGTGGTCGAATCTCGCTTGAACTACAATACTCTGCCCCCACAGTCCCTGGTGGTTCTGCTCCATTTCATCCATATCCCTAAGCTTTACAAAAACATGCATAAATACGGACAAAATGAACACAGAGTACGGACAGAAGGCTCCGTCTGTCTCTGTATCTAATGTGGAGCACAAATGAGCCCTTAGAAACACTGATATAAAACTTATGAAATGTACAACATATTTGTGGTTTCCAGAAACACACACTGCCAACGTTTTCTTCTAGGGACTGGGCTGAAATTCTACAGTGACTTGGGCTTTAAACTCATGTAACTGTTTCAAATATGCTTTTTTCAAAACCGCAAAAAAGGCTTAATGTTATCTTACAAAAAGCTGATACATGATTTTCAGTTAACAGCGATTATGTTTAGTTTTTATGTTTTTGTTATGCATGCATCACAGTAATAGAGTTCTGGTTTGAACCCAGGGTGACGGAGCCCTTCTGTGCGAAGTTTGCATGTTCTCCCTGTGTCAGCGTGGGTTTTCTCCGGGTGCTCCAGCTTCCTCCCACAGTCCAAAGACATGCAGGTTAACTGGTGACTCTAAATTGTCCGTAGGTGTGAATGTGAGTGTGAATGGTTGTCTGTCTCTATGTGTCAGCCCTGTGATAGTCTGGTGACCTGTCCAGGGTGAACCCTGCCTCTCACCCAGTGTCAGCTGGGATAGGCTCCACCCCTCCCTGTGACCCTCAAGAGGATAAGCGGTTACGGAAAATGAGTGAATAAATGTATTTCTTGTCATTTTTGGTTTGATATGGTTTAAATTCATCAGAGCCAACATGGTTCTTCATCATTAAACACCAGCCTCTATCCATTCGTACACTCAGCGTGTGTTGAAAACCTGCAGACAGCAAAATAAACTTCAAACAGCATAAGACCAAATGTAGATTGTCCAGAGAGACTGTGGTGATTTACTGAAGGAGTGGAGACACACAGATAATGGCTCAGGTTCAGGTGGTTAGGAAGCAAAGCACGCAGCCACGCTGACAACGTGGCAGGGAGCGAGTGGATATACACTGCAGGGCTGACGAGGGAGAGTGGAAACAGGTGAGCAGGTGAGTGAGGGAGTCAGGTGACTGGGACAGGTGGGAGCGTCCGAGGGCATCTGGTGGATGGATGGAGAATGTCAATGCACAAGGCCTGAGGGAAGTGAGAGGAGAGAGGAGCCACGTAAAAACAACTGACACCTGTAACACGTAACATACATCAGTGTGCATCATGTACGGTATACTGGTGTCATGTGGTGTACATGAGTAGCCTGAAAATTACAACACCTGACGTGAAGATCAGACACGCCGTGACAGTTCCGTAAGTCTGTAAATAAAAGGAAGTAAAAACCAAGTAAACAACGGAGAGTTCAGAGAGTTCAGAAGTGGCTCTGCGGTGTGTTTATGACTGTTGGGTTTTTAATGACTCACCTGCTGAACAGGAGCAGGAGCTTCTCACAGGCTGCTGCAGAACACTGCAGAACACCGCGAGGAAACGCAGCCCAGAGATTCAATCAATACATCTCAGTGATAGAACTGTAATTGTATAACGCAGAGATGTAAACGCACCGAAGACACATTGCGGCTGGATTCTAATTTAATCAGACAAACCCTCTGCAGAGGTCACAGACACATTTGGCCTTATTAAGATTAACGTGTAAATGTGAGCTTTCTTCAGGTAGACACTGTGATAATGAGATTAAAGAGGAACAGACAGAAAAACATCAGACAGAATAAACCGATGTGTTTACTTAGAGATGGAAATACCTTACAGAGGAGGTGACCTGTGGCAACAACAGTCTGAGAGCAGTGTATGCTACAGACACATGGTTGCCTGGCAACCCCACAGTGACAACAGGACTGCATCACTGCGTCTGGCCGCTGATCGCTGTCTATAGAGCACACATAAATCACAGAATAAACAAATGCAGACAACACCTTTAAGATTAGTGAGTTTTATGGGTTTATTTTTGTTCTTTCAGGAGCTAGCTGTTCTTCTCTGTCTTTAGTCTTAATGCCAAGTTAAGATACGACAAGATAAAACTTTATTTATCCAAAGGGAAGGTGTTGTGCAGCAGTGCCAATACAAAGAAGTAAGGAATGAAAATATAGGGCTGAAAATATCAGTAAAGGGCAAATCAAAATATACAGAGTGCCAAAAACATAAAAAGGTTAAAGGTCCAGTATGTAGGATTTAGGGGGATATAGTGGTAGAAACTATAATATAATAAGCATTCATGAGCAAATCATTTTGTTTTTGTTACCTTAGAATAAGCTATTTTATCTCCATGGGGAGTGGGTCCTCATCTACACAGATTAGTTTGTCCGTTCTTGACTACTGTAGAAACATGGCAGTGCAAGATGGCAAAAAATGGGTCAAGATAGGGACATTTACGTGGTCATATCATCGTGTTTTAGCCATAGATACACACTTGGCACACAGAAAAGCTTAAGCCTTTAAAAGTAAGGGTTATACAATGGACCCACAGCTCCAGCTCCACAGTTAATGATCAGACATGAATGGCCTTGATCCTCTTATCCTACTTTTGGGAGAAAAAAAAAAAAGCAAGTTATGGTATTGACCAAAATAATACATTTATTTATTTATTTTCTATTTAATTTATTTTATTGTATTCATTTTTTAAATTCATGTATGTATGTATTTCTTTTCTATGTTAATATTAATTTCTTTTTATTTTATTTATAAAATATATATTTTTATTTATTTATTTATTTATTTATTTGTTAATTTTTCATTTCCTTTTTTATGTCTTTTACTTATTTATCTATGTAGAGGATTCAGTCTACCACTCTGACCTGACTGCAACATGCTGACAAATGGACTGTGTTACATTTTTTAGGACATTCATGGTTCCCAGGGGATGCATCCTGATAACTGAGGTTAATGACAACTGTACAGGGGGTGAATTTATATATTACTCAACTTTTTACATTTTATTAGGGCTCTAAGTTACAAATAATTAACTGCAGGCTGTCTGCCAATAGTGTCCTCACTCAATCTCAATCAGATCCACCCCTTGCTGCTCTACAGCTCCAGCCTCTTGCTCAAATATGGTCACTTCTGGCTCCAAAAGGCCAAGATGGTGACAGCCATAATGCCAACTTGAGGCTTCAAAATGGGTGTCCACAAACCAATGGGTGATGACACGGTAGCTACGTTCAAAATTTTTACAGTCTATGGTAAATTGGCAGGCCATCCCTGAACAGCTAAAACTGAGGCAGGACTCTACCTTGAGCGTCGTATTTTGACTTGTGTGTCCACTGACAAAACAGTTCACATGAGACATGTTACTATAAAAACATGACAAACTATGACAAAAATTATTGATGATATATCTGAATTAAGCCTTTGAAACCTGAGTAAATTAGCTTGATTTCTTTTGAAAAGACAGGAGGAGGGCAATCAGCGACGGAAGAAAAACGACCCAAAATATTTGCAATAAATTAGCAAAAAGAGAAAATTAAAGAAAAAAAAACAGGAAAATAATTTTAAAAAAGACAGCTGAAAACAAACAAACAAAGAAATGACCTAAAAATAAATAATATAAATAAATAATATAATATAAATAATATAATTCTGTAACATAATTTTGAAGTGTAATAATAATAATTATTATTAAAGTTTTTCCCTGTTTTTTTTCTCTTTTCTTCCGTATTTTTTTAAAAAATGATTTTCTAAATCTATTATTTTAAATATAGTTTTTCCCCAATTTTTCCCCGTTTTTTTGTTTTGTTTTGTTTTCTTTATAATCTTCTAAATCTATCTGTCTATCTATCCCCCCCCCCCCTCACTCCAGGTTTCAAAGGGTTAAAATGAAAGTGTTTTTAAGGGTCGTGATTTTGTGTAGAAATTGTCCAAAGAATATGCAAAGCTTCAAACAAAGAATAAAATCAACACATTAAACGACAATTGTTATCATTGACACCATAATGCGTCAGAGAGGACAAAGTGCGCCCACTGGCAGGCCACACTGTTGCAGCTGGGTCAGATGTAGGTGCCAAAACTACACAATAAGGAGAAGAAAGAGACCTCCTCTCCCTCTATAAGTAATCCAGGGATAATGGTGGAAATAATAAATCTAATTAAATTTAAAAACATGTCTGAATGTGAACAGTCACTTACATTGTCCACACTTAAGAACTACGGCTTATTATTGCTATTCAGCCTTGAACTCCTCTCCCTGTCATGATTATTGTGATCTGTTACATAAAGCACTGTGACAGCGGGAAAGTAAAATAATGTCTGGAAGAGGATCAGCTCCTTCACATGACAGCAGTTATTTCTGTCTAATTACCGCACTCTTTGACCATGATGCATGTTGAGTGTGTGTGATAGGACATAATGAAAGCACAGGCTGTCCCTGCGCTGCCAATGTAATCCCACTAAATGTATGAAAATAGAAGCTCAGCTATTGTTGGAGTCAGCGTGCTGCCTCAGCATATACACCCTCTGACACCATTTGGAAGAGGTGCACCCTGGGATATTCTCTCGCTGGGACAAAATCCATCTCGATCCATCTCCCCTCTGGCACAGCGAGAGGAAGTTTGATTGATTTATCAGGCCTGCGTCTCCCCAGCCTCTCTTTAATGAGACAGTAATAGCCCACGGTCGGCCGGCACTCCAGAGACGAATGTGAAGGAGAGGCGAGCAGCACAGAACAGAAATGTGGACAGAATATGTAACCTGAGGTACAATCAATCCAACACACACACTCACACTCGCACAGAGGGAGAGTGAGGGGGAGGAAAATGAGAGAGATGGCCAGAAAGAAGACTGTGCAAGTGTGTGTGTAGTATTAGGGAGGCAGTATGACAGAGGCAGGAAGTAAAACAGCAAGGAAATGAGTGTGGACGGTAAAGATTAGATGTAGGAAAGAGAATAAAGTTAGAACTGTTCACTGAAAATGAATTTAATTTAATTTGATTATTTAAATAAAAACAAAACCAACTCTGCGATGATCAGTAACGTTTAATAAATTGCCAAAAGCACATGGACACACATGTTTACATTTTGGTGGCCATTTGTTTTGAGCCACTTATTTTATTTAAAGGTCCAGTGTGCAGGATTTAGGGGGCTTAACTGGCAGATATTGAATATAATATAATAAGTATGTTTTCTTTAGTGCATAATCATCTGGAAATAAAAATCTCTGTCTTCTCATTATCTTCAAATGAGCCATTTATGTCTGCATAGCAAGCAGGACCTCGTCTACAGAGATCACCATATTGTACTGCCATGTTTCTACAGTAGCCCAGAATGGACAAACAATGACTCTCAAAAGGGACATTCACGTTTTTACATCGACCATTGTTGTAAGCAGCCCCTCCATAATGACAGGGTCAGAAAATAACATGAAACTGCTTTACTCAGTGTTTTTACTGGTTTAAATCACCTGCTGCGTTTGTTTTGGAGATTAAGAGACCTCTGTAGATAATTCAGCCCCCAGTATAAACCTCCTGATCATCTGGATCTTAAATTATCAGAAGAAATAGGTGAGCACAAATTAGCAGGTGCTAAGCTAGCAAACAGCCAAACACTGACTTGTCAGTTGAAATTTTATCAGCACATTCCTGCTCCCTAGAGGATGAACCATTTTGATTTTAACGACCCCGTGAACTTTCCTGTAGCAGCACCCTCAGGACAAACTCGCTACTTTGAGTTATACACAAAAACTAAAAAATATTTCTTCCTCCCACATCTCATAGCAAAAAATGTTTAAAAACATCACAACATACTTCGCAATCTTGGCTGCAACAATCCCCCAAAAAGAGCCCTTGAAATCCTGGAGCAGGGGTCAGTGACCTCAACTATCAAAAGAGCCATTTTTGACCTAAAATAATTTTTAAAAATCTGCCTTGAGCCACAAAACATATTGAAGCCTGATGGTAACACCACGTACATCTTAATAAGCCTATTGATATTAAAATAGGTTTAAATTAGCATTCAAAAATATGTTTTACCACAAGATGGCTCCTCTGCCGTGGGCTATTTAGGATTATTTGCAGTGTTACTATTAAATTCTGTATTTTTCTCTGAGATTTACTTTTATGGATTTGGAATCAGTTGCTAGTTTACATAAGGAGACTCAAGACGAGCCACTGCTGTCAAGGTTTGGGAAAAGTTAGAGGAAAAGGTGGCAGGTTGTAAAAGCATGAAACACATTTTAATTGACAAAATGTTAAAACTTTTTTTTTTTTTATTCAATGCATAGGCTACACATTTTAACAGCTGGAGAATGTAAGAATTTTTTGAGGTCTATAATAATGATGAATAAAAATTTAAATGAAAACAACCAAACATTTATTTTCATGTGACAATTTAATTTTATTTATTTATATTAGTGGTGGGACGCAATTAAAAAAAAAAATCTAATTAATTAGAGGCTTTGTAATTAATTAATCGTAATAGCAATATTTGACACAGTAAGCACTGTTTTTCAATTCAGATAAATTCAGACAGCAAAAATGTTTATTTTTCACTTTTCATTTTTCAAGAGTTTGATAATTTGTCAGACGTAGACTTACTTATTTTGGCTCTGAACCTCGTCATCTGGTCTATTGTGGGCCAGAGTGTGGATAACAAATCAGAAATGTTGCTCCGGTTTGGCCCACTTGACATGCTGCTGTGTTGTGCCATGGCCTATTAAAGTGCTGGAATTTGTTATTTACATGACAACGCCTGAACGCAACACAGACTCCACTCCAACTGAGTGTGTGTGCTGCGCTGTGCTGCTGTGCGAGCGGTGTGTTTGATTGTGAGTAACAGCAGCCTTTTGATGGTCATTTACACACTGTCCATGTGTGATCACGGTAAACAGGCAAGCTGTAACCATGGTAACAATAACTATGTCAGGGAGCAAACTGCATCGGGCTTGGATCGGGTTCGCACTTAAAAATCAGAAAGGCTGTGGGGTTTGGGCCGGGCTCAGGAAAATGTGGCCCGACCGTTTGCCTGTACCAGGAGTGTCGTAGCTAACGTTAGCTCTGGTGTCTGTGCTCGCAGCACCATGTTTTGCATTGAGCTGATACCGTAGGCGTAAGTGTGTGCATCAGTATTAGCAGTCAGTATTAGCAGTGTGCCAGAAATTAGGGAACTGAGAAAGGTGCGATTAAATGTGTAATTTTTTTTTAATGCGTTATTTTTTTTAGTTAATTGATCAAAATTAACACGTTAAAGTCCCAGCCCTAATTTATATATTTTTTTTATTTTATTTATTTCTATTTCTATTTTTTGCCACAGGTTGCCTACCCCTGTCCAAGAGGGACTGTAACTGTTTATCCATATTTAGGGATGTCAAGAAATTTGGCCTGCTCTTGACACTAGAGGAATAGGTTGGAGTTTACCAAAATTTTAAACCTAATTATGTATATCTCAGACTTCCACCAAAACTAGTTTGCATCCTCTAGGAATCGTAAGTATTCTTTTTAAATGTCACAGATATGGAGGCAGTTGTTTTTGTGATACTCTGTGTTGTGTGTCAGCTAGAAACTGTCAGACTCTGTCCAAAATCAAAGAGTTCATCCTCTTGGGAGCACGATGCTCCTCAGTAAACTACAGGTAAGTGCGTCTGTAAGATTCTCCAGATGAAGTCATTGTGATGGAAAGTCAGGTGGGGTTTAAATAATTACAAATCATTATCTTTTCAATTTTCTGACACTTACGTCAGGAGGAAGAGTTTTAGTATTAATCAAGGTAAAATGTGCCAGCTGCAGCAGCTGCTAACTGTTGGTGAGGACCTAAAATAACCTGGGCAGCAGACGCAGGCTGAGGACAGAGAAGAAGAACAGAAGTAGAGAGAGCAGAGAGGGGGGAGCAGACAGACAGACAGAAAGACAGACAGACAGACAGAGGCAGCAGGTAGAGCAGGCAGCTGCTGATTGCCAGCAGCAGTCGGTCACTGCAGCCTTTAATTAAAGTCACTCTCCTGGGCTCTTAAGCAACAGCTTGCAATTTCCACAGACAACAGCAGCATGGAGGCGAGCCCGGATGACCTGTAATTGTCTGTGGGTGAGGGAGGCGGGGATGGCAGCCTCCCTGCCAACCTGTGATTTTCATGGGAATTAATGACACGGCGGTGGCGACATCATTTCCTTGACACTCTTCGCCGAGGGGGAAAGGTGAGGCGCTGACCTTTGTGTTGATCTCCCCTCGCTGTCCATCTCCATTTTGAAAATATGAAATGTTACAGAGCAGGAGACGGAACAAACAGCCTCGGGTATTAAAATACAGCGTGTAAGCAACTGCAGTCGTCATTCTGCATCACAGGCTGCCATTTTCTGTGCCGTCAGAAATTCCCGTGGGGAAAGGTCAACAATAAAAGACATGTTGAACAAAAATGATTTGGTATAGTTTGTTCCCAGGAGTCGTCCATTCATCCATCTGTACAGCAGCTTTCAGCATTCTGATGCTCTACCTGCTTTAACATTGTTCTCTCTCAACAGAATACAAATCATCTCCTCCAGAGATTGGCTCTCTGGAGACAATGATGTGATGAAGGAGCCATGTATATGCACTTAAAAGTGTCGATATTACAGGTGGGGTCATTAAAAAAAATCACTGGAATCACTAAGAAAATGTCAATATTTCACAACTGGGAAATGAGAATGGACTGAAAAATCAAAGTGTGGTTCTTTGGGGGTTACGTATGTGTAGGTGTGTTGAGGAGATGGTCATCTGGACATGTACGTCCAACACTAACACATGAAGAGAACCAAAGCTTTATAGGATATGAAATGAGAAACAGAGAGTTGTAACTGAAGAGAAACTGAATTCCTGATTATTCTGGTTGTTTCTTTTTTATTTCAAGACGTCTCACTGACTAAAATCTAGTTTAGTGTCGTGTGCCTGCAGAGCACAGCTGTTGCATCATGTTGAAGAGCAGCTTACAGCACATTACAGGCAGGACAGGACTGAGTCAGCGCGCTACAGCGTGAGCCATCCTGCTGGCTGCGTGTACCCAGGGACCTCATTAGTCCGAGCGGGCTGCTCCGTGGTCACCGGTGGCTCCTTTGAGGGCGGGCAGACAGCCACGGGGACCGGCTTCATACCCACTGAGGGTTCGGCACTGAAAGGCCAGAGCAGCGACCTGAGACTCGGAATAGGCTGGCTGCCTCGCCGGGGGAAATCAGGGTGAGGGAGGGTGACACATCGGCATGCTCTGACACTTGTTTGGAGTTCAGAAGGTAACAGCAGGTAGACGCACGCCGGCGGCTGCGCCTCACATTTCAGAGTTTACTGCCCTCACAGTTTGTTTGTAGAGAAAAGTTTCCTCAGAGAGGAAATCTTTCATCTTCAGAGCTGAATTGTTGAGCTGATAACTGACATGTTTTAACACACACACACTCACACACAAGTCTCACACACCTTTAGGGATATTACTTTGACTTACACTCAATCCCTCGGAGCTTCCTGAACCTTATCCTAACCTCAAAGAAAACAGTTTAGCTTCTGCTGACTGCAGCTAATCTTTTATTTTACAGGATTCACAGTGAATATCTGCCTTTAGTCCTTCAACAGTAACTGCATGCATGACATTACTGAGTGCTAACAGGACTCATCTGTGAGACTTCTGCCGGCACTTTAAGTTGTCAAATGCATTTTTAAGATCACAGTCAAAAAAGACCCATTAGCAAATATTCAGACCATGCACGAAAAATGAAAGTACAGCTACAGAGCAGCATAAAAGGTATGAAAAGGCATTAAGGTTTTATTCTGGTATTTTTGATATCTCAAAAGAATATGGAGTACATTGAATTAAAATCACAAGAAAATTATTTGATATTTCAGGATAAAAAATAAAAGTGTGATATTCAAAATCAACATCTTGTCACAAAGCACCATTTGATATCTTGAGATTAAGAGATACTTAAATCACAATCAGGAGATTAATGATTTGATATCCTCAGATGATGAGCTGATTAATGTGTGGTAATGAGATTTAACATGTTGATAACATCATGCTTAATATTTCCAAAACATAATTCAGTCACGATCACAGTTGATACTTTAAAATAACTGTCATGATGACATAACAGTTTAATATCACCTAGTAACCTGATGATAAAGTCATGTGATCACGTCCATAAGCAGTGTCATCATCAACAAGCCTTGTTAGACAAAGTGTCCTTGTAAGGCAAGACGTCCTCACTTGGGAGTGTGAAGTTTGACACCTGCACCCCAAAAATAAACTGTGAAACACATGGACAGATATTAAAACTATCACCAAATAGGCAGAGTCATAGTTTGGGGGTTAAATTTATGTCCACGTGTGTACACAAAAAAATAATCTTTATATTTTTCTCCAAATCAGTCATGTGATTAAATTTCTATAATACATTTATGTCCTGTTTTACTATGTTCCCTTGTCCCAGTCTGTGTGGATTGCGCTGTTTTGTTGTTCATCAGGTCTTTAATGTAATGTATGATGGCGGTTTGAGCAGTCAAGGCTGCAATTCCCTGAAAAATTGATATATTGGTTTGTTTAATTGACAGCCGTCGAAGTAGAGCCCTGATTGAGGCACGACCTTACATGAACGGGCACAGTTTCTCTCAGAGCCTCCTACCAGTTGGAAGTGCCTGTGATCCTGGGAGCTGTGTTTTACGGGGTTGATAGCCACTGGTAGGGTCTCCCACGGCAAAGTGGTCTGAAGGGAGGGGCCAGACCAAGAGCAATCATGGCCACCAGTCTGGTGGCCAAGCCTTGGGCCATGGGACCCTGTCTGGCCACTGCCCTGTGGGCAGTGGACATTTCCCCCACTGCTGGAGAGACAGTAGGAAACATTGCTGTCCTAGTCACCTTGCAGGCCCTCTGTCTCTTTCACTTGTTTTCTGTCCCTTTCTCTTACGCTATATCTTTCTCTTCCAGCTCTCCACTGTATATATTACTCAGTTGTTCTGTCATTCTCCCTTTCTCAGTTGCAACATTAATGTTGGACCTCACTGATGTTCTTGTGTCTGAATGGATCAAATCTCTGCAGCAGGTTCAACATCTGGTGGAAAGACTGAAACCAAGAGTTACCATTGCAGAGAATGTAGAACAATGGTCCTACATTCCACAGCTACATCGCGCATAGTGGAGACCTGAGAGTGATGTTGCCCAGCTAGGTTCTTCGTGAAATATTTTACTTTTAAATGGTCAAACTGGACATGAAACACAACAGTAAGGTTAATGAGTGTTAACAGAATATTAGACTGGGGAACTCAGGAACCTGGGAACATAAGACTCTGGGAATGTAGGATCCTCCAACATAGGACCCTGGAAAAATAGGGCTCTGGGTACATAGAATCATGGGAGCATGGACCATGGGAACACTGGACCTTGGGAACATAAGCCTTGGAACATGATAATATGGACATTTAGAACCCTGGGAACATAAAACCATGGGAATATAGAACCATGAGAACATAGGTTCCTGGACATTTAGGGCCCTGAGAACATAGGACCATGAGAAAATAGGGCCATGGACACTGAGTACCCTGGGAACATCAGGCTCTGAGGAAAAGGGACTCTGGGAAAATAGGGCCCTTGGAACATAGGACTTTGATAACATGGGATCATGGGAACATAGTACTTTGTGAACATAGGACACCGGGAACATAGGACCCTGGGACCATTGGACTCTGGAAACATACGACCATAGAAACATAGGGCTCTGGAAACATAAGACCCTGGGAATATACAACCCTGGGAACATTAGCCTTGGAACACAGGACCATGGACATTTAGAACCTTGGGAACATAGAACCAAAGAGACATAGAACCATGAAAACATAGGACTGTGGACATTTAGGGCCCTGGGAACACAGGACCATGAGAACATAGGACCATGAACACTAGACTCTGAGAAAAAAGGACTCTGGAAAAATTGGACCTTTAGAACGTAGGACTCCAAGGGGCACAGGACCCTGGGAACATAGGGTTTTGAGAACATGGGACCATGGGAACATACAGCTCTACAAACAATGTCCTCTGGGAAAATAGGACCCTCAGAATGTAGGACTCTGGGAGCACAGAACAACCATGGGCACTTAGGTGACGGAACATGTGATTCCAGTACAATGGTCATTATTCATGAGTTTATATTTATATTTCCAGAGTCCTATGTTTGTCATGTTCAGATGTCCACACACTTTGAGCTGTGTTGTGTGTTTTGATGTTTAATGCATTGATGAATGGAAGCTGAATGTTCAGTGGTGCATATCTTCTGTGGGTTTATTATACAGTCTTATTTCTCCACAGTATGGACTGGTATATGTACCTGATCTATAAACAGCAGCCTCCTGTCTGCAGCAGCCTGTTATTGGACCTCACTGTTACGTGTTGATGTTAATGTGAACACATTTTGCTCTGCAGCTCTGCCTTCTGTTTCCTGAACTGTTTCCATGGTAATAATCAGCTGCTTTTGTCCATTCATACACAAAAGGCTGTTAGTGTTCAGGATATGAAGATGCATGTGAACAAATTATCCTGCACTTCTCCGTAAACTAAACAGGATATGAAGCAATATCTGAGTTTGTAGGTGTGTTTGTTTAAAATTAATTTTCACCACTATCATTCGGCCCTGACGTTGTTATGAAAGAAATCACTGAATCACACTTGTGTTTTTACAGGTATCAGCTAATTACAGCTAAACGATTAATCACTCAGGATCATCTCTGCTTTTATTGTTGTGTTTTAATGCAGTGCAGAATCATAATGTCTGTCATCTAATTCCTCGGTTGTCTAATAATTTGAAGATTTCAGCGATAATTAACAAACACAAAACCCCCAAGACTGATTAAAATCTATCAGGTTGTTTTAGCAGCAGGGTCGCTTCACATCTACAGCTTATTAAAAACAAAAGCATTTATTTTTCTGATGCCAGACGCACTTCATCGCCTATTTTCTCATCAAAAGACTTAAAAAGAAAAGAAAAAAAATCACTAAATAGCTCTTAGCTGACTAAGTATCTCATGACTGATTAGTCACCATCAGCTTTGGTGAAGAAGCCGTAATCAGTCTGTACACAGCGATGATGTAACTTTGACAACAATAAACACAGACTTGATGTTTAAAATGATTATTTATGAAACTCAAACTGACTTCAACTTTAACTTAAATTAAATGGAGTGAACTGCTGCCTGGAAACACACAAATATCATACTGACAATGGCAGAAAATCAGTTATCTCAACAGTTTTGATAATCAATTGATAATTTGAAACATTTATTGAACAAAAATGCCCCTCAAATATCTGTTTATATCATCAGACATTTAATTTTTGTGGGTTTTGGACTTTTATTTGAAAAAGAAAACAAAGACTAAAGCTTTTTTCCATACAACCAAAAACACACTGAAATAGCAGCAGTTATGTAACTTTGTCAAGGGATGCACCACGTCCATGCCCTCAATTATGCACAACTTTAAGCCTTAATGAAACGTAAAAAGGTGCATCATGTAAAAACTTGCCTCCCTGTACCATCATGAATGTGGAAATTAGCCACAGAGACCAAAACCATTTTTTGTACCAGGCTGTAAACATGTATATTACAGCTGTTAAATTTGACATTTTTAAAATGGGGGTCTGTAGATTGCCCAACGGATTATGTTTTTCTGTAGGCCAACATGGATGTAAGCATCACACAGGTTCCCTCATCATTGAGTTTTGGATTAACGCAGAAAATAAGCTCTGTGGCAACAAACGTTTATGATGCTTACACATTTTGTTCGGCAAGATAATCTTTACAAATTAACACCACTTTAATGATTTTTAGTCTAAATGGAATCGCCAGCAAGAAAAACACGAAGGTTAGACTATAAATAAACTACTCTACAGTCCCATGACCAACCATCACCACCATAACAAGACAATTAAGCCGTGTTCAGCCCCAACCTGGTCTCACTCCAATGTCGTTGAATATTGACACTTGGGCAGTGGCTTCCTGTGTCAGACACCGACAAAAAAGCCGTCCTTTCACATCTGTATGATACGCGGCTGGTTGCAATGATTGTGTAACGCTGCCCAGTGGTGTCAGGGGTGAAAGACGGCAAGACAACAATGTAAGTTATGGGGAAGTCCAAGTAGGGTGTGTGGGAGTGGTGGTGGATGGGTTTAACAACCACTGACTTTTACTAGACTTTTGGCTTAGTGCAACCATCTGCAGTTGTTGTTGAAGGAAAATAAAAGTCAATTCCTAGTGCTTTTATTTTGAAAAAGACCGTATGTACACTGTACATTTCCTGTGAAAACAGAAGTGTATTCTGAAAACAGACAATGCATGTAACAGGCTGAAGTTGATATGGCGTCCCAGAACGTCAGCAACCAACACACCCAGGGTACCTTGGACGTCATATGTTGACACAGAAAGTCCATAACCAAACATCGATATGTGCAAGGTCGGAGTGAGAATGTGTGAGTGATGAGGTTCGGTAGTGTCATGTAGGCACTTTTTAGCAATCGCCTTTCTAAAGACACATAGAAGCTTTACAGTTCACCAGTGGGGTATTGACTGCCATATTTTATGTCGTAGAACAAAATGATTTGATTTGATGAACTGATTTCTGGGTTTTAGGACTCATTCTTGGGGCATTTTAGAGTGGTTGACCTGTTCCTCGAGCCAGCCTCAAGTGGCCATTAGTGGAATTGCAGCTTTTGGCACTTAAGTCTAGGCTTCAGTTTTCAGCCCCCGAGGCTGCTGCTTGATATAAACACCCTATTCAGAGATGAGTCATCTGCTTCCTGCCGTGTTGAAGGTCGTCTACCTGCCGCGCTCTTCACAAACACCTGATGTTTTATCAGCTCCACTTCAAGTTGACAATGTCAGAAATGTTTTGGATCTTATTCCTCTTTCTTCAGTCCACTCCTCATTCTCACTCCGTGGGTGTACAGTGTTTGTACTGCATATAGGCCTGCATTCCTCCGTGAGCGTGCGACCTCGGTGTCACTTCGTTTCTGACGAAGCAATCAGGTAAAAATGGGCCTGAAATGGCAGATTACTTCAGACGATGGCAAGCGGGGAACGCAGGCGGACTGCAGGCAAATTGCCTCTTTCAACACTTAAATAAAGGCGGGAGGTCAGGAGAGGCTGTGCGAGAGGCTTCACACACACACACACACACACACACACACACACACACACACACACACACACACACAGACACACATCACCTCGCCTCCTTGTCCTCCTCCCTCCCTCTGTCCATGTGTCTTTCAATCCAACTCAATTAATCTTTATTGACGTGGTTTTGATAAAACAAGACTTAGGCTCAGTGTCTCAGATCAGACTTTATTTAGATTTCACAGGATTTAAAATCTGTAGTGTGTTCACATTGAATTGTGACTGCGTGTACCCAAAACTGTCAGTACACAAACTAAATGTTCTTTTTTAAAGTGTGGTCATGGTGGACACTCGTTTCCCACAACGCAAATAACAAGTAAAAGATCTGAGAGCAAACTCACTGCTGGAAGAAAAATGTGGACGCGTTGTGGACGTTGATGAAACAGCCGCAGGAAACAAAATACATACAGAAATCTTTAGAAAAACATTGTTCTCTGTTTTGTTTTTATTGATTTTTTCAAGTTTTCATAACCAAATATCTCGTACAGCTCAATGTGTGACGGGTGCAACGGAGGACAGCAAAACTTGAAAACATATTTAATAGTAATTTCATACATGGTGCTCTGTATGAAACCAACCAGCGGTAAGAGAGACAGTATGCATGAGTTTTTGTTTTGTTTGTCTTCTCAGTTTTTGAAATGTGAAATTTCTAAAGTTTCATTAGCACCTCAGCACACATCTTGCATCACCTGCTGCTGCTCGAAACAGTAAAGCACATGAATTACTTTCATACTAACTCTCAAAACAGTAGAGTGTGCATTTCTGGCCCTGCAGGTTAGAGAAGTGTGCCTCTGTTTTAGGGTCCTCAGATAGGCAGGGTAAGAACTTTAAAAACCATCCAGCGTCAAGGGCTGATGTGCCCTTGAGGGAGTCACTTAACGGCTCCATTAAAGCTGCTCAGTGGCACCCTGCAGCTCCTCTGGACACTTATTTGTGGCAGACAGTGTTGGACAAAACAGCATCAGATTATTTACCTTTTATCAGAGCTAAAAATGTCAAGTTTCTCTTGATAGTGGTTCAGAGGAATGGTTACTGTGTAAGGTTCTTTAAAGAGGACCAACAACCAACAAGTTATTTATTTTCTTGAGTTGTGTACCTACATTTTTCCAACAATGTTTAAACCCTCATGAATCTGTAATTTTATTCAAGGTAATGCTGCATTTTATTTGGTCACCTGTCAGTGGCATCATATCACCTTTACCCCCTCTCGCTGCTCTTACTTCCATGGAAACATCCATCCATTCATCCACTTATCCGGGGCAGCAGGCCAAGCAAAGCACCCCAGACATCCCTCTCCCCAGCAACATTTTCCAGCTCCTCCTGGAGGACCCCAAGGTGTTCCCAGGCCAGATGAGATATGTAATCCCTCCAGTGTGTTCTGGGTCTGCCCCGGGGCCTCCTACCAATGGGATGTGCCTGGAACACCTCCAGTGGGAGGCGCCCAGGAGGATCCTGATCAGATGCCCGAACCACCTCAACTGACCCCTTCGACGCAAAGGAGCAGCGGCTCTACTCCGAGCTTCCTCCAGATGTCCAAACTCCTCATTCTATCTCTAAGGCTGAGCCCTGACACCCCGCCGAGGAAATTCATTTTGGCCACTTGTATCCGCGATCTTATTCTTTCAGTCACTACCCAGAGCTCATGACCATAGGTGAGGGTTGGGACATAGATGGACCAGGAAACCGAAAGCTTCACCTTCTGGTTCAGCTCCCTCTTCACCACAATGGTCCGGCGCAGCGCCTGCATCACTGCAGAAGCCGCACCAAACGACCAATCCATCTCACGCTCCATTCTACCCTCACTCGGGAACTAGAGCTTTCCCTGTCGGCGATAGGCTTCATCAGCATCATGTAAACATGTTTGGCCTGAATGTAATGAATGTTTATTCATATGTCAGAGTCTGCACTCCAGTTTTAACTCTTTAAAATAGTACCTCCCACAGATGGAGGAGGGAGGACTGGAGGCCATTGTTTGCATGATTCTGTTTAAATGGATCTAAAATGAGATCCATAATAGCTCGAGCATTCATTCCTTTTGCAGCAGGGAGGTAAGAACGTTCCTTATTTGCCATGCAAACATGGGTTTTACTGTAATTATGCTGGTATTTCTCCTGTAATAGCCGCAGGAGATCACTGTTTGCATAATACTGTACATGTACATGTATATATATCACTCTAAAATAAGAACCACAATAGCCAGCACATGAAGTCCTTTTGCAGCAGAAAGCTAACACTTCTGACCTCCCCGTCATCACTCCATCACCTTTTTTTTTTACCTTACCCGATGTGCAGTGCAAACATAGTATTTCACAGAGATTGTTGTTTACATAAACCTGTACATATCAATCTAAAATAAAAACATAATAGCTGGAACATTCATTGTTTTGATAGCAGAAAACTAAGGCTTCCATCATCCATGTCATAATATTGCATACTCGTAATGATGTCATTATGCTACGTTACAAAGGGTGCAAAATCGTGCAGTAGGGCCACAGGAATAAAAGATGAATCCATAATTATGCCTTTACACTCTGCTCAAAAACTAAATAATCTACAACAGTGGTTCCCAACTGGTGGGTTGTGGTCCAAAAGTGGGTCACAGGTCCGATCTGAATGGACCCCATGTGACTCTCAAACATACTTTACATGCTTTATTTTTAAGTGCAGTGAATTTCCGACACAGAGCTTTAATTTTGAGGTGCTGTGTCCTGCTGTAGAGTGAGTGACTAACAGAGAGACAGCAAACTAGCTCAATGATATGGCCAAATACAGGTATGACGCTGAATATATTAAACTGTGTGGACCTTGAACTAATGACTAAGAGAAATCTGAACCCTTTGGTTGGACCAGTTGGGAGCCACTGATCTACATAGTTCATTACAATTTAATGGAGTGTTAAGATGTATTTGATTTATATTTGATCGGTCCCTACTTTTAAAAATCCTTATCTGGATCAGTTTGTTATTATTTTTTATTCATTAATTTTAAATCTGATGACAAACATCAGATTTTTTAATTTTTTTACACATGACACAACTTAAATACTTTAATCAGTTTTTATGGTTAATTTTATTTAAAAATTATTTCATTTAAACTCTTTCATAATACACAATCGACGTACAGCACCTGACATTGTTGCATGAATAAAACAAAAAAGGGCAGAACAAAAAACAAAAAGAAAAAAAACAAGCAAACTAACAAAAAAAAAAGAAACATGGGAGGAGGAATATCAGATCGGGATAAGGCAGAGTTTGCACAGAAAAAAAAGATACAACAGGCAGCATGGCTCACAGATGTACACTTAGGTCTCATGGAGTAATGGCGGCTTTCACACTTTCTGATAATAGTTTTGTGATTTTTGCCTGCTAAAGCGAATCTGCTCCATCCCAGCAATAGAAACCATTTCATTCAGCCACCTCTTAAAACAAGGGGGTGTTGCAGACTTCCAGTTTAATAGTGTTAATTTTTTGGCTGCGACCATGCCTGTTTTGAGAGCCTGCTTATAATGTTGAGGGCGGGCTGTTGTCCTGTCTGAAGAGCCAAATATTGCCAGATTGCAGTCTGGGTGAATATTTATTTTATAGTGTTTAGAAGACCAATTAAATAATATTATGGTTAATTGACTCACATAATCTTTTAGCTTAGGTTGTAGAGATTTGAAAGATATGAAGAATTTAAAGATACTCCAAGAAATGACAAAAAATCAGCAAAAAAATAAATACATAAAAATAATGCAGGCACTGGCGGACCATTTCTATTTCTAAATTGCTGTAGGGGACAATCAGCCACCAGGCAAAGAAACCGACGGGTTGTAGTTGAACGTTTGCGTCATCTTCAGCCATGATTGATTGGATCTAACTAAGTAGATAACAGATTTTGTTCTGCCACAAATGTTACAGCCAGTTTCTTCCTCTCATGTATTGAAATGTAATGTGTGTCGTGGAGCTAAGCATCTGATTTTGATCTGGTTTTCTTTTTAAAATGTTGTTTAATAACACTTATCACCATCCTCAAGGTATTTCCAGTCTCTTCAAGCACTCTTAAAACTGTCTGTATTAAATCTGTATTATCTGTTTGATAAAACAGGTTTTCAAGTTTTTAAATTCTAATAAAGCTGGTGGCTAAAAATACCAAATCTCTCTGCTGATCTGTTTGTGTTGAAGAAGCGTTGTTATATGACCTTTTGGGTTTTCAGACACTGTCATGGATTTATGTTTGAGATAAACAGAAGCTTGGCGCTGTGAGCTGGATGTAATGATTTTACATGAGAGACACAAACTGGAGCTAACAGACAGCAGGGTTTCTCCTTGATACCTTACATGTCATCACCTCCTCCTCCTCTTCTTCCTCCTTCACTACAGCTCCAATCATCAGACCAACCTCTGGTCGCCTCGCTCCCTCCACCTCCTCTCATACACCAGGAGCATCAACCCCCCCTCCCATCAACACCTGACTGTCGCTGGCGTTTGTCCCACGGCTGCTCGCTGCTCTGCCCTGGTTGGTAGCGTTCAGAGACTCTGGCTCGCTGAGTTGTCGTCTGACATCTATTACAGTTAAGGATCATCCCGGCAACACACACACTCTCACACACACACTGTCACACCTCTCATAAGGCCAGGAGAGCTAATGACTGAGATGGCTGGGCTTTAAAAAAGAGAACAGGGAAGGTGCCAGGAGATGATTCATCTGAGCTGCTCTCCGCCGGCGATGACTGACGGCTGATTTATGATTCAGCGCTGAGCTGTGAGAGCTTAGAGTCATTTCCCCCCATTTCTTATTTTAATTCCTTACCGCAGGTGATGGCGGGAGGGATGGGAGCCAATTATCTTAAGTGTCTTTCTGCTCTCTGTCAGCTGCTGACAGTCGCCGCTGAAACTCTGCAGCCGGCCTGCGAGCAGGTGACTGCCGCCACCGCCGCCTCCTCCATTACAATCAGCGCTCGGGTTTTTTTCATTTGCATGGAAAATTAAAAACATCTAAATGTGACTTCTGAGCTGCTGTTTGACCAGGACGCTAACAGGTTGTTTTGTTGTTGTTGCTTGAATAAAATCACTCCGCCCTGCAGCTGCAGACTCATTTCAGCTGTAAGGAAAATAAATCCATCCTAACAAGACAATATTATATTCAAAAAACACATTTTTTAAAGGTTGAATATGTAATTTCCTGCCTTAAGCGGTCTAAATCAATACAATAAGAAAAGACAAAGCAATGCTGTCACTGAGGTGAGAGTCTCCTGGTTAGAATTCCTTAAGTGTTCATAGTTCAGGAGGTTTTTACCAAGAGCCGAATTATCTGCAGAGGTCTCTTCCTCTCCAAAACAAACAGACCAGGTGATGTAAACCAGTGAAACACAGAATAAAGCAGTTTCAAGTAAAATATCAGTGTTTCTCCTATGTTGTTTGGCAGTGCGGGGCTGGAGCCGAGCTGCTGCTAACCTTTGCTCAACTCGACAAACAAACAGACCAGGTGATTAGAACTGCTAAAAACACAGAATAAAGCAGTGTCATGTTAACAAATCTTTGTTTCTCTGATGATGTTTGGCATGTCTTAGACTGGCTGTGAGCCCAGCACCTGCCAATCTGTGCTCACTTTTTTTTCTCCAATAACACAAGATCCAGATGTTGAGGAGGTTTTTACCAGGAGCCGAATTATCTGCAGGGGTGTCCTCCTCTGTAAAACAAACGGACCAGCTGATTTAAACCAATAAAAACAACAAATAAAGCAGTTTCACATTAAAAATCAGTGTTTTTCCAACCTGGTTTGGTATGGCAAACCATGTTTATTTAACAGCATTTTCACTACTGCAGAAGTTCATCTCTCCAATTCACAACATTGCCCTTAAATAGTGTTGAGGGGGCATCACCTATGTCATTAGATTACTGATGACAAAGTGGGATTCATCATTCAGCACACCTGGAGAGGAGCAGATTCGGATGGTGAAGGCCCTGGTCACACAGAAAGTATTTCAGCAGCTGCAGGCAGCTGTTTGTAACAGTTTTAAATGAGAATGAAGCTTTTTAGTCGCTGTTTTTGTGTTGCTACACGCCTCATGTTTCTGCACTCTAGGCGCCTGGCGTTTTTGCCGGTGCACTCTGAACTCCTTAAGTTGAAACAACTTTTACTCAGAGTGGTAAAGCACCATATGTCATCTCCATTTTTTCCCCATTGTCCAATGGGATGATTTGAGAGCTGGGCCTTCTGTGGTGGTCACGACAACAAGTTTACAGTTGGTAAACAATGGAGGAGAAACTGGTGGTAACAACTGGTGGATACCCAGAGCTACACGACTTTACAAACCCCAGTTACCACCATCTCAATAGAAAACAGCAGGCATGGAAGCATATGAGTCCAGTACTTGAAACGGCCATCATGGAGGAGAAGCTCCTGGACCACCTGGTGGTACTCCCCATGATCCACCCTCTTTTTAAGGGTCTCATGTACCCACACAGATCTCTGTTTATCTGCTGACAGCCTCTCACCCTCAACCAGAGCTACAGACAGTACTCTCAACCCAGGGGTGTAAATATAGAAAGTACAGGCAGTGCGGTTGCACTGGGACCCTTGGGGGAAAGGGGACTACAGTGAGAGCTAGCCCTTGCAAGTGATTCAGATTGCAACTTTAGAAATATGCTTGTGTTGAAAGATAAATAATTTTTTAAAATTTAAATTTAAAAAATTGTGCCATTTACTATGTATGTCCTCAAAAAGGCAACCCCATCTGCATTTTTTTTTCCTTTTTCTTTTTTTAAATAGTCAGTAGCTAGTTACAATTATATGCTTTTTCTATACAAGCTATAAAGTCTATAAATACACTTAAAAAAAACTATTTAATAAATGATTAATCTCTTACTTTCTTCAGTGTTTTTTTCTCAGGTATGCAATGATGATTGTTGGGTAAGATGTATATTGTTGTGATCCAATGTCCAGTCTCTATTTTAGTAACTAGCTACTAATACAGTGAAAAAAATAAAATAGAAAATAAATTTGACAAGTGGCAGATTGACTACACGAGGTTAGGATAAGGAGGTGATGGTGTGGTTGCCTGCCACCAATAAAAAGGCACAGCGAGCGTTTAACTAGTGGCACTCAATTTAAAAAAATGAAATTAAAATAAAGGCAGTGCGGTGTGCCGTACATTTCACAACCTGCAAAATGCTTTGGGTGTGAACGGGCCTGAAGAGTGTTTGGTGCATCTGGAGTTTATCTCACGTTTTTTTTCCTTTAACAGGAAATTAAGAGGAAATACAAGAGAAATTTAAGAGAATGTTGCTGCACGAGGCCTTATGTCTCATAAAGCCAAAACCATTATTAAAATGTGCTAAAATGCTTCTCAGAGCTGCAAAAGTTGTTTAGTGATCATTTGTGGGTGTGTCACAAGAGACAAAAACAGTCATTTGGCAGTATGGAAATATTTATTAGTGCAGCTTTGAGGATACACTGCCTGATTCTGTTTTAGCACCCCCAAAACCCCAAATTTTCTCTCTACCTACAGCTGCTATGACACATGTTATCATTGTAAAACAGCACTGAAACAGATGTATGGCCGTGGGACCTGAAAAGGACCAGCCTGTCCTTTAAAGCTTAGATCTGAGGACCAAACTGACTGAATGGTTAAAATACAGATTTACAGTGTAGATCGAGAATATATCCAACATGAGATGTAGCAGTGTGGAGGAGGCGGCACATCGCTCCATCTTTAACTAGAGGCCGCCCTGTCACTCGCCCCACCATCCAATATACTCCAATCAATTTACCCTCCGCTGCGATTCAATGTGACAGTAAGACAAATCGGACTTCCAATGTAAAATAATTGAAACAGACGCTTATTTGAGTGTGTGGGGGAGAGCGGCGTATTCTGCATCAGCTTAATGCACTGCGTCTGTCCGTGTCAGAGATGGATTGTGGTGTCAGAGTTACAGATAAGCCTCTGTTTAGTTAGCCCCGTCGGGAGGGATGAACATTGTAGTCATATTTAAGATAACAAGTGTTTTTATCCACGTCACCACAGCACGACACACACACACACACACACACACACACACACACACACACACACACACACACACACACACACACACACGAGGGAGAGGGTGGGGGGGGTAAGATGCTCGTATTCCGTCAAGTGAATTGTAATTGCTATCCGCCAGAGGACACATAATTGAAAAATTGGAAGAGAGCAAAAAGTCAGCAGTGTCTGCATTGTAAACAAAGATTGGACCAAATCCTCCGCGGTCGTGGGCGGCCGACATCACAAGCTCCAGAAAAAACACACACACATACACACACATACAGAAAAGGCTCGGCTCTCCTCCTCGACTGAAATCCACTTTTACAAAAAAAAAGGTCTTTGGGTAGCAGGGGATTAAACCACGCTCACACACACACACACACACTAACACACAGACACACTGAGCCGCGGTGTTTAGTGCCAAACAGAGCTGCGTTCCAGAGAAGAAGAAGTGGTGCTTGAAAAGAAAAAGGTTTGTGGGGGAAATAAAGAAGGTGAATTTGGATTGATGTGAATCACGCTCGCCACTCTGGCCTGGAGCTCGTCCAGCCGGGGATGAATCGCCTACCTGTGTCAGAGGGATGTGTGAGAGCAACATCCAACAACAACAACAACAACAGCCCCCTCCCTCCCCCCCTCAACCACCACCGCCAACCACCATTACCCACCGCCCACGCCTGCCTGGCCGCCAGGCATGTTACAGCGAGGATAAGATCGTATAATCAAAGGCATTCCACCTTCAGACTGGCACAACCTCAGGGTCTCCCTCTTCCTCGCCGCTCACCAGCGCACTACAAACCTTCGCAGGGAGCCAAACTGTGAGTCAAGCAGGACGCTGGGAAAATAAAGGGGAAGGGACGAGTTAGTGCAGCCGAGCTAAACCCACACACAGCTCAGGGAGCGCTCAGCGTGGGTCAAAGGTCGAGTAAACTCCACGGCACCCGCTCGCTAGCCCGCTAATCCAGCTGAGGATGAGGAGTTTTGGGGAGTGGGCGGCTAAACAGGCGGGCAGAGAGGTTAAAGCATGTTTCCGCCCATCTGCAGCGTCTCGAGACGTGACTGGCGTCGAAATGTTGCTGCGGTGTCAAAGGCTGAGAGCAGGAGAGACAAACCCCTGCTGTCAGCTGAGACTGGAAAACTGGATGGAATTCATCGAGCATCAAAGGAGCATGAATCAGCGCTGACTGGTCCAGAACTCTCCGAGACATGATGGGTATGTTATTGACCAGCTGTTTACCATGTCTCAACCACAAATATATCTGCAAGTCTGATCTACTGGACTCGAGTTTCTTCGATGTTGTTGCATAAAAACAGGGAAGCATCTCCCTGAGCTGCACAGAGCAAAATATAGGACTCAAACAGATTACTTTATTTGTCCTGAGGGAAGTTTGTCTTGGACATAAAGGCTGCCACATAAAAATACATAGTGCAGAAACAGATCGCACAGACAAGTGCAAACATAAAGTGCATCCAAATAGATGCAACACAGCTCCTCATTCCACAGCCTCCTTACTGTCCTGGGTTTAAGAGATTCACTCACAGAGGGATCAAAAGTATTTCCTCCTCTTTTTATAAGAGCTCTGTAGCATCTACCTGATGGGAGCAGTTTATACTCTGATAACAGGACATAGACAAAGTCAGGCTTTATGGGAACGCCCACAAAACTTCACATCCTTGAGGACCAAAGGGGGAAAACAAAGCATATGCAACCATGCTGAAGAATTCACAAACATTTTGAGAATACTCTCAGAGAGCTCCTTCCTTAGGCTAGCTTAGGGGTGATTTAGGAGAGTTCTCAGACCTTGTTGCTACGTATGATGCATTCTTTTAACAGATGTGATGGGTTGTCACAGACACGCCCTTTTGTGAGCCAGTGGAAATGAAATGAACTGCATCACAATATGAGGCCCAAGTGTGATCACTCTGCTGATGAAAGATTGAGACAGATTCAAGTCACCACTGCTGCATTGTTGCATTTTTCCAGATATGTTAGCATTGTCCATCCATCCATTTTCTAACCGCTTATGCTCTTGAAGGCTGCGGCAGAGCTGGAGCCTATCCCAGCTGACATTGGGTGAGAGGCAGGGTACACCCTGGACAGGTCACCAGACTATCACAGGGCTGACACATAGAGACAGACAACCATTCACACTCACATTCACACCTACGGACAATTTAGAGTCACCAATTAACCTGCATGTCTTTGGACTGTGGGAGGAAGCCGGAGCACCTGGAGAAAACCCACACTGACACGGGGAGAACATGCAAACTCCGCACCCGGGATCGAACCAGGAACCCTCTTGCTGTGAGGCGACAGTGCTAACCATCACACCACTGTGCCGCCCTGTGTTAGTTTTGTGATCATTTTATTTCTGGCGTTACAGCACTAGGTGGGAAATGTGTGTGTATCCCTAATGACATCAACGTACATACATGTATTATCCCTGCAAGATCTGATCTGCAGCATCTCATTTACTCACTGTCATTCAGTGTTTGGAGAATACTACTCTGACCTCTTTGTGTTTCTTTGTGGAAACTCTTAAGCACCTTAGGAGCACTCTTAGGGGCAAAGATGCTCTGTGAATAAAATTTAACTTGTAGTCTCAACTTTGGGGGGAATTTTCTGAGAAATTTGTCACTAGGCAGCTTTGTAAATACGGCCCCTGGTGATTAAAGCTTTCCTCTGGACCCAATTTCCCATTTTTGGTAATTTGCACAGACTGTTACATTTGGTGTTCTAGAACCTCCCTTTGAACCTCTCTATAAACTATGTCCTGTTTTGTTGTTGTTGTCCGACAGCATTAGTGTTTTTTGTATGAATAATGGCTGCAAACCAGTTCCCCTGCACGGGACAATTAAGAGAGAGAGCGCTATAGCCATTCAGGCAACGTATCCTAATACAACAGTTTGTATGACATCCTTTTTATTAGTACCCAGCAAGTGACATTACCCAGGAAAGGTTACGTAGGTTTGGTGTGGTTTAGTAAAAGAAACATGATGAGGATGCACCTGAAAATGACTCAAGGTTCACAGGGTTTCAAATGGCGGACCCATTCACCACCCCAACCTGCCTCCTCAGTGGACCACTTTCCTCTTTTCCTCCCCAAACCCAAAGATAATACACAAGTTACTGGGATGCGTACAAATGTTGTTGTCGGATAAGAGTGATATATGAAAGGGATCCCTACAGAGAGAGGCCTTTTTTTAAAGGGTAAGATGCTTTTTCTTTAACCAGAAGCAGCCCCGAAATCACCATCTGCAAACTCCCCAGACTCCATTTAAATAAACAGTAATTTTATCATTATAAAATACTTCATACACAGTCAGCAGAAACAAAATAAACTCACAAAATCCATGTCATTCATCTTTCCAATGTTCCAACAATCACCAACTCTGGTTTGGTTGAAATAAACACTTCAATTTTCCCAGTTAGAGGGAGAGTGAGTGTAAAAATACGCTGGCTCTGTACACGCTAAATTTGCTGTTCATTTAAATGGAGTCTGGTGGGTTTGCTGATGGTGATTTCACTGCTGTTACTGGTTTAAAAAAAAAAAGATTATTATTCAAACTGTGTTTGATTGTTCAGCTACTGCCACTAAAAAAAGTTGAGGTTGCAAATCCCTAATAAAACTGAGGTTCTTCTTGTTGGTACTAAATCTACTCTTGCTAAACAACTAACTAACAACAACAACTAAACGTTGCTCTGTCTGCATACATTCATCTATGAAACATTAACTGTCTTCACCCATCACTCACACCTCAGAGCACAGCCATCCTCGTACATTCTTTGATTGCGTTCCGTATTGATTATTGCAACTCTGCCCTCTTTGGACTTCTTCTCAAGTGTCTCCATAAACTCCAGTTGGTCCAGAATTCAGCCACTCGTTTCATTACCAGAACCGCCTCCATAGATCACATCACTCCTGTCCTCTAGCAGCTTCACCTGGCTTCCTGTTAAATATCAAATCAATTTCAAGACTCTGCTTCAAGGCCCTTTATAAACAAACTCCCTCCTACCTGTCTGAACTCCTTCATATCTACACACCCTCACATACTCTGAGATCCTCTTCTGCAATCCAGCTCACATCACCATCTGCCCGCTGGACTACCATGGGTTCTAGAGCCTTCAGTTATTCTGCCCCGCCTCTGGAGCTCTCTCCTCCTCGACATTCGCATTACCGACTTCATTTCCACTTTAAAATCCCGTCTGAAAACACACCTTTTCAAGCTGGCATACTCAGTCTAATTTAATGGTGACACACACATATTGATGATGATGTTGTATGTTACAGAATTGTTTGATTTTATGATCTATGGATACATTGCTACTTTTTTTTTTTTTTTTTACTGTGTCTTGTGAGGTGTCCTTGAGTGTCCTCAGAGGTGCCTATAAATAAAATGCATTATTATTATCATAATTATAATGAGCCAGATGAATCCATCAGACTTGCCTGTCAAGTAGGTGAAGCCAACAAACACCCTCAAAGTCTTTGCAGCTGCTAAAAATTATGCTTGTAACCACACTGGATAGAAGAATTTAAAGTCATTAGTAGGATTATGATTTTAACTTAGATGTGGATGTTTTTATCAGGATGGCAGCTTCTTATATATTGCCCTTATATACAGTATGATTATAATGTCCTGATTTGGCGGGAAAACGTTCTCTAAAAATTGCACATTGCCCCTGTAATTACAGATCTGATGATTAAATATTTTATGTGGTGTCATAATTAAATATAATGTTAACCTTAATGTTGATATGACACACTGATCAATGAAAAAATTTAAAAAAGGCACTTCATATCAGAATAAAGTTTGCAGGACCTGATGATGGTCATGATATCTTTGTAAAGACTTCTTAACCTCCAAACTAAAGCTAAAGATGTCTACACTCTAACAAAAAAAGTGATACACGTTGGATTAAAAATAGTATAGAATAAAATAGCTACTAAGAATAAAATATTACAAGAACCAGCCCTTATTTACACAATAAAACAGAATAAAACTGGCATCATGAATAAATGAATTTATTTCTTTTCTGGTATTTCTGATGAACACTAGTTAAGAAACTGAGTAGAGGAGTATACGATCAGCAGGATAAATCAGAACACAGTTTCCCTGAATATGTCACAGATATTATCCACACATATAAACTACAAAATGAGCCCAGGGACAGTCAACAGTGTGATGAAATGACTGAACAGATCCAGTGTTCATTGTTGTTGGATTTTCATCGGCCACTTTATTATTGACAGTACGAGAGCGTAATAAGGCGAGTCCACTGGGAACAGGTCTGAAAACACGCCTGTGACTCGTTGCAGAATGATAACAAAACATTTATTTATAAATGCGACCTCACTGAGTACAGTTCAGATTTTATTTAAATTACAGTCATATTCAATGTTAATTAATGCTAATGCATAATTTAATGGAACAAACAGCGCTGGCAGAGGTTGTAATTAAACACCACAGGCCTCACACAAGCTCCTGAGTGTGTGTGAGTGTGAGTGTGAGTGTGTGTGTGTGTGTGTGTGTGTGTGTGTGTGTGTGTGTGTGTGGATGGCAGGTGAATTCACTCAGTTTAAAAACATATATTTTGGTGGCTTTGTTCCTCCTGCAGCACTGACATGGACCCCGTGGTCCTCGGAGGTCAACATCACAGACTGCAGCAGTAATGAGGTCAGAGGTCAAAGGTCGCAGCAGACAATAGATGGAACAAACACAGCGGCGACCCCGAGTTCAGGATGGAAGCTGAGATTGAGCCGAACAATCTGCTGAGGTCAGAGGGCACTTTGACTCTCAGCGCTGCATTTGATTGGCTCACAGAAATGTCAGTGAGTTAGAGGGTGGGTAAAAACATTAAAGGGACATTTCAACATTATTGTTGTGGATTTTTTTTTTTTATTTCAGACCCTTCAGGAGCCGCACACCTTACAATACCACTCACTGATGTTAGATAAAAACCCTGTATGTCCAAAATGTTTAATTTTGGAAACAAAGAAAAACGTTTGGTATATCTGCTTCCACCAGGGAAATAATGTCTTCTGTCCCGATTGTCTGAGGATTACAGAAGAGGATTTGGGCCACATGTGAAAAATGTTTTTTAATAATGCTTTCAACAAACCAATATTAGACACTGAGGTTACTTTAGCACTTGTTTTAGACCGTTCTCATTCTCAAGTCATCAAATATTGCTGCTTTGTGATTTAGCCATCAGGCACTAATGCAAAAAGGCATCTTTCTTGGCGGTATGATACACCACCTGGCGGCACCACCAGCGGCATATCATAAAAGTGCATCAGTTTATAACGCCACTGGTAGCAACGTGATGTGGGGAGCTGGAAAGTCCCAATAGAGTGGGCAGGAGAGGAGGTGGACGGGTCCAACAAACCCCAAACTTTCACCCGAGAGGCTGCTGTTTGCTTCCTGTGTGAATGTTAAGCCAAGCCATGATGTTTTTTTCTAAATCTAACTATGTGCTTTTATTGCACAATGAAATAAATGTAAATACGAGGTGTTTCACCAATGTTTTGAGTTTATTTTAAAAAGACTATATACATCTAAACTATACATTTCCTGTGAAAACAGAAGCACATTTCGGCAAGACACAGTGCATGTAACAAGTGTACATTGGCGTCCAAAAGTCAACAACAGACGCAGAAGGATACCTAGGGTGCCACATGTAGACGTGAAAGTCCACTGACCAAATATATTTGATGACTTGGGATGAGAACATGTTGCTTGTTTATGTCCAACTGTAAATATGTCTTTTCTTAAATAAATGGAAAATTATAAAGACTTTTAACTGCTGCCACTAGATGGCAACATTCGCAGCGGTATCATACACCACAGGATGGCATCACCTTGAAATTCTGGAGGTAACGACATGATTTAAGGAGCTGGAAAGTCTCTATAGGGTGGGCAGAAGGTCTCATGGGTTGGTCCAACAAACTCAGGACTTTCATCCAGGAGCCCGGTATTGGCTGCCCATACAATTACATACAATACCAAATACCATATAATTATGTTATTTTTTTTAAACCTAACCACATGACTCAGGAGAATACCTGTCATATGTAGACATGAAAGTCTGCCTGCTATGTGACAACTTGGGGTGAGAATGTGAATGGACTATCCCTCCATCCATTTTCTAGCCGTTTATCCTCTTAAGGGTTGCTGCAGGGCTGGAGCCTATCCCAGCTGACATTGGGTGAGAGGCAGGGTACACCCTGGACAGGTCACCAGACTATCACAGGCCTGACACATAGAGGCAGACAACCATTCACACTCACATTCACACCTACGGACAATTTAGAGTCACCAATTAACCTGCATGTCTTTGGACTGTGGGAGGAAGCTGGAGCACCTGGAGAAAACCCACTCTATGGGGCTGCACAGAAGGGCTCCCAATTTAGAAAGAATACGGGCTGAAATCAAGTCATTTTTCTGATTCTTAACATTAAGATAAATAAGTCAGAGTTTACAATCATCTGCAGACAAATCCTAGTTTTCTCAAGTAAATTATTTCTGTAGAGACATTTTGAGGTTTTTAAACGAAGATCTGTAAGTGAGTGCTCATAAATCATCCCAATGAATTTTTTTTTTTACAACCTGTCAGCTTGATTCTACTGTAATTTTTTTATACTTGTATCAGCCCAATTAGTTTAAAGAGAAAAAAAAGACTGAAAGTTGACTAAAATGTCATGACTTTCTGTTAATTAAATGTTTTGAGTTGTCGACTAAAACTAGACTAAAAGTACGAAAGATAAAAATGACTAATATGTGACTATGCTAACAAGCATTTTCATCTAAAATAAAAATAAACTCTGGTGGCGATCAGAGAGGCACTTCTGTGAGCAGAGAGTCTTTTGTTCTGTTTGTATGATGAAGGACAGAAACAGCATCAAAGGAGTCACTGCAACAATGCTCCTCCTATAGAAACCTGCAGGACTACAAAAGTGTTTACAGAGACAAAGTGCTGGTGAGGAACTTTGTGACGACCTTTCTGAGGCAGAGAGCCGCTCTGTGCTGCGGGGAACTGAAGGCCACCACATCCCCACAGCTCCGACACACTCAGGAGGCTGTTCAACCTCGCTGTGAATTTAGGTTCCCGTGTCCTCTGCAGGGGGGCCGCCCTCTTTCCTCACAGCAGCGACACTTCGACCGCTCGCTCGCCACTCAGACGAAACTTGGAGGAAGGAGGGTGAAAAAAAAAATGTTGCTTATTTCCTCGGAGTGCTGAGAGGAAGCTCAACATCACTTGTGAGGAGCAGGAAGGAGCCGCTGATTGCACAGGAAGAGGAAAAGGGGTCTTTAATTTGGATGTGTGGTGTTCAAGCCTTCAGCCTCACGGGGAGTTAATCAGCACTTGGGCTATAGATAGGACGAGAGACATGGAGAGGATGAGGAGAGGACAAAGACGAGGGAGGGCTGTTCTCTGCTGGTTACTGTAATGCCTTTACTGTTGACATGTGGATCCACCAGCATTGTTTCCTGCATAATATTTATCTGCTGTTGTCTGCGAGGTGACTGTTATTGTGGCCAGTCACGTTCCCAACGCGATGGGGTTTTTTTGTGCGCTCATTTGCATCATCCAGATTCCAAACAGCTGGGTGCTGCTCTATTTATTCATTTGACCACATTATAATAGATGTCCACACAATGACAGCAAATATAGAGTAGAAAATAAATTCTTAAATATAAAGTATTCAATTCTGTGGTCGACACAAACAAGCAAGGGCGGTAGAAAACATCAACAGGCCACATGACTAATTCACATGTTAAATTCCACTCATTGAGTTAGGCCATACTCATTCTGTCGCACCAAGTTTATTATATTGAAATACTGTTTTCATACACTAAATGATTCCATGATTTCCAGCCCGGAGATCAACATCTCCTTGGTTCATTTGTCATTGGGTTTTGGATTACTGCAGAAAATAAGCTATCGAACACAAAAGTTTATGATACTTACATTTAGCAGGATAATCTTTACACTGACCACCATTTTTATGATTTTTGGAGCGTAAACGCAATCATGAGAAGTAAAAGGCTAACATTAGGCAACACCATGGTCACATGACACGTAAAGCTGTGTTCGGTGTGATGACATTCTGTAGTCTCATTTAGCCACATTTTTGAGGCACAGCATTTTTGCTGCGTCTGCCCCCAAACTGTGGAACAGCATCCCCCTGCCAATCAGATCTGCTCCCAACACTGACTCGTTGAAGTCCAGGCTCAGAACCTACTTTTATATATCAGCGTTTGAATCCTCTTGATGTGATTTTCCCTGACTTTTGCCTGTGTGTGTGTTGTGTCTCTAAATGTGTGAGGTGTGTACCTGACAGTTGTGTTGCCTCTTATGCAACGTCTTTAGCATTTTATTCCTTTTGTACAGCACTTTGGGCAACGTGATTTGTTTTTCAATGTGCTTCATATATAGATTTGAGTTGAGTTGAGTGATTCTTGTCTCATTTGTGGTCACATTAACAGTGAATTTATTAAATTCAGTGTCTCATATCATGACGTCAGTGCCCCTCAGTGCTCAAAAAAAAAGTCCCACAGAAAACACAGACGTGAAATAGATTGTGATATTGTGGTTTTGTGGCTAATAAAGTGATATGTGCATGGTAAGCCACTAAAATGGAGCCAATGGTCCAAATGCAGTATAATGTCAGGAACATTACAGATTAAATGCCGGGAAATCTTTTACAATCATATTTAGAACAGGCCTAATGTTACCAACAACATGATGACAATCAATCAAAGTCTTGTGTTTGTCACTGTTTGGTCGACACTCAGGTGCTCGCTCATGGCTACAGAGTGCACGCAACAGGATGCTGACTGCACTTCACTTAAAGGTCTCAGAAGTCACGTTTCCATTACAGTTGTTCACAAAATAAAAGCGATATTTCTGAAATTTCGACAAAGTTCAAATGCTACTTGCAGGTGTTTCCACTGAATGGTGTTTTGCGAACTAGCCGTAATTCTCGTAAATTCTCGTCCGTTCCGCGAGACTTCACTTTGAGGAAGATGGCCGAAAGTGTTATGCGTCTAGGGTCACTGATCATTCCAAATTTCTTTGTTGTTTGCTATCCAAGATAACTGTGACATTTTTATCACAAATAACTGTCTCCTCACACATACCGCGCCATCTTCCTCGAAATGAACTGGTCGCGTGACCCCCTACGTCATGTCCATTGACCCCGGTGATGTGTAAATGTGAAAAAAGTGTTTCCATTACACTTTTGTGATACACTTTTATATCGACACGTCTGAAAAACCACCTCATGAGAGCGTAAAAATGTTTTAGCGATATTTGAGAGGATTTTTGAAATATAGGTTTTTCCATTACCAGTTTTTTATTGCGATATTTAGGTTTTGCACATTTCTAAGGGTAATGGAAACACAACTAGAGAGAGGGCTCACTAATAACAAGGGTTTTTTGAAAGTTCTACAGAGCAGTGGTTCTCAACTGGTGGGTTGCAGTCCAAAAGAGGGTCGTGGGTCCATTCTGAATGGACTAGAAGTGTCTTGCAAATGTCAGGTATATCAAAAACACTTTTTTTTAAAGTACAGTGAATTTCTGGCACAGAGCTTTTATTTTGAAGTGTTGTTTCTCGCTGTAGAGTGAGTGACTAACAGACAGCTACTTGACAGACACAGCAAAGTAGCTCGACGACATGGCCAAACACAAGTATGACACTGAATATATTTCACTGTGTGGACCATGAACTAGTGACTTAGGAGAATCTGGACCCCGTGGCTGTACCAGTTGGAAGCCACTACCATAGAGAACCTTTAAGAATTATGGAGGCCACTGAGTTCTCAGGAGCCTTCCATTTAGCAGAAGTGTTTCTGTAACATCAACACAGTGCTGCAGGCAGCTTCCTCAGCCTCATGTCTCAGTTTCTGCTCATGTATGCATTGTCAGCCATGAGACAGGTGTGTGGCTCTCCAAATCACTTCCAATCAACTGAATTGACAACAGGTGGACTCCAATCAAGCTGTGGAGAGATCTCAGGGATGATCAAATGAGACGAGAGGCACCTGAGCTAGATTTAAAGGGTCATAGAAAAGAGTCTGAACACTCAGTGTGATGTTATGGGTTTTCCTTTCTAAATTAAAATCCTGAAATCCTGTTTTTGTTTTGTCATTATGGGTCGTTTAGTGTAAACTGATGATGAAAACAATGAATTTAAATGGTTTTAACTCGAGACTGCGACTTATCAAAATGTGAAAGCAGTGTGAGTACATGTGTAGACCACAGAGAGGATCCTTGACAGTGATCAGCTGCTATCAGAGACAGAAACTAGTTGAACAGAGGGATGATGTTTTAAATCACATGAGGAGCCAGCTCTTTTTCTCCTTTGTGCTTTTATTGGATTTCACCCTCACCTGCACACTGCGCGCACCTTCACTGCGGCCTGATTTATGACTGTGTGCCAATGTAAAGTAATGTAATCTTTCTTTATGTGTCTGTTGGTCCCCTAATTTTCAGACCTTTAGTTGCTGCCATCTCTGCTTTTAGTCCACCTGATTCATCAAAAGTCAGAATGATTTAGACTTTAGCACTTTCAATTAAATAAGTATGTCACAAAGTGTTTTATAGAGCAATAAAGGACAAAACCCAAACCATTAAAGATAAAAAGAGAAATGAGGCTCACTTATAAAACGTTGGGCTAAAAGAGTGTGTATGTGTGACATACTCCCAACTCTTCACTTCCTCCCTTTGCACCGTATGCTGCCGATCACTTCTCGCTGACACAGTACTCCATCTCCCAGCATTCATTTGTGCGTGTTAAATGACCTGCCAGTCAGCAGTTTAATGACAGGTAGAGTCCATGGACATTATGGGAGGGCTGATAAGTTATGGTAGAGTCATCAGTGTGGTACTGCAGCAGTAACAGCATGGTGAATGGACTTCACCTTGTATAACGTCCCTCTAGTAGGAGTGTAACGGTCCATCGATCTGGATCGATATATTGATTCAATGATCAGTGATGCAAAGTGAAAATATCGATCCATATAATCATCTTCAGGTTATGCTTTTATTTCAAAATGCTGTGTCACCGTCAAACAGAGCCAGGCAGATAACGGCAAGCAGCCGAGAGAAAGACGATGAGGATAACGGTATTTACTCTGGAATAAAACACGAGTGTGGAAATATATTCGATTTTGTATCATGATGAAACTAGTGACTAGTTAAACCCCACTTTCCTTAAACTACTTTCACACTACATGTCACATTCACACACTCATTCACACACTGGTGTCCATGCTAGTATTAAATGCACATTTCAAAAGCACTAACTTTTATAGTTTGTTTCAATTTGCAAAATGTAGTTATTAAGTTTATTTTTATCAGGCGCATAGTGGAATTCTGATGGAATCCTGATCAATTTTTATGTCATGTAAACATACATAAAATATATTAAATTTAACCTCAGAATTTCTACATATACCCTGAAATATATGGATGAATAAGAGTGATGCTTTAGACATGCTACAGTTGACAACGATCCCACTCTGGAAAGAGTCCCACCATCTGCTGGTTCGTCCTGTTCTGATCCAAAACCAGCGTTTCTGATGGACTTCAACCCGCAAATGCTGAGGTGGAGCCATAATACAGGGGTGCAGCAGACCTCTCTGTACATCTGTGAAGTGGTGCAGTAATACTAAGTTGAACTGTAACATAGTCATTAGACCAAGCAATCATTACACTGATAGCTGGTAGCTGATGCTGTTGCTGGCATATGCTCATTAGACAAAGCAACAACGGACATGCACGAACTGAGGATGGTACATCATCACTTCTCAAACGCTTTGTTTTACATCCCCACAGACAAACAGTAACTGTAGTTCTGAAAAATCTGCACCTTAGAAGGCATTTTGAAAAATCTATATTTTAGGGACTTAAAACTCCATTTGCATGTGGTTGAGAGGAAACTCAGAGAAAAATATCTGATTACAAAAATATCTGTATATGTGTAAACAGGACTTATATTGTTTTCTACTTTGAATTTGGAATATGTTAGGATTTATGATATGGTCCCACTGTGTTTTTCAGCTAATACCTCCCAGTACTCGTCATCTGCAGCAGCATTTTCAGGAAAACATTCAGGCAAACATGAAAAAAAATCATTTTATAACAGTGTATTAAAACTGCTATAACTCAATGACAGAGGCACTTGCCTTTTGAATGAGACCATGCATTTACATGTACTAAAAACGGAACAAGAACAGAATTGAGTTTACTTTGGGTATACCTTAGTTAGGCATTTTAGGTGAAATCAGATGAAACACCCCGAATATATGTTAAAAAAACAATTATGTTCCTGCAAACCAGAGTCCTGCACCAGGTCAGGTACCTGCAGGTAACCTGCAGAAAGTTGTGTAATGAGTACAAATGAGTGCGTATATAAATTCATAAGCACAGGTAAAAATGAATGCAGGCAGGCAGCAGGTGAGACCAAGAATGATTGTTTTATCTTTCAGAATAAAACAAAGTAAAAAGATGTGCAGTATTTGTGTAATATTGTGACATCTAAATCACTATTATCAGGCCACAATACCTTTTATTTTGAAAGTCAGTGACACAATTGGAACCTTTGACCCCGTCGTCACATTGGTCACCAACATGGAGGACTCCAGCCGTGACACTTTGCAGCCTGAGGATGAGGTGGCAGCCTACATGGAGTTCAAGACACCCAAGGAGGATCCTTTAGAGGTTTAATGGTGGTGGAAGGAGCATGCTGAAATGTTTCCTAACCTGGCAGTGATTGAATGTTTTCACCATCCAGTGAAAGAGACGTCTCCTCCGCTGGATTTGGAATTCAAGAACAGCGAACCCAGTTTAGTGTGAGTGACTGTAGCCTGTGTGTGTTTAATCACGGGTGTGGGTTGGGTTGCAGGACTTTTATTAACAGCTGCGGCTTTGACTTAGACATAATGACGGGTGACGGGTCAGTTCTGGGGACAGTGGACCTGTGCAGGACTCTGCCCCAAACTAAGGCAGTGTCACATCCATCCTGCAGTGCAATACTGTCTCAAAAGCCACAGGTTCACCCCAGTTTCATCTTTCTTAACGTGTGTTTTTTAACAATGGTGATTCAGTGAAATAAGACATATGAGGCTGTGGCTCCTCAGACAGTGTTGGGTGAAACATTCATGATTTCATTTGATCCTTTCATGGGATTTATTGACAGTAAAACAACAGAGAATATCACCAGCATTATACCTTAAAAAACAGCCACAGTGGGACCAAAAAAAACCTGCTTCCCTACCATCTAGTGGTGGCTGTGTTCTGTGTCCACAGCCTGTGCAGGTCCTGCAGGTAATGATGCACGACAGTACGACACCACTGTACATCACAGCTGGGTGTGGCCACAACTACAACATGCTCAAACCTTTTCACCCCCACAGGTCAGTGTGGCACTGCCTCTCCTTTATAACAAGATTCAGTGTGGCGGTGCTTTGGTCCCAAATATGACAAAGGACACACACACACACACACACACACACACACACATGTTCACATGTATGTGCAGGTCGTGGTGCTTCCTCTAACAATGCAGCATTGTAGTGAGTACAGTAGCAGCAGCAGTAGTAGTGAGCTCCAGGACGGGCTCCTTGCGGCGGATGGACCTCGCTGCTTGTGACAAATTGCATGTGGAAGGAAATCTGCAGGGCCCATTGAACTTTAGTATTGCTTTTATTCCTCTGTCATGTTCCCGCAGAGATGAAATGGGATCGGTTTCTTTTTTTTCCCCCCGCTTCGCTTATTCACGGCTCCGTGACCGCCGGTGTGCTGGATAAATGGCCAACGCCGCCTGACAGTCACAGACATTCTTCTCTCCTTTTTCTTTTTTCTCTTCCTCCCTCCTCTTCTTCTCCTCTTCTTACTCCCCTCCAGATTTCAGGTACTTGAAATGAAGCGGGGAAGAAACGCTGTACATTCCTCCCTGCAGCGGTGCTGTGGCTCAGCAGCTCGTCTGCATTCTTTTATTCCCTAAATGTTGCCGACATGGATCTTTGTTAGACATTTTACACAACAGAATAGAAAAATTATTCAGGAAAATCACTTTCAAGAAAATTTTTTACATGTTGTCAGCGAATACAGCAGCACTGTGCTACCAGACAAAAAAACTCTGAAGCCTTTCATACTTATTACTCTTGTTTTTTTTACAACACCAGTGGGAACGCTTGACGATGGAGGAGCTGACACTCCAACAGTTTGATCCAGAGTGAGATATCTCAACAACTACAGGCTAAATCTCCACGAAGGTAGCTGTTGATATTCATAGTTCCAACAGGATTAGGGTTAATGGTGACCCCCTGAGCTTTCCTCTAGCATCATCATCAGGTCAACATTCTTCTTCAACCAATAGTTTGTTATTTCAAATACTACTGGCTGGACGTCTGGTCCTCAGAGGATGAATCCGATTAGTTTTTGTAACTCCCTGACCTCTGATTGTAATGTCAGCTACTCGCCAAACATCTGCTAAATTCCTTAAATACATTCCTGCTCCTATGAGGATTAACCTGTTTGACTGACTCTTTTCTAAACGACACTTTTAGTATGGAATTTCCATCACATATAAATTGGTTTGGAACCTGAAAAGCTGGTTCTCAGCTGGAAATGTAAAGTAGCAGGTTGTCCATGACCTCATGTGCAAACTGTGACATCAGTGGGTGTGCCATATTACACAGGTTGTAAAGAGTGGATGGAGAAGAGAACAACGGAGATGTTAAGTAAGAAATCATCAGAACAAAACAACATGTAGTAGTCTCGTTAATATTTGTTTTTATCCAACAAGAAGCACAAACCAAATATCTGTAATAACGAAACTAAAGTTTGCAGGTAATCAACGCGATCCACCATCTTGCCACTACTGTTTACATCTGTTGTGTGTCGTGCAACAGCCTCCATTGATGATGCATCTTTGATTTCAATGGTTCTGATTGAAGCTGGTCGAAACATGGGCTGGTTGACTAGATAGTGCCAACGTTCCAAGAGTTCTGAATGGAACCAGTTCAAGAAACAGGGACTGGTTGCATAGAACACCTTAAGTTTTCGCCTTAAGTAAGACACTTAAGGCTTAATTTCCCCTTAGCTGAGGGACTTACACAGATGCACAGAATCCCTTGAAAGTTTTTCCAATGCTTGTGATGCCTGGTATCATGTCACAAAGTTGGCTGATGGTGAAAAGATGGCAGAAGACTAGGAAACTATACTAGTCAGAGGAGGAGGAGATCAAACTTCTGGAGATATGCAGTCATAGAGAGCACAAACTACAAAGCGAATTTGATCCCCAAATACCAGAAATACTGAAACGACTATAAGAAAAAATCACAACGAAATGAATTCAGTCAAATTTACAGTGTGAAATTAAGAGTGTATCCATCGGGTACTCCTGGTCGCAGAACACTCTTCTCAGGGTGTGTTCGTGTTTTTATTTATCACCAGAAACTGTCATGTTGCAGTTAAGATAGACCTAGTTTTGTCTTTGACTGTTGTCAAAGGAAATTTAATCTTAATGATCTGGCCAGAGGAAAGATCAGAGGGTCACAAAATCATTTTAAATGTTCCTCTGGGTGCATCAAAGTCCAGCAGTCTGGTTTCAGACCTGTGAATCACCACCCGAGGGTTTCATTGTCTTTGTGACTCAAACAGGTCTGAAGTTCATTAACGTTTGTTCCCCTCACTGCCGAACCAGTTCAGCCAATCAGAGCTATGTAGATAATACTGATAATAGGGGGTGGCATCATCTTCATGTTCCTTAGACAGAAAAACAATGTCAGAAACAGTGTGGATGAATTGGATGCAGCTGTACAAACCAACATAAACAGCTCTTAACGCTTTAAAAAGGATCTCCCACGGACAGCAGCAGGAGATCGTTGTTTGCATAATCCTGTATTTATTGATCCAAAATAAAAAGCATAATAGCTGAAACAAAGATTCTTTTTGCAACAGAGAGCTAAGGTTTCTGCCTTCTGTGTCATCATGTCATGACCTTACATGCAGTGCAAATGTAGTATTTCGCCGTAATTATGCCAGCATTTCCCTAGAATGGCGGTGGGAGGTTGTTGTTTGCATAATCCTGTATATATTGATCTGAAATAAAAACCACAGCAGTGAGAACATTTGTTCTTTTTGCAGCAGAAAGCTGCTTCTGTGTTCTGTGTCATAATGTCATGACCAGGCCCAAGTGGGATCTGAAGATTTTTAAATTGTTCTCAGTGGAATGGTTTTGTTTTTGTTCTTTTTTGTGTTTTTTTTTCTCATAATGTGACAATATTCATTTATGATAACAATTGTTTTTAATTATATTATTTTCCAGTGACGAGTAGCGTCACTTTCACCGGCTCCAGTTACAACAATGTGAGGAGGTGAGTGGGCGGAGCCACAACAGCAATTGGACATTAACTCGCGGGGAGGGCTTTTGTGCAGCAGGCTGACTCGGCCGTTCTCTATACATCCATGGACTTGGCCTGTGGACAGGCACACACACACACACACACACACACACACACACACACACACACAGACAGTGGCCTGTAAAGCATCAACGCAAAATTAATTGCAAAACCGAAAACCGACTGTCCATAAGGGCGTATTGATCCGTGCAGGGTGGACCGAACGGTTCAATATTTTACCGAGAACCGTTGCATCCCTACCAGAAACCCAGCGTTCATCCCTCAACCCTCATCCCTTCATTCCTCACTCTTCATCCCTTGATCCTCAGATTGTCATGCCTAACCTTTCATCCATCTGTCTTCGACCCTCATCCTCTCATCCCACCATCCCTTCATCCTTTCATTCTCTAATCCCATAAATATTATGGTACATTGACTTACATCACCTTTTGGCTCAGGTTGTCCAGGGATATGATGCTTTTGAGGATACTCAAAGAAAATACATTACAATAAGCATAATTACAAATGTCAGCCCTGAGTTCAAAAGGTTAAATAAGTGTGTGTGTTAGATCAGAGTCAGCCTGAATATTAAGATGAGCTATGTGCACACACATTTGTTGTCACACCATCTCACTCCTGAGTGTTGGACGTAGAGACAGACATTTGTGTCTTCGACTGTTGATCTTGTTCTTTCTTTGCTCTGAGACAAAGACGAGAAACTTTGGATTGAGATAATTTGCTGAGACACTTGATGCTCGGCTCGGCTGGTGACTCAGCAGCAGAAACTCTTTGAGCTGTCAGCCATGTCGTCGCGTCGGACACACAGAAGCAAACAGCGGCTTATGAAACCTGTTGGCTCACAAATACAGAGAGCAGAGCGTGTTTGGAGCCGAGCAGGGTGGATGGAGTTGGGAATGTTTGTCGGGGGCTGTGCAACAAACAAATCAGCCGTTCAGGTGATGCCCAGGAAAATAAAGACGAGCCACTTAACAGCCACTGAGCTGTTTAATGAGAAGCCCCGCTGCTCGTTAATAAGGACACGAAGGAGGAGCGCCGCCCACTGCTCGCTAATGAGCGGTGAGCGCGTCATCGAGCAGGCGGAGGCCGGACAAGACGAGGCTGTCTGCGGGGGGCTCAGCAGGGGGGCGTGGCCACCAGGCCTCAGCTAATTGCAAAGTTAAGAGACAGCGGGAGTCTGTAACGTGTTGTTGCACTTTTCCTTTTATCGAACAGGGCGCTATTGATCGGGCGTGTTGTTTATTTGTACAGATGGAGGTGTGGTGCGTTTCTCATACAAAGGTTATCAGGTATTGATGAGGGAGCTGATGGGTTGTGGCCTTTGGCTTCGCAGCGCTCTGCAGCGCAGACGGAAAACTGAAGAGGGGAAGGAAACGCCAGCAACACACCACAGCAGGAATCCACGAAAGAGCAGCCTGCAGTGTGAAGTTTGGTCTTTTTATTAAGTGTTACAGTAAACTTCATCAGAGACACGAACCTGTGGGATTTATATCTGTGACAGTGATGAAGTCAACACACTGAAGACATACATCGCATGACATTTAAAATTCATGTTTGTTTTATTTTAATTCAGATTTAATATCTTACATCTGACCTTAAAATAAAACTGTGTTTAGAATTGCTGTTTCTCCAGCAGACTTACATTCCTGGCAGCGGGACAAGACTTTTACACAGAGTCACAAGGAGAGATAAATTTACAGAATACATAAATGAGTCAAATGTGAAAAAAAGGTCAGAAAGTAATACTGGATTTTGTTTTCTGCCTGTCAAATATGTCTCAGAGTGAGGGAGCTGTGCAGGGCGGACTCATGACCTCAGTGTTTCTGAAATGCTGGCTCTGGTCCTGCAGAAATATAAATAGATAATCAGAGTTTAAATTTCATTTCATCACTGGAGTCTGGCTGCTTCACAATTTTGTTGGAATATAAATAACAGATTTTAAAAACTTTTCTAGAAGTCTGAAGACATGGAGTAATGTTAGGACAGTGAAGCCGCCCCAGGATCAGACAACAGCACGCTGTGTCTTCACCACAGGTGTAGACTCGATGCACGACTCGGGCTCAAGTCAGACTTGAGTCACAAAATGAACGGCTTCAGACTGGACTTGCATCTCAACTTGGACTTTCACATCAGTGACTCATGACTTTACTCAGACTTGAGCCTTTTGATCGATACTATACTTGATTCCTTTCCCCAAACGTAAAGGTTAAAAATTCTGTTATTTAAAAATGTACCACCAGTCAATTAATTTTTTTCATTTATTGAATTAACAATATTTTTCTCCAGCAAGCTGACACTGATCTGACAGCATCCAATCAAGTTTCAGGAGAGAACCATGATGAACTAACGTCATGTTACTGAGTGCCAGTTGGAAAAAATGATAACTTTGTTAACTTAAAAAAAACTATGCAGAGGTAAAAAACAAACCAAAACAATGCACTGCAATATATGAAATGTACAGGTTTTTAACTGCAATGACTGTAACGCTGATGAACATTGGTGTCCCATAAGCAACAGTTAACAGAAATGGAGAAGTGGCCCTATTGGCATGGGTGGATTATGACAGAATGGGCCCATGGTCACATGACTGCTAAAGGCTCTCAAGACATTTCCCTCTGGTTTCTTGTTTTGGGGTGGCTTTGTGGTCGTTGTATATCTTTTTTTGGTTTTGTGTCTTTGTGAGTGGTAATTATGTGTCTCCTTGAGTAAGACTTGTGTAATCGTAGTCATTTTGTGTCCCTTTGTAGTTGTTCTGCCCCTTTTTGTAGTACTCTGGTGTCTCTTTGTGGTTTTGTCCCTTCTGTAGTCATTTTGTGTCCATTCGTGGTTGTTTCGTCGCCTTTTGTAATCAATTTTTTTCTCTTTGTAGTTGTTTTATTCCTTCTGCAGTCATTTTGTATCTATTTGTTGTTGTTTTGTGTCTGTTTGCTGTTGTTTTGTCCCCCTTTGTAGTAGTTTGGTGTCTCTTTGTGGTTGTTTTTTACCCTTTTGGAGTCATTTTGTGTCTCTTTAGAGTTGTTTTGCCCCTTTTTTTGTGTTTTGTTTCTCTTTGTGGTTGTTTTGTCCCTCTGTAGTCAATTTGTGTCTCTTTGTAGTTGTTTTATTCCTTCTGTAGTTATTTTGTGTCTATTTGTGGTTGTTTTGTCCATCTTTGTTGTTGTTTTGTCCCCCTTTGTAGTAGTTTGGTGTCTCTTTGTGGTTGTTTTGTCCCTTTTTGTAGTCAATTTGTGTCTCTTTGTAGTTTATTTTTATTCCCTTCTGTAGTCATTGTGTCTGTTTGTGGTTGTTTTGTCCACCTTTGTTGTTGTTTTTTGTCTGTTTGCTGTTGTTTTGCCCCTTTTTGTAGTGTTTTGTGTCTATTTGTGGTTGTTTTGTGTCTGTTTGCTGTTGTTTTGTCCCCTTTTACAGTAGTTTGGTGTCTCTTTGTGGTTCTTTGTGGTTCTTTTGCCTGTTTTGTAGTAACTTTGTGACTCTTTGTGATTGTTTTGCTCCGTTTTGTAGTTGTTGTGTTTCTTTTGTGGTTCTTTTTTGTCTCTATGCCCTTACTTTGCATCTATTTGTGGTAATTTAATTTGCTTTCTGATTGTCACGTGTTATGTTTTGCAGGTGAAGGCATGTAAACCATTAATGATTTAATGTAATTAATGTCTCTTGTACTCTCTGGACAAACAGTGCACAGTCAGTCTCATTATATAATGCTACAGTTTCAGTGTAAACTATGGAAGTGGGTCACAGTCTCCTGCAGACTCTGTGGGTTCCGTGCCTTGCTCAAAGGCACCTTGAACCGTCGACCTTCCCGTTGCCGTCCTTCCCGCCCGGCCTTGCTGCCGTGCGCCGGGCTGTGGCGCCGAGCAGAGCTGGGTCACCTCCAGGAGCGCCGATGCTGCTGTTTCTCCTCCCCATCCGTCTTGCAGCCTCGGCGATGGAGGCGATGCGTCTCCCGTGTCGAACAGGTGAGCACAGCCATGCATTACAAGTGCCGAGCCGCCGACCCCGGGGGACGCAACATACACACACCCACACATACACACGTACACCACCGCACCAGCTGGCTGCCTGGAAAAAAAATATAAACAGCAGCTCCTGACAGAAAATAATCCCCTGAACAAGGACGAGCTGAGAGCACGTTTATTCTTATATAATGTACAACATGCTGTGTGTTTGTTCTGCTGCATCAGGTTTTAAATTAAATATCATGACAGGGAAGGAAGCACAGGCTCGTCATCATCTGCTGCTGCTGCTGCTGCTGCTCACTAACAGCTGAAACCTGAGCTCCTAACTCATTTACCAAAATACTTACTGTCAGTAGAGCTTCTGCTGCTTTACTTGATTATTTCCACTTTGAAGAGTTTATTCGTTTCCTACGACACATTTCAGAAAGGCTCTATTTATCTGAGCTGGAGTTAGCTGATACTTTCAGTAAGTCAACCTCCCCGTTCAGCTGCACCAATCTTAGCCTCACTTTGGACATTTTTCTGGCTCTTGCACAAGAAGATGATCCTAATCCTGCCTCAGTGTCTGATTGGCTCTGTTGTTCTCCAGCTGAGAAAACAGCTGTCAAACCAGTTAAAAAAAAAAAAAATTTGGCTGGCAATAGCTTCTTTGCGTGTGACGTCATACATCAGTGTGCTGTGCAGATGGAGGACAGGCAACTGGAAATCAAGACAAGCTGTTCCATTTGATCAAGCTGGGAGCAAACAAAGGCCACTTAAGTCCCGGAAATATCAGAATGTAAAGTGGAGACAACTTTAGCCACAACCCAGATTTTTAACAGTGTTCCAGTTGACCTAGTGGGTAGGAAAGAGTAACCAAACTTAGCTAACGAAACACAGTGAGGACGTACCTTAAAATGACTCAAAGTTCACTCAAAGTTCACACGGATCGGAACATGTGGCTTCATGAAGTCGAGAGTCGTGACTTGAAGTGGTGACTTACGGGCTCAGAAACTTGCCTGGAATGCAGCATAAGACCTCTGCCACTGTCGCCATGTTTGTTGTTGTCAGAAATTATTGACTCCGCCCTCTGGTGCCAACAGGTGGATGTATCTATCAGTGTTGGGCAGTAGCATCACTACAAAAGTTACAAGCTCTTTTTCCAGGAAAAGGTCTGAAGTACAGCTGACCTTTTTCTGCGGAGGTCTGTATAAATGTAAGGATAATAAAACTGAGGATAAGTCACGTGACTGACACCAGCGCCACACTGCAGCATATAGATGAGGGGAGCACTTCCTCATGAAAAAACATACTAATCCTTCAGTTTAGACCTGTACTACTCTGCCTCTGATTGGCTACACTGCACTTCTTGACACGTCTCTCACATGTCTTGTCCATAGACTGTATATATTTAGTGGATTTGCAGTGGACACCAGAGAAATAGACACAACAAGGGCCGAGAAAAGAGCTGAGAGACAGGACAGTATGAGGAAGGACGAGAGGAGACAGAGACATACTGATGTCACATGTTACCTGCGTGACATGTTCATGTTCTAATGTCCATAAAACCGGAAAAGTTTTCATTTAGCTCTGTTATCTTTATTATTTATATAACTGTCTTTTATTTCTGGTTTTATTGAGTGAAAAATAAACTTTGGGATTCTGTTTTTTAATAGTAACAGAGCCAGAGAGCCGACTGACAGAGGCCGAGACACAGAAATGCATTAAGGAGGAGGAGGAGCGAGAAAGAGATGATGATGATGTCATGTTATTGGAAGACATGTTCAAATGTCACAGAGAGGAAGAAAGTTTTAATTTAAGTGCTTATTTTATAAATAAACAGTTCAGATGAACATTTTTTGTCTGCCTATTTGTTTGGCTGAGAGTTTTTCTGGTCACTGAGAAAACGCTGATTTGATAAAGTAAAAGAAAAACAAAAGTAAATGTGCAAGTAGGAAGCTACTTTTGCCATTTTCTTGTAGCTTAGTTTGCTACATTTCTCTGGGGATAGCTTTAATGTAGACGAACTTTATTTAGATGTAGAGTAGCTGCTAGCTTAGCTCACCACATTTGCCAAGTAGCTTGCCCAACACTGGTATCTATGCCAACATAAAGGATGTGGGCAGTGACGGCTGCAATGTCTGAAGTGAATGGTTTTATTTTTGTACATAAAGGGAGTGAGAATGAGCCCTTTGAAAATCTGAACTTGATGAAGTCAAATATTGCTTGATCAACAGAAAAAAAGCTGATGACCTATTTCAATAATAAGACTCATTAATTGAGTATTTTTATGGCTCCAGCTTCTCCAGTGTGAAAATGTCTCTGTTTCATTGTGATATATGAGTTTTTTTAAGCTGTTGGAGAAACTGAAAAACAGCTTAGGACACTTTATTTTTGTAAATCAATAGTGCAAATGATTCAGTGATAAATTAACAGAACCTCTTTAGTAAATTAGCCTGTGATGATACTGATTCCTGGCTGCAGCCTTAAGAACAGAAGAACCTGAGTGTGCGAGGAGGGAAGTTGTGATTTCTGGGTTAGAGGATCCTCTGAGCTTCAGAGGGGTTTTTTTCTCTGTTCTGCACGAGTCAGCATTGGCCTGAATTCCAACAATATCGCCCTGAAGGATGTAATACCAGCTGGTGCAGTGAGAGCTATCCCCCCTGTATGATATTGCACACAGAAAAGTCATCGGGCTCAGCCCCCGACAAGCACCTGTATTCGATTTCTCATCTCGACTCGGCGGAGAGCTCTAAGCCTTGTTCTCGCTGGCACTAATCCTCGCTAGAAAACAGCTTTCAGAGGATTAGCATCAAGGGGGGCAGAGCGGCGTTCGGCGGCGGGGGAGCCATGCTTCCCCTCTTCTTCTTCTACTTCTTCTTTCCAGCCTCTTTCCTCTATAAGTTAACCTCACACACACGGCTTGACTTGACTCTTAAAGTCTTTGACCTTCCGTCTGGTTTCCTTCCCGTCGACCCCCAGTGGCCTCCATTAAAGCTCGGCGCTCCCCATTGACATTCAGTTAAAACTCCCCTCGGGTTCTTCCCTCCTTCACGCTGCGGCGCAATAACTTAACCGTGTAATTCCACGTTATCTGGGGGAACTGGGCGACACACACACGGCCCACATGCTGAACTGGACTTGACCTACTGCGGTAAGCTACTGTATCTTGTTAAAATAAAAAAGCTGGAGGTACAGCGGTGCGAGGCCGTGAGGTGTGCAGGTCGAAAGAAAGGGGGAAAACTAAAGCCTAATTCCTGCTGCAGGCGATGCATGGATGGATATCAGACAGAACACAGAGAGCCGTCCTGGCTGTGAGGAAACACGGAGAATAACACCAGCGCTCAAGGCCTCTTATAGATGCTGAAGGAGTGAAATAATGTAAGACGATGGGTTTTTTTTAAAGCAACAATTCAGTTTGTGTGAACAAAGAGAGGATTATTCTGCATGGTGATGAGAGGAAGCTGCTGGAGGCCACAGCTCCTGCAGCGAACACAGAGCCAACAACTTTTGTGGAGATGGTAAATTTAACTTTCTCCTCCAAATTTTTTTTTCTCCTTTTATGTTTGTTTTTTTTTCTTCCCCCTAAACCTCTGCAAATATTTCGTTCTAATCATTGGCTTTGATTCCATTCCTCCCTCCACAAACAGCGAGCCGTTCACTTAAGTGCACAGAGAGAGATGAAAGCCGGTGCATCCGGGCAGGGATCAAAAAAAAAAAAAAAAAAGAAGAAGATGCTTTTTCCCCTCAGCTTCCAAATTCCTGCTGGTTGTGACAGAGTTGTAAATACCCAAGATAAAAGATGGCTCTGCCTGCTTGTACTTAACATTCCCATTAGACTACCAACAATGGCTGCCTTTGTGTGCTCTCATGTACGGGTACGAATGAAAATTCCTTTGCCTCCAGTACTTTGCAAAACACAATTCAATCATAGAAAATTTTGAAAAAAAAAAGAAAGAAGAAAATAGAAAAGCAAGCTCGGTGATCTGAGGAACAAAAGCAGGCGATGTTTCGGGAACTCTCCGAGGTGAGAGCTAAAGGAAGGATTTGGTTCAGAGGAAGATGAATGAAGAAGTGACAACGGGACTGTCTGTTGTTAGCAAAGGCTGCGTTTAAGGAGCTGCAGGAGGCCTATTAGAGAGTCAACAGCCCGATCTGAACTTTTTAATGAGCCGATGCTGATGAGTGAAAATGAAACTCACAGAGCTGAACTGATGTGGGCGTCGACCACGACTGCAGATTCAGCAGAAGAAGGAAATCTGCCTGCTGTCACATGACCACAATGTACAAAGACAAGTCAAAGATAAAGTCCAACAGTTTGGGAAATCTTGAAGCCTCTGTTTCATCTGTCTATATCCAGAACATCATTAGCCTAGCTTAGCACAAAAATGTCAATGAAGCTCCAAATCTCCATCGGAAGGAAAAAATAAACACCTTTCAACTTTAGATGTTAATTTTTTTCAGAGGGGGAATGAATCTGACATGTTTGGATGGAAGATCGGATATAATTACAGTTTCACATGTAACCAGCAAGACAGAAAAGATTCCGTTTCAGATGCAAATACAGGTTCAGTTTCACCAAATCTACCACTTCACTTATAGAGTTAAAGGACCTCGAACCTCACAGCCCTCTGTGCTGTAAGGTTCATTACATGCAGTATATTTTCCAAAATAAATGTATGTTTTCATAAGAAGTGTACAGTTCCACTTGTTAGATGCATATAGTGTCTTCAGAATAAACCTCCGATGTAGGTTGAGTTTGTTTTTAGGTTTACATCCTTAGATTTAGGCAACAAAAGCATGCAGTTAGGTTCATAAACAAATATCATTGCCTTGAAATAAGTACAGATGTTACGAACTTTACTTAGTGTATGCAGTTCACTGCAGCCAGTGCACAGATTTGTACATCGGGGAAACAAAACAACCACACCACGAATGCATGACACAGGAGAGCCAGCTCCTCAGGTCAGGACTCTGCTGTCCTTGAAGGAGTGTCCCCTATCCATTGGATGTAAATGGACAGCTATGTACACACTCTGGCCTGAGAGGACAGATGGTTTGAGACAGGCGTGAAAGATGCCATTGTTAAACAGAGGCCTACGACAATGCAGTCTTGAGATCAGTCTTGAGATCTTTTCCTAGACATCAAACACCCATTCACACCTGCGGTCTGTTCCAATACCCATACTTTCTGTACTTATCGTACCTAGTTTGAGTACATAGGGCGTTCACATTACGATTGCGGCGAAAAGTAAGTGTACCTAAAAGACCCGGATGTGTACTCATAACGGCCAAAATTGAGAGTGAGGAACATTGTACACTTTTCGCACTCAACGGCCGCCATCTTAGCTACGTAGCGGAAGAGGCGGGACCACTTACAGGTTAGTGGGCGGAACCACTGACCTGCCGTCTGTTCCAGTTTTTTGGCAGATGACGTCACTGACGAGTCGCAGCCGTAGTCGTGATCATAACATCCGGTAAGTGCGCCATAGAGTAATGAATCGGAACAGCACTTACTTGCTGAAATATGTGCACTTTGTAAGTGCGGACAGTGTACTGTGTGTAAGTGTACTCATGGCAGTATAGATTTTGGAACAGAGCCCTGGACCCATCTAACCCTAATGACACACATGATGGCCGGGTGGGTCAACGACTCACATGTGACCTCATCGACTTTGTAAGTTCACACCCTACGACTTCACACCAGTCTGCTAGAACAGAAGAAGCCTCTTGGACGAAAGGTGAAACATCTTAAAGAAACTCAACCAAGTCCAGTTGTCTACGATATAGCACTTAAGATTACCATGACTTGGATGACTGAGAATCTTCACCAACGTGTTACTAACTTCAAGTAATGTAATGTGGAATACATCACTAGCAGAGTATGCTACACGTTCTAGCATAGTACTATGCTACATTATTGATGCAACACCATTGACTTTTGGTTTCACACAGGAAACAAACAGTTTAGAACTCAAGCTGACAAACTACAACTGTACAATAATGTTAGCAAACAATTTGTACATCCAACAGCTTACAGTAGGTCTTGGCACAGAGACCACCTGGTTATGGTCAGGAAAAGATCATGCTTCTGCTTAAAATACAGTTTTTGTGGCACAATCCCCGCTGGAAATATAATGATGGGTTGCTAAAATAGTACCAATGTCTGGTGGTTAAAACGCTGCTGGAAACACAGAGATGACTCATTAAAAACAACCTGTTTTGTTGTTTGTTGGTCTTGAACGGTGTTCTGCAGCTTGGCAGGCGTCTCTCCTAGGTGTCACTCCGTCCATCATCCCCTCCACGTCCTGATGACAAAGTCAGCTAATATACTACATCACTTTAGAAACACTGATGTGCTACATAGGAAATATATAAATGTTATGTATCTGTGGTTTGCAGAAACGTACAATGCCAACATTTTCTGCTGTCACCAGCTCCTCTCCAACTGTGTCTGCTGTTTGTTGCAGAGCAGGTACGCTGGCTGAGTGTATGCAGTGTGGTAGTAAACAAGTCTCATAACAGACAAGGACAGGCAGCAACTCTGTTATATCAACAATGCTTCAATTCAAGTCTACACACAATATATTTTAAAAACTACTTCTGAATTGCCATTAGAGCCAAGGCTGGCACAGGTTACAATGCTTACATGTCTCCAACCGGCGAGGAGGCTCTTAGAAGGTGAGGTGATAATTAGAGCTCAACACAGACACAGACGTATGTTAAACAATAGTGCACATACTGGGTATGTAGTGCATAGTCTGGGATTTGAGATGCAGTGCAGGTGATATAGAGAAACTATTAAATGGACCTTGAGTTTGAATGGAGTCATGAAGAATGCCTTTTCACAACTCCTTCTCCCCACGAAGCAGAGCTGTGAGATGTTATGTCACATTTGTACAAAAAAAAGCATGATTTTCATTGTACTATAAAGTGAATAGTTAATTGGAACAACTGGAATAACATTGGAAATAAACCATCAGCTAACTCAGACAGTTGGAAGAGAAAACTGAGATAAGCAGTAGAATTATTACCCAAACTGTTCGTGGTAAATATTCATCACTGTTTACTGACCAACTCCTTGTTTTTTGCATAACAAGGGATAGATACCAACATTTCAGACTTATGTACTTTCTTTATTTAGTTGTAAATAAAGTAGTTTAGATATTTTTTTTTAAGCAATGTCAGATGTCATTAAATCCTGGATGTCCCAAAACTTCCTCAAATTCAACGATGAGGAATCCGAAGTCATTCTCTTCGGTCCCCCGAATTTCATCAGCTCCGCTGGTGCTAATCTGGGAGAGCTGTCAGAGAATTTTAAGCAGGCTGCTAGGAATCTAGGTGTGATTTTTGATGCCAAACTCTGTTTTGATAATCAAGTCAAAAGTGTTGTTCAGTCTTGTTTCTTTCAGCTCAAGATGACTGCAAAAGTTAGGTCATTTTTTATCACTCATAGACCTATAAAAAAAAAAAGTTGTTTGTGCTTTTATTTATTCACGACTTGATTACTGTGATGCACTTTATTCAGGTATTAGTCAGAGCTCCCTCCATCGTCGGCAGTTGGTCCAAAGTGCTGCTGCCCGACTCATTACTGGGACAAAGAGGCATGAGCACATCACCCCTGTGCTTGCCTCCCTACGCTGGCTCCCTGTTAGTTCTCGAATTGATTTTAAAATTTTATTATTCGCTTTTAAGGCCTTAAATGGTCCAGCTCCATAATATATTACAGACTTATTTGACACTGTATGTGCCCTCTCGACCACTGAGATCCGCGAATGGAGCTCTGCTGGTTACTCCCAGGTCACAGTTTGTGACCAAGGGAGATCGTGCTTTTGCTGTTAGAGCCCCCACACTCTGGAATGCTCCACCTGTTGAACCAAGGCACACTAAGTCCTGGTGAGGGGGGCATGGCCTTTCATGTCATGAGCAGCATTTGCACAAAGCTTCCAATAATTAGTGAAAATGTGAACGTGCCTAAAATGTACCATCTCACAAGAATTGGCGAGAGCATTTCTAAAGAAAAAGTGAGTCAAGGCAAAGACAATAGGGGGCTGCATGGGGCGGTGTAAGTGGTTAGCACTGTCGCCTCACAGCATTAGGGTTCCTGGTTCAAACCTTCTGTATGAAGTTTGCATGTTCTCATCGTGTCAACATGGGCTTTCTCCAGGTGGTCCTGCTTCCTCCCACAGTCCAAAGACATGCAGGTTGGGGATAGGCTGATTGGTGAAGTCGTGAATGCGAATGTGAATAGTTGTCTGTCGCCCAATGTCAGCTGGGATAGGCTCCAGCCCCCCCACCCATCCCGCAATCCCCAAGAGGATAAGCGGTTATGGAAATGAATGAAAAACAATAGAGTTTCAGCTCTTCAGGTTTGAACCCCTAATAAACAGGAACGATCCTTTAACGTGTGGTTATTACATCACTCTCCCTCCCTGCCGTTCTGCAGACAGCTGTGCGGAGCTTTTACAGCTGGTTTCCTGTACGGTTGCCAATCGTAAATTTAAGCTTCTTGCAGAGTGTCAGAGTGTCGGTTAAACCCCTCAGACTGTAAAATGAAAATGTAACGGGCCATTCTGCGCTCCAACCTCACACACCCGCGCCGTAACCTGTGCACCGCACTTAAAAGTGGGTGAATGAAGCTCCTGCCTTTACTTTGCAGACCTGTTAGTGTCAGAATGCAGAGTGTCGGCGCCGCGGGGAAGCTGCTCACCATGCCGCTGTGTCATGAACGGGGAGGAAGTGAAAGGGGAAACAGAACTGCGAAGGAGAGGTGACAAAAGTGAGAGAGGAGGTGAGAACATTATAAAACTAATCACCAAGACGGCAAATGGAAATGTCTGCTGGTCAGCGGGAAAGGAAGGAAGGAAGTCGTCGGTTTGGCTCCCTTCCTTTCTTCTCTGAGGTCATCTTTCCTTACATTCCTCCGTATTTCCTCCCTGCATCCTTCATTCCTTTCCTTTTCCACTCCACACTCTCCATCCCTTTACTGTCTCAACAAACAGCCTCATCTTTTCCTTCACTATCTTCTCCTTTCCTTCACCGTCCCCTTACTTCCTTCTCTATCGCAACCCCTTTTCTCTTCCTTTCTTGCTTCTATCCCTTGCCTTCTTCCTTTTCTTCTCTGCCTCCTCACCTATCCTCTCTCTACATGCCCTATTTTGTAGTCCCTTTTCTTCCTCCCTACTTCCTTCTTTCCTTCCCGACTACGAGCACATTTCCTATTTCCTCTTCTTCTTCCTCATATTCTTCCCCAGCTACTCTTTTCCTTCCTTGCCCTCACCTCTCCTACACTGTTCCTTCCCTCTCTTCTCCTTCTTGTCCCTGTTTCTTTTTTCAATCACTACCTCCTTGTTTCCTTCCTTAGCTTCCTCTTTACTTCTCAGACCTCCTTTTCCTTCTCAACTCCTTCACTAATGCCTCTTTTCCTTCCTAACATCCTGCTCCTCCTACCTTGTCCTTTGTTTTGCTCATTTTCTTTTTAACTTTCCCTAATCTTTTCTTTCTTCCTTCTCTCCACTTTACCTGTCATCTCCTCCTTCCTAGCTCCTTTCCTTCACCCTTGCCTTTTCTACCCTCTTTTCTCTTCCTTTGCTCCTCATTTTCCTCTGTCATTGCACTTCCTCTATATCCTTTCCTCTCCCTTCCTACTTTTTAAGCTTTTCCTCTCTCCTTCCATTGTCCCCTGCTCCCTGTCCTTTATGCTTCTTTCTCCTCTCCTTTTCCTTCTCTATTTCAATCTGTCCTTCACTCTATCCTCATTTAAACTCAAACTTTCTTTCTGTACTCTGTCCTTTCCTTCCCTACCTCCGTTTTCTTTCCTATACCTTCACCTTTCCCTCAGTAATGCCTCCTTTGCTTCAGCACTTCTATCCTTTACAATTCAGTCCCTGTTCCCTTGTGTCCTTGACCACCTACTCCTTTCCTTTCCTACCTCCTTCCCTGATTTAACAGCTGATCTCTGGTCTCTTGTTAAGTTCTGTTCCCTTATGTCTCCTTCATGTTCCTTCCTTCCTTTCCTCCCTTACTCCTCATTACTCTCTGGTCGGAGATGAGTGTTAATGAGGGAAGGAAGGAGGCCAGCAGAAGGAGGGAAACATAAAAAAAAAAAACGGGAACCCTCCCCATTTTGCTCCGCCCTGGCAGCTGATGACGGGAATCCCAGAGAGCATGCTGGGCCCCAGCAGCACCGGCTGGTCGGACACGGAGATAGAAGAGACGCCCTGGTTTTCCAAAGGCACCGAGCTGCTCGCCGCCCTCCTCTCAGCGGGGACCCGGGTGACCCTGCGGAGGTCGACGTGGGTGACGAGCGAAGGGGCTGAAAAATGTTCTCCTGTCTGTGAGGCGGAGGAGAAAAACACACACACACACGGGGATATGAAATATTATCAGTTCTGTTGATTGAGCTTATTTGGGTCTCCTCGTATTTCCGCACCGTCAGCTGTTCGTGTTCGGAGGGGGATTTGATGACAGGTAATAAACTGCACCTGCTAAATAAAGCTCCACCCCCCCCCCTCCACCCCTCCCCTAATGGCAGGACAGTACATCTTCCATGCTTACCTCAAGGCTTTATGAACTGGACAGCTTTGCTAATTTAGCATACTTTTAAAGGTCATGAGCTAATTTCAGAGGGTGGCGTTCTGTTGTGACGTCCGGTCGACCTTGATCATCTGATTCTCTTCTTCTTCTCCTTCTTCTCTGTTGTCAGCTGCTGCACACCCACTGCTGCCCCGTTACAGGATATTTAATACCTGATAAGCACCATTAAGCACTCTTTTAATGAACACTGTGTCATTAACTCAAACACTGTCAGGTAGAGTGCTAATTGGAACTTAAAATGAGGCAACGCGTCATATAATAAGTTGACACTGGTTATTAACTTCCAATAATAATAACAAAGCTCCGAAATGTGGCTGCTTGTAAATAAATTGAGAAAAAAAACGACAGTTTGCACAGAAGACTGCACATAATATCTGCTCATAATGAACAACAGGGATTCAACTGACAGTGAAATGGAAAACGGTTTGGGCTTTTTGGCTTCCTGTAATGATACACACTCATGTGCTTACTTTTTAGATTTTTTTGACCTTTATCAAACAGGAGGCCTCAGCTGAAATTAGAAACATATTTTTCTTAAGCAACCTGGACAAGACATTAATCACACGCAGCAAAACAAGCTGCAGATCAACATACAGACTCTAGATCCAGTCAGTGTTTTAAATAACTGCTGAGTAGAAGAAGACGCTGCATCAACTGGGTAATTTTTAGCCACCTAAAAAAATCTATATCAGTTGCACTTAGAATATTTTCACTACTCTATCTGAATGTCAGAGAGCCCTTTCCGATGAGGAACTGAAAGACACCAGACTCCACTGAAAAAAGCATTAATTTTACTTTGCAGAACACTGGAGCTGCTGGTCACTGCTGCTGCTCGCTGTATGTGCTTATGTGAAACTTTTGTCAGACACCCCGTTTCTATGTTGAAAGTGCCATAATGGACTAGGAAGAGCTGATTGACGAAGCTGAGGAGGGAGATCACCAGGGAGCTGAATGTTTCTGTTAAAGGAGAACTATTATGCTTTTCCTCTTTTCTGACCTATAAATGTTGTTACAATGTGAGATACTCGTGTTAAACGATGCCAAAGTGTCAAATAATGAGGTTTATGCATTTGGACGTGAGCCCTGCAAGCTGTTTTGGATGGCTCTGCACGCTGTGTTTTACTGTCTTTTTTTAACAGAGTAGTCCGATTGACGTCAATGCGTGCTGGACTTAACTGGGCATGCCCAGGAATACGCTGCAGAGATAAGCAGGTAATGACAACAACAAGCTACGGCTAACGGCTAACGTTACTTACCATCAGAGACGTCTTGAAGTAACCTCTGTACTTGAGAAACTTCAGGCTGTCCAGTCTCTACCTCCGGATCGGATTCAGGATCCAACACATAGGGCTGTATTTCAAAAGTTGACATTTTCAAAAGTGAAATTCTCTCAACTTCCGCACCGGCAAAATAAGGAGGTGGGGCTCGGCAGCGCTCAGCAGCCCTTCGGAAGTCCTCGAGATAACACAGACCATTTTCATGGGATGCGGGAAATACAAGGAAGCGATGCAGCGAGAGACACAGCGTCCCAGAGATCTACAAAGCTTTCGGTGTGGGTAATCGTGTGTAGCTGCTCTATAGGAGTCCAACAATCAAATACAAAGGCCCAAAAATGAGCATAATAGGTCCTCTTTAATTTTTTTGTGGGATGCTCAGCAGAGCTTATTAGTAAGCTAGCTTTTTTTACAATGTGGAGATGGTGGTGTGATATAGTGTGGTAGTTACAACAATACCTATAAGTTCCCTGTGATAGTATTGTTGTAAATATGAATAATAAAGTGGTTATTCTGAGACCACAGCTGCTGGGTAAGTGGTTTGTTTACATGACGTGTAGGAGTTCCACAGTTAACAGATCCAGTATGGACAGAGAGCGTCCAATGTAACTAAATGTTGCGTGGTACTCAGATGCTTGCTTGCTGTTAGGACAGGGTGTAAAGCTGAAAATGCTTCTTATGGCATTTGCTAGAATCAACTGTGGCTGAATGGAAACAACCAATCAGAGCCCAGGAGTCTCTAATGCAGCTGTCAATCATGTCAATCACTGCTCGTGGACTACGGTCAGACTGTCAAACTAGGCCATGCTGATCAAATATGAGTCAAGATTCTGTTACTGTCTATTCCTCAAATGTTTTTAGAAACATATTTTAGTTACTGTTAAGCTGTAAAATAAGAAAGTTTGTAACCCGAGTGCCATTTTGAAGACAGTCGGACTGAAACAACCAACCGAAGCAAACTTGTGAAGCTGGATTGTGACCAGAAAGTCAATAGAGAAACTGCCTATTATATTTTGGTATTCTGTCCTAGTGGTGAGAGAGAAGTAAAAGGTCAGGAGGTCACCAACATCATGAACTCTTCTCTGGGTTGCAGTTAACACCTGCAGCCTTGTTTAATGTACAGCCAATTAGACTGAAGCATCACTTGATCACCTGTCTGTGCTGTACGTGTCGGTTGGAGCAGTGTGGAGTTCCGCAGATGGCTCCATGCTGCTGCTGCTGCTGCATTGGAGGACCACGCTGAAGTTTACTGATTAGTCCCGTTAATCTGCTGTAAGCAGAATGTAAACTTGCTGATGGTGACCTCAACCACAGCGCTGCTGCTTGTGATGCATTTATGCTCTGATCCGGTCCCAGCGGGGGGGAGGTGGAGGAAGGGAGGGGCACCACATTGTGGACAAACCATCATAAAGGGCGATTGTGCAGCTCTCAGCTCCCTGCTGACCTGCAGACCTTGATCAGCGCTCGGGGCGATTCATAACAACACGCAGGCAGGTCATTATACACGAGGGATACGACTGATGACAACACACAAACAGATCAGCAGCAGAGGTCAACAGGAAGCCTGCCCCCTCAGCTATGGACTGAGGTCAAAGGTCACAGAATACCGATTCCTCTTTTCTTTCACATTCAGGTCACTTCATGTCAGAATTCTGCTTACTTTTCCCCCAAAATATAATATATTCCCCTCGGTATACCTTCTATCATTCCCTGTTTACAACAGGGTCCACGTCCTTCCATCCGTCACAGCACAGACAGATCAAAGCCACAAACAGTCTCTACAGTATAAAGACATGTGAACACAGGATCTGACACAGTTACATCTTAAACTCTCTGCTACATCCAAACATTTCATTTTTTTAGGTCTTTTTAACACCTGAAATTCTGAACCGAGGTTCCTGTTTTTGTTACACTACATACATCTGATCTGATTAGTTTTGGTGTCACACTGCAATTATGCGAGAACACTTACAAACATCACCTGACACATCTACACATCTGTCATCAATGAAGTGAGCGGCGTGTCCAGATACGTGCATCAGATTGGTTTGTAGACAAGCGCCCGACATCAGCATGTTCAGAGAGTTTTCTGTCACAGTTTGAATGACGGAGAAACATTGATGAACAGAATTGTTTTGTTACACCGTTACCTGTATCTGTCTCTGTTCAACCAACTAAATTATCTGTATCTGAACTCGGAATATGGTTCACTCCCAGGAGGAGCCCTGCTGTGAAGAGTTTGCATGTTCTCTCCGTGTCAGCGTGGGTTGTCTCTGGGTGCTCCAGCTTCCTCCCACAGTCCAAAGACATGCAGGTTAATTGGTGACTCTAAATTGTCCGTAGGTGTGAATGTGAGTGTGAATGGTTGTCTGTCTCTATGTGTCAGCCCTGTGATAGTCTTGTGACCTGTCCAGGGTGTACCCTGCCTCTTGCCCAGTGTCAGCAGGGATAGGCTCCAGAAAAATGGATGGATGTACTTGGAATGGGTGGGGTTTATGCCAGAAGTGGGTGGGGTTTAGATCCAAAGTGCGCTGAGCCTAATTAGAAGTTGTTATTTTAAGCCTGAAATTTATATGGACTGATCAGAAGTTTATTACCCCTAAGAAAAGTGTTTACAAGAGCAATAGATTAAACACAGCTACCCAAATAAGGAATTTCCTTTATCATGATTACAGATAATGACACACTTTACTTGTATGACACTCATGCTCATAACAAGTACATTATCTGTAGCAGATTTTAGTTTCATTCAAGTATTTGCATCAGCCCTAATAATATTATTATGGTATTAACACCAGCAGCACTTTTGTGTCCTGTCGCTGCAGTTTCTTGATAATTAGGTGCCATTACTCTGTCATCATGTAAGAAAATATTTAAAGAGTGTAAAATTTTTTGTGAGTTTTCCACAGCTGACTCTGTATAAAGCCATCGCACCTCCTTCTCATGTGCGACCGTGGCTCATTTTGCTGCTTTTTTTTCCCCCAGTCTGCCAGAACTGCCGAAACATCCAAAAATATATGTTTTTCACCAGAAACGAATTGAACCATGGTTTATTTTGATGCTTCTGTCCTTTAAGCTCAGAGTGTTATTATTACAATAATTTTCAACAACACAACAACTGCAATACATTCAGAGTGGAATACCAAAATACAAGAACTTGCATGTTGTCCATTTTTTTGACTTCTCTACCCACGGACCTGCGTGCCGGTAACCCACAGTGGAGGAGAGAATCACACTGAAGTTACACACAGATCAGATTATTGATCATTGTTGGGTTTTTTTAAGCTGCTCCACTTCGTTTTAACAGAATAGAACCATTTTGTTTGTCAGCATGTTATCTTATTCCCTTGCTGTGTTCACACTGTAATGATCACTCTCTCTCTCTCACACACACAGACACACACAGACGAGGCTGCTGTAATAAGGTGAGCCTCTTGTTCTTTAAGAGCTGCCACAGCGATCACACAGCGAACCTTTGGTGGATGGAGGCCTCGTCTCCTCCTGCTCTCTGATGATTCTCATTTACCTTCACTGAGGCTCCGCTCCTCCACCGCTGCTCCCTTCAGGCCCAGTTCACCTCACACTGTGACGAAATACACCAGCCGCCTGTCGCAGGAATATAATGTTAAAACAAGAAAAAGGCCTGCACTGTAAGAGAGACACAAGGCATGTTTCACACTTCCTCTGCCTTTTATTTTCTTTATTCTCACTTATTAGGACACTGCCGCGGTCAGCGCCTGAGCCGACAAGTCGCTTCCTCCTGCAGGGAAATGGTGAGCTGGTGGGAAGCAAACGTGATTACACAGACGGGATTACTGGTCTCTGACACACTGAAGACTAACAGGGAGAGAAAAGATGATTCCCAGGACCTGGGGTTTATTGGAGAAGGTTCCAAATTCAGCCCCCCAAAGAATTTAAAACAAATTAAGGACAAGGAAGTTGGTACTTGCCATGTAAATACTTTACACACATTTAAACTGCAGACCCTGTAGGAGGTTTCAGCCATAAATGGTGACAAGCAGTTCATTTAAAAGCTTCAGGAAATGTCTGTCCTTTCTTTATTAGGACATGGACTTCAATTCAAAATGCCAAACAAACAAACCAAAAACAGGAGAAAAACCTGAAGGAAAACTAAAAATAGTTTAAAGAAGTAGAGAAAAAAAACTAAACGACCAGTAAGAGAGTCCAGATGATTCCTGTTACAGTCCTGTAGAGGCTGCTGCGTAATCACAGTTACATAAGAACAAACAGCAAACTAAGGATTTATAAGATCCATTCAGACCTGCTGTTAACATGATCTGTACCTGGAGACCTCCGCTGGATAAAGAAAAAAGGAATCAGCTGCAGAAAGCTGATGCATTAGTCAGACCAAAGTTGAAGATCAAGAGGGAAGTTGAGCTAGCACTCATGCTAACATGTTTCCTTGATTACCTCCTTGCAGTTTAAGTGCCATTAGCCTCGTAAGCAAGGCTACCAAAAAGTAGTGTACAGATGCCGTCTGCTAGGACCAGGGTCTCATTTATAAAACAGGGAGTAGGATCCATACTAAAAATGTACATACAGACAAAAGCCAAACGGCATGCACCAAAAACTATTCAACAATTACTACAATCAGGCTTCTACTTCACCATCTTCGGCGCCAGCTTAACTGTCTCCAAAATATTCTTACGCATCGGTCACAGTTTCTCCCATCAAGTCTGTTTTTATAGATCACAACTTTTGTATAGGAGGTGGCGTACACCTTTTCAGGCCTCGTTTTGTGCATACGCATGTTTATAAATGAGACCCCAGAGCTGAGTATCTGTACTGGACTGAAAAACCCCAAGTAGTATTGAAACTTCTAAAGTCAAATGATACCTCCATTAGGTCCCTTCTGTACCCAGATCTAGAAAGAAGTACTGTTGTATGGTTTTGCTCATGACCAATCACCACAAGCATTCTTGTATTTAATGCCATGTGTGATTGGCCCACTACAACATATAGCGAGGTGTGTGACTGCAGTACAGGCCTGTGGCGTCTGGTGGCATTTTCAACCAGGTCTCAATCTGAAGTCGCTGAATACTGGCACTTGGTCAATGACTTCTGGCGTCAGACACCAACAAAAACAACCGTCCTTTCACATCAGCATGATACGCAGCCGATAGGGTGCTTTATTTTCTATCTATCTATCTATCTATCTATCTATCTATCTATCTATCTATCTATCTATCTATCTATCTATCTATCTATCTATCTATCTATCTTTTTCAGTATCAACACACACATGGTCAGGTTTAGGCCTCCCAGGTAAGGGTCGGTGCTGGCTGGACCCATCCAGCACCTCTACCCCCTGCCCTTCTCATACTTCCGCCCCCTTAACCTTCGTTGTTGTCGCACTGCATTTACCTCTGACCTAGCTGGGCACCATCAAACAATAATGGCAACCAGCCACTTATCATGACACTGGAAGTCACTGATCGAGCCCTGGTATTTGACGACTTCAGAGTGAGACTGGGTTGGATAAAAATATATCAATTAATGGGGGAAAACTAGAAGACTGATGAGCAGGGGCAGCTAAATGTAGCAGTTTAAGTTTGCTTCAAAAGGTTTTTTTTTTTTTAATTCATTCCATTGCACATGTACATTTTATAAAGTGAAGTTTAATAAATATAGAAGCTTTCACGGAGCACAGAGATCACAAAGTGCTTCTCTGGAATAAAGTAGCCATAGATAAGACCGCTTTTCTCTGCAGTATATGATGCTGCTGAAATAACACAAAGACTGACATGAGATGTGTTTTTGCCTCATGATATATGGTCCCTACAAACATGTGATTTAACTTTTTCCCATGGTCTAGGGTTCAGAAAGAAAACAATGATGCAGTACATGTAGAATTCCAATACTTAAAATCGCAATACATATCGAATCTGTACCCAACTATTATGATAGTATAAAATCAGGGGATGAGCACAGCATCCCAGCCCGAGTATGTAATATATTTTTATGCAGTACAAGTGGAGATTTTGTCCTGATGGAGCCATGAGAGGAAAGGTCTGAGCATTATGAATTACTGTGCTGTAAAGTTTTGGACTGTGGACAGAACCTGAGTGTTAATGAATTGTTTTCAGATTTATCTGCATTAATGTGGACACGGCCTCTGATTCAGCTCCACTTTCAGAGAAATGGAGCCAAAGATAAACCTTTGGTGTCACATTCAGGTCAAACTGACTCAGATGTTTGCAGGATATTAAACATGTTGCAGTATCTATCTGCTGAAGCTGCAGGGGAAAGGTGGAAAGATGTGATCCGCTGATCGATAAGTGGATCTAGTGAAATGTCAATGTGCTTGTGTTTTTCTGCTCCAGTAATTTCAGTAAACATAAAGATTTAAGAATTCAGCGTGTGGAAAGGTTTCACTCGCCCCCTCAGGCTGCTGCTTCCTAACACCTGACACATCTGCTTCTTTATAGATCTGATAGATTATTAAAACCATCATCTCTTGACCTCCTGACACACTCACTCCTGCAGCTGCTTAATGCAAAACACTTTGCCTCTGGATGTTTACGTCCATAAACACATCACGCTGCAAAACATGTCCACCTCGAGCAAGGACTTAACTTCCATTTCAACTCAGTAGGGGATGTCTACTGGGAACTGAACAAGACTAATAGAATCTGCTCCAAGAGCAGCATCAAGATGAAACTATACATGTACTGTACTGCAGATACAAGATGTAACCTTCAGAAGTCAGTGTGACATCCTCAAGTGAACAGTGTGACTGAAAAGTTAGCGTGGTTCAGGTCTGCCAGTAAAGTGAGCTCAATGTGATTTGACATTGCTTTTTCAGTATCATTGACACTGCATTATTCATCTTTGTTTAAGATACAGACACTTAAAGACGAGCGTATGTATCCCACCAACCCCTCTGAAAAGGTCACTGTATATTTAAAACTAATGCTTATTTGATTTTCTTTGTGACTGAGAGTCAGAGTTAAATGAAGAGGCAGAGCATCAGTCGAACAGTGAACGCTTCAGCAGTTGATATTTTGTGCTGTTAAAACACGCTGAATGTTTTTCCGACCTTTGGTTATTACTCATTAGAGTGAAATGATGTTTTCTGATTCACAAACAGCAGCTGCCTCCCTTCATGCTGATCAATTTAGCTGCTATAAAAACATTTCCACATCCCTGTTGTGTTATTAATATTTCTGTGGATACAAATGAAACAGGTCAAAGCAGCAGAAGAAAAACACAGATATTTTCCTTTCATCCACCTCTTCATATACACAAACAAACAACTTGGAGTAAATCAGAAAAAAACTAAACGTCGATCGCTGTGTAATCCACTGAGTGATGATGGGAGTTTGTTAACTGACAGCGGGAGGTCTGAGGAGGACTGAGGATGCAAGAGAACTGAGGACGCAGGGAGTCTGAGGAAGTAGTAGGCCTAAGGAGGACTTGAAACGCAAGAGAAGTGAGGACGCGGGAGGTCGGAGCAGGTTTGAGGAGGCAGGGAGTTTGAAGACGCAAGAGGTCTAAGAAAGCAGGAGGTTTGAGGGGGCATGAAGTCTGAGGAGGACTGAGGACATAGGAGGCCTACGGACGAACGAGGTCTGAGGAGGACTGAGGACACAGGAGGTTTAGGGATGTACGAGGACTGAGGATGCAGGAGGCTTGAGGACGCTTGAGGTCTGAGGATGCAAGAAGTCTAAAGATGCAGGAGGACAGAGGAAATGTGAGAATGCAGGAGGTCTGAGGACACAAGTAGTCTAAGAAAGCAAGAGGCCTGACGAGGACTGAGGATATACAAAGTCTGAGGATGCAGATTTTAAGACGCAAAAGGTCTGAGGACGAGCAAGGTCTGAGGAGGACTGAGGATGCAGGAGTCCTGAGGACACAAGAGGTCTGAGGATGCAAGAAGTCTAAAGATGCAGGAGGACAGAGGAGATGTGAGAATGCAGGAGGTCTGAGGACACAGGAGGTCTAAGGATGCAAGACATCTTACAATGCAGGGAGTTTAAGGATGCAAAACGTCTGAGGACACATGAGATATGACAATGCAGGAGGCCTGAGGACGCAAAAGGTCTGAGGATGCACAAGGTCTAAGGTCGCAGGAGAGATCTAAATCTAGGCTCATGTCTCTCTTTTCGGGTTGACAAACAAGATTTGTCTTCCTTTAACTTTAAAACATGATGCTAAAACATACATGGCAGTGGAGTTTTTGGCTGCAGCATCATTTGGTTCAGCACACATGTACAGTTGCGTGTCATCTGCATAACTATGGAAAATACATTGTGTTATCTAATGATGTCACCAAGTGGCAGCATGTACAACGAGAATAATAATGGACAGAGGCATGTCCCGTGTGCAACCCCAAATCAGAGGTCATGTTTCTCAGACACATGATCTCCAAGACTGACGTAAAACCTTCTCCCTTTGATGTATGTTTTGGACCAGTTTAACACAGTCTGAAAGATATTTTAGAAACACTCCCTGCAATGGCACAGTAAACTGCCCAAAAGTAAAAAGGCACCTGTAGGTTGACAGTGACAGATGAGTTATCTGAGTTTCTGTAAGGTAATGGTAACAGAAATGAAGTGGGGCCAGTGGCTGCTGGAAAATCAATCTGCAAACTGAAGGTCTGATTTGGCAATCTGCAGCAGAGTCTGATTTCTTCAGTAACATATTTCATTACATGATCCACCTCCAGATTTCAGCGGTGCAGTTAAGATCCCCCTCCCCTCCCCTCCCCTCTGTCAGTGTCAATATTGTCAAACATTTTCAAAGAGCATCTGAAGAGAACACAGTACAAGTGTTGAGTGAAAAACACAGATTTCCTGCTCCTCCTCCTCCAGAGAGCGTTTTGTGAAAAGAAAGAAAAGAAAGAGCTGAGCATGTCACACCAAAATAATCTAATCCTTTAAGCATGGGAGGAATATTGTGGCACGATGAAGAAAAGAAATAAAACAGCTGAGAATTATTTTTTTTCCTGCTGAATGATGACAACCGCCAGCACAACAACATCGCCTCAGGCCACAACAATCAGGGAAAAAAAGAGACTCTAAATGAAAGACAGACGAGACTGAGAGGAAGTGAGAGCGGGAATGAAATAGAGACAGAGCGACAAAAAGGAGGAGAGAGATAACAGGGAAAAAATTAACAGCAGAGTGATGTAAAGTGAAGCCCGGAGGCCGACACCTGTCACTGCTATTTAAACCTTTTTACTAAACCTTATCAGGACGAGTCGGGAAATGAGACATCCAGAGATCCCCTGCTTCGTCCCTGTCACACCGCCATGACCAGGACGCCGTCAAGGCGACAGCGACTGCCCGCGATGAATAAAACATCAATGCTGTCGCTGCTGAAAAGTTAAGAGCTGTGACTCAGTGGAAATGTTCCAGGTGTGTTTGTGTGTCATTCAGGTGACAAACACAAAGCTTTTTATAAAGTTTGTTTGCTTTGGACGAGTTTGAGGAAGCACACAGCGACTGCTCTGACATTTGTTACATGCTAATGTTTCAACAAGTCTACCAACACACCCGACCACGCAGCTCGTTTGTTCCTCTAATGCGGCCCTGAAGAGCGTTTCTTAAATTAGCACCCCTACTGGTGACAGGACACCAAGACAACCTCATACCCAAACCGCAAAATAGGTTGTATATGAGAAAAGATTGTGGTTTCCCAGCTGGCGGCCAGCATTGTCAGACATATGGTTGAATTTAGGTTGTAACACCGAGAGATCAAACCTTTAATGCCAACGTCAGTTTGATGCAGAGTACTCACAACAGATGACGTTAATATTTTGTTGTGTTTTAAAATAACCAAATCCAAGGCCTTCCAAACGTCTCATGCCAACATCATCTTGACGTAGAAGAGTTAGAGACCAAATCTAACGTCAAAACAACACCACATTCTAACACAGTTAGACATTTAAAATGTCGTCAAACAGCTTTTCATTCCACCCAAAATTTAACGTCTGTCCAACATAATAGTCCAACTTCTTTCTGATGTCATATTGATGCCAGCTAGATCAGGTTAAACCAGAGGTCGGCAACCTCTTTAGCCCCCCTCCAGTGGCTCTCTGTGGCTTTGACAGAAAATCATATGGAAATGAATAACAATTCTTTAATTTCAATTTATTGTTGTAGGCCTAAAGTGATTCTTACATTCTTTAACTGTAAAAATACATAGCTGAAACATCGATTTAAAAAAATGTTTTAGCATTTCATCAACTAAAATGTGCGTCATACATCTGTGGCCTGGTGCCTTTTCCTCTAAAAACATCACTAGTGATGGCTACAGTAGTCTTCGCTCTCCTCAGCTAGGCTAGTTGTGGACTCCAAATCCAAAAAGGGAAAAGTCCAAGAGGACAATAGAGAATTTAATAGAGACTTGCAGCTGCCGGGCACAGCCAAGCTCTCAGAAAATGTTCGCAAATATGAACAAAATGAATTCAGAGTATGAACATAAGGTTCCATCCATCTCTGTATCTAATATTGAGCATAAATGAGCTCTCAGTGTGACTTTTAGTCCAACTAAGCCCTGAATAAGACTCTTTATTAACCAAAACATTACAGCTATGGCTACATAAATCTGGAGTTAGGCCATGGCTACATTACTTAACGTTGTCACCATGGTAGTGACTCGTCAACGGACGATACCCATCTGTCACCACTGCTATGTCAGTGAACCTACACATCAAAACATGACACATCAGGTACCCTGCTCCACCCCTGTGTCTTTTCAAAGTACACTTTTTACAGGAAATGTGTCTTTTTCAAGCTTACAAAAACACCTAGTTTTTATTTTATTTCCTGAAGTTTAGGCAACAAAAGCATGTGGTTAAATTTAAAACAACATCATGGTTTGGTGTAAAATAATTGTAGATGTTATAAAGTAATGTCACGTCACGCTGCACATACTAGCACACAGCTTTGTTAAAAAAAAAAATAACTGGACTTGAACAGCGGGCTCCCGGGTGAAAGTCCGGAGTTTGTTTGACCCATTCACCCACCTGTGGACTGTCTTGCTCTTTATACTACGGCGGCTGCCAGCAGTGTAACAGACTTACACTGCCTGGTGCGCATCACCACAGGGAAGGGTGCCTCTCTGCGTTTCAGTCTGACACTGAGTTACTGACTTAACAGCAGTATTTGAGTTGGGATTGAGAACAGGCTTAAAACAATACTCATGAGTGATGTCAGTGTGTGACGACCGCACGGAAATTTTGTTAAAGTTAAAACAACATTGAGGACACAGTCTGGGGACTGCTGGGGTTTTTTGTTTTACCCAACCCCCTCCCAAAACATGCTCTTTATACTGCATCAGTTGCTCTCATCGTCAAGACTGGCTGTGGATGGGTTTTGATTGGAGTTGAAAGCCCGATGCAACTCATAAAGAGCCAAACACTGCCTTTAGTGTTGATATCAGACGCCGAGGGGTATGAGAAAGTGTTGGTATTTGGCGGCCTGGGAATGAAGACAGACTGGGGGAGCATGAATATTAAAGTTGAAATATTTCAGTGTGGACCAAAGTGGTGAAGCGACCGTCAAACAGATATTTCAATCTCTGCAGTCGTGCTGCTGGCAGAGCTGACAAACATATCTGCAGTGATGTTTTTATGATATGCAGTTTTAAAAGGGGGTCATTTTTATTTTTAAAGTGAGCTCAAGCTAAAAAGAAAATAATAATAATTTTTACAAGAAACAAATCAGATCAGATGTTATAATTAAATGCAGATGCTGCTTCAGAAGATCATTTAACGTGGCAGCAGCATTTTAAATCTGATCATAATGTCACGATGTAGAAGATTTAAACTGGGAAATATTTTGTTTATAAAGCTGAATGGATTTTTGCTTCAGTGAGATTCGTTTTTGACAATGATTTTTTTTCCCCAGTGTGAATAAAGGAGCAAAAAAACTTAGAAAGTCAAAATCAGTATAGTCTGACACACACACACACACACACACACACACACACACACACACACACACACACACACACACACACACACACACAGCAGTCTCAGTACCCATCAGATGAAGGCTGCGACAGTTTTTGACAATCCCAACAAAAATTATTCATTTATCTGCTTCACATCTTGCTGATGCAACCTGGAGAAAGACGAGTTCAAAGGATGTTGTCAGAATGATAAAAAAAAGAAAAAACTGAGGGGAATTATTCAGTGTTGGAGGACGCCACACTTAGAAAACTCATCTATTGCTGCTCTGCTACATTTCACAGCAGTCTGCAGGCGCTCAGGACTTTTATTAAGAAAACAAACCAACAGGTTTATTCCACAATCTCTTGTTTATGTCGTTTATCTCATCCAGCCACCTCACACATGGAAAAGTCCAGAAATTTATATTGGAGACAAACAAACAGAGCAGGGCAGGAAGAGGCAGCACAGATAATCAAGGACTGAGTGGAAAAGAGCCGGTTATAACCTGCAGGGCTGATGAAGCAGAGTGGAAACAGGTGAGTAGGAGTCATGTGACTGCGACAGGTGGGAGGCTTTGGTGGATGGATGAGAAGAGGAGACTTTTATTAGAAGATGAAAGTGTGCTGTTATTTTCTTGCTTCTGTGGAGAACCAGCAAACTTTGTCATCATTTGTCACAGTGTTGAGTGGGATACTTATCTCCCATGACTAAAACCCTAAAAGTAAACTGCAACAATTTGTAAAGAGTGGTCATTTCTCATTTTCCTGCACCCTACACAGCCTCACCAGGGCTCTGATCAGAGCCAGCCCTCCAGTTGTCGTGAACTTCTCTTTTTTTAACAATATTAAACATTAATAAACAACAGAGACCATCTTGTGATGTGATCATCCAGCCGCAACAGCGACCTTTGTTGGACAATAAATTGATCCAGAAATAATTGTGAAAAACAGCTTCTTTAAAGGCTTGTTTTTCCCCGAACAGTCAAATTACAAAATATTACAATAAAACAATAAAATAATACATTTGGCACAATAAAATTATTCAATTACACAAAAAAACACACAAAAGTTCACATTGTGCACAAAACAAACATGGCATGGCATCAAATGGTTAACAATCTCAAAAAATAATAAATTACATTAAATTTTTGGTCAAAATAAATCTTCATATAGACAACTAGAAAAACATTTCATCACATTTTATATAAAAATAGGAACATTTTACAGTAAGTTTAGATGCACTTAGATGCACTAATAAAACCAAAATTTAACATTTAAAACTTCATTCAAATAGTTAAACATCTTCATACATTTCAGTCAGGACCACATTGTCAGAGAAAACTATTTAAATTTGCAGTATTATATTTGGCAGTATTGCTCTGTTCTGGGGCCTCTCTGCCTTTCCTAGGCCTACACAGAAAGTCTAAGGCAGAGAGAGCACACCTCCCTGCCCTTCTGCGTGCCTATGTGGGAAAAAAACGTGGAAAGAGTACACCTCTCTGCCCTTCCATGTGCATACGTGGAACATCTTACTGCAGAGAGAGCACACCCCTCTGCAGTTTCACACGCAAACAAGTAAAGCCTGAAGCAGAGCAAGCAAACCTCCCTGCCCTTCCATGTGCCTACATGGAAAGCCTAAGGCAGGGAGAGCAGCAGCAAAGACCCCCTGGGAACAGAACAGAGCAGCATCAATGACAAACAGAAATGACACTTATAAGTCAGACACAGCATGAAAAGGAGGAGCTGGGGTGGAGGCAGGTTGCAAAGCAGCAACAGTAGGCAGGCCAGAGCAGTTTAAATAGGGCGTCCTGAATGAGATTTGCCAGTTGGTTGCAGAGAAAGGAATCATGTGATCTATCAGCTGACTCCCTTCAATCAATCAGCTGCTCCATTAGTTGATCGAACTGTTTGAGATCAGCTGATGCAGCAGGGATGTGAGCTGAGCTTGACATCATGTCCTGCCTGAACTAGCGCTATGCTCAATTAACGCAGCATGAGTTGTGTGTGTCTGTCATGCTGTGACTCTTCTGATGAAAAGAGCAGAATGTACAACATTAATGAGGGACCATCAAGTTAGTTTGAGAAGGCTAACTTAGCATGCTAGCGCTAGCTTTTCAGCTTCAAGACGAAACTCATTAAAAACTCAAATTAGTGAACTCAAATCTCAAACAGGACGAGTCGGACATTACAGACAGCAAACTGCTGCAGTTTCATCACAATCAAATCACAAATAATAACTTTTAGGAACATATATCAGCAGAAAAAATGATAGCAGCCATGTTAGGGCACAAGGGCACGTACCTACATCATCATGCTGAACATGCCCTGCACACAAATACACACACAGCTCTAGATCAAAAACAACCAGGGCATTAAAACCCAAAATGAAACATGATGAAGAGAGGAGTGTTTTGCTGAAATTCTTATGATGTATCTTTATTAAACTGCTACACTGGGGAAAATATCACAGCGTGTTATGGAGTCATCAGGGTGGTCTGGACGTGCTACAGGAAGTGGCCGGTTCAAATACAGCAGAGGGTCTATATGATGTGTCATCGCTGTCACTCTGCTGTCACTATTTCATCTGATAGAGGCAAAAAATATATATTGACCGGCGTCAGCACAGGTTGCACAAAATGAATCCGTCAATCAAACAAACAAACAATGGGATTATTTTATGACTGTTCTGTTTGGATGTTCTCCCAACATCTGGCAACTCTGCTGCACGTTTGTCAGAGATTCATCATTCTCTTCTGTGAAATCAAAGAGTCTTAGCGAGAGCTTTGGTTCACAGAGCGTCGTGTACACACCATCAGTATCAGGAGGATGGATCATCTCTGCCTCACACACACTCAGCTGCTGTATTTATTCTCTATTTAAGAGAGTTTTACAGAAGCACAGTTTCTCGGTCACAAGAGAATGAAGAGTTTGTGTGTGTCGTTTGAAAGTCCTCATAATCTGCCCTCAGAGGCATTTTCACAACAAATTAGACCGCCACGTTTCATGTTTTAATTACAGTCTGCCCTTCAGATCACCACTCAGTTTAGCAGTCCTGCAGGATTTCACACTGTCCAATAATAATTCCTCTATATTTCTGTCACATACGCATATTTTTATCCCCGCTGGCAGCAGGGCTGGAGCAGTGGAGAGGGTCTGTCTGTCTGTCTGTCTGTCAGTCCAACATGTTGGTCCACAGTGAGACATCTTAGCAGCGACAGGCTGCATTCTGATGACAGTCCCTGTAAAAATTCATGATCCCCAGAGGCTGAATTTTAATGGTTTCCATGACCTCTTCACATTTCCTCTAGCGCCACCATCAGGACATATTTTACTGTTTTAGCCACACTGCCAGACAGGACACTTTCATATTACAGCAGTAATGAACACTGCAGCCTGTAGAGGGTGCTAACACGACTCCAGCCTGATGTGTCTTTATCTTCCTCCATTGTTGTTAGAAACACATCATGTGCATCCATCACCGTAAACACACGCACTGTGGTTTCTTTTGACTCAGTCCCACATACACCGTCCTGCTGACACAAACACTCACTGGATCAGTCCACCACTGAAAATAGTCCCCTACAAAGTCACTATTCCCTCCTGTTTGTTTGAGAAACCCTACAGTGAGCAAACAACTGTACTGCATCCTCTGTTGGAACCGGTGAGCTTAGAGCTGACAGCGTCAGACAGGAAGTCAGTCAGAGCTGAGAGACAGACTAACACAATTAATGTATATTGAATAACATCAGCCTTATTCTTTAAGAGCAAAGCACTTGGCAGCAGCTTGATGTGTGCCAATGCATCACCGCTGTCCTCTTTTCCTCAGCCTCCACGCACATCAACTGTCCAGAAATGCAGCAGTTCTGTTACATTAACACTCCTGGACGTGTTACACAAACAGGATACTGGACTCCCACACACTCCTGTCTATGGGGAAATGCTTTTCGGGCCAAATGGGATTTTTTGTTGCAGTACGACAAGTGGCCACTGAGGCAAGATGACAGCAAAGCTGATGGCAGAAGAAAATTATATTGTGCATACCTGCAAATCATAAATTGTTACATTTGTGCATTTTATACTCAGGCGAGGAACCATGACCACATTTCACTGATCCTAGACTCCTTAAACTGGTTACCTGTTGCTTTTAGAATAGATTCTAAGACATAATTGGTTGCTTACAAAGCCTTGAGAGGCCTCGCTTCAAGTTAGTTACCTGATCTGTTATTGCCCTACGCCCACTCTTGCACCCTGACATCCTCAGATGTGTCGCTTCTTGTTGTTCCCAGTGTTGAGGAGTAACAGAACACAAGTTACCAAGTTATAAATATGAATATGAGTAACTGTATCCTGTTACAGTTCAATTACTTGAAGGGATTACTTCGATTAATTTGCTTGAACACAGTTCCCTAACTAAATGTGACACAAGTGAGCATCAGTTTGATTCACAGACTGTATGAGTAATGGACGTAGCCACTGTGATGTCACCCACTGGTTTGTGGACTCCTGTTTGGGAGCCTTGAACTCAGGTTTTTGGAGCCATCAGTGGCCATTTTGGGCAAGAGGCTGGTGCAGTGCTTTCTATTGGTTTCCTATTATTCTATTTTAACTGGCTGCAAGCGTTGCTGTTTAAGCTTTGAACTTTTGACACCCTGTTTTTATTAATTCCTGCTGCTCATTTTGAAAGCTGATTGATTCATGAAGTTGAAATATAATCTTTACAACACCTCCTCATATAACTGCAAATCTGAATAGGTGTCAGGTGGCTGGAGGGAGTTTGCCAGGGAGCTTAGAGTTTCTGGTAAATGACCCATCAAAAATAACAGCTTACTTGCTGTTGGCTATATTGAACATCATTTACAGTAAATATCACAACATAATTCATGTTTTCTGTTGTAAAAGTACAAAAGTAGAAAGATAGAAAGTACTCAAGTTATGACATGTGCAGTCGAGTGCACAGCTAATAGGTGGCCTATGTGGTTTGTTTACATGACGTCACAGAAGTGCATATTTAGCAGATTCAGTGTGGACAGTGGTCTCACTTCGACCTCGTCACATATCGAAGTTTGGTCACAACTCTCCACATCAATATATAACGTGCAAGGTACCCTGGGTGTGTTGGTGGTTGTTGGACCTGTCTGCCACCCCTGCCCCTGCTCTACTTGCACTTCTGCCGCTTTAACTTTCATCTCGCAGCGTCTCCCCCTTGACCTCACTATGTGCAGTTAAACAATAATGGTGACCGGCCACATATCGCACCAACGTGAAAGTACTTTTTTATTTTTTGTTTGTGTCTGATGCCAGAACTCACTGACCAAGCACTGGTTTTCTACGACTTTGGAGTGAGACTCGGTTGGTTGCTCAGTTGCTGGTAGGACATGATGCAAAATTCATAAGAGGCACACATTTCTCATAAACAGATTTTTTAAAGGAGAGTGTGCAGTGCAGCTGCCACGTGACAATGGTAGAGGAAATAAAGAGCCAGGATGCTGTCTTGTGTTTTTGGCATGGAAATATAAGACCCAGACAAACGTGCTCAGCAAGACGGTATTGAAGTATTCCAAAAGTAATCCAAAGTATTAAGAATACGTGTTGAGTAATCTGTAGTGGAGTGCATTTTAAAAGTAACCCTCCCAACACTGAGTGCAGTAGATAAGTAGATAAGTTAAATGAAAAGACTTGAAACAAAGATTAATTAATGACTTCCTAAAATGTAATTTTCATTTTAAGACGTTTCTTTGATTTTTCACTTCAAACATTATTCAAACTACTTTTCCATGCTTTATACATCTCTACAGGAACAATGAAAAACACTTGAGAACAAAACCGGGACAGAAACTGAGATTTTCATTGAACAGGTGAAGAGTCTTGGCAGAGAGAATGAGCTAAGAATGTGAGTCATGTCATTGTGATCCAGTGTTTCAAGTCCTTTTGTAGGAAAAGATGCTGAATTAGTTAAAGCAGGAAACAAAACGAACGCCCTCGCCCTGCAGGCTGCCAGAACATTCCTCCGCTTAGCCTTCGCTTGTTGAGACTCTCAATCAGTTCTGGCACTGAGATGTTGCACATATTGGAGTAGGCTGATTGGCTTTCACGTCTTGGCGGTGGAAGAGAAAAAAAAGGGAATGGTTAGTGATTAAATTCACTGGCAGCCTAGGCAACACAACACAACACAACACACACACTCGTCTGTATTTATATTGTTGGACGGTAATCCTGTTAATGAAAAATGTGCTGTTTTTCACAGCCACTGGCATGGGGAGAGCCAACCTTCTCCTGTGGGAAGGGAGGTGGGATGAGTGTTCGTCCGCCAAAATAAAAGACACATTAATAAGAAAAGAATGTCGCAATCAACTGAAATTATGTTCTGGACGCAAAGCGGAGGATGCTGCTCGCCTGCTGGTGCACCTGAGCGATGAACCTGTTGTTTCTGAGCAGGTGAAGCTCTGATGTCATGAGACGGTGTAGAGATCTGAGAGTGTGTGTTCTCCTGCAGGGATACACCGATCCAACACACCCTGTTCCAACTGTACAGGAGGCTCCAAACACACTCATACACACACAAATCATTTTGCAGCACACACCGTCCCCCACAAACAGAGAAGTGACTGCTTTAGGCTGTAGTTGTGTTCTGTTGTCTGTCTGTAAATCTCATTTTCAGCTCCATCACTGCAGCACTCGTGTGTATTCTGTCAGGGTTTACTCAAAGTTCAATCAATACTTTACATCTGTTTGCATATGCTTCTTCAACATGAAATAAACAAGTTTTAATTTGGTTTCCAACTGAAACCTTTTGCCAGTTTTACAGCAAATACTTTAGAACTTCACTGTCAAGATGTTCAGGCCAAACACGGTAAACTTTCATCTTGTGTTACTCGCACAAATACAGCTATTGAAGTGTATTACGGAGTACTAATCACAGACTGTAAAAATAATTGATGTAGCCACTGTGATGGCACCCATTGGTTTATAGACTCCTGTTTTGAATCCTTTTAGCCGTTGCCATCTTGATTTTTTTACAGCCAGAAGTGACCATATTTGGGTGAGGGCTGGGTCTGACTGAGAAGCCGAAGACACTATCAGCAGACAGCCTGTTGTTCAAAGTAGCCACACTTAATTATGCGTAACCCTGTAGAGTTGTCATGGATAATGGAATTAACCATACAGACCAAAAGAGTATTTGTACCAGGCTGTAAACATGTTTATTTCTGCTATAAAGTCGGACATTTTGACATGGAGGTCTATGGGGATTGAGTCGCTCTTGGAGCCAGCCTCAAGTGGACATTAGAGGAACTGTTTTTGGCACTTCAGTGTCGGCTTCATTTGTTAGCTGCAGAGGTTGTGGCTTGGTACTAATTAGGCAAATACTTGCCCTTAATGGCAGTGCTAACAGTTGTGCTAACTAACTAGGAGATGCTGTGAGAAATACTGGAACTCTACAGATTAACTTGTTCAGAGGTGGAAAGTGTACTAGAGTATTGTACTCAAGTAAAAGTACTGTTATGTTTAGGAAATTTGACTTTCGTTTTTAGACAACTCAATAATGGATGTGACTTAAAATGTAGCAAGTACGATACTTGTGATAAAAAAATATTTCTGAACCAAGAAAATTAATTAATTTTTTACTACTCAAATATGTACTTCGGTCAGGAACACTTTAGTCAAAGAAAACTGTATTTCCATTTGCAGTATTATATCTGGCAGTTTGGCTTTATTCTGGGGCCTCTCCGCCCTTCCACGTGTCTTTGTGGAAAGTCTTAAGGTCAAGAGAGCACATCTCTCCACCCTTCCACATGCAAACAAGTATAGCCGGAAGCAGGGCAAGCACACCTCCCTGCCCTTCCATGTGCCAACATGTAAAGTGTTAAAGCAGGGAGAGTAGCAGCAAAGACCCCCCCCGGGAACCAAACAGAGCAACATAAATGACAAACAGAAATTCCATTGATAAGTCAGACACAGCATGAAAAGGAGGAGCTGGGGTGGAGGCGGGTTGCAGAGCAGCTTGCAGAGGAAGCAGCAACAGCAGGCAGGCCAGAGCAGTTTAAATAGGGCGCCCTGAATCAGATTTGCTAATTGGTTGCATAGAAAGGAATCATGTGATCTATCAGCTGACTCCCTTCATCAGTCAGCTGCTCCATCAGTTGATTGGACTGCTTGAGATCAGCTGATGCAGCAGGGATGTGACCTGAGCTTGACATTGTGTCCTATCTGAACACCAAGGTGTGAAACACTGCCCATGGTGCCACTCTTCAATCACCATTGGTTACCTTGTCATGTGATCTCATGATGTCATCACATCAATAAAGGTTAAGCTTGTTTGTTTCTTACCTTTTTCTCTCTGGACTCTCCACAAAGGAGGGTCCTGCTGGAGGCTGGAGCCTATCCCAGCTGACATTGGGGGAGAGGCAGGGTACACCCTGGACAGGTTGCTAGACTACCACAGGGCTAAGCTAGGGCCAGTTAAATCATTGTTGTTGTTCTTAATACATCTTTATGCTGCCACAACAGATCTTGGAAAAGGTTTTCAAAGAGTCATTTAAAAAGTAAACAGCAGAAACACAGATGATGTATAAACAGAAAAAAGGGCCTCAGCTGGTATTTATATCAAGTAAAATATATAATATTATCAAGATGTTGGTGCAGTACTTCTGCCAGGAAAAAAGCATCACCTGCTACAAATATTCGTGAAACACAAGAACCTGCCAACTCCTACAAGTACATTTCAGTCCAGCTGTTGGAGGTTTGTCTGGATGACTAATGAAAATATCACCAACTCCTTTTTCTGCTCGTCCCCTGGGTTTCGAAACTGTTTATTCAACATACAAATCAAGTCTGTTTCTGTAAAGTTTAAAGCCACCAAATGACCGTATTCTTAATCTCCGTCATCATAAAAACCCTTTATATTATATTTGTGTAACTGGGGTTAGGATATACCAAGTTGAGTTTAAAATCAGGTGGAGAGCAACACTGAAATAATCAAGGAGCTTGAGTTAAAAAAAATGAATGTATTACAAAAAATAAAATAGTTACAGCTACTACAAACCCACTGGTGGTCTTGATAAGACCCTTAAAAAAGCAATGAATCAAAATACTAAAATATTATCTGCTAAAACACGATGCAATACAGTCATTTTTTTTTTATAAAAGGCACACATAAAAATGTTCTTCAAAATGAATAAACAATCAACTGTCCTTATCTCCATCTTCCTGGGTATTTGAAAGGAAGTTTGTGACACTCTACCTGCATCGGAAGTCCACAGGTTGACAGACAACCCTGTTGTAAGGGACATCCAAGTTGAGCTACAGGATACCCAGAGTAGAGAGTAAATGAGCTTTGCCCAATGTTGTGATGTGCCGTGGTGCCACTGGTCACTCCTCTGTGGGTTTCTCTCAGCGGACCACCCCTGAATGGACTGCCAACTGCCATGCTGTTTCCAACAGCGTGTCATCTTGCCTCGCTGCCATCCCCTCCTGCTGCTTCCTCTGCTCCAGTTTTGGTGCTGCCCGTTAAGCTGCCCTCTCAGGCTGTTCTCTTCCCTGGTCCGACACACCCTGGCCTCTTTACTTCCACATATGCGTTGCGTAAGGCCCTCCTCTCCACCAGGTTGGGTGGCCACCTCATCAATCTTTGAGAGGCTTTTGGACCAGGTGCAGGTATTTGGCACTGAACGAGTGGGACAATAGCAGGAAGTGAAATGTACTAAAATCACAGTAACCTATATGATCATAAAATAAAAGCATGCAAATAAAAAACGGCAAAACTAAACACAATAAAAACATGCAAGATAAAACACTGTAGCCTCTAAAATATAAAAACACATTAAAACTAGCATCTCCTCCTTGTGACATATGCTCATGGTAACCAAAGTTTTTGGCTCCTTCCAAGGGACACCTGTGACTCTTTGTCAAACGTTGAATGTGTCAGTGTTTCACAATATTAAAAACATTGATATGTGCATCTCAAATTGTTTCATTTAGAGTGTTTTAGAGGCCTGAAGAGATCAAATTAACCAGCAGTTCCCCCAAAAGACTGCAGCATACAAACGAGACAGAGCAATGACAATTAGTACAGAGGAAATGTTTTATGTCCTTTTTACTTTTAAGTAAATCTCCTCTGAACACGCCGCACAGTTCATGTGTGTTTTGGTCATTAGTACAGACAGTGCTTGAACCACAAACTCTCCACTTGTGGCTCTAGTTGAGGCAGCATAATATACTGAGATAATTCTGGCCGAGATAATGGTACTGTAAAATATTTAATATCGGTGCAGCCCAGCCGGGACTCGGAGCAGTGACAAATATCCTTCTCTGAAGTTTCATCAAAATCTGATCAGCAGCATCCGAGATATTGTGTGTGACAGACGGAGAGATGGAGGGATGGACGAGTGCCGACCCTCAGTCCCACTGCGGGGGGCAACAGTGGTACCAACGGCTAATTAATCAAATTATATGACAGATGGTGTGGAGGAACTATTTCCCCCACAGGACGCTTTTAGATGAGCCACCGGCCTCGTGGTGAAACTGAGCGTCAGCACTTGACTGAAGTCCTTTCATTCTGTCCAATAAGAGAGGGAAGCCTTGGGATAGAAAAAAAAGGGCCAGCATTAGTGGAGGATTGGAAGAGAGAAAGAAGAGAATGATGGAAAAATATTGCTCTTTCCCTTTGGATGTGATATGATCGCAGCCTGGTTATATTGCTTTGTGGAATATTGCTGGAGCGCAGAATTAGATTGGGTCTCCCCCTCTGGCTTCCATGATAAGGCCTCAGGAAAAGCAGCTTTGGATCGATCCGACGGACAAAAACGGGACGACGGAAACATAAACAGATTATAGACCTTTGAAACGGCTTCATTTCCAGGCAGGGGACACACCCACAATCCCCCTCTCCTCCCCCCCGACAGCAGGGAGCAGGCCACCTTCAGTGGCCCGCCATCCTCACAACAGTTTCTCATTTGACATGTTTGGATTCTAACTCAAAGTTTTCTCAACTCTTTTGTTTGAGCACATTTTGAGTTGTGATGTGATAAAAGTGTTGCCTGAGTCATCTCCTGTACTCAGCACTTCCCTCGGCGGGCTTTTGAAAACCAAACTCTTCCAGGTGGTTTCCCTCCAGTAAGAGGAAGCTCTCTCGACATATGGCGTGTACATTGGTTCAGGGGGCTCAATGAAACCCAGAGTGGCCGTAGCCAAAAATGCATGTATGGATTTAAATATTGTCTAAAGTTTTTATCGTAACACAGATAAATCAATGATAAATAAAATAATAATAGACCTTGTTGTGTCTTCTTATTGACAGAATAAGGCCCTGATCACATCAAGATGCGTCGCTAGAAAGGCGTCACAAGCTAAACCATTTCATTTTATGTTTTCTTACAGTATGGTGCATCCAGCCCATTCTCATTCCGAAGTTGTCGAATACCACCACTGTATCGGTAATCGTGGCATCAGACAAGTGACGCCAAAAGCCAGCTTTCGTGGTGGTATGATACGCTGGCAGGCGGTGTAAGTTTGTAGCGCAACCGGACATCACCTTTTGTGGTGTTGTGGTATGGCGCCATTCTGCCACATGGCACTGGTTGCGGCAGCAGCAGACAGGCAGTATCGGTTCATAACATGGCCGGACGTCACCTGTCACGGTGCTATGATACGCTGCTGGTCAGCGCCAGTTTGAAACATTTGTTAATGACATAATGTAAGGAGCTGGAAAGCTGGAAAGATGGTTGGGTCCAACAAACCTCAGACTTTCGCCCAGTAGGCCGCTGTTTGCCTCCGGTATGCCATGATGTTTTTTTCTAAACCTGACAAAGTGCTTTGGTTGATGTTCGAGCATTGGTAGCAGCACCCTAGAACATCAACAGCAGAACAGGAGGATAATATGTAGACGTGAAAGCCCACTGACAAAACAGCAATATGTGACAACTTGGGATGAGAACATGGTGCACCTCTCTTGTGTTACACGTCACATTTTTTAGCAGTTTTTAGACACACATAATATTTTAATATTCTCCGAACTTTTCAGCACAAGGCACAGAGTTGCATCTCTTGTCAGGGTCACACTTGGCCAATCGAGTCAAACAAGAGGCAGGATTTACTCTTGTTTTGATGCCAGTAGATGTGGCAGGAACAGTGTGACAGTGGCTACTGCAGACGAAGGTTGATATTAAAAAGGTATATAATCATAATGAAGGTCTCCCAATTATTCAAACTTTAACCAGTGAACACATGCACAGAGTTGCATGAGCAGCCAGGTGAAGGCTGCCCACATGTGAAGGGGGCACGGGGGAAATGACAGGAGATGAGTTTGTGTGTGAATCACACTGATCACCATGGTGCACACGCTGTTTGCTTGACGCCAAGGCATTTTTGAATCGGCGGCGCCTGTAGCGACGCATCTTAGTGTGAATGGGGCCCAAGAAACAGGCAAGATAGAGAGGTAGCTTTTGGTGGTCTTTTTATTACTTCTAAAGTCAATGAAGTCCTGGTGTTGGGACAACCAGCCTCTGCTCCCCTCAGCTCGCGGCCACGGATGTGTTCATAAATTTAATCTGACGCTCGACACTAAAAAAGAGAGAATCCACTGCAGACCTTTCTGGGTTTTAACATCTAAGGTTGGGCATATTAATCCGGGCTTGGAAATATTCCTGCGGGTATCCTGATTATTCATTTTTGTGAGAACAAAGCTTCTAAAGTTCAGACTGGGTGGAGTTTAAGGTAAGAAGTTTAAGCAGGGAAGCAGAGTTTGGAGCTGTACTTCAGATTTTGGGATTACTGAAAAGAATGACCCTCCAAACAGTCTGGTTGGGCATGTTTTTTGATAAATATTATGAAGGTCAATTACAGGTTGATATGTCTAAATATAAAATGGTAGCAATCATTTATTATAATTATTAGTATTTAAAAAAAAAAGAAGAAAAGTCTTGACAGAAGCAGAGGACTGCTGCAGGGCCTCAGATCTCAAAGGGCCCCCAAAAGTTCACTGTTTGTAATTTGCCTTTTGTAGTGTCATGAATTTTAAATCTGTTCAGGAATTTTAATATTTATTGAAGAATTTAATTATCATATTAGAGTCAGACAGCAGAGAGATAAAGAAAATAACATGTGTCAAAAGGTCCCAGTGGTCCCCACCAGGACGTCTCAGCATCCAACATGTTCATGTGATGTAGTATTAATATGGGATTCATGGTAAAGGTGGTATTGCTGACGTTTTTATTTTCACTAAAGTTGAATGATGCCGTGGATCGGAAAGTTTACTCATCATATTCTGTGTTCAAGTTGTATATGAAACAAGGTGGTTTTCTAAATTTATTAATGGAGGTGTAAAATAAGAACATATATCGTCCTCTGTGTGTTCTGGGCTGTTTTATTATGTAAATTCCGTACAAAAATAATGTAGAATATGTAAAGTTTATCACTGCAAGCAGAATATATGCATGCATGTTTGATGAATACTAACTTTCTCTTGCAGATGAACGACTCTAACAAACAGTTTTCTACTCTTACTTTGGTATTTGGGTTCCCTGGTTCCAGTTGAGGAGACCTGTGTTTTTTCCGGGTGGCGTCTGCCCGAACATCTCCCCACATGCTTCACCCGCGCCACCCAAACTAACAGGAAGTCCATCATGTCGGCTCAGCTGCTTGGCAATAAAAAAATAATAAAATCCAAGAGCAAAACCTCAGCTTTATCCTTTCCTCCGCAGCTTTTTGCAGTTTATTACTTTTCCCTCTCACAGAGGAGGAGCAGCAGGAGGAGGGGGGAGGAGGTGGTGAGGTGGGGGATTAAAGCTTTGTACGGAGAGAAAAGAAAAAACCTTCCAGATTTATTGTGAGGAAAAGGCAGCAGGACAGCGTCGTCAGAGCTGACAAAACAGATCCAATATTGCTGCTTGCTCCCTCTAATCTTATGAGTGGTCAGGGAGCGAGGTGATACGGCAGATAAAAGTAAATCTACTTGGCAGCCAAGATTTGCTGTCCTCATTTGTTTGTTGTGAGCGAGGCACGAGAGAGTATTAAGAGCCAGAGCTCGCTCTGCTCGGAAATTCTCCTCCAATACCAGAGAGAAAAAAAAAAAAAAAAGAAACAACCGACACACTGGGAGATAAATTAGGACTGTGGCCATCGCTGTAATGGCGGGATGATGGCTGAATTGTTTTCCCGGGGCAGAGTCGGCTCTTATTTTCCCGGCAGGAAGCTTCTCTACCTGATTAGCGAGCAGAAAACCTGCTGAACAGAGTGAGCGAGCCGAGTGTGGGCGACAGACAAACAGAACAGAGCTGATGCTTCCTGCTAAAGGACACACACACACACACACACACACACACACACACTGTGTAACGACAGCACACCCCAAAAAAAATACTGATAGTTAACCAGGTTCTCACACACACAGTCACAGAGTCAGAGTGAGCTCTAACGAGTTGCCGCGGTTCAGGAAGGTGGTCACATCCAGCAGAGAAGCGTCAGTCAGCATGCTGGGCCCCGAGAGCCTCCACAGTACTGTCAACTGTACTCACATACTGTGATCATTACTGCAGTACTGTACAAAGGTACTACAAACAGTACTCGCATCAGTCCATAAGGAACTGGGAACTGTTGTCGACAGCCGTCACAGAGCAGAGAATGTTCCATCGTCACTCTCAATAAGAATAACACTGCATACTGTGTCCCTGCAGCATAGTATCAGGATATTTTGCGTGTTAATACTGGTTTAATACACAGATGCTAAGTATTGTACTAAATTATTAGTAATGCAAATATAAATTAAAACTTGGGTTGTTGACTTGAATAATAAAACCAAATGCTCTTTCTGTCCACTAGATACACTTTGCTGCAATAGAAATGATTAAAGCGAGATAAACAAACTTAAAACTTTGTCATATTCTGTTCTATGTCTAAAGAAAAAGTTTTTATTTTAGGGATCTTCATTTGCAGTGGAAAAGAGGTAATAAATCACAATAACACATATTATCACAATACTTCACTTATCACATAAAGTCCTGCACGCAGCAGGGTACCAGTAGGTCACCCAAAAAATGCTGTGTAACGGTTAAAAATATGTATATATTTAAATCCACAGGTAAAAACTAACTACATGTGGGCACGCAGCGGGTGAAAACAAAAACATATTCCTTTTTCAGAATAAAACAAAGTAAAAAGACATCTAAATCACTATTATCAAGCCACAATACCTTTTATTTTGAAAGTCAATGACACAAGTGTAACCTCTGACCCTTTTGTCACATTGGTCACAGACGTGGAGGACTCCAGCCGTGACACTCTGCAGCCTGAGGATGAGGTGGCAGCCTACATGGAGATCAAGACACCCAAGGAGGATCCTTTAGAGGTTTAATGGTGGTGGAAGGAGCATGCTAAAATGTTTCCTAACCTGGCTGTGATTGAATGTTTTCACCATCCAGTGAAAGAGACGTCTCCTCCGCTGGATTTGGGATTCAAGAACAGAGAACCCAGTTTAATGTGAGGGACTGTAGCCTGTGTGTGTTTAAACACAGGTGAGGGTCGGGTCGCGGGACTTTTATGAACGGGTGTGGCTGTAACTTAGACATAATGATGGGTAACAGGTTGGTTCTGGTACTGAGCTTTACAGGTATGGGCGGGTGCCGGTGTTCAAAAATGGACCTGTGCAGAACTCTGGCGTAATGTTTGAAATCACAGTAATACTGTATGGTGACTAAGGTATTGTGATATATATATATAAACACACCAAAAGTTTATTCAATATTTGGACCCCAAAGTGTCTGTAAATGTTGTCACAGTTTACAAACTCATTTCCTGTTTCAAATTTGACCTTTCTAGCCTTTTCTCCAGGTGGCTGCATATGGGAGCACAGCAAATTTCGTTGTCGTTTCCTACTGTTGTATCTCGCTTTCACTACACTACTGTAGTTTAGTACGGGCGGAAGGCTCTTTTCTTCTCTGTATCTAACGTTGGGCATAAATGAGCCCTTACAGCATCTCAGACATGCAGCTTGTGCAGAGTTAATCCTCTAAAGACAGATTTCTAGTGGAATATTAAAAGTATACGTTCGGTGATGTTGAGCAAAAAATAAAGTCAAACACAAGACAAGATGTTTTTATGGCTGCACTGATCAAAGTACCACACTCTACACATTTGCCATATTCAGCCTGTCAGACATTTTCTGTATCTGGAAACTTTTGGACTTCTACTTGAATGTCAAATAAGGATGTGTGAGTTTGACACCAGTTGTTTAGCAGGAGCTCTGTGATGCTTAAAGCCAGACTCCAACACATTGAATATTGTGACTAAACGCTGTGAAGAGTGCGGACTGTAACAGGTTTCCCTCAAAAGCGACGAGCTGCTTCAGTGCAGCGTGAACGACAGTTTCATCACCCACAGGAAATGGGGCTTGTGATTTAAAGTGACGCTGAAAGCAGCCATTATTCCGTCAGTGCTTGAAACTGATCAGGGCTATGATCGCAAACTGCACAAAAAAAGTGAAAGCAGGAAACCACAGAAAAAAAAAAAGTTGAGAGATGAAATCCTCTGTGGTGGATCTAATCCTCGCTCACACGCTCGCCATGGTTCTCTGCCGGATGATGAAAGCAGAGTTGGAGGTGAAACTATCTTCCCCTTAAGTGTTCCTCCTCTCCAACCTAAACTGCCTGTCTGCTGCCGAAACTCCAGCAAAATACTGCAGACACTGCTGTTAGAGTGATGAAGAGGCACCGCGCTCTGCGGGGAAAAGAAATATTTGGAGGCTAAATGTTCTGTGTTCTTAATTTTTTTGCTTACAACAAAGACACAGGTGGATTTAAGAAGCGGTGTGTCTTGTTGTGTTGTTGTGGAGAGGTACACGTAACCTTTGAACCGCAGGCTGTTTGTGCACAAAGGCCTGTGAATGAAGAGTAAAAACTGCTCAGTCTCTGTATTTCTCAGCCTGGTATCATTTTCAGAATACGTTAGGCTGCTCAGAGATGCCACTGTGTGACATGTTGGTGATATGAAGCATGTTCTTAGTCAGGTTATGTGAAGAAGTTTGTGTCTTCTGCTTGTGAATGAGCATGTTCAACACAGTACAAACGTCTGTACGTGAGTGAATTGAGGAGAGTATCAGCATTTCAGGGATATGAGGAAGGTGTGTAAACAAACAAAAAAGTAATTTTCATGGATATTTCATGCCTGTTGTTTTTCTTATTTCTTTCTGAGAAGAACTTGCTTGTGAAGGCTCAGAGTCACGACTCACAGGAGGACTGGTTCAAAAAAAGTTTAAGCTAAGTGAAAGCACACGAGACAGTCTGGCACTACCAGAGGGACTCTGGTTTATCAAGTGCTGCTGGGCTAATCAGGTAAATGTGGAGCAGGTGAGTGAGTAGGTTGAGATGACCAGGTGAGGGGGAGGAGAGCTGTTACTGCAGGGGAGGAGGAGGTGGAAAGATCTGTAATGACAGGGACAATGACGGCTCATTTATGCTCCTTTTACATGTGAAATTAAACAGAGGCCCCGGGGCAGACCCAGAACACACTGGAGGGATTGCATATCTCATCTGGCCTGGGAACACCTCAGGGTCCCCCAGGAGGAGCTGGAAAGCGTTGCTCGAGAGTCGGACGTCTGGAGTGCTTTGCTTGGCCTGCTGCTCCGTAACCTGGCCTCGGATAAGCAGGTGAAAATTAATGGAGGGATGGACGTCTGTTTCAAACACTGTGAAAGTCATCGTCCTCATACTTCCATGTGTGCTTATGATGGCATAGATATAGCCAATAGATGGCACTAGAGAGCTGAGGCAATGGAGAACGAGGTCATAATATTGTACCTTTAAACGGAGGCAGCGTTGTAGACGATGGTCTGTACGGCCATTTAGTACATCCCGAGAATTGTTCTCTCTACACTACTGATTTGTTCTGTTCTGCCATGCTTAAACTACGCTATACTGCCTCCACAATGTCCTGTGGTATTGCTCTATGTCGTCCGCATCCACAAGCTTTCAGGAAATGTGCATGAATACGGACAAAATGAACGCAGAGTTTGGACTGTCTCTGATGAGCCTGGCTCATTCTACGGTTGTGTAAAGAAGACAAACCAACTTTCTCATATGAACTACAATCGTGTGTGCGTAAACCTGAATAAGAGACAAATCACAGCGTAGCATGTAACACTGGAAGCTGACTTTCCATGCATATGTAAAATATCACCAGTCAGCTTCTGATAGAAAGAATCGCTTGAACCAATTTTATATTTGCTCCAAAAGTGTCCTTTAAAAATCTCCTTATGTAGCTGTTAACCCTAACAGTATATGAAGTTGAGAAGATGCAATCATCTAGACCACAAATACAATAAAAGCCCCTCACTTTTTCATATGTTTCTTTGACATAAAAACATGAAATCTTTTTGTATATTAGAGCCAATACAATGCGAGTGTTTGAGGGATTTCTACGCAAATTGTATCTTTCTTTGTGAATTGTGAATTCAACTGGGGTCATTTTTGCATGAAATATATTTGTACTGTCTTATTCTTTAAAGGAACAGTGTGTACGATTTAGGGTGATTTAGTGGCATCTAGTGGTGAAGACTGCAGGTTGCAACCAGCTGAAACTTAGGTTCAGGAGCAGGGCCACGCCTCAACCACACCTCTAATTACCTGCCAAGCCTAAACCTAGTCAGCCCATCCTGATCTGTGCGTGCTCCCTTTCCCTTCCCTTCATCCATTATCCTACCTACTTTATCCCAACCCCATCCTTCCCTCTGCTCATCCCTACCCAAATCCCTTCATCCACCTTTCCTTTCTTATTCAATCTGGTGCACACCTCTCCCATGTCTCACTCTAGGTACCATCTGGGGCCTGTAATCAACTCAGGTGGGTGAGTCTCCCTCTGCTAGATCTTCAGCACATCCTTCCAGACCATCCTAAGAGAAGACATCCCTCTTCCAACTTCACCCCCCGCTCATATCCATTCATAAGTCCTCAGCAACTAATACCTCCTGAATTACAAATAAACCTTAAAATGACATGTTGTTGTGGAGTGGTCCTTGCTAGTGAAATACAAAATAAAGCAGTTTCTTGCGGCTAGCCCAGAACCTGCTAATCTGTGCTCACCTTTTATCTCTGATAACTAAGGATCAAGATGTTCAGGAGACTTTTACCGGGAGCTGGAAAGCCATAAGGCGGAGAGAGCACACCTCTCTGCCCTTCCACGTGCAAATGAGGAAAGCCTGAGGCAGAGAGGCAAACCTCACTGCCCTTCCATGTGCCTACACGGAAAGCCTAAGGCAAAGAGAGCAGCAGCAAAGACCTCCTGGGAACAGAACAGAGCAGCATCAATGATAAACAGAAATGACATTGATAAGTCAGACACAGCATGAAAAGGAGGAGCTGGGGTGGAGGCGGGAAGCAGCAACAGTAGGCAGGTCAGAGCAGTTTAAATAGGGCGCCCTGAATGAGATTTGCCAATTGGTTGCATAGAGAGGAATCATGTGATCTATCAGCTGACTCAGGGATGTTTGTACTCAACATGTCATACGTGTAATATGTTTAATATATAAAGGGTTACACCATGACTTTCAGGTTCTTCTGACTCTGGTACTTGTTGGTAGAGTTTCTTGTTTTTGTCTAATTTTGTGTGAGAAAATGAAAATGTATAACTGAACATTGTGATAAAACACTTTGTCACATCTACTACTCTCACAGCTCGCCAACATATTTGTATGCAAACCAGGGTTCTTGCAGTAAACAACTCTTTTGTCAGAAGTTGAAGTTGTACCCTCACAAACACACTCACACTGAGTCACACTCTCTCCTCCTCTGTTTCTGCCAGTGTCCTCTCAGTCTCAATGCCAGACTCTTACCATGCTCGCAGCTGAGAAACAAAAATCACAAACTGAATGAAGAGATTAAATGCGTACTGTAGCAGCACGCAGCGACACAGTCCGCCCACCTTCATCTCGCCCGGGATGCTGAGAGGTCCGACAAGCAGCCGGCTGACTCTCCACACAAACACTTCAGTGACAGAGGAGTCTGTGTTGAGCTGCGGAGAGGAGTTTCTCTGTCGGAGCTGGAGGTGAGTCAGTGCAGACAACAGAGCGAGCTCCAACATCACCTCTGAGCACAAACAAACAACAGGCATCAGACGGCAGGAAAAGGCCAGAGGAGAGGAGGACGCAGAGACAGAGAGAGGGAGGAAAGAATGCGTATATCACCAACCTGCTGCTTTTAAATGGACACGACATAAGTGAGAGGCTGGTGACAGGTGTTTGACATGTGTGCAGTCAACATGTCAACCAGAAGATAAACAGGGAGGACAATCAAACACACTGTTAATGAAGCTTCTGATTAGTGTTTCCTTGCCAGTGCACTACAGGCTGCAGTTTTGAAATGTTTGTCCTGCAGGTGGTGCTAAAGGACAGGTGACAGTTAAATCAAAGGGGTTCATCCTCAGGGGACGTTTCATAAATTCTGGCCTGTACTTTTGCAAATATTTTGGATCAGAATCAGATTTCTAAGTATGTTAACACATACACATTTTTATTACTCTCAATTTTCATACACAGACAACACATTCTCACTCTGACGTCGTCACATGGACTTTCCATGTCGACATATGATGTGCAAGGTACCCTGGGTCCGTTGGTTGTTGACGGCCTGGGGCACTGTGTCAACTTCAGCCTGTTACATGCATTGTCTGTTTTTTAAATACACTTCTGTTTTCACAGGAAATGTACACATTGCATACAGTCTCTTTCAAAATAAAAGCACTACGCCAGTACAACATCGCAAATTGATGTTGGTATTAGATACCAATGCACCGAGGCACCCTTCAGCAGCGGAATGAGACCCACTGGAATGACCCTCTTAGTTACTTCTGTAGTTTAAGAGTGAGGAAGTCGGTACAGAACGGGTGAGAGTGGAGGTGGATGTGTCAAACACACTCTTTCCCGTGTGAAACCAAAAGTCAGTGGAGTTATTTTAATAACAACCAAGTGTGCTAGTATGTGAAGCATGCTACACTAGTGATGCATGTTACCCAATTATACATATTGATTTTAGGTCAAACCATGATGTTTTTTCCAAGCCTAACTGCATGCTTTGGTTGCCTAAACTTAAGGAAATAAACCCTACATCGTAAATGTATTGTGAAAAGAGATTGTAAGCATGTAACAAGCAGAAACTGAACATTTCCTGAGAAACAAATTGTTCACCCTTTAGTCAGTCTACAGTCAGTCCTACAGAGCCAGGCGACTGCAAGCTGTGACAGAGAGCCTGTGTTCATACAGCCACTATACATTTTTAAGTGATTGGCATGTGGCTGCTAATACTTAGATGTCAGTCCGTACTGCTGCACTGCAAGTACACGCTGACTCAAACTACACAAGCTGAGACCTGACGTGAGATTTGATCGTAGCCTTTGCTCACATCCACATCGATTAATGCCGAGCTTTGCATTGAAATGACTGTACGCCAGGTTTTCTGTCATATGATCGTTTCATAAATGAGGGTCACTGAGAAGAACCTCTTGACCCACAATCTGGATCTAAATGGAAAATACCTGTGTGGTTTTCAAACAGGACTCATCCACAGAGAGCAGGGCATAGCATGACCTTCAGTCACAAAGACAAACCTCATATGATCAGATGAGCCGCTCTCCACTTTGTTCTTGTCAAGTGTGTGACTGCAGGTTTGGTGTAAACCGAGAGAACGGTACATTTATCTGCCATTTTCCTTTAGAAGTTTAAGTCTATGGGAAGATAGTGCACATTAGCTTTCTTGTCTGAGACAGTATTAAACCTGTATGTGTAAAGATATAAATATATTTAATGCAGTTATTTGAGAGCAGGAGATTTAGAAATTAATATATCTCAAGATTACTGAGTGAAAGCCATTTATTTTCTCTCCAATCTTGACTTGACTGTTGTTTCTCATCTCATTAACTGGCAGACGTCCGCTGTGCTGACAGCCTTCACGGTGATATAATGTGACGGCGCCAGCAAACCCTCAGATCCAGATCAGGTCCGGAGTGACTCACAGAGGCCCATAAAGTAGCTGAGTGAATACACAGCGCTGATTAAAGAGGTCGGCAGCGTCCATAAATCCTCCGCTATATTAAAGGACAATTTGGTTTCTGTTGTGGAAGCTGTAAAACGCCCCGATGTCCAATCTGGCCGAAGCATATGTGAGTTGTAAAAGGTGCTTATGGCTGACATGTTTATCTATCCACACATTCAACAGACCCCCAAAAAACAGCAGAGTCAGGAGCTCCTTCCTCAGCCCTCAGGAGGAGGAGGACAAGAAGAAGACGTTCAGGTGATTGATACATCAGCGTATCTCATCGGCCATCGTGTCTGGCGCTGCAGATGATAGAGCCGGCGGCGAGCTGAGAGGCTTTTAGCCGCTGGATGGGTCAAACAGCCCTATCGTCATGGTAAAAGGCCGGCGTAAATCTCCCCGCCGCTGCTGCTGCCCTGCCAGCTGATCAATACTGATCTAAAAGTGATGAATGAGAGCCCGATGGACTCCATCTTTTCTTCTCCCGGCGGCAGGCTCGAGAACATCTTATCTCTCTCTCTCTGTGGACGGAGGGCCGTGTTTTTGGATGGAGGGAGGGAGGGAGGGAGGTCACAGAGATAAAAACACAACATCTTAAATATTTTCTGTACATCAGACTCACTGATGGCTCAGCTGCGTTATCAGTTTGAGTGTTCGCTATGTTTAGAATTTACAGCTTTACCTTGCTGTCAGACAGCACCTTCAGACGAAGCAGTTACATCATCTGATCCATCATCCATCTTTAATGAATCTGAATTAACCCTTTAAAAGACCAAAGTCACACAATTCGCAAACTAACAAACTGAGATCAGCAGCTCCGGTGTTCTGAGACGTAAAAGTATTGTTTTTCTCAATGGGATCCAACTGAAGAGAGAAACACGACAGCTTCAGTTCCCCCATCAAAATGGGCGAATATTGAAATATTAGGTGGCTAAAATACTTTTTGCTGTTTCCTCTGTCCACAGCAGTTCATTGTTTAGCCTCTGTAGCAACACTCCTGCCTCTTCTCCAAGCTGAGGGCATGCCGACTGACATCTACTGTAGGTTACACACTGACTTTGGATGAGTACCTCATACAGCACTACTTCAAAAAATCCAAACAATCCTTTTAAACAAAGAAGCTGAAGCTGTGCTCTGTGATAATAAAGTTTTATTAATTTATTTCAGCGGGCATAAAGTGTTATTCTGGGGTGATCTGAAGACACAAACCTCATAACTGCAATATCAACTGTTCAGTTCCAGCTGTGGACCTTTGTTGAACATCAAACCCTCTAAAACTGGTGAAATGCAGAAAGAAATGTGTGTTTAAAGGCTGAGAGAGCAGCATGAAAACATTGTTAAAGCAATGAATACAATACAAACAACTTCAGCACAAGAAAACTGTCACACACTTTCCAACAAACAATATCTGGTTAATATTTAAGTTTTCAAAACCAATCCAACTCAGTGAGAAACCAAAGCATTGATGTTTTCCATAAACGATCCAGGTGAAGAGGAAACGTAATTGAATAAATAAATTAGCGCTGTCACACTCTGGCCTTTTGTCCATCAAAGTGTCTGTTGTTGTTCAGCACTATCAGTGACAAGCGCAGCATTTTACCCAAAGTACCAGAACATATTTCAACTCTCATTTTGATTGGAAAGCAACACATTCTCACTCTGACCTCGTCACATATCTATGTTTGGTCATGGACTTTCCATGTCAACATATGATGTGCAAGGTACCCTGGGTGTGTTGGTTGTTGACGTCCTGGGACGCCGTGTCTACTTCAGCCTGTTACATGCATTGTGCGTTTTCAAAATACACCTCCTTTTTCACAGGAAATGTACAGTTTGCATTCAGTCTCTTTCATTAGTGCTATATCATAAGCAACTGGACTTTCTTACGTTTCTTGAAAATGTTTCGCCTCTCATCCAAGAAGCTTCTTCAGTTCTAAAGAAGATGAAAGAAGCCATCTACGTCAAACTGGACCAACCATCGTTAAACAGAGGAGGTGGCCCACGACACCACTTATCACCCACCTTCAATTCAGTCTTTGGATCCCTCCCCGGTTGACTTCACACCCATTCACATCTGGATCCATTGACCCGAACGAAACACATGATGGTCAGGTGAGTCAACGACTCACATTGTGACCTTAATGACTCTGAAACTAGGAGCTCACATGTGACCCAAACGACTCTGTAAGGGTTCACACCCACAGAGGGTTCAAAGCCTGCAACTCCGTACCAGTCATTTACAACTGAAGAAGCTTCTTGGATGAGAGGCGAAACATCTTCAAGAAACGCAAGCAAGTCCAGTCGTCCTCAATGTAGCACTTATGATTTCCATGACCTGGATGACTGAGAATCCTCACCGACATTCAGTCTCTTTCAAAATAAATGCACTATGTTAGTATAATACTGTGACTTTACCTTTTTTTTCTTCAACACGAAACGCACGTGGTTACATTTAGCCAACAAATGCATGTGGTTGGGTTTCGGTAAAAAGAACAGGGTTTGACTTTACAGTCATATGGGAAGTGAACACCGGCCTCCTGGGTGAACGTCAATGGTTATTGGGCCTATCCACCACCTCTCCCACCTGCCTTAATCAGACTTTTGGCCCCTAAACTTAAGATTTTGTCCCGCTACATTTCCCCAATGTTGCAGGGCACCATTAGACAACGATAAAAGGATGGCTTTTTTTTTAATCGGCATCTGACACTGGAAGTCACTGCCCAAACAGAAGACATTCAGTGTTGGATTTATCACTATGGATTTTTTTTTACTAAGTCTCTAAAAAGACACTGCAGTTCAAGGCTGGATTACAAAGCTCCTGAAACGAATACAATCACACCTGAACCTCTTGACTGACAGCAGGATGGCTAGCGTTTGCAACTGGGCTAAAAATAGTAAGTCTCTCTCTTGCATGCAGTGTTACAGATATATTGAATGTTAATAACGTCATGTTGTAGGTGTTAATGTGAAGCTCTGTAACAGGAAAAAACACTTTGGGGACACACAATGTTCCCAGGTAGCATGCACTGTGATGATGTAGTTATTCCAGTAAGGAATGTGCATCGAACTTTGTGTCGTGAAGCACCACTCCCTCAGAATTCTTATAGGTTTAAGAATTTCAAACAATTAAGATCAACATTTTTCATTGATCTGAACACGTAATTTTGTCTCTTTAAAGCTGTAATTTGAAACTTGGGCACGATGAAATGTGATATTCATGTACACTGACAGGTCAGACGTGTGTCAGACATGTTTTTCGTCGTCCATCCAGCATGCCTGTGACAGAACAGACACACTTCTATTTCTATCCTCACATCCGTCTACACAGGCTGCGTAACACCTCACATTTCCCCGGCACTTACTGAGCTGTGAGCCAGAAATGTATCACTGCATATATACGCACCAATTGCCTGCTGTCATTCTGTACACTGAGGAGCTTCACTTGTGGTTGCATGTCTCTGCGAAACAGTCAAGTTGCAGACATGGTTTACATCCGTGTCTGTCCAGACTCATATGTAGCCATGACAGCTGACAATGCTTCAAATATAGATGTTGCTGCAAAGAAGTTACATATTCTAAAATGTGGGTGGTACACACACATCTTCCCCTCGGCAGCACAGGAGATCTTAACAATCAGCACAGTGTCAAGGTGGACACCCAAAATAAGAGTCACCATTTCAGTGTCTTTCCAAATGTCTCTCCTTCTGTCCCTGAATTATGGTGTTGAAGGATGGACAGAAAAGTGTTTGTGCAAAACATTATGATGTCACAGTGAAGTTGACCTTTGACCTTTTGGATATCAAACGTCATCTATTCATTATTTTAGCCTGTTATATATTGGTGTAAAATTTTGTCATAATGGATATAAAGGTCATAAGAATTCCTGAGTGTGACCAAAAATGTGTTGTGTAAGGTCACAGTGACCTTTGGCCTTTGACAACCAAAATCTAATCAGTTCATTGTTCAGTCCAAATTGACGTTTGTGCCAAATTTGAGGAAAATCCCTCAAGGTGTTCTTGAGATATCCCCTTTACATGAATGAAATGGACGGAAGGTCAAAGTGTTATTTAACCACCAAAATCAAATCAGTTCGTTGTTTAGTCCAATAGACGTTTGTGCCAAATTTGATCAAATTCTATATACAAGAAAGAGTATGAGATCACAGTGACCTTGAACTGTGACCTTCAACCATAGGTCCAATCAGTCCATTGTTGAGCCTAAGTGGACGTTTGTGCCAAATTTGAGTAAATTCCTTCAGTGCATTTTTTTTTTTTTAAATATTGTGGACACAAGGTCACACTGACTTTTTACTAAAAAATCCAATCAGTTCATCGTCAAATTGCCAAATTTGATATACTTCCATTCCATTCAAGAAAGAGGATGAGGTCACAGTGACCTTGAATTCACCAAATTCTAATCAGGTCATTCTTGAATTGAAGAGGGCGTTTATGCCAAATTTTAAGGAAACTCCCTTAAGGCCTTCTTGAGAAATAGTGTTCCCAAAAATGAGATGGATGCAAGATCACAGTGACCTTGACTTTTGACCACCAAAATCTAATCAGTCTGTCGTTGAGTCCAAGTGGACGTTTTTGTCAAATTTGAAGGAATTCCCTTAAGCTGTGCTTTAAATATTGCATTCACAAGAAAGAGAAGGATGAGGTCACAGTGAAACTGGACTTTGACCTTTGACCACCAAAATCTAATCTGTCTACCATTTAGTCCAAATGGACGTTTGTGCCAAATTTGATAAAAAATTCCTTGATGTGTTCTTGAGACATTGTACATGGGAATGTGCCAGGCAGATGGTGGTTTGGACCTACTGCTGTACGAATATACAGAGGGAAGGACAAACCAAAAACACAAGACCTCTAGCCATGGCTGGCGCTGGCGAGGAGGCAAACAAAACAGTCTGAAAACAATGATGCTGACGAAGCTCAGGGAGAAGCTTCTCTAGAAGGAGACAGTTTGGATCCTTTAATGAAGAAAAACAAGCAAAACTGTAAAAACTATTTCAGTACAAAGGCACCACTACACCAGAACCTCCTGGACTCAACCCTGAGACCCACTTGTTCTTTTTCTGGTGGAGTGAACACCTGTAACAGTGAGTGACAGCAGAACATGAATGTTTTGTCTTCAGTAGAAGAAGGTAACAGAAAGTCAGAGTGTAAAAGTATGTGGTGTGAAAGTAGTGTGAAAAGTATGATAAGATAAAACTTTATTTACCCCGAGGGAAAACGCTGCGCAGCATCTGCCGTACAAACTCCAGCATAATATGGTATAAAATATACACAATAGATATACACTGTGAACACCAGGTTAGGATCACGTCCATCAAACCTTCTTTGCAGCTTTCCTCTTTGACGTGATTTTTTTATCTGTTAATTCCAGATATATTTAATGTCCTTATTGAAACTGCAGATAAAAACAGGTGATGGTTGCCTCCATTTTTAAAGCCGTTCTAACTAAAAGATGTCTCTCTTTTGCTCATAAGGTTCCACTCGCAGTTCACCTTGAAGCCATTAGTGACCTCTGGGAACTCTGCAGAGCTGATGGACCCTCAGTGACACCCAGGGGACCCACAGAAACGTGGAACAATCAATAAAAGGACAATGTGACGGTTCAGCTCAGGCGTTACAATGAACATCAGTTGTTTTTTCATTCTGAGCTCTCGAGCTGCATTTTCCTGAGACGAACCCTCCTCTTCACTCGCCCGCCCGCCCGCACATAATGATAAAGGCCATGAATTGAAGCCATAAATTACCTCCTAACATTGAAGAGTGTGATGATTAATCACTCCACAAAGTCTCCTCTGTGGAGACACAAAGATGTGTCTCCTGGTGCCAAACAGCCTCTCTGTGTTTGCCGCCGATGATTTACAGCGCGTCCGTGCGGTGGCGTTCAGCTCGCCTGTCAGCCGCCGAATCAGAAAACTGTTTGGAGATGCCAAGCTGACAAAGAGCACAAGACAAAGTCCGCCGTACCTGTGAAAAGCTGCAATATGGACATGTTTCGCTGATGACGATGCCGCTCTCTGCTGCTTCTTTCAGTCGCAATAATGGCCATCCGGTCAGTGACGCACTCCATAAATCAAACAGACTGCCGGTTTGTTTACCCGCCGGGGTTGAAGAGAGGTCTGAAACAGCAGTATCTGTCCCAGCCAGCTGTTCACTTCCCCTCTCTGTCTCTCCTGCAGCCTCCGCTAATCTCAGCTCTCCAACTTCCTTTAATTCTGCTCCTTCATTGTCCTCCTCATAAAGAGTTTTGGGCAAACTTTACCTCTGTGCTCTGCTGCTGGAAATTTCTCTGCACTCTGTCTGCTATCTCTGCGCCGGAGTCGTGACTCCGTGCGCTCTCGTTAATTCACTCCCTTTTTTTCCTGGAGGAGCTCAGAGGAAACTGTTGGTTTAACGAAGCGGGGGGTATGTGGGTAAATAGGTACCTCCTTGACTTGTCTGTGTGTGTCCAGTGTAAACAGCAGCGTCCGCACAGCGAGCTCACCGGGGGGTTTGCAGGCCACACTGTTTGGATTTGAGTCTGACACAGAAAAACTGTTTGTTTTCTGTATTTGGATTCTTTTTTTGGACCTCAAATAATGTGACACCGAAGCTTTGGCGCTAAATGTTCACATCGGCCACGACATCTCCTGTCTTTGTTCTGTCCCAACGCGGAGGACATATGATCACATGGTCTGACTCGGTGGACTAGAGTGAACCTTTTTATTTATATGATCAGAGCATTCCCAGTGTCCGTTTGGTTTTCATGTTCAGCTTTGGTGTTTCCTGATCATTGGATATTTTTTTTGACCAGCAAATGTGTATGTCTGTATGTTATGTAGGATGCATAAAGTAAATGTGGAGCAGGTGTTAGATTAATGTCCTACCTATAGTGGGACTTGTCATGATTGCCCCATTAACATCACTAGAGTGGCATGTATGGAAAATTCGAAGGCTGTCAATGACCCTTCCTTCTTTTACAGGTTCCTTGGTTTGCTGCAGAGATCATCAGCAGCTGTGAATTACACTGGTGCAGTCGTCATTAATGAAAGGACAGAAAAATATGATGTCAGTGATGTACTGTACTGGGGGGGAATGACTGGTAACAAAGAGAGGTGATAGATAATTGATGGACTGTGGTGTTTTACCCATCCATATTAAAATGTCAGAGCAGTGTTTCTTAATTGATGCTGGAAACACTGAAAAGCTCCATTCTCTCTGGTGGAAAAAAGCCATCTTAGGCCAAGACGGGGACAAAAAGATCCACATTCATTCAGACCTGGCCTCACAGAGACCGCTGAGATTTCCTCAACATTTTCCACATTCTGCCGCTCATCTCTTCCCCCGAGCTGAAGCTGCGGGGCCTGGCAGGGCGGCACAAGTTGCAATTGATTCAAAATCCTTAGCGGCAAAACAGACAAAGGGGTCATCTATTATCCTCACCGTCCTCGCCCGGCGTCCCCCCTCTCTCCTCTCTCCTCTCCTCGCCTCTCCTCGACCCATCTTTGGCGGTCACCCGTTAAAAGGAAACTCTGGGGACGTCATGGAGCTCTCTGCACCACCGGCCTCGCTCCACTTCTCCGAGGCCGGGGGCTGGGGCTAATTGGCGGATCCACCAGGGAGCCCTCCAACCGCCAGGCCACCCAGCCAGGGGGCCCATTTGCAAGCATGTGATCTCTGCTGAACAGGGGCGAGAGCCAGAGACGGAGGAGGAGGAGGCGGTCGGGGGATGCTGTTGGGTCTAGAGGACATGGGAGAAGTGATTCCCACGAGAGGTGTGGGTGGCAGAAATAAGAGAAGGGGAAACTTCTAAACCGCTCTCTGAGCTGTGAAATAGCTCTTTCAGCACTTTTGCACCAAATTTAGAGATATTTCTGTAAAAGAGGAATAAACAAATTATCTCTGATTGTCCCTTGAAGCTCTCGTGCGACCATATTTGTGCCAGGAGCACTGATGTAAGCACGTCCGCAGCGATGCACTCAAAGCATATGAGTTGTAGTGGAGAGCAGAGACAGAGAGGGTGTTAGTAGAGACTGTGGGTAATTGACAGGCAGAGCTGGACTGCTTTGTGAGCTCCTTTACCAGCAGCTCTTTGTGTTTATCAGCACGGCCGATCGATGGTCATCTTAACCCCGGGAGAGCGAGGCCAGGACGGATGAAAAGTAAAGACTCCTCTTTTGTTGTCCGCGCAGCTCTGTCCAGCGCCATCGGCAACGCTCCCAGAGGCCCCGCTCACAAAAACATGAAAGATTGAAACCATGACAAAAAGCTCGAATAAATCTTTCTATTTCTTCTCCCCACTATCCCCCAATGCACCCAGACTCTTTCCTTTTAGAGGAAATACTTTCAAATATTTTGGTTGGGCTCTCACTGTGAGCCTCTCTTCAGTGACCCATTTGGGTCCGGAGGGAGAAGCGAGCAGAGAGGAGCTGGAGGAGTGAAGCCGCAGTGTGACACACTTGGATTTGATCATGCAAGCCAATTCAAACTCTAAACCACAGTTGCACTCAGCTGCTGCGCTCTATAGCTGCTTCTGTGTTCTTTGTGGTCGGACTGTATGTTGTCGCTTTTTTCTTTTCTGTTAGAACGAATATTTTTTCTTGTCTGACAGGGTGAGTATTTGTAATATCATGCAACCGCTCGAACTTTTCTGGTCTTTAAACAAGTCTCACACATTTTGGCGGGATCTTCTTGTTCACTGGGTAAACACAGTCGGATAAAAATAATAATAACAATTAATCTCTGACATTCCCGTTAGCCTCAGCTGCACCTTGTGTTTAGCTCTAATTACCAAATGCTAACTTGCTAAACACAGATGGTGAATATTATTCCTACTGAACATTAAAGGGATAGTTCAGGCTATTTGAAGTGGAATTGTATGGGGTGCTTAACCATAGGCAGTGTATAATACACAGTAGCTGTCAGTCGCATGCTCCCAGTTTAATGAGGCAGGCTGGAGTTGGACATTGAATCTCAGCAATCTACTGCTGTGGAGTGGTCAGCAGTAAAATGTATTTTAGCCACCTAAAAAAATCAATATCAGTTTAACTGTATGTTGTATTGAGAGTTTTGTCACTGTTTCACTTTATTTTCAGGGTGATTTCCAATGGAAAAACGAGTCCTTTATATTGCTCCACTGAGAAAAACAGTAATTTGACATCACTGAACACAGGAGCTGCTGGTCTGCTGCTGCCTCAGACAGTTATTTTATTTGTGTTATTGTGTGAGGTGTTTAAAATGGTTAGCCCTGATTCACTAAAGTCAAACAATAACTCAAACTAACTAAGAGACTGATGCGTCAGTAGATCAGCAATTTTGGTGTTCAGCAATGGAGTCTGGTGACCTTTATAAGAGTAAAGATGGGGGACTGAAGCTGTTAATGGTTTTTCTGTCAGGATGGGCTGTCTGACGGACAGGTAAAATGGTGAAAGTACTCTCAATATAGCTACACTTAACCCGATATTGATTTTTTTTTTTTTTTGTTAGGTTGGCCCCCGTCCACAGAAGTACATTTCTTAGCTTCCGTGTTGGCCTCCAGTCTGCTTCTCTAAACTAGAGGCGTGTTGACTGACATCTATTGTATGTAACTCACTGATTCATTCAGAGAATGTTGTCATGCTAGCATTAGCATTGAGCTCAAATCACTGCTTTGAGAATGACCTCACAGAGCTGCTAACATGGCTGTAAACAGTGAATTTAACCCAGTCACTGGTTGATTAAGTTACATTTGTTTTTGGTTTAGTTATTAATTTTAAGACAGCATTTTTTTGTTCCAATAATTGTTTTCAGGTAGTGCTTAAGGGAAGGATAAAGGAACAAGATTTTTAGTGTTTGGCAACATGTTCTCATTCCTAACTCCTTAAATAAGCTTAGTCAGTGGCCCCTACACGTCAAACTATGACGCTTTAGGTTCCCCTCCTGTGTCAGATTTAGAGACAATGTGTCTTTTGAAAATAAACTTCTGTTTTACAAGAATTGTTAAGTTTCTGTTTGTTACATGCATACAATCTTTTTCAAAATATACTTACAACATTGGTAAAATACCTTATTTTCATCTATTTTCTTAAGTTACATAGTTATGAGGCCACATTTCCCCCTGACACTGCCAAGCATGGTTACAGAATAATGACGACTGTCCGTGTATCAGGCCAACGTAACAGGGCAGCTTTTTTTCGTCAGTGTCTGATGCTGGAAGTCACTGCCCAAGCACGAGTATTTGACGACTTTTGAGTGAGACCAGATTAGTTCTGAAAATGTCGGCGTGCGTCTCCATTGCGTGGACGATAAACAAGGTGTTCCTCTGTATCACCAATGAAGAGCAAATACAATGAAAGGTGGACAGAGCTGTCAGTGACAACAACCCTGTCTATATTTATAGGTGCTGTCTGCAGTGGAGACGTTAAACTGATCTACAGTTTAGGTACATGTCCATAGGGGTTAGTTTTGGTTTTAAAAGTACTATACCAAAAGTTTTTGTGGAAACAGACTTATCTGACACCGAGGGCCACAGACCAGGCATCAGTATTTGACAGGTTTGGAGCGAGACCAGATCAGCTCTAGGTGAGTTGGTGGTTGTAGTTTGAACTTTAGACAGAGCCAGGCTAGCTGTTTACCTCTGTTTCCAGTCTTTATGCTAAGCTAGGTTAATCACCTTCAGCACCACACGCAGCACCCAGACATGATGAGAGTCATATCAGGTCTCTCCCAAAAGAAAGTGAGTATATTTCTCAAAATGTTGAAGTATTACTTTCAGACTTGTTATTTCTGTAACAATCTGTACAGCTGTGTCAATCTCATCTGAGCTTGTCACAAAGTTTCTGGCCTTTATTTGCCTCTGGCACAAAAACATGATGATGTCCCAGTTCCCACCTCTAAAGACCTGATTGGCTCAGCTGTTTTTCCATAGAACTATCAATGAGGACAAAACTAGACCTACTTAGATTGCTGGAAAAACATGTCAGAAATCAAGTGATGGCCTTCTGCATGCACACATTACAGTATAATAATGATCATGTTTATATTCGACTCTGGAGTTAACGTTATGTGAAGGCGAAGCTCCCAAAGACCCAATTTAAATGAGATGAACTGTCTTTTTAAATTCCCTGAGACCCATGTTGTTTCACTCTGTCTGGTGTGTGTATGTGTGTGTGTGTGTGAGATCAGGGCTGCAGATCAGACTACAGTCAGCAGTTTTGAGCTGATCTCAGCAGTCGTTGCCTCCATCGTCTCTCAGTAAACTTGATGGACAGGAGATATTCGTCTCCTGGGAGATAAAACATCAGCCTGTCTGTTAAATCTCCATCTAAAACACTTTAGGACAAACAGCTCTTTATACGTCTCCCTTTTATGTCTTTGACTCCTGTTGCGTTTGGCTGTAAACTGGATTTACTTCTTTTACTGTTCATCTCAGTGCTTTTTATTTAGTCTCGTCTTCAGTAACTCTGCAGTCACTGTTGTGAAAAGTGCAGCACTAATAAAGTTTATTGTGTTTGCTGGCTGACGGTGTGAGAGGTGTTTAGAAAGCACAGGCAGGTGTCAGCTCTAATTGAACAAAACCCACAAGCTCCTTCACTGACCCGCTGATTTAATTTGCATTAATGTTGAACACAAAGTCACATCTCACAGGATTATAATGAAGGGTGTGTGTGCATTCACTTTGGTTTTCACTTCCAAATCATTTGCTTTGATTAACTTGTTTAAACTGATTTAGACCTTCGTGTTGTGATTCCCAGTGGACTAATGTGGTGTTTTATAAAATGTGTTTCTGCATAAAACATAAAGCAGTGAACAAGAAATCTTAATAAAAACACAAGAGTCATTCCAAAAACTCAGCAAGAAACTAAGGACAACTTTAAGCCATATTTTAAATGACGGTTTGTAATGAAGCTTGGTTTAATGAGACTGTAGCCCCTTTTACACTGTCTGTTCAAGGTGGGAGTGCTGCGCTGTTACACCACCTTGCCGTGCTGTATAATGGCAAAATGGCGGGACAGAGTTGTGTCAACTTTAAGCTGCCACAGGAGGTAGTAACATCACCAATACAGTGTCTTTTAAACAGGATAGCTGGTAGGATACTGGCGGACTGGTGTGACATTTTGACAATGTGTTATGTGTGTTACCCAAAGCTGAGAGATTCAAAGAGTAGCTGCAAGCAGTTAGTGGCTAACTCAAAAGGAAACAGCAGCTGTAAATATCTGCAAACTAGGAAAACAATGAGGTCCAGGAGCTCCTTACCCTCCCAGCAGAGGCTGAGATCAGCCACCATATAAAAGAGATGGCAAATGATTGTTATTGTCTTGTTAATACCATTGTTATTGTTTATAAAGCGCTGCTGACGCATATTTTATATGTCACACTAGAGACTGATGCTGTTGTGTTACATGTTACATGCAAACTCACTGCATTGTCACCAATCATCTTGTCAACTTTGCAGACATGAAAAATAACATCAGCCTTGTGTAGAGTCAGTTTGTTGCTGCACTTCAGTCAGACAGCAAGCAAAAAAATCCTTTAAGTTAACATTGACTTTAATAGAGGACATCTCTTTATGTCAGAACAAATTGCATTCTTTCTCGGTCAAAGTTTTTCAAGGTCACCACGAGCCACACAGTATGTCTTTATTTCTCTGTTCAACCTCTATCACAATTCAGCAACATTACATGACAGAATGTCTATGAATTTTCCATAAGCATCACTGAAGTGCTACAGATTACATTAAAGCACACCGTGGAGGGTAATATTGCGATTATACAACTATTAGCAACAAAAAAAAAAGATAATCAAATGTTGAGGGCAATTAGCTCTCAAAATAAAATAAAAAAACATTTTGCAACTGTTGTTTCAGTTTCCATGGAAATACATGGGGTCTGAGTTATAACTGGAAAACAATCAGTTACATCATTAGACTCCTATATGTAATAAATCCTAACCACTACAGCAAGTAGGTTGAACCTTAATAACAACCTACAGACACATTTTCTAGTCCCTGTTGAGTCTGCCAGCAAACATGAGCTCCATACTTTCTAGAGATTGTCAGGTTTCTCAAACTAAATATATACCCCAAATATAAACACAAAACTGTTCAGCTAGCTTGGTCTTGTTATGACTAAGATATCTGCAGAAAAAAATACATGTTTCTATATAAAGATTTAGCCCCTACATCTTCTACTTCACATGTATTTTTAAGCTGGTATAGTGCAGTGTCATCGGCAAAGCTGATGGAGGACGCTAGAGAATGCCGAACATTTCCAACAACTCAAGAGCACTGTAAAGTCCAAAAGCGAAAATTAACTGGACAACTATAAATGCAATAATTTCCAAAATCTACAACATGTTTTAATGTAATGAAATATTCTACTTTAATTCACATTTGATGGCGTTTAGCTTTTCAAAGACAACCTTTCCACTTTGGTCACACTCCAGCTTCTTTCACACCAGGGAGGCACCCATACAGTGACATCAATTATATGAATTAAAGAAAGTTGATTTAATAAGAAATAAGACTAACTCATTTAATCCAATAAATCACTACACCTGTATAGGAACGTTGTGATTGAGCAGTGTTTAAGTTAAAGTTCTGAAATTGTTTTATTGAAGTTAATTCCTCTATAAATGTTACTATAAGAACTGCAAGAAACAGCCCATCACAAGCACCTGTTGTTACTGCACTGCCGTAACTTGTGGTTTTCTCAGTGTTTAATTGTATTCCTGTCCTTCCTTTCTCTGTTTAGTTTTGTCTGTGTGCTGGCATGGGCGTATTCCCCCTCCCTGGTTTCCCTGGTTCCCGTCTCTGCCTACCATACTAACCTGCCTCAGCAGCTCATCAACCTGTAGTATTTTTTCTCTTCTCTTTTTCAACCACTCACTGCCAGATCAATGTTCAACCAAGTGGTAGATAACCTCACGGCCACCTAAGATATTCTTAGTAACTTTATTCCTTGTCCATGTTGATAACCTGTCTTTTCCGTGTCCAGGATAATTTCTCTCCTGCCATCCAGTGTCACCTGCACACCACGCCAGCAGCATCTCGGCCTCCTCCACTCCATTCCACGAAGCCCTGGACCCTGGATCCTGGATCATGACCAGTCTACTTTCTTGTGACAATTAACCTTTTTATCATCTCTGTCCGGTGTGCCACACTTGAATTTCCCTCGAGTTTGTAACATTTGTTAGAGCATTTGTTTATAAGATATCCTAATAACCCATTTTAGGTGGCTTTTTGTTAATCAGCTTTTGTTGACTTACAGCATGCTCATGAATATATATCTACATATTAGGCTGTGTATTTTCAGGACTGTGTTTCAGCAGGTTTTAGCCCATATACATGAACACATATAGAGCATGTTTGTGTACCAAAGTTACATCATTGTCATGGAAATGGAAGAGTAATGTTTTCAGTGATGAGCTAGGTGTGCTTTCATGCTGATTTGAGCATACTCTAAATGTCTTGTTGTCCAATCAGATTGCCTGGTTGAAACTACTTCCTGTATTATAAAGGAGTGTTTAGATAATTCCACCCATTATACGGAATTTTACAGTAAAAATGTCCCCATGTGGAAGCCAGGAAACAGGTTTTTATATTAGAAACAGGTGAAATAATCTCATCCTTTAGCTGACATTAGATTTCATTTAAGAAAATGAGATGTATGAATTAGCTATTGGAATTAATGACTTGTTAAAATTGATTTTTCTGCAATGTAATTTTCTCAGTATGCCAGGGGAACAATCTCATCTCTTTAAGATTCATTATTTGGATTTTATGTTTGTTTACAGCGCTAACTTTAAAAACCAGCTGCCTCACAACAAAGTGAAGCTTCAGACTTCGTCCCAGCAGCTTCTGTCGGCTCCGCTCTGTAATTTTCTCAGGTGAGGTCGAGTCTGTGACCTGATACTCGCCGACGTGGCGGACGAGGTGAACTGAAGCTATTCTGCTGCGGGGTGTTGGGGGGTGTTAACACTTCTACTCCACTACATCTCGTCTGGCTGCGCCGCGGCCTTTTGTCCTTGTCTTGTCCGCTGACAGGAAGTGGTGGTCGGGGGCTGGTACCTGCCACATACTGTGACATGCTCACAAAGCGAGCAGGGACAAGCAGATTTCAGGAGATTCACAGAAAGAAAGAACATGTGGGGAAAAAGAGGCTTTTTACACTGAAAGGCGGCAGCCGTGGCTGCTATCAGCAGCTCTTTGTTGCTCAAGAAAAGCCAGCAGGTTTCCTCCACTTTATCTGATGGACACACGTCTGAGCTTACTGCAGCCGCCGCCTCCACCTGGGGTCGGACAAATCGCCGGGGCAGGGGGGACCAAACAGGATCACAAAGTCCCAACAGAAAGTGCTGTTTGAATGCCATGTCACAGCCATCATGTGTGATACTGGTCACAGAGCAGGGTCACCTTCTGCAGCCAGGACAGAAGGCTGATGGAGAACACAGGGAACGAATGATGAAGATGAAAAATGTGGCTGAAAACCAAACTGATCAAGAGTTTCACTCACAAAGAACGAAAACTGTAGTCCACAAAAAAGATAAAGACTCAGAATCATTCAATGCATGTTGTAGATGTAAGGTCTGAGGGAAAAGATGAAGGGTGAGTGATGAAAGGATGAGGATTGAGAGATGAGGGGATGAAGGACAAAGGGATGAAGGAATGTGGGTGGAAGGATAAATGGATGAAGGACAAAGGGATGAAAGGATGAGGGTTGAAGGGATGATGGATGAAGGGATGAGGGTTGAGAGATAATTAGATAAAGGGTGAAGGATGAAAGATTGAGGGTTAAGGGATGAAAGGATAAGGGTCAAGGGATAAGGGGATGAAGGAATAAGGATCGAGGGATGAGGGATAATGGAATGAGGGTCGAGAGATCAAGGGTGAGTGATGAAAGGATGAGGATCGAGAGATGAGGGGATAAAAGGATTCATGGTCGAGGGATGGAAGAATGAGGGGATGAAGGGTAAAGGATGAAGGAATGAGGGTCGAAGGATAAATGGATGAAGGATGAAGGGATGAAAGGATGAGGTATGAAGGGTGAGGAATGAAGGGATGAGCGTCGAGGAATGAAGGATGAAGGGATAAAAGGATGAGGCTCAAGGGATAAGTGGGTACAGGGTGAAAGGGTGAGGGTTAAATGGATGAGGGTCGAAGGATGAATGGATGGGGGTCGAGGGAGATTAGCAAAGGATGAAGGATAAAAGGATGAGGGTTGAGGGTTCAAGGTTGAGAGGATGAGAGTTGAAGGGATGAGGAATAAAGGGATGAGGGGTTGAAGTGTGAGGGATGAATTGATGAGGGTTAAAAAATAATTGACTAAAGGGTGAGGGATTAAAGGATAGGGGTTGAGGGATCAAGGGATGAAGGAGGGAAGGGTGAGAAATCAATGGATGAGGGTCAGGGGATGAAAGATTGAGAGTTGAGTAATGAAAGCATGAGGGTCAAGGGATTAGGGGATGAAGGGTATGGGATGAATGGATAAGGGTTGAAGGGGTGAGGGTCGAAGGTTTCATTGAATGAGGGTTGAAAGGATGAAGATCGAGGGATAATTGGCTAAAGGGTAAGTGATAGATGGATGAGGGTCGAGGGATGAAGGAATGAAAGATTGAGGGTTGAGGGATGAGGGGATGGAAGATGATGGACGAATGAATGAGGGTTGAAGGAATGATGGATAAAGGGATGAGGGTCGAGGGATAATTAGATAAAGGGTGAAGGATGAAAGCATTAGGGTCAAGGGATAAGGGGATGAAGATGAGAGATGAATGAATTAGGGTCGAAGGGATGACAGATGATGGAATGAGGGTCGAGGGATGAATGGAGGGTAGAGGAATAATTGGATGAATTGTGAGAGACAAGAGATTGAGGGTTAAAATGATAAAAGGATAAGAGTTGAGGGATGAAGGGATGAAGAGTATGGGATGAACGGATGAGGGATGAGGGATGAATTTCACACAAACTTCCTGCACTTATTGTGTTCACTATTTGGGTTAATTGTACAGTTTAATAATGGTGTTGTTCTGTTATTGCTTTGCATTGAATATAATATGAAATATCTCTACAATATGTCAATGAATTGGGGGTTGTCAACTTATAACGATTACACAGACATCACTTTAGAAATGTCAACATCTATGAAATGTAAAAATGTTTCATATTTATGAAATGTAAAAATGTACAATGCCGATAATGTGCGACTGCAGTAGGGCACAATAGGAAAACACAGCCAAACACCACATTATTAACCGTTATCGCCAATTTACCAACATGAAAGTAGAGACCTGCAGATATATGTGGGAGAATGTTGGATAGTAATATAAATCTTGTGTTATTTGTAGGACTGAAACATGTAAAAACACCAGTCTGGTCTTTGATGAAGATTCAAGACAAAAGGCGTCCTAATGACGCTGATAGAACAAAGACTCACACAGGACACATTACGATCTTTTCTGAATATTGTATTGGGAAACATCCACGCAGCTCACTGAATCCTGCTTTTCCTTTTCAGCTGAAAGCAGAGAGGATATTTTGAGCAAAGTACAACCTCTCATCTGTTTAAAGCTGTTCATCATTACTACTCCTCTCCCTCTTGTTTGGGGCGTCTTCTCTCTGAGCACGATGCATTAAAAATTGAAAGCGTTCTTTGTGTTGATGCAGAGGGAGGGGAGGGGAGAGAAAACAGCCACGACGCTCTTTTGAGTGCTACTCCTGTGCTCTTGAAAAGCCCGACATCAATAAAACGGGGAGGGAGAAAGAAAGAGAGAGGAAAAAAAGGGAGAAAGGCGACATGAAGAAGTCGTTGTCACTCTGTTTGTTTTTAATGTTGAGATGTTAAAAAAAGCTGTCGGAGCGCTGCGGCTGTGGAGAGACGAGCACATACAGTACAGGATGTTAGATCCCTCTCCCAGAGGAGTCTGACACACAAGAATAAAAAAAAAAAAAATACACATCACAGCTGCTGCGCTCATCTCCAACAACCAGCAGCTCCTCACTCACTAATTCATGTTCAGCTGCTCCAGCAAACAAAGCCCTCTGAACGCAGTTCTAATAAACCTCTATATTGTTATTATTATTATTACTATCATTATTATTATTGAACCTTCATTATTTTTTCAGCTTACAACATTTGCTGAGTTCCACCTGCAGCTGTTTGCTGTCCTGTCGAGCTTTCAAGTACAGTGGGAAATTCCAGTTTTTTATTCAAACCACTAACTACTGACACGTTCTTATTAAAAACAAAAAGTTTATGGAGGAGGTAAGTTCGTCTGTCGTCCTGACAATATTCATATTTCTGTGTTTTATTCTGATGTTTAAGCAGTTAACACCTGTTTTAACTGGAAAAAGACACTTTTTTCTTTTTTTTTCTTCAACTTCATATTATGAAGTAAGTGTTAATTGCACAGTGTCTACAGAATGACACCACCATCTTATGCCAGGTTCACACCACGCAACATTTTTGTCCATTCTGACAGTCACTATTTCAGATTAGCTGATTGTGAAGTCATAAAAAATTGTGCCATGACTTGGCCAACACACATGACAGACTACACGGTGGTCCAAGACCAATTATGCCTGGTCATCTTTCACGACGTGTGTGATGTCATCAGGTTATTCTTGTCCTTTTTTATTATTATTAATATTATTATTTCAGTCACTGTGGCTGCTCATGTCCAAGCTGAAGTGTTGTAGTAACATAAAAAGCGCCACCAAATGGGCAGAGCTACATTTGATGTACCGCGTGAAAACTACGCAGGTCATTGAATCCTCCACAACAAGTTCCTGCAAATGTTTCACAATAAAAGCCTTGTTGGAAAATGAAGGGATTCTATCAACTGAAATTATAAGGTGCTTTTAATTTTAAATGGATACAGGAAGTGTTGAGTATGAAATGACGGGTGGAACGTTAAAGTAAACAGAACAAACGGAAGCGGATTAAAAATAAAACTAGAACGAGAAATAAAGGCCTGTTTCTAATGTAGTCTGTTTGAAATGAAGCTGCTACCCTCTGCAGTTGTGCTGAGTAAAGGTCCAGACACTATTTGTGAATTTCATTCCTTTATATCCTCCATTATGAAGAAAGAACATTCTTTGCTAGCTTGATGCTAATGGCAGTACTCAGCAGGTTGATAAAGTGCCTCTGCTGTTTCATCATTCATCATTCATCATTTTTCCTTTTTCCTCTGTGTGGTAACATCCCTACGGGAAATATCTGGGCTGTTGTTGTCGTACAGTTTCCACGGCAGCAAACCGCTCTGTGTTCCTATTGGTCAAAGTGACAGGCTGTGATGGAAGAAGTCGCGGTAGACAAAAAGAAAATCAAACATGCTAGACTTTCTGTCAGGGCGTTTTGAGGTGTCCAAGGCGTGGCATTGGTTGTCGTCTATTATGACACACTACATGAGATAACAATGGATTATCGCGTACGACACTCATTGTTGTTCATGATCCAAGCCGACACTATACAACGCTGTGTAGTGTGAACCCGGCATTAATTGTACAATAATTGGTGCAATAATTCAACTACAGCAACACTCTGTACAATTACTCAACTCTGCAATATTTTTCCCACTCTTAAATGTATATTTTACAAGTTGGATATATTGTCTTTATTGTATATATTCCTATTCTTATTCCTACTAATGTATGTTTTGTGTTGCACATTGTGGCACAGGGGAAGGTAACTTGCAGCTCCACAGCCACATGCGGCTCTTCAGACCCTCTCCAGCGGCTCCCTGTGACTTTGACATAAAATTATCTGGAAATAAATAACAGTTATTTTATAACATTCAGATTTTCATTTGTCATTGTTGTTGGTAGTGTGTACTGTAGTGCGTGGACAGATAGGCCCCAATCACACAGAAAGTGTTTTAGTGTCTGGAGGCCACTTTTTGTAATTGGTTTTAATGAGGATGAAGCTTTTTGCTCTACATGCCTCATATTCCTGCACTCTGGGCCCCTGGTGTTTTTGCGGGAGTGCTCTAAACTCTCCTAGAGTTAAAAAAAAAACTTACACTCAGAGTGGAAAAGTGCCCCATGTCATATCTTTTTTTTCCCATTGTCCAATCAGATGATTTGAGAGGCGGGCCTTCTGTGGTGGTCACGACAACAAGTTATTAAGGACGTGATGGGGTGGTTGCCTGGCAACCTCGCAGCAAACTTTTTTTTCACTAGTGGCATTCAGTTTAAAAAGAAGAGAGGCACTGTTGTGCGCCTCGCGTTCTGTCACCTGCAAAATAGTTTCTGTGTCATCAGGGCCTTAAAGAGCATCAGTTGCTCTAAAAACCATGAACAGGAGTTTTACTTCCAGCACTCTACTCCTTCAAATCGAGTCAATTTTAAATTTGTGGATAAACTGATCAAAAAGCCTCCTTTTAGGCTAAAAATCCACCCTTTCAAAAGCCATTGGATCATCTCAGAAATGCACTTCCATGATGTTTAAAACTTGGCAAACAAACAGGAGGCTTCCTCAGCTGCACCTCCACCTGTACATGACTGAGTGAAAGTGTCGGGGTTTGATTCAGTGTCCTGACATGTTTCAGGCTAAAGCCTCACCTCAGTCTCAGAGGAAAAACACCAACCCTCCATCTATCTATCCATCCATCCATCCATCCATCCAGCCATCCGTCCATCCGTCAGTCCTCCTGCAGTCCTGACTGCAGGCGACAGAGGGCAATCTCCCCCCAGGCAGGCGGTGGAGGGGTGGGTGGGGGTCCTGATTGACAGCAGCAGCCTTGGAGGGAAAGAGGAGTTTGCCAGACGCCCCGCTGAATAGAAGCTTACATGACGATGGGAAGATTTGAGTACACATGCAGCTTTTTGTTGAGAGGAAAGAGAAAAAAAACAGAAAGATGCTGATTCTTCTGTTGCATCTCTTCTACAAGCTGCTGAGACAAGAGGCAAGATTAAAAGCTTCTGGGTTCATGGTGTCTCACTGCTTTTTGGGTTTAGTGTGATTCCGTGCTCCCATGTGTTGGTGCATTGTGTTTTTGTCTTCTCATCCTGCTCTGCAAACATCTGATCAACCCGATGAGCATCACTGCCTTTATTAAATATCTGTGCAAAATATCAGCATGAAGGTACAAAACGTGAAACACCACAGCTGAACATGTGCACAGATAATCAGTCAAATATCAAAGATACTTTAAATGTACCTTCAAACATCGAAATTGGTTGCGCATGTGGCGTCAGCCTGTCATCACCCAAACAAATGACCCTGTAGTAGCAGCTTATTGAGCCATTCTGCTTTGTTATGAGGATGTGATGTATGGTGTGTTTGGTACAAACTCTCAACATCACAACACAAAAACTAAAGTCACCCAGAGGTTTCTGAGAGGAAACTTCCAGATTACAACACATAGGATACTGGTTTGGGGGAAAAAGGACAAACTCTTAAGGTTCGTTTATACTTCCTTTTTGTACGAAAACAGATACCTCCATTTCAAACATTGTAAACATCACTGCCCTCATACTTCCATGTGAGCCAATGAATGGCACTAAAGGGCGGAGTCCTCCCAGACATATGGATGGAGAATTCTTGTCACTATTTTCACAATATAATACTTTTTAATCAGGAGAGACCAAACCCCCTTTTAAGTCAAGACACCGGTGGTTGTGGTGGCTGACGAGGCTGATGAGGCTGATGAATCTGCAACAACTCTGCGGTGATGGGGAGGTGAAGGGTGTGCACAACTGCAGTATGAAAGAACTACCAGCAGAAACAAAATCATATTTAAAACAAGAAGCACTAAGATGACAGGCTAACAGAGAGGGTGTGTCACTGTGATCAGCTGACAGAGCAGCCGATGTCTCAATTGACACTCCCCAATAATGACAGACAGAAATGAGTGAGCATGCGTGCTAGGAGTGAATGGTAGATGTTATGAGAAATACTTTAAAGGCCCTGGCGTGCAAAAGTATAGTCTTCCACTTGAGCTCCAGATGTTATTGTATATTACCAATACGTTTCGCTCCGCTGTTGTTTAATGTCTTCATCATCTTTGTCATTATTGAACTGTGCTACAGCGCCTCCACGATCTTCTAAGCTTTCAGAAAACATGCACAAATGTGCACAAAATGAACGCAAAGAAACAACAGAAGGCTCCGTCAGTCCCCGTGTCTAACATAAATGTGCCCTTTGAGGACATGAGAAGGGATGAACAGGAAGCAGCAACCATTACAGCTGTTTGTGATTGGTTAGTCTTTTCTTAATTGAGCAGACATAATAGCAAATTTTTCAGCCTCTGTAGCCTAATTGTTGTTATGACTTATGTGTGTTAGCTAATTAACATCAGATGACCAACGTTAGCAGGGATGTAAATCACTGAGGCAAGCTGCGAGGTACTGTAGCAAACGGTCAGCTCCCAGTTTGGCAGATATTTACCAAACTGACAGGCCATATCATTAAGTCCAGCCAGCCAGCCGTTAATGAATTGATCTGGTTATAATTGCAGTCTGATCAGTGGTAACAGATTGGACCTGCCCTGTTCGGTCATGTATCATGATGTAGCTCGGAGCAAACGGGGGCTTGAGTTGAGCTGACGGACAGATCTATGATCTGTTTGGAGACCAATAACAAGAAGTCCTTTTTCAGTCAAAGTTGAAACAACAAAGATATGATGGGTTATAGTGTGATTTGCTGTGCCTACCCCACTGACTCCAACAGAACTGACACCAAACTCATTAAGAGCACTAACTGCACTCATGTGGGGATATGTCTATTAATTCATGTCTCTTATTAATTTACAGTTAACTTCAAGGTTCTTTTTTGGAGGATTTCTGACATCAGTCACTGCGTCTCTACAAACTCTGGCAAGGTCACATAAAGAATTACAGATCAAAAGACCTCCTACCTTTTCATGAGCCCACAGTGTGCTCCTAGTGCAGAGTTAAGAAACGCAACAAATCGGGTGTCGTTTCCGGAGCCATCCTGTTGACAATGCCAATTATGTCGTAGCATGAACGAGACCTAAAATAAAAGAGCCTCAGACATAAAGTTGGACATTTAAGGATCTTTTATCGTAAGAAAGCAGCAAAGTTGATCCAGATGGAATTTCTAGCATCTTGCAAACAAACAGTATGAGTTCACAAATATGTGACACACCTACAAGACTTCCTGTACATACACATTCAAAGGGGCTTCCCGTCACTTAACCTGCTGCTTCATGTTATTCAGATAACCGGATCTGGCAACGTTTGCTTCTCTCATGCAAAATTCGAACACTGTCATTGACATCATAACCTTCCCTTCTCTTAGGGTTTGCTTGTAACTGAACAGTAACTTCCTGTAGTATTCCCTTGTTGCCTGGCAACTGTTTCTGGTCAAGAAATCGTCACATAACCTTCTGTAAAAAACCAACAAACAAAAAAAACTATAACTATATATATTAATGTGAGTTTTAAATTTGTTGGTGGATTTTCTTACCTTTGGATGGAGACATGCTAACAGTTACCACCTGTTTTCATTCTTTACGCTAAGCTAAGCTAATCAGCTGGTGGCTCTGGCTTTACATTACCATACAGTGATATCTTTTGTGCATATTCACAAAGTGTCAAACTATCCCTTTAACAAACTAATCACTTTATAATGATCTAATATTCCAATAGATAAAAATACACATTCACGCACAGGCTTCAGAGAAGACCAGCTTCATGTCTGTATTTTGTCTTTTTTTTTAAAATTTGCACACAAAACAGGCAGCATTTATGGGACTTAACAGACTGTTGAACACTGAGCAGGAAGTCTATTATTTGCATTATTTTTATGAGGTAATGTGGATGATTATCTTTTTGGATTTACTTGAAGCGCTCTCTCGGCTGTCAGAGTTAAAAGGCGTGCACATGAGATAGAAAAGATGAGAGGAGCCCCGGAGCCGACCCAGCATCACTGGAGTGGCTGACTTACATCTGTTGTCATGGCAACGGAGGACTCTGTGACATTTCTGTCAAAAAACTGGGAACAAAAAGGTGACAAAAAACATGTAACATGATTCCATTAAAACCTTTTTCCATCAGTTTGTGGGAGTGAGAGGGGGCCGAGCGGAGCCGAGCGCTGACAGTCTGAAGGAGTGGAAACACTGGAGGGACAGAGAGCAGCAGGAGGGCCTGAGGGCTCAGGAGAGGAGGAGGAGGGTAGCAAGAGAGGATGAAGATCAATCAGGAGTGGAGAATCGACCTCATGTCATGTTGCAATCTCAGTATTTTAGAGGCTAATCAGATTTTAAAGCCAAAGATAGTTTTTACTTATGTACATAGGCACAGATTTGTAATTACATTGTAAAATATGCAGTCAGATGTGAGCAGGAGCAGAGTGATGGAAGCTACAGAACAGTGGACAGAGAGCAGACAAGTATGTGAAATTTAACAGAAGACAATGACAATGAAGGTATTGTTGACGCAATGCTCCAAAATGTATCGAAACTTTTCCCTTTGTCACGAAAAATCTAAATTGTTTGATTTTTGAAAGGAGTTTTGTGAATTTTTGCCTGCACAAAACAAGAGTAACAGACCAACTACAGTTCTGAATGAAACACATTTTCCCAGCTGCACCTGATTCCCCACTGTTTTCTATTGAATGTGTTACCAGTGGCTTCATGTCACACAACTGCACTTACCGCAGACTTTTGTGCAGCTCCAAAAAATGAATAAGTGAGTGAGTGAATGATTGAACGAGCCTGTTGAGTCCTTGGCAGAAATGTGTTTCCAGAAATAACTTGAATCACAACAGTTTAAACTGCTGAGGAGTGGACTGCGCCTTAAAGTCTATACAGATTCCGTTAACATGAAGATGTCAGCATTAAGCCATCTGGATCCTGTCTGACAAGATGCCACCATTTTATCATCAAATGACAAAAGCCAGTGTTGAAGCTTGGCAGAGCTTTAGTTTGTATTTGTACTTGTATTTTTTAATGAATGCCCTCTAGCTAATGGAGCACGTCAGGCCAACAGGTCAGTGATAATCATCAGGTGATCAGTGCCAACAGTGATGTAATCTGGAGAAGCTAAAATGCTCCTAGAGTTAGAGGTTAGAGCGTTAACTGAATATTTTACGTCACTGACTGTTCTTTTTTATTACAGTGACAGACAGATCTGAAGGCCATCTGCCATTTCGACACTGAGGGCGATCTACAGCAACTTTAAGTAATTCACACCTCTGTCCAGTTGGCAGCATAAATTAGCCATTGTCTAGTGTTGTCTTTGATCTCATGCACATAACATTGTAAAATGTCACGCCAACCCGGTCTCACTCCGAAGCCATCAAATACCAGCACTTGGTCAGCATCTTTCGACGTCTGACTTTTTACATCCGCATGATATGCAGCCGTTTGCTGTTAGTGTTTAACGTCGCCTGGCAGGAAACATAGCCAGACAACAACATAAGTTAGGGGGGCGAAAGTCCAAGTAGAGTGGGTGGGGGTTGTGGTGGTTGGGTCCAACAACCACTGAAGATTGTAAAGCGAAACCCTGTTTTTTTGCCTAAACCCAATCACATATGTCTGTTGTTGAAGTAAAAAAAAAAAAAATCAGTTGGCAGTGTAGTACCGACGAGTGTTTATTTTGAAAGAGGCTGTACATTTCCTGTGAAAACAGAAGTGTATTTTAAAACAAACAATGCATGTAACAGGCTGAAGTTGACACGGCGTCCCAGAGGGTCAACAAAAGATGCACCCAGGGTACTTTTGTCACACAGCTGAGTATCTGAAGTTTTTTAAAAATGCCAAATGATTGTGAAGGTGTTGGTAATAACGAGGTGAAAAAGTAGGGCTGGTCAGTTTAACATCTGCCTTGTTAGCATAAGCCAACACAGCAGCAGCGGTTAACATCCAACACAAAGCCATTAATGATCTCAGCAAAGTCATAGGGACGCTGAAATGGCTCAACGCTTACATTATATCAGACAACCATTGAGTAGTGTAAGCTATGTGTTGCAGTACCAGAGCAGGCAGAGCGAATCAATGCACTGTGTGAATTCATTCATGGATACATTGTTCATAGAATACGAGACCAACATTAAAAGAAACAAAACATGACAGCACGAGACGGGTTTTGATTTTCTCAGAATGCATGTTTGTGTGTGTGTGTGTGTGTGTGTGTGTGTGTGTGTGTGTGTGTGTGTGTGTGTGTGTGTGTGTGTGTTATTCTCTCCCTCTGGCTGGACTCTGAGGAGGACAGAGAGGCTTCGGGTGATCTGGGTAGGTCAGGTCAGGTCAGTTGGGTCAAAGCAGAACTTTATGTGTTTATTTATTCTTTTATTTTTGTTCACTTGCTTGTTTTATCCTTTATTCTAATTTTTTTAAATCTCTTTACTCTTCTCCTCCTCCTTGCTGTCTTTGCTCCATCCTGCTGTGGGCTCCTTGAGGGCTAGCTGGATTTGGATCCCCTTTAGTACAGCGCTCAACCCTCCAGGAGGTCCTTTTCAACTGGGAGTCCCCAAAACTTTGGGGCAGACTTAGTCCTGCATCACACAGAGTGTTGTGTGCCTTATGTGCATTCTCATCGGCTCTCAAATGGTTGTTATTTGTTGGTTAAGTGATCAAAACCGTAACATAAAAAGCTGTTTATTAATTTAAACTTTGCCTCAACCCCAACAAGTTTTATGCAACACTGACTACTTGCACGATGCAGTGTGACGTACGTCTGCACGTCTGTTTACTTCCTGTCAGCTCTACAGGAAATATACCCAGTGGCAGTTCTAGTACATTTGGTGCCTTAGGCAAGCCTCCCCCGGCACAACTCCATCTCTAATATCTATTTTACAGTGTTGTGAAAACATCAACACATTTCTCCTTTAAACTGCTGATTTATTCAAGTTTCTCACCAAAGTTACATTTTACAAATTATATTGAACACATCATGAGAACGTTATAATTTACCTTCACCCAGTGCTCGTTGTTACTGCATAGAGCTTGAACGTTTCACAATGTAAATCAATACAACCTCCGTGAGCTGTTCAGCTCTTTGGCTACCAGCTGCTCAGAGGTAATGATAACTAGTTACTGACAGCTAACTGCTAATTAACGAGCTCTCCTCCTGCTGATTTCCTGGTCTTTCTTTCCACATCCACTCCTCTCAGTAGTGTGGTGGTAGCTTAGTTGTTTTATCATAATAACAATACAGTGTGTTTCAGGTTTCACATGACGTCAGATAACTCCGCCCATTTCCCCAAAGAGAGCAGGTAGTGTAAAGCCTTATTTTGTTGTTGTGGCCTTATGTCATATTTCAAAATTATAGCAGTTATAGTGTTAGTATTAGTAAAGAACAGCAAAAGAAAAACATTTTGATGTATTTTTCTTCCCCCATTTGTGGCGCCCCCTATGGCTGCTGGTGCCCTTAGCATCCACCAATACCGTCTACGCCACGGGCTGGCACTGAGTATACCTTTGCCAACTCTCATTCTGAAGTTGTCAAATACCGCCACTTGGTCATTTATTTCCACCTCAGACACTGATCAAAAAACAGGCATCCCTTTGTGGCGTTATGATACGCCATTGGGCGGCATCACTTAATAATACCATCGGCTGGTGTCAGTTTGAAACGCCATCGGACAGCAACTTCATTTAAGTACCTGGAAGTCCATATATGGTGGGTGAAAGAAGTGGTGGATGGATCCAACAACATTGGACTTTCACCCATGAGGCCGCTGTTCACTTTGTTGCACCATTCAATAAACATAAATACAAGGCATTTTACTGACATTGTGAGATCATTTTGAAAAAGTCTTAATGCATAAAATGAGCAGAGACTGTTCATTTCCTGTGGAAACGGAAGTGTATTTTGAAAAGACACAACGCATGCACAATGCATACAAACATAAGACACAGGAGGATACATAACCATCACATGCAGAGGTAAAAGTCCACTGACAAAGCTTGATATGTGACAGATGAGTGGGAGTGAGAATATGTTGCTCAGACCTTGATGATCAAAGTTAAATACTTCACTTTTCAGAGTCAGCTCTCAACCGTCGGTATAGAGCTGAAGCTGCTCTGAAGGCTGACAGTGTTTCCTTTTATTTGTCACCCATCAATACAAAATGACTGACAGTCTGTTCTGTGACAGTCAGGATGGATAATGTGTCTGTCGCACTAAAGCAGTTAGTGAATAAAGACAAATGTGCGCATGTAAAACACACAAAAGGAGCGAGCACATTGTTTGTATCTGATATTGATTCTTCTATCAAAATCAATACATGTAAAAAGAGGCGTGTGTCGCAGAGTTTCGATCTGCTCGTCATCATCAGCAGGAAGAGAAGAGAAGAGGAAGATTTCAGGAGCCTCTCTGGTGTGTGTCAGCCCACCTTTCCTTCATCTGAGCTGCAGTCTTTGATTGATTGGACGAGTGTGTGTTGTGCTGTGATTAGCCGGCTCTAATTAGGATCCATGCTTTGTAGTAAACACAGGGGATTAGCTGCAGACAAACACACCTATCAAACAATTAATACACTAATCAGCTAAAGAGCGCCGCTACCTTTCACTGCCATTAATGCTGCTTAGCAACTATCAACAAACCCTCTCCTGTCCTTCCCTCTTTTCACTCTTCTGAAGTTTTTTTCATCTTTTTGCTCATTTCTGTTTGTCAAAAAAAGAAAAAGAAAAACGACTGTGGCTGTTCATTCTCTGATTTTCTGCTTCCTTCCTTCCTTTGCTGAATTGGTCTCAGAGGAAACAGCAGGTCGATTCCATTTGTCCGCTTCTTCTTTTTCATTTTTGTGTAACTCTGACATGCCATAATTCATTCACTCACCGGCCATTCTCCTCTTTTCACAAAACATGAAGTGCACTACAGGTGTCCGAAGCCCCAGATTCAAATTATCTGAATCTTTCACTTAATAAAAAGAAGCGATGTCAAACAAAGAGCCTTGAAATCAACATTCGATTCAGTCGAAGTGGTCCGCTGGGGGCAATTAAAGTTTGAGGCGTAAAGATAGTCCTGATGCCAGATTATAAAAGAATCATTTTCAATTAGTATTCTGGTTGTCCAGCATTGCATCAGATTTTTCTTAGTTTGTTTTAGTAAAACCAACACATTGTCACGACATCTGGTCACAGACTTCTTCTGGTCCAGCCCCACACTTTTATCCAGTTTAAGCCCCACCCACCTCCCTTTCAAACTCCACCCATTACGAGTACAGATATGGATACATATAATTTAATTGGTTGAACAAATACAGATAATGGTGTACTCGCTCATCTCTAGTTACGACATTGGTAAAACGCCAAAGATAAATGGTTATTTCTTTGTGCAACAAAAGTACGTGGTTAGCTTTAAAAAAAAGCATCATGGTTTGGCCAACACATTCTCACTCCAACCTCGTCATATATCAATGTTTGGTATGGACTTTACACGTCTAGATGTGATGTCCAAGGTGCCCTGGGTGTGTTGGTTGTTGACATTCTGGGACACTGTGTCAACTTCAGCCTGTTACATGCATTGTCTGTTTTCAAAATACACTTCTGTTTTCACAGGAAATGTACAGTTTGCATACAGTCTCTTTCAAAATAAAAGCACTACATCAGTACAACTCCGCCAATTGCGGTTTATTTTCCCTCAACAACATACTCACATGGTTGGGTGTAGAAAATAAGAACAGGGTCTGGCTTTACAATCTTACAGAAAGCGGACAGTCTGTGGTTGTTGGACCCATCCACCACCTCCCGCCTGCCCTAATCTGATTTCCGCCCTCTGAACTTTTGTTGTTGTCTTGCTGCATTTCCCCCTGACACCACAGAGTGCCACGTTTCAATAACGGCAACCAGCTGCATATAATTCCGATGTGAAAGGACAGCTTTTTTCATCTGTGTCTGACATCGAAAGTCACTGTCCAAGCGCCGGCGACTTCGAAGTAAGACTGGGTTGTCTGTGGACTAACGGAACCATCGATGTAAGCACATCTAAGGAATTTTTCCTTTGGCTTCTCAACCCAATCGCCAGAATAAACATCACATTTCAAAAATGCTGTGTTTGGGGCGTCAGTAGCTTAGTGGATAGTGCCGGCTCCCCATGTAGCCGCAGTGGCCGTGTGTGCTCAAGTTTGTGGCCCTTTACTGCATGTCATACCCTGCTCTCTCTCTCTCTCTCCCCATTTCACTCTGTTCTATCTAATAAAGGCACAAAGGCCAAAAATATAATCTTTAAAAAAAAATGCTGTGGTTAACATGTGGTTATGTTTAGGAACAAAAACTGCTTAGTTATTGTCAGGAAAAAAATCAGGCCTAACCCTAACCCTAACCCATTGTATTTTGAAAACAGACAATGCATGTAACAGGCTGAAGTTGACACGGCGTCCCAGAGGGTCAACAAAAGACGCACCCAGGGTACTTTTTACATTATATCTGTGATGAGGTTGGAGTGAGACTATGTTTGTCACACAGCTGAGTATCTTAAGTTTTTTAAAAATGCCAAATGATTGTGAAGGTGTTGGTAATAACGAGGTGAAAAAGTAGGGCTAGTCGGTTTAGCATCTGCCTTGTTAGCATAAGCCAACACAGCAGCAGCGGTTAACATCCAACACAAAGCCATTAATGATCTCAGCAAAGTCACAGGGACGCTGAAATGGCTCAACGCTTACATCATATCAGACAACCATTGAGTAATGTAAGCCATGTGATGCAGTACCAACTGTTTTGGCTTAAAATACTTGCTTTAGGTGGCACAATCATGACTGGAAAGGTTGATGTCTTACTAAGAAACACCTGGGACTTTCGCCCCCTTAACATCTACGTTGTTGCCCAGCCATGATTCTCCCTGAAGCCATCGGGCACTGTTACAGTGTAACGGTAATTGGCTACGTATCATACCGACGTAAAATGATGGCTTTTTACATCGGTGTCTGATTCCACAAGTCATATCCAAGCACTGGTATTCGACGACTTCAGAGTGAGACTGGGTTGTAAAAATTTCCCAGTTAAGTACAGCTGTCATAATACTGTGGTAAACTTGCATTCTCTTAATGTCATGGATGAGGTTATTAATAATCCATAAATCTATAATCATGACTCTGACAGTGATGACATTGGCACAGTGTCATGACACCCATCAGAAGTGTAGAGCACCCAACCATTAATCACGCGTAGCTGTAAGTTCAGATGTTGAGGTTTAATTACGTACATCATAGTCTCTACTTTGACTGACTCTTTGAAGTTACTGCATGGTTCAATGGTGCACACGTCCTCATGTAGCTTTGCCTTGGTGTTGCTTGTCTACATTTAGTCCTGGCTGCATAATGAAAATCAACAGAGAACAATATTACTTGATTAAAAACTATGAACCTGTGACTTTCATCTTTCATGCTTTCAGGTTCATTAAACCCTCTCAAAGCTCTTCCATTAATGATTATTAAAATGCTGTCCAACTGAAGAAAATAAAAAGACATTTTTATTATTTCCAACCTCAAAGGACAGTGGAGGTTTTTAATCAGTAAATGTTTTAAAGAAGCAGTGTGGTAGATTTAAAAGGGATTTAACAGTGTGTACTGGTGAAGGCTGTTCTCACACATTGTTCGTACGTTTTCTTACGAACAGTAATGCAGCCAAATTTGTACGTGTCCAACATTATCATGGGTCACTAATTTATGTATAGCCCATGTATTTTGGAAGGTTGTGATCATGTGACCAGTGTGCTGATGGGAGCAAAGAAGGAAAAGGTCCAGAGAGGTCTGTAAGGAGGCAGGGTGGGGTGGTGGATGGGTCACAAAACACAGGACTTTTCCCTGGGGATGCGTGTTTGGAGCTGTGTGTGAAGTTTGAGTGAACTTTAAGTCATTTTAAGGTACATAATACACTAAATATGCACCAAATATGCTCTTTTTATGACACTGTTTATACTTATTATTATTATTTATTGCTGTTTCTTGTATTTTTGTATCTTTTGCATGCCTAATTTAAAAAAAAAAAAAATCTGACTCTTTCTCTTCTTGACTGCTGCAACACTGGAATTTCTCAATTGTGGGATTAATAAAGGTGTAGCTTATCTTATTTTATACGTATGTTTCTTTCCTTAAACTTAACACAGTAACTAGTTGAATTCTTAAAGTATCTGATATTTACTGTACTTAGGTATCAAAAGTCATTTTATTATATTAAATGTAATTAAGTTTTGGAGGTAAAAGTACAAGTAAATGCTCGTAATAAAAAGCAAGAGATCAGAATTCTGAGGATTATTCAGTTTATTTCATAATGTGTACACCACCTTAAAAATGAAGCATACATTACACTTGAAGAAAATGACGTCTTCTTTACAACTTAAAGAGGTACTTTACTGCTGGAAACATGGCCTTTTTTTTTATAAAACTATGATGTCTCTACAGTGAAAAAGACACAAATACTTTTGAATTTTGTGCTACACAACCAGAGAAAACAGACAAAGGATGCTTTTGCTCAAGAGGGAGAAAACCTACAACTACCAGAATGCTCTGCTCAGCACCGGACCAATAAAAGCTCCAGCTGGTGGGTGATGTAATGCGAACATGCCTGTTTGAAACGATAGCGACCCGCTGGCAAGAAGTAGTCCAGTTAAATGGCTTAGTTGAGCATGTAAACACACTGAGTGTTTGGTTTGTCCGTTCCAGGCTACTGTAGAAACATGGCAGTGCAACGTGGTGATCTCTGCAGACGAGGACCTGCTCCCTATGTGGATATATACGGCTCATTCTACAGTAAAGAAAACAAAAGGATTCTTATTTTCAGCTGATTATACACAAAAGAAAACATACTTATTATATTCTATTTCTGCCTCTAAATCCTCCACACTGGACCTGTAAAGATATGTATACCATCTTTACAGTGACAGGATGCTGTTAGTCTTGCGAAAACAGGCCAGCACTGCAGTGACCAATCAGCTCATTCCTCCGTGTACATACTGTAAAGTGCATTCAACCTCAGAATGTGCCACCCTGAGGGAAACACACTACACAGCTGTTAACAAAACATCTGAGCGGCTCAGCAAACACTGCTTCTCCCTCACTCAAACTACACACAGCATCCCTGTAGCACCATTTATCATGGAAAAGCCCCCGGAGCATCCTCCTACAAAACTCTCAACCTAAACACAACCAGAGCTTTATAAATCTCCACCCTGCGCTCACATTCTTCTTCTTCGTCTTTCTTCTCACACACACCATTTTAAGCCCATCCCAAGAAAAGAACGAACAATTCCCCCGTTTCTGCAGCTCGTCTTGAAACAAGTAATAGCTCAGGAAAAGCTTTGGTGAGTGCAGAGCAAAGTGGAGGGGAAAGGCAGCTCCACTGTGCAGTCTGGACTGCTACATTTGTACATTTAAGAGTTAATTTTCACAGCTTTCACTTGCACATACACAGACATAAAAGCCTTTATTTAATCGGGTAAGTCCCACTGAGATCAAGAGGTAATTTTACCAGAGACCTGAGAACATAAATAAAGACACAAAGCAAACAATTTAAAATGTACAATATCAATCGTAGTAAATTCAATCAGGAGAGACTCACTCGGAGAGAAAAGAATATTTATTCACATGTGCAGATAAGTATGAGAAATGTGACAAGTCTCTGACGATTAGACCCCGTCGTGATGTCATATATTCCAGGAGGGTGGTAAAGATGTATTAGATTAGAGACCGCCCCCTCCCCATGGAGTCTAGATGCTGGTGGTGATGATGAGATGAAGAGGGAGCTGAGGATCTGGATGGAAGAGGAGTGGGCCTTGATGAGCTCTGGGCTCTGGGAATGGATAAGGTGACTGGAGGTGAACAGGGTGGAGGAGGGCGTGACGATTCTGCCTAAAGTGACAGCCGACAGGAGCAGAGAGGAGAACTGATTTAATATTTGGCAGCAGCAAAATGAATGGCTGAAGAAGATCGTGGCAAAGTTTGATTGGCTAACTTGGAAGGGGCTGTAATCAGCCACTTGGAGGAAGTGGTGGGATAGACAGAGAATTGTGAATGGAGCTCGAACATCCGGAGGGAGCTCGGAGTAGAGCCGCTGCTCCTTCGAAAGGGGTCAGTTGAGTTGGTTTGGGGATCTGATCAGGATCTTCCTGGGCGCCTCCTGTTAGAGGTGTTCTAGGTATGTCCCACTGGTAGGAGGCCCCAGGGCAGACTCAGAACACGCTGGAGGGATTGTATATCTCATCTGGCCTGGGAACGCCTCGGGGTCCTCCAGGAGGAGCTGGAAAGTGTGCTGGAGAGAGGGATGTCTGGGGTGCTTTGCTTGGCCTGCTGCCCCTGCGACCCCCCTGGATAAGCAGATGAAAATGGAAAAGATGGAAATAAATGTAGCATAACGAAAGTTCTCCTGATTAAACTTATGCTGAGCTTCATTGATGCAAAATTATTTTCGCAAAAATCATCAAAATAGTACACATATCCTGTAAAATTCACCTAAATTAACCTAAAACCCCTATTCAAGGTATACCCAAAGTAAAATGAAAGCTGTTGATGTTCCATTTTTAGTACATGTTCAGGCATGTTCTCATTTGAAAGGTAACACTAAAGATTTTCCTCAACAGTCATGTAACTCAATGATATAAGCACTTACGGTGATTTTAAGTTTCAACACTTTTAGTTTAGTTTTTCTTTTTTTTTTAACCTTCTGCTTGAAAAACAGCAACAGGTCACTAAAAATCACCCACATTTGCCTCTGAAAACACAAAAAAGACTAAATGAAAAACAACCGTTTTTGTTTGTTGTTGTTAAACAGTAGTCTGCAGCTTGGCAGGCGTCTCTCCTCGCTGTCACCCCATCCACCATCAGCTCAGAGTCAGCTCAGACACTAAGCCAACTACCAAGACGAGTATGTGACATAGAAGTCGAGTTTGATAATAAGGCAGACAAGACAAACCACCTCACTGAATAAGGATACAAAAGAAATACAGTGGATAAATCATTTCACAGGAAATGTATAGTTTGCATACAGTCACTTTCAAAATAAAAGCACTACGTCGGTACAACACCGCAAATAGATGTCTGTTTTTTTTTAGTTTAGCCAACACACACATGATTAGGTTTCAGAAAGAAGGACATGGTCAGGCTTTACAATCTTAAGTGAACACTGGCCTCCTGGGTAAAGGCCGGTGGTTGTTGGACCCATCCAAGACTGCTCCCCCTGCCTACCTCGGACTTTTGCTTATCAGGTCATATCAGGCCAACGTGAAAGGACGACTTTTTTCTTCTGTGCCTTACGCCAGAAGTCACTGACCAAACACCGGTATTTGACAATTTCAGAGTGAGACCAGGCTGCATATGAAGGCCATTTTTGAAGCTGAGAGAAAACAGCATGAGACTTCTGACTGAGCCAGACAGAAACACTACAGTCACATTTTGCAAAGTTGCATCAGAATGTGACACAGATACACAGTATACACATATGACATTACAAGACTTTAATTACTTCAGTCGCACAGAAACCTTTATGTGTTCTAATCTTGCTCTTCTTTAACATAAATGTCATAATATCTCTCAAATGACACGATCCATGCGTACAGCTCAAACTGATCATAATATGCTGCATTGTTGGACAAAAATAAAAATGTGTTATGTTGGTAGAAGACACGACTGCCCACTTTCTCCTAATTAGTTTCTCACAAAGATAGTGACAAGAAGCAAACCCAAAGAAATCTCCCTCCAACAGTCTGTGGGGACATTAGAGACACTGGAGACAGATTATTATGCAGAACATGGATCACTATCTGTGTAATAAAGTCATGTTAGGTGCAGAAATCTAGTTAACAATGGAGGGAGTCGGTGGGTGCTGCAGTTTTTTCTCTTTTGTTTAGTGGATTTCTGGGAGTGTTTGAGTTCAAAGCTGCAGCAGCAGAGACAGGGAAAAAAAAAGCAGCAGGAGCTGGTGAGAATTCATCAGTGGGTTTACACTCTGCATGGGCAGCGTGGAGCGAGAGGAACACTAAAAATACACCTGTAATATTCTTTAACCAGCACAATACCCTCCTGCACATGTTCACTCAGACACACAGAGATTAGCAATGAATTTCAAATGACTTCCTGCACAAAAAGACGAGGTGCATGAGGATTAGATATTAAAAGATGAAATTCACTTCAGGGAAACATCGACAGAGCTAATTATCATCGCATTAATCTCATTGAAGAAAGAATTACAAAATAAGATAAAAGCTTTATTGATTGTGAGCGTTGCACAACAACAAGGAAGTGACCAGAGAGGTGAAGCTGAATACAGAGGAGAAGAAGAAAATATAAACAGATAAATCAAAGTTACAGAGCCAGAGGAAGTTTCAGACCAGTGTGCAGAAAAAAAATGTAAATGCAAAACCAACAGAGCTGCTTCCAGATATTCCAGATAACAGACTGGATTTATATCTACTGTATATATATACTGTATATATATATATATATATATATTCTGTCCACCACTTTGGTTCAAATTAAAATGTCAACAGCAGTGTTAATGTCATTGACGACCTTTTTTCCATGACGAAAATGAGATAATGACGAGCTAAAAATAGATCTTGATAATAAAAAGTAAGGTGAATTCTATGTTTCATTTTCGTTGATGAGACGAACAATGTTGGTGGTGGACTGTCGGACATTGAAAGCCGAGAACAGCTGTGCTTGCAATCATCTTCAAATGCCACATGAGCGACAGGCTGGTAAACTCCAGTAAATAGTCAGTGCCAGGATGTTTCGCTAGCCAGCAGAAACAGTCAGAGCGGAGCAGCATCAGCCGTGGGTGCAAGTTGTGAGCTGTAATTCAGCAGTAAATAATCAGCTGTGTGTGTCTGACTGTGGATGGTGGAGCTGCTGAAGGGATTTGTGGAGTTTTGTTAGATGCAGCGGTGGCTGTTAGCAGCTAGCTCCGTCTGATAGCCACTGAAACGCAGCTAAAAAAAGGATTGAAAAAAAAGTGGAAAACAATTGTCTAAATTAAATTTTTATACAACCTATCACCTTGATTCCAATATCCAATACATGAATTAACCTCACTGTATTAGTTAAAAGATTTAAAATATAAAGATAGAAAACATGATTTTCATAACTTTTATCAAGACTGTGGGGCCACTGGCTCTCCAGCTTGTTTGTGGATGCCGTTTATTGAATTATTTCCATTTATATGAACTTGCATTATGTAGTGATAAGTATTTGTTTTGTTTTTATATAGATTGTATCTATTAAAATGTATTTTTGTACATAGACAATTGTCTGTCTTTGTGTGGTATGCTATGGACCTTTCTCTGCGCCCTTAATTAAGCCATTATTATTATTATTATTATGACTAAACGTTGACTAAAATGTCATGAATTTTCGTCGTCCAAAACTATGAAGGATAAAAATGACTCTAATGTAACTAACACCTACAAATATTTTGCTTTCAAGCTTAAATCTAAGATAGCTGTCAAAATGACCACTGCTCAACAGCTACAGGAGACACTGTAATAAAATTTAATTCAAACATTCATGGTCTTCAGAGGATGTGTCCCATTGACTTTAATGATCCTCTGACGAACTGTTGGATGGATTGCAATGAAATTCAGTACACATTTAGCACCTCCAAATGAACTGTAATAACTCTGGTCCTTTGGTATGGCGCCAAACAGGTTTGTCACAGCATAACACCTTATTAAATGTTGTTTTTCTTTCATTTCATTTGGGGTTACACCTCTTCTCTTGTTACAACATGTGTGAATCACTAGTTTAATATATTAACCTCATTTTCATTTGCAGTTTCTTTCAACATGTTTTTTTCTAGTAGGGTTACACTAATATATCATGTTGCCTGTGTCCACTACATTTTATACTCTGATGAAGACTCTTCTGTTGAAATGCATTGGTTAATCCAAGTATCAGTAACTACAGTCAGAGAGCCTTGGATGCATTTTTAGACTGCCTGCCCGTACCATGGACCTTCACGCTGAGTGAGCTGGCCAGTGGTTTCTATCTTTATGTAAAAATAAGATTATTTTACAAAAGTAAAAGAGAAATATAAAGATAAACTTAATGTGACAAAACCAAAGAGGGTGTGACTGACACTAGCTCATATACCGTCCTGCAGTCAGACCAGGTGAGCTGAATCTCCCTGATGATCTGACTCCACCCAGCAGGCTCCTGGAGCTCCAGGCTAACCATCACAACTTTAGGAAAAAAGAAAAGAAAAAAAAACAAAAACAACTGTGCACACTGTGTAAAAAGATGTCACTGAAATATTGCTGCAAAAATATGTATAAAAAGAAAGAAAACCTTCATTTTATTCAGTTTTGATATTAATTTTATTTCACTTTTTGTTCTGTTTTTTAATGTTTTAAATAAAATATCCCAAATTCAGCAGAGGAAATGAAACTACAGGACAGAAACTTATCAACCAAAGTCACAGAGAGACAGCAGATTCATTTGGACGTAAAACCGACTGAAGTTTGGACACATTCAAATCATTCTGCTCCTCTCATATGAAGCTTTGAACCCAAAGAGCTTCATGTGTTGGTTCTGACTTAAGGTTCCTCCTCCTGACTTATCTTTAAGTTCTCCTTTCCTCGTCACCTGCTGCCAAGTTTACAAAAACTTTATGCAAACCGTTGAGCAGACTCTGACCTCGTTGTTCGAAGTATTTCACACCTGAAACTTTGAACCAAACGAGGTCGAGGAAGCAGCGTCTGCGCTCGTTTAATCTTTAAAGAACACTGAGCAGGAACATGTCTTTTCTGTTTCCTTTTATTTTACAAATGAAATGTAAAGAGGCCGCTTTCAGTAAATCACAAATACATATTTTGGAGAGCAGACGGCTCAGAGGAGCTGTAATCCCACATGGACTCGTCCTTTGTTGAGCCTCCTGTGTGATTTTGTCTTTTAGCTGAAAATGAATGAAGGTCTGCATCCAGACTGCCAGAGAAGGATTTCATCCATTCCAACTTCTTTTTCTAAATGAACAAACAGCGCTCTCCTCTTCTGAGCTCCAGCCACATCCTGTACAGTCTCACGGCTACGTTTCCATGGCAACAGTGTCCGACTGGGTACACATGGGAAGGCAGCGAGAACAGAAAGAGAGAGCAAGAGAGGAGGAGGAAAAAAAAAAAAAGCAAGAGAGAGAAAGTTTCTCCTTGGAAGAGCAAACCTGGCCGAGGCTTTGACTGGCATCACATGCGCAGACCTGCTGACTGAGAAGTTCAGCTTTTTCTGTGTTGCCCTGCAGCGCAATGACGTTCCCATGACAACTGCATACCTCAGTTCACCGGGTGTGTGCTCGCTTTGCCCCTCGCTAATTCACAAACAGTAATAATCGATGCAGATGATGCCACTCTGCCATCAGTCCTCGGGGGCGGGCAGAGCCGACAGTGTGTGAGCTATTCATGTAGAAGCAGAAATAAACTGCACACACACACACACGATGTACAGTCTGAGTGGAGATTAAATCTGTCCAGCATGGACTCTAAAAATAAGAAACTTTTGTCATCCATGGAGGTTTAAGTGTTTATTTCTGTCCCTGTTGTTGTGGTCATCATCGTGGTCAACTCACAGAATGTAATGTCACCATTCATTCTCTTTTCAAGGTGAGCACTCACACACAGGTTCAACCTCTTTCTACACACACACACAGCACAAAAAGGAGCAGTTACTATTCTTGGTTTTTATTGTGCCAGGACTAACAGCCAGATGTGACACATACAGAAGTAGTCACGATGTAGAGATGTACCAACCTGAGGAGTGAATGGGACGAAAATCCTGCTCCTGTGTTTGTCTTAAAGGGACACTCTGCAGGACTTTCCTAAAAACAGTGTCGAGACTCATACAGAAGTATTCTGTCTAAGGTGTTTCTCATGAAAGAGAAAACAATCCTTTACACTTTGTGCAGTGAAAGGTTAACTGAGCTTCCAGAGGACGCAGTGCGGGCTCCTTAAATTAACTCTTTTGAAAACAGATTGGATCGAGGACAAGTTATTTTTTGTGTCATTTCAAAGCTTATTTGTTATATGTCATTGTCACCTCACAGCAAGAGGGTTCCTAGTTTGAACCCTGGGGTAGGGGATCCCCTTTGTGTGAAATTTGCATGTTCTCCACATGTCAGCGTGGGTTTTCTCTGGGTACTCCAGCTTCCTCCCACAGTCCAAAGACATGCAGGTTAACTGGTGACTCTAAATTGTCCGTAGGTGTGAATGTGAGTGTGAATGGTTGTCTGTCTCTATGTGTCAGCCCTGTGATAGTCTGGTGACCTGTCCAGGGTGAACCCTGCCTCTCACCCAATGTGAGCTAGGATAGGCTCCAGCACCCCGCGACCTACAAGAGGATAAATAGTTACAGAAAATGAATGAACGTACAAATACTGGTATCTTTAACATTTATATTGTGCTATTGTTTTGTTGTAGTTGGAGAGAACTCTTGGAGAGTGTGGAAAATTGATATCCTGTACCCAGGGGTGTAAATAAAGATGGCGCAGACAGTGCGGTTCCCCTGGGGTCTGTAAGGTGGGGGGCCCATGGAGAGAGCAAGCTATCCAATGACGTGCTGGGCAAAGAATAGGCCCATATGAGTGATTGCCACCTTAGAAATATGCCTATGATCAAAGAACTCTCATTGAATTCAAAAAGGTCCCATTTGCTTGAAAAAAAGGCAAACCCACCTGTGGATTAGTGGTCAGAGCAAAGTCTTAGGGCTGCTGTGAAAGTGCACCTACCAAGGTCAACAAAAAAGTTTATCTTGGGTGTGTTGGTACAATGGACAACCAAGACATGATGGCAAAGAAGAAACCCACATTGCAATGTAACTGGGCTGGACAGCCAAAAAAAAGGTTCGCTGGCTCAGATCAGTGCAAAAAAAATGTCAAGAATGTTGCTCAAAGTGCATGAAATAGTTATGAAAAGATGAATAAAAACAGCAGCAAACATTTCAGTCTACTGACATGAATGCTTCACAGAGCAGATACAGACACAGACAGGTTACCACCAGGTGTAATGAATCAATCAGCTGGTGCCACTAATTAGGTGAGATCAACTCTGAGGAGCAGAGGCCTGACTACCAAACCACAATGACCTGTCCTATGAGTATTGTACCATTCACAACATCCTCAAACACCAATGTATGTTAGCAGAAAATACACAAATGTACAAAAATACAACCATACACAGAATAAAAGGTAGAGCAGGAATCCCATATATGAGGGCAATGTCCTTGTTGCAGCTGCTGCAGATTCGATTCCAGCCTGTCCTTCACTGCATGTCATCCCTTCACTCTCCCCCGTCACACTGAGACAATCCTATCCAATAAAGGCCAAAAGACAATAATAATAATTTTAAAAAACAGTCAGTAGCATTTATTTGAACATGATATCCTTATTCTACATAAACTACTACTTATTTGCTTCAGTATTTTGTGTCATATAAAGATGCAGTGACGATTGCTGGATAATATGTATGGTGATGTTGTCCAGTGTTGAGTCACAGTTTGATCATGTGGCAAAACAATATGTGCACAACAGTATACCCTGGGGCCCGCTGTAACTACCTAATGCCACAGCCTGTCCCACAGATATGTCCAAAGTCTGGCCAGGGGCTAATTGTGGCCCGCAGACTGATTTTAAACAGCCATTAGCTGGTTTTACAAAATACACTTCATTATTAATATGTGGGATTTACACTCATGCATCAAATCAATACTGTGCCAACAATGTAGGCTCTTTGTAGATTCACACCCTACACTGTAGCCTGACGTGCACCTTCCCAGAAATGTAACTGCATATTGCAGCTACGCAGACCTCCTGTCTATGTCTGTAAGCTGAAACCATTTCCCTCAGTGGAAACAAAGCCTTTATTTCCTGTGTGTGATTTATCACGGTTTCATATGAGTAGAGGAAAACTGTGCTAGCCGCTAGGCTAATTTATACAATGTAAAATGCCATAGGCTTGTGCTAATAATGTTAGCATGTTGTATTTGTGGGGAAAATGTGTCCAGCAAGAGACACGTTTTGTTTGTGAATCTTGTGAGCTATAATGAAGCATAATTGTGTTCTTTTGTTTGGTACTGTCACTATTAAGTCATGTTTAATGTGTGTTTAATGTGTGTTTTGAGTCAATCCAACTCTACAGCACTTCACAGAAACCCCACCACCGACTGGCATTTTTGAGGTGTAATTACAGAGCAACACAGACACACCAGCACAAGTATAAATGCTTACAACAGTGTAGGCTCTGTATAGAGGCGACACACAAGAAGAAATCCGCCTTAACACAATATTGATTAACCAAGCAAGATCACTGCGTTTTTTTTCATGCACCTCAAATCGGCAGGATGATCATACAGTTTGTAGACGTGCACCAAGTAAGAACTACCCAGGTGGGACTGATGTGTTTTTATAAACAGACAGTCAAGAAGCAAATGGCAGACTTTCCCTACTAGGTAGCAGAGAAGAGGAATGTTGCTTTCAAGAGCCGTGGGAAGTTGAATACTTTACAATGTGATACTTTTGGCGATTGGTTTGTCTAATGGCAGGAATTGTTTTCAGAAAAACGGGACTTTCGAGCAATAAGGGTTTGTTTTTGGGTTAACAGGCTGTTGGAGAAATGAGCTCTGAGTCCAGCGGCACATTTTTCTAATGGGCGACTGGGAATTTTTGGCTTTCAGAACTGTGGGCAGTCCCCAAAAAAATCTTATCAAACACATTCTGTCTAAATGCTAAAGCCTACAATATACCATAGCAGCATAATTGTTTAAACCTGTTTTCAGTATGAATGAATCTTTATGGGGCTCTCAGTAGCTCAGTGGGTAGAACAGGCGTCCTATGTGGCAGTCATGGGTACGATTACAACCTGAGGTCCTTTGCTGCTTGTGTCTCCCCCTTTCACACTGTCCCATAAAGTAAAGGCAAAAAGACCCAAAAGAAAATGAATGAATCTTTATCAGTGACTGAATCACAGTCATTGCTGACTGACAGAGAAGTTTCTAGCAGCTGAGCTCGTCACTTGTGTTCTGATGAGATATTTGTAGGCCAATAAAACACTACCCCCTGAACGGAAAGAGCCTCTGAAAGAGAAACTTAACTCTTTACTCTCCCAATACTCTTACTCATTTTGATCGTCCATTATTCTAAAAGCAGGAAATCTTTGTGATCATTGAGGGTTTCATTCACTGCTGTGTTGATGCTTCTGTTGGAGTAAATAACCTGAGTTGTATCCTCGCTGTGTTTGGGCTCATTTGCCCTTTGAGCCAGACAAAATGCAGTGTTCCCTCCAGATGTTGGTTTTAGATCGCTGTTGCTCTTTGCGTAATTGAAAGCTGCAGATGGAGGGATGGAGGACAGATGAAAATGATAGCGTCTGAGAGCCGTCCAAATGGCTGCGGCGCAATTACCCTTCGCTTTGTTGTTTGTGTTGGGCTGCGGTTTGATTAAACGCAGTAAAGAGAGTGATATGTGAGGTGCTCTCAGTGTAATGGATCAGTTCTACATATGCTGCAGACAGATGATTATTACTGTGTTGTTTTAAGCTAGGTGTTCAGGGTGAACGCTGCCAAACAATTTCAAATTTTGTGGTTGGAACTCAGATTGATTTCCTCAGTGGTTTGATCATTTCTGCTCATCCCAAAATTATAATTACAACCAGACGGCTTTCTTCATTGCAGAGTCTGGTTAATGGCTCCAGGTTGTAACTGGTCCACAGCGCCCCCTGCTGACACACTCATCCACCTCTGTCTCATTTATTGGACCAAAGATGGGTTTGTCTCAGGTTTTTGTTTGAGTGCACAAATCATGCACAGAGTTTGTGCATTATGATGGATTTGTACATGTGATGCATTCTTTTGGAGTTGAAATAACAATTTATTTTATTGCATTGGAAGTTTCTTGTGCTGTGTCTCAAATCGCGTACTTTTGTACTTACACTTAATATTGTGAGTGCATAAGTGCGTTCACAGTGAGAAGTACAGAAAAATGCAGTGCACTATGAGTAACCAGATGGACTCAAAATGGTCAAGAAGTTGAGTGTGGAACTATGGACACTTCTCACCCGCAATGGTCGCCATCTTGGCTACGTAGCGGAAGGGGAGGGACCACTTGTCAAACTGGAAATGGCGGCCGAGGACTGTGCAACCATGAACGTCGCTGCATTGGACAAAAGTTATACATGTGCTTTTTGCACTAAGCACCACTATACTGTTGTCGGATATAAGCCAGCCATATGTTTATTGGGTTAATTTAGCAGTCTGTAATGATTTGGTACCATGAACGATAACGCGAATGCTAATGCTAGTTTGCTAACTAGCTAACAGCTGTACATTTCTGGTCGTCACCTCCGGTAAGTGCACAATGGCCGTGTTTGGTTTGAGACAAAACTACCCTGTCGAAATTTGCGCACTTCGCCGATAAGAACATAGCGCACATAGTATACTAAATGGAAGTGTACTAACAGAAGAATGTGATTTGAGACACAGCATGGGTCTTTGTTGTGTCCGATGTAAGTCAGGTCTCCATCCAAGTGCAGCACAAATTTTACCTAATTTTTCGAAATTAGCCAAAGAAAATTTCAGTCCATCAGAGGAGGGCATGACAAGATGATGTCATTAAAAGAGCGGTCAAACCTTAAACAAAGGAAAACAATGGATATATAATAACAGAGAGCTAATATAATAGCCAGGGTCTGAAATTAACACCCGCCAAGCAACAAATGCAGGTAGACTTCCCATTTGGCGGGTAAATATCGAAGGCTATCCGCCACACTGGCGGGTAAATGTTTGTACCAAATGGTCGTGTAATAAAAAACTATATCTCTTTTTGGTATCATTTAGGGGCGCACTGTTCTGCTGCTCCTGTGCTGTGTGTGTCAGACACACACATGCGTCTAAACTGTGCCACGAAACTGACCATCTCCAGTGTTTCTAGTTTTGCAGCATAGTTTACCATACAGGACATCAGCCTGCTGCTAGCTAGCACTGCTCCCATACTTGTGAAAGTAATCAAATAATTACATGGAGGCCCTGTGGGCTGAACCAAGGTGGAGAACTCTTTGTTGCCTCCCACCACAAAGCTTTACTTTTTATCCACAATAAAAGCCATAGAGATACACACTGCATTGCTGCTTACCAGGGTTCTGAATCAACTTTCTTGTTTACCAGCCAATGTGGCTGGTGGACAGCAAACTTTACCAGAGGGAACTTAATCTCATGCTGAGGCTGTAGTGTTGAGTTGTTCAATATTATAGGGTAATTTTGCTTCAGATTTTGATCTGGCCTCTTCTTTAAGTCTGTATTCAACATGAAATACCTCATTATCTCAATGAAATGTTCTGAAACAAATGTATGTGTGAAACAAAAAAGGCAATTCAGTATCTTGGCTGGTAAAGAAATCTGCTTGGCAGGTGGATCTTTTCATCTAGCAGCCACCTTGGCCGGTGAGTCAAAAAGTTAATTTCAGACCCTGATTACACCTCTGTGTTGCTGGAGAGCTCTGCTAAAGGCCCTCACGATGGACGACAAGTGAGCGTGTGCCACCCTAGTTGGTGCAATGTGTCCTACGCCGTTGCCCCTCGTTGGCCCCCATCGGCTCATTTTTGGCTGATCCAGCGTGTTGAATCGGCGACAGCAGAGCCTGTGGGTGAATGAAATCACTCTGATTAGCAGTTCAGCTCAGCGCATGAGAAGAGAAACAGGAGTAAGAAAAGTTAACAAAGACCAAAACAAAAATGTTACATATCCATTGAGCTCTCGAGCAGAAACACTTTGTGATGGTTTGTGTTATTGTTCACTGGCACACGGTAAGTATGCTCTGTTCTTTCAACTTGGATTGTGTTGTTTATTTGTTAATGTGAGAACATGTTGGACAGGAAGTCTGCGAGGTTCAGAGTGGAGCTCTGGCAGATTCCAGCAGCATCGCAACCCAAAACTTTACTCTGCGGCAATATTAAGGGAATTTTCGAAGCCATGATGTAACAGATGAAAAACGTATTGAATTTCATGGCATTAAATAGGTATCAAATATTGAATCCCGACCTTAAACCTTCTGCAGTCCATTTTCAAAGATTTTAAACTCAAAATCTTTTTATGATATCTCTGGAGCTCAGATATGTTTAAAGCTGAACCCTGCCACTTCTTCGTGTGGGTGTTTCTTACAGTGTGGACATTTTCCTTTATGAAAAGCCAAACTCTCATGAGGAAAAGAAGGAAAAAAGGATTAACCCGAATTGACCCGGACAGTGAAAATCTATAAAGTATTTCCACAGACTTTCAGTGACACATTTTAATCACTTGATAGCGGAGTGATTATCAGCTGCGGACTGGTGGAATAAAGTTGGTGCCCTGAATGTAAATTTGTCCGAAATTGCCAACGACTGTAAATCTTTTTATAGCAGACAATGTGAGGATGCTTTGAAGCCGGTAGGATTTCTGCATCAGCATGACTGAGATGCTGCTGCTTTAATCTTTCCACATTTGTTGTGTTTCTTTAATCCCGGTCCTGTTGTTTGCTACTGCATTAACCTATTTTGCTCATGAGGATCATCACAGCTCCAGCTTATCTTTCACACGGCTCCAAAATGCTCCCTCTCTATCAATAAGTCAATCTCTGTAAGATGATAATTCAAACACACAAAAAAGGACATGGTCAAATAAATGTGCTGCTCGACACAGTTCTTATCTGAAGGGTTAAACTGGAGCATCGGTTCAGTTGATGTTGCATCTTTGGCTCGGCAGACAGATGAATTATTTCCATCCTCCTTTTCTACACTAGCTGCTTTTCTTCTGCTTGTTGGATGTTGCCTCGAGCTCAGAGGTTCTTGGCAGCGCTTCTCCTGCGTGTTTGTTTTCAGTGCCGAGGCCGGTGCGTCTGCCAAAAGAGAGGACTCCTTAAAAAAGAAAAAGAAGATGTCTTTAAACTCCTTAAAGGCTGTGATGAGCTGATTACCACTCAGGGAATGTGAAGTGTCCCTTTGATGACGACCTCTCTGCCGCGCTCTGCTTTTAAACTGTGACCCATCTTAAAATAACATGAACAGATCTTTCAAAGATTTGCTTGAACAGAAAAATAATTCAACAACTGCCAGACAGATTTCAGATATGAAAATTGGCACAGATATTCCCTGTCCCCGGAGGTTCATTTGTAAGGAGTTAAGTGACCCGCTGACCTTTCCTCTGGCACCACGATCAAGTCAAAATTCCTCTTGTTTTGAACATGCTATCTGTGAAACTACTGTCTAGATATACTTTAAAGCTGCTCTCAGTGTTCATAGTCCCAGGGGGATAAATCCTAATGATCTCAGTGATCCTGTGAGCTTCATTTTATTTGCCAGCAGCAGTCCAAAATATTCCAGTTCTTATATTGGAAAGTAATCAAGAAAAATGGGTCAAATTGTCAAAGCTTGTTCATGATTACAGAAGATAAATCATCCACTCATCTATATGCATCGCCCTCAGGACAACATGTTGACATGGCCAACCCAAATGCCCAATTTTTTTTTTTTTTTGCAATTGTACATTATTCTATAGTTAATATGTTGAAATGTTTCAACAATGCTGTGGTTAGGTTTAGACACAAAAACAACTTGGTTATGGTCAGGAAAACATCATGTTTACAGTTAAAATACCCAGTTATGGGGGCACAGTCCCCCAGCATTGTCTCTGTGAAAAACAACCACCTTTTGTAGGACTATCTTCACTGACAAAACAGGACAGGTTGTAAGAAACAACCAAATTTGGTGGCTAAAAAGCCGATGGAAACGCAGCGATGACTCGCTAATAAACAAGCAGTTTTGTTTTTTGTTGTTCTGGAACAGTGGTCTGAAGTGTGGCAGACGTCTCTCCTAGCTCCTTTTTTTTCTGCAGACTGGGCTGACAAGGCACAATATCAAGCCATTTAAGTATGATGAAATTCACTGAGCACATTCATCCTCCTTAGAGGATAAGCTGTAGTACGGATCAAATTTCCATTGGAAAAAGTTGCATATTTCCATGGTCTCCACAGGATGAAACCTTTTGACATTTCCACTAATATAGCCACTGGCTCAAAATATTCTACTTGTTCACAAGAGAACTTGTTAATCTGTCTTGGTTTATCAAACTGTCTCAGTTTCTCAATCTGATGGGCTTTCTTTTGGCGCAAATTTCCCTTGACCAACTTTTTGGTTCATTAGAAGACTTCTGTATAACTACTGGTCAGGTTTAAAAAAAGTTGCGTCAGATAAAAAACCCAGGATGGTGAGTCTTAATGTGTTCTTTAAACAGCCCCTCAAACTCTTCTTTAGCTCCACTATTTGGACAACATGTACCCAGATGAACACTTGAGATGACTCAATGTCAATTTATTTCATTAGAATACATTTGCACAAAGACTTTCCAATTTTCCATGAAATTTGTTTTGTGTATTTCTTTTCCCAGGAGGATGAATCCTAATGATTTGGGTGATCCTGTGGACTTCAAGTCCAAAGTATTTCACTTGCATATAATTTTAACGCTTTATTGATGTACAATTATTGATGATGAGGGTACCACAATCAATGGTGGAACAATTCCATTTACATATAAGAAAGTATCCAATAGATATGGGTCAGATTTCAGACTTTAGGAAGCTTGTTCATGCTCCCTAGAGGACAAATCATCTACTCAGTGAGGCATTAATATACACCACCTTCAGGATAAAATGTCATGCTACTCAGAGAATGACTCGCCTACCCGTATGCTCTCACTCAGTGGATGGATGATGTCACAGGAGGCCAATCTTACAAAGGAGGACGACACTTGTTTGTTTTGCTATGGAAGCTAACGTTAGCTAATGTGCTAAAAAGTTAGCGTCACAGAGAAATCCAATCTTCCTCTTAATAGGTCCCCAGTTTCTGATGAGGTGGACATGATAACCCTTAATACACATAACGTTCTTCATCCCTACAACAGGAAATACTTTGTCCCTAACCTGATATGAAGTGTGCGCTGCACATGTGAGCATTTTTGATGATGGCCTCCGTCCAGTCCTTTGGTCTGATCACATTTAACCATCTTTGTTTTTGTTGACAGGCAGTGGCGGCTGGTTTTGAGCCATGACTCCTTCTATTCTGGCTCCCAATAACACAACAAGACCACATTTTAAGACTCCTATGTAGCCTACAGCCCTGTGGGGGAGAGGCAGCTTTACCTCCAGATAATAAATAATGTCACTGTGACAATTCAGGTCACGAGAACATTACTTTGTTATTGTTTGTCATGTGCCGCCATCAAGCAGACCTCCTGGGTCCCTTAAGAGCCCCCATTTCACCCAAGTTGTTGACACGTCTTTATCTGTACAACTACTGACCAGTTTTCCAAAATTATGTGTTGTTTAATCGTGATGTTGTACAATATATTTTTCTTTTTTCTTTTACCATAGAGCCACCTTCAGCCAAAATGTTCCATCAGTATTCAGGAAATATCAAAATCCAATCGCCACCAAACATACTGAGGACATTATTCTCCCCAGAGGACGAACCCTTCACTTTTGGGTCATCCATTGAGCGTTCCTCTAGCGCCACCCTCAGCACAAACCAATTCAACATGCCCACACATGGATGGAGGGTTAATTCTTTGTCACAAGCACTCCACTTACTCCAGTCACAGGCACACACTGCTGCCTGCACAAACACATCCAGTTTGTGTACAGAGAAACACATGACACTGCAATTCTGTGTTTCTAAGTAGTCTAAAGTAGAGAGGATGCAAATCTCCCACAATGCACAGGGCAAAGCTACTTTCATGTGAGGTTAGTAAACACAGTCTAGAGTGGAGGGAATTACAGTTATCTGTCAAATGCAGATCCTTTGATGGAGGGTCTAAGTGCTCCTCCGATCTGAGCAGAGAGGAAGGAGAGTTTAAAGCAGGAATGCATATGAGAGCAGTTTAACAGTGAAGCGCCACAGAGATGAAATGCAGCCTGCTCATTGGTCAGATCTGAGTAAATGGAAGCAGTCGCCATTTGTCCTCCTCAGTCACACCATGCATCAGAGTTACGCCGGCTTTAATGTGCACTTTGAGCATGTTACTGTTGTTTACTCTGTGTGTAGTGTTTTACTCTGTGTGTTAATGTGTCCACACTCCAGCTTAAACACTCCAAGGTGCTGCTATGTTTGAGCGTTCACGTAAAAACCGTGTCCTTGTCTTGTTTTTGATGTTAACTGCTTGTGTTCATGTTTCCTGCTTTTACATGAAGGGTTTTTAAAAGCACTTTGTAATTGCAGGTTTGTATAAATGAACTAATAACGATTATTTGATCTGCAGTGGACAGCATAATGGCTAGCAGTACAAGAGACAGATGTACTGCGTGTACTGGACATCATGTGTGTAGGTGTATGTGGTGCAGAATGTTCAGAAATGCACATTAAAACTGAAAACACAGAGTGGAGAAGTGAAGGAGAACGCTGTAAAGCAAGCTCGGCTCCATTTTGTATCTGGATCAAAGTTGCTAAAATGCTAAACTCCAAGCTAAAGTCCAACTTTGAGAAATCTGTTATCACTTTAAAAAATGTTCACACTCTTTTTTGTTAGTGTTAGCAAAGAGAGATGTCCAACACATCCAGGTAACAAGTTTCCCAGCCAGAGCTGATTGTGGCTTTGCCAGCTGAAACAACAGCTGTCACTGGCAGATTTTAACAGCTGGAGCTAAATGACATTAATTTCATTAGAAACTTAGCCAGGAGACAAAAATGAGCCAAAAATGAGCCAAAGCTCAATTTATACGAAACTCTCGTGTGTAGTTATTAAAGTGACACTCAGAAAGTTTCTGTTGATGGTCGGCTTTTTTTTCCAAAAATATTTATTTCATCATTTCTTTAACAGAACTCTGGCATTTGCATGATTTAAGGTCCTTACCTAAAACACTTGTCCAAGTCATAACCACAGTTAATTAAAAGCTTTTCTTATTCCATTTTTAGTACATGTACATACCTGGTCTCATTTTCAAGTGATACTGAAGTCTTCTCCCCCTCGCCTGAATATATTCCTCAAAAAAGATGCTGCAGATAATGAGAGCTAGGAGCTAAAAAACACAATGGGGCCTCATCATGAAGCCTCACATAGTCTACATTCAAAGTAACACGGTAAACAAACATTTTACACGTTTTTTCTGAAGTTTTGTCCGCGTGCTTTCTAAAAAATGAGGGTAAAACAATGAACAGAATGTGTGATGAGTGAAAAACTAACGGGCACAGAAAGAAACATTCAGCCTGTTCTCATTCAGAAGTCATGCAATACCGCCGCTTTGTCATTTATCCCCTTTACACCTGGCATCAACATGCGTTTTTTGCGATTGGATTGCAATCGGATAGCGCATGACCACATACATTTATAAATGGTATTAATCTGTGTCTCTGGTGTCCACATCCAGATCAGTTTGCTATCCGATAACGCTCCGTCCAGTTGACTTCAAATCCTAGAGGCACACTACAACGTCATATCATGTGCACCACAATAACAACAACAACAACATGTTAGCCGCCCGTGAAGTCGCATTATTGTATGGACACTTTTGTCAGACCAAATGGAGAGCAGACACTTCGTCTCACTCTGACTCCATCCTCAGCTAGCATTCGTGTTTTCTTTTTCTTGGCAGTCGCTACCCTGCTGAGTGTTGTTGTTATCTTCTTCCTCCTTCTTCCTGTGTCCAGCTGGTGCACCTCGCTTACGTGTTTTGAGTTGTTGCATGTGGATTCGAGATGCATTTGCATTTACACTTGTGTTGGATGTGGTCACAATGCGTCCCTGACCACCTTCAGAGGTTGTTTTGGCTGATCGGATAACAATACGTCCTCAATGTGTTTCGAGTGTATTTATACCTTTACTTTCATGTGAGGAAGAAGAGCAACCGGATTGCAATCTGACTGCAAAAAACGCAGGCTAATGCAAGGTGTAAAGGGGGTAACTGATTTCAGACACCTGACGCCAAAAGTCACCTTTTGCTGCGTCAGATTGTAACACAGTCAGTCCTAACTTTTTGCAGTGTTATGATACGCTGCCGGTTAGCCAGACAGCACTTGTGACACCTGTTGCAGCAGTACGATACACCACTGGACGGGGAGTAAGTCACCACAACATCAAATACAATTGTTTTACATATTACTATCATCAGAAAACACCTCAGGAGGGCTTGTGGGTGGACTGTCTCATTCTGTTCTCACTCCAAAGTCGTCAAATACCGCTGCTTTGTCAGTGAATTCGGCTTCAAATAGCTGAAGCCAAAAGCTACCTTTTGCAACGGTATTATACACTGCTGGTCAGCCGGACAGCACGTTCTGAGACGCCGTGTTAACTTCAGTTTGTTGCGTGCATTGTCTGTTTTCAAAATACACTTCTGTTTTCATAGGAAATGTACAGTTTGCATACAGTCTCTTTCAAAATAAAAGCACTACATCAGTACAACAGCAAAAATGGATGTTTTTGTTCTTCAAATGTGGTCTTACTTTTCTTTGTTGTCTCGCTGCGTTTCCCCCTGATCATGCCAGCGTTAGAGATCGGCTATTTTGAGTCGGTGTCTGATTTCAATGACTTTGGAGTGAGACCGGGTTAGGCTGACAGCACCTGTCCCGGCGGTAAGACACATCAGTCGAGGACGTGCTGAAACGTTGCCAGTATCGTTGTAATGTAATATTAGGTAACATAAGGAGCTGGAAAGTCACTATGGGGCAAGTGAGAAGGGAGGTGGATGGGTCCAACAAACCCCAGACTTTCACCAGACTTGCTCAGTATTTACTTCTCAGACCATGATGTTTTTTTCTACAGCTAACCACATGCTTTTGTTGACGTTGTGGCGTTGGTTGTGGTATCCTTGAACGTCAACAGTAGATGCAGGAGGATACATAGCATGTAATGTGTAGACATGACTGTCCACTCACAAAGTGACAATATGAAATGACTTGAGATGAGAACATGTTGGCAGTAACCACGGCTTCTGTCAGCGTAGTAACACATTCACTTATAAACATCAGATGCAGAACCCTCAGCTGAAGTGAGTCCTGAAAAAATGCTTTTAAGTTCAAACGTGCTGCAGAGACAGAGTGAGAGCAGTGATGCAGATTCACGCCAGGAAAAGGTCACAAACTGCTCCTCTCTGCTACAGTATATATAAATTACAGAAACCATGTGTTTTGCATATGGATGTCACTTCACCGTGTGTGTCGGTTTATCGACGGCTATAATTACAACCATCGCTGTGTTTCACATGAGAACGCGTGCTGCTCGTCTCCACATTTTCTCACATCGTCAAAGTCAAACTGCAGCCTGTTGCTCTCAGGACTGTGTGTGCCGAGGGTTCATACAGAGCTCAGGAAGAGAAACCTTCATGTGGGCAGCTCCATCTGCTCACAATGATCCACAAAAGCCCTGAAATTACAGACATTAGTCACTCTGAATGATTTTAAACCGAAAGTCAGGAGCGTTTTAGAGCCTGAAATGGGCATGTTGGGTTGTTTGTAATATGCCGTTTTTTCGGTAAATGGTGCTCCAATTATACTACCTTCCTTTTTATATGTTTTTCCCCAGTTTTCTTCATCTCTCTGCTGTGTGTGTGTGTGTGTGTGTGTGTGTGTGTGTGTGTTGGTTCTGTGTTGATTTGTAGAGCATAAATTGTGCTGCCATTTCAGTCAGGACTTCCTCCATAAAGACATGTCAGAGAATCTTGGTTAGATAAAGGTCAAACACATGAAAACAACAATAAAGAACAATATTAAGAAGCATATTTCCCACTTACTGCCTTCAGTATGACTCTGCCTCATCCTTCAGTGGCAGCGCAGACCCACTGACACACAGGAGATGATTGGATTCTGACGCTTCACCTCCAGATTCACCCGTTTGCTTTTCAGGTTTGGAGACATCGGTAAAGTTTAACAGTACATTACTGAGAACTCCTCACACCGACGAGGGAGCGAAGCTGTCCTTAAAAATCAAGCACAAACAGCTTCCTCATTACAGAGCACAACGTTTCCTACTCGAATGTACAAACACACACACACACACTCAGCAGCCCGCTGTGATGTGCGCGGCTCAAAAATAGTCCCTTCGGCAGGAAAAAACAACTGCTATTTATCATAGAGACTCACCGTAAGTGAGAATAAGCAATTAAAATATCTGGGTCAGAGCTTTCTGAGATAGTGCTTACACTAAGACACAGCACAACCATTCATCACAGGAGAGGAGGAAGATGAAGAGGAAGAAGCAGACAGACAGTCTCCTGCACTTTTCTACATCTGAATCCACAAACAATCAGCTGTGTGTGTGTGTGTGTGTGTGTGTGTGTGTGTGTGTGTGTGTGTTGTTTGTTCTGTCTCAAGGAGGGATGGCAGCCCAGTCACCAGAATAAATGTTGTCCAATGTCATTTGTATGTTTCACAGTATCTGAGCTGACTCTGTCACCAGCAGTGTTGGGCAAGCTACTCTCAAAATGTAATTTAATACATATTACTGGTTACCTTAATTTAAAAGTAATAAGTTACTTTACAACACTACTGTCTGTGTAGAGTAATTAGTGACTTATTACAGTACTTTTGTGTTACATTAGTTAAAACTAATGTTGATTTGAAATGGATGAGGTTCATGTTGTTTCACAGAAGCTCCAGTTTATTACAGTTCATGTCAAATCCAGTGCTGCAGGTCTGACCCATTCATGTGTTCACATACAGTGGTTACCACTCTGTATTAAAATCACCTGATTATATTGATAACAGCATGGTGATACAGAACCATTAAATAAATAAATGAATATCCTTGGACACAGGGAGGGTCAGGCAGAGGATCACAGATGATGATTATGAGATATGGATACATATTTGTGGGCCTATGCTATGAAGCACAACAAACAAATGTTGAGGTAAGCACAACAAACAGAATGGAGTGTGAGTCAGTCACTATGACAAACGTAAATTGGAAGACCCACCTGCCGGTTCCGGGTGTGCCAGTCAGCTACAGCAGCATCGGAGATAGAGTTATGCATAGGAACAGGACTGTGTGTTGGTGTTGCTCTGCAGCTGTAGATGTGAATGGAAATACCTCCAACATATACTAACATCACCCAGATGTGCCGATCACTGGGACAAGGAAAAAATAAACCAGAGGTCAGCTCCTTATCCCCGCTGCTTTCAGGCTGGCTTAGGACACAAAAACAGAACGGGATAAGTTGTAGATGTTGCAGGTGTATTGATGGAAACACTGAACATGACAGGACACAGTACAGCATCACCCACATGTGCCAATCACCGGCACCCTTCTGTGATGTTGTGTGTAACGACATGACAAGACAAGTAGGTGTTTAAAATCACACACTTGTGTTCGTATACTAGGTACACTGAATTTCTTGCATGGTGCACCGATTTCAACAGGGTAGCATTCTCTCAAATGGCGCACTGCCATTTTGCACTTACCATTTTTTTTTTTTAACCACCTCTTCTTCATCGTGTATTTAAACAACAAATTGCAAGCAGACATTGGAGCATTATCACCACCATTTCACAGCTATCTCCACCCACACATAAACCAAACTTACACCACAACGTCAGTGCTAATCAAAATGTGCCACTGTAGCTTGAAGCAAGTTAGCTAGCAAGCTAACATTTACATTATTGTTTGTGGTACCAAATCATTACAGAGCCAACAAACATTACTGACGGTTTCTGTTCAACATCACTTTTGGTATTTAGTGCAAAAAACACATAGAACTTATATCTTTATTATCTGTTGGTGTTCACTGTAGCCAGCTTAGCCTCCCTGCAGTCCCCGGCCGCCATGCCAAAAGTTGAGAAGTTTGTAATGTAGTGTCCGCTACGTCACAAAGATGGCGACCATAGAGGGTGAGAAGTGTCCATCATTCCACACTTAACATTTGGACCGTTTTGAGTACAGAAGTATGCAATTTGAGACACACTGACACCAAGCTTCGGATGATATTTTTTCTGGTGGCACACCGGTGGAAGTGTGGTGGTGGTGTGGATCAGTGTGGATAGATGAAAAAATAAAAACAATAAAAGGTTTATTTCGAGTGTTAACACATTACATGACATTGTAAATGTAATGATATTACACAGAATTCTTTTGGTAACACATTTTATTACTTATCTCAGAAAGACGCCTACAGACTACAATTCAAGACCAACAAACAACATCATGTGCACACAGAACACAGCTCCTCACAGCCAAATAAACTTCAGATTTTAAACCAAGATTTCAAGCACTTTAGTGTCTGTATATCACATTCCAGACCTCTGAATCACTGAACACATCTACTGTTTTTTTCACCGATCCAGACAGGTCTGATGTGCTCAGCTGCACAGCACGCTCTTAAGCAGCCTACGCTACATTTAGTGCAACAGTTCAGAGACAGACAGGTGAATAACTCTTCATATAACCTGCACACACAGCTGTCCTTTAACAGGTTCCTTCTGAGGATTGTCACTGATACACATCATGATTTAACCCCAAGCAGCTCTTGTTGCCGTGGATGTTAACTGAAGCTGCTGACTGTACGGCCTGCGGTTCAGTCACTTTGCATTAGAACCACAGCAGAGCGTCTCTGACAGGAGGTTTGGCCACAGTGGATTAGGTTACAATAAACAGAGGATCAGAAATGGATCCATCTTCATACAGCCGATACAGATCCATTAAAAAAACACCTCAGTCGGTCCTGATGCTGATCCTGTGGATTGCTTTGGGACGTCCCCAGTCTGTTGGTTTACTGATGGAAAAAGATACTACAGGCTTCACTAACACGACGGGAGGCTCCAGTAGAAACCAACAGAAATCAATGTCCGAGAGCAGTGAGGAGGAGCCTCGTCTCTGTCAGCTGCAGACTGTGTGACTCTACACACACACACATGATGATGTGATGACAGAGAGGACAGGGTCACAGCATGATGTTAGTTTGATGATCACAGGATGCTAACAAGCTAACAGGAGCCACATGACACCAGCAGTCACATCCTGTTTTACCATTAAACGACTACAGCTCCTGAACAGAGTTAAAGTGCACAGTAATAAAATCATGATAGCCTTAAATGGACAGTTCACCCCAAAAACGACACATTTTCCCTCTTACCTGTAGTGATATTTGTCAGTCTGGGCAGCTTTGGTGTGAGTTGCAGAGTGTTGGCGATATCGGCCATAGAGACGTCTGCCTTCTCTCTAGTATAATGGAACTAGATGGCACTCATCTTGTGGTGCTCAAAACTCAACAGCAGTGGTGGGGTACAGCAGGTCTAATCAGCAAGTGTCTCTCTCGCTTATTCAGCAGTGCTTTTACATAATCCTCTGAGAGAAACGTTCACTGCAAACGCACAGTTGTCTCAATCTTGCAGGTGGAGTGTTGATGTCTATATTCAGTGTAACTAGCCACAGCTGTTTCCATTTCTCTGTTTGAGCAGCTCCAAAAACTTCATCATGCTAGAAATCTTTAGAAAAGTACGTTTTGTTTCAGTCTGATTGAGCTGACCTGCAGCATAATACAGTGCACGGCACAGTTGGGCCTTTGCTAGTGTTGGGCAAGCTACTCTCAAAATGTAATATATTACACATAATTAGTGCCTCCATTTGAAAGTAATTTGTTACTACAGATATGTTGTAGACTGTATTAATGGGCATAATGGGAAAAAGATTGAACACGATAATGAACAGTGCAGCATCACCCAGATGTGCCAATCACCAGCACCAACCAATGATGTAGTCTATGGTGACCATAGATGGTATAAATAAGGTAGTGACATGATGACACACAACCACCTTTGCAGGATATTTTTTCTGGTGGTGCACTGGTGGAAGTTGAGTGGCGTGGATCAGTGTGGATAAATGAAAACAATAATCAATTTATTTCATAAGGTAACGCCTTATGAGACGTTGTAAATGTAATAATGTTACCTGAAATTCTGTTGGTAACAAGTTACATTACTTTGTTACTGCTAAAACTTAATATATTACTGTAACACATTACTTTTGTGATTCGTTACCCTCAACACTGGCTTTTGCAAAGCAATACAAAAGTTCTATGGATCAGAAAACGCAGTGCCAAAAGAAAGGGCTGTCTGACGACAAGGTAAAGTGGTGACAATATGCTCAATATAGCACCAACTGACACTGATATTGATGAATTTAGGTGGCTCAAATACATTTTGATGCTGCCCTCCTGTCTGGTCCTTCTAACTGGGGGCATGCCAACTGACATCTACTGTATGTAATACACTGACTTTGGAAAAGTACCTCATGTAACAACACTTCAAAAGATCCAAACTATCCCTTTAATAATACAGAAGTGCCTGAAAGTCAACAAAAACAGACATTTCACAGCTCATAATTCAGAGTAATTAAACCCAAATGTAATGGATTCAGTGCTAACATGTTAATGCAAAGTATTTTCAATCCAATTGTGCAAACAGCTTCTGGTTCACGAACATTTTTAAGTTAGAACATCCCCACCTCAACCCTCATCCATCCCATATGATCTGTATCTTCACCGAACACAAGTGTCTGTGTGAGTTTACTGAAGGAGAGCACAGACACATCTCCATGTTACAACTTCATATCAGATCAGGGGCATAAATATACACAGGGCAGGCAGTGCGGTTGCACCAAGGCCTGTCACGGGGGAGCCCATAGAGAGAATGGGCCCTCTAACAATGCATCAGGTGGAGAATGGACCCTTATGAGTGATTGCCACCTTGAAAATCTGCCTGTGTTCAAAGAAGAACTCTCATGAAATTTAAACAGTGCCATTTGCTGTATATGCCCTTGAAAAGGCCAAACCCATCTCTGTCATGTTTATTTTTTCTTTTTGTAAAATAGTCAATGCCTCCATCCATTTTCATCCACCTATCCAGGGCCGGGTTTGGGGGGCAGCAGGCCAAGCAAAGCACCCCAGACGTCCATCTCCCCAGCAATGCTTTCCAGCTCCTACTGGGGAACCCTGAGGTGTTCCCAGGCCAGATGAGATACGCAATCCCTCCGGCATGTTCTCAGTCTGCCCTGGGACCTTCTACCAGTGGGACGTGCCTGAAGTAGGATCCTGATCAGATGCCTGAACCACCTCAACTGACCCCTTTCAACACAAAGGAGCAGTGGCTTTATTCAGAGGTCCTTACCCTTTCTCTCAGACTGAACTCATTTCGACTGCTTGTATCCGCGATCTCATTCTTTCGGTCACTACCCAGAGCTCATGACCATAGGTGAGGGTTGGGATGGAGATGGACCAGTCAATTGAAAGCTTTGCCTTTTGGCTCAGCTCCTTCTTCACCACAATGGTCCGGCACAGCACCTGCATCACTGCAGAAGCCGCACCAAACCGCCGATCCATCTCGTGCTCCATTCTACCCTCGCTCGTGAACAAGACCCCGAGATACTTGAACTCCTCCATTTGAGGCAGTAACTCTTCCAACCCAGAGGAGGCAATCCACAGTTTCCGGGAGAGAACCATGGCCTCAGACTTGGAGAAAAAACATCTATAACAAAACTATATGTTTATTCCAAAGATATGCAGTGATGATTGCTGGGTAATATGTGTGTTGATGTTCTCTAATGTCAAGTCTCTGATCACATGAAGAGACGAAGTCTGCACCAAAGTGTGCACTATTTGGCCCCTCACATTAGCGTGCACTGGGGCCAATCGTAGCTACCTTGTGCCACTGTTTCAGATCAGTGTGTCACATCCTGTGACCTGCAGTTCACACTGTGTCTCAGGAAAACTGATTTCAGATGAGGGATTGAAGCAGCAGTCTGCAGAACTCTTTCACTTTTGGCTCCACTGCAGACTTTTTTCCCCCTCCCGTTTTTTCTTGCATGTAGATCTTCAATTATGCTTTGTTATGCTGCTTTTTACCGCACATTTGCTTGTTTTTCATTTCATCTATAGATATTAAATATTTTCCAACCCATTGTTGAGTTGTTGTTGCTTTCTTTCTTTTTTTTTTTTTTTTTTTTTTTTTTTTTAACAAGCTGACACTCCCCGCTTTCCAGTCAGAGAGAAACAGATGCCAGCCTCCCACAAGCTGAGATCTGGTAAACAGACCAACCTGACACCACCGACAAAAACTTCTCATTAAACAATGCAACTTTATCAGCCACCCACGACTAATGTGGAAATATTCATAACTGTGATGAGAGGGGTGGAGGTGAGGAACAGTGAGTCAATGGGGTGAGCCAACCAAACAGCAGAAAACAGAAGATCGAAAGCTGTTAGAGTGAAAGTTAAACAGGCTTTACCTGCACACACTTTAGGTGTGATGAACACCAACCGTTTTATATGAAACACGAGAGGAATCACAGGTCAGATATACAGATACAAATATTTCCTCAGAATAATGACGGGGGAGTGGAAAATGTTTGTAGCTGTTGTTTTTCTCCACTGCTGAACAAACAAACTGCCTCTGTGTGTATTTTAAGCACATTGTGCTGACAGCGTTAACGACATCCACACTAATGTGTTGCTATTGAAAATGAAAATAATCTCCGTACGCACAAGTGTTTTAGCACTGTTCCAATAATAATCTTCATCTATTCAACATGCCTGAAAACACATATCACATGACCATTCTTCTACAGTGGGCGTACACATGCCGGCGTAAACAGGAAGGAACTGTGCGCTCTGTGTTTGGTCACCTGAAGAAATACTGGGTATCCCCTCAAATGAAGCTCAGGATAAATCAATCAGGAAGACTTTCTTTCTACTTCCTCCAATCAGCTGACTATGGGTATCACTTCACTAGTTTTCCAACTGAACTTCGCCACGATCTCTTCCAGTCAATCAGAATGCTACTGTCAGATTTTAGATCTGCTCTCTCTGCTGCTGTCAGCTGACTTTTAAGGGGCCGTACACGTGCTGCGTCTTAAACTGCCTGGAAAATCTTGGGTGCAGGGTACTACTCTTGTCCCTATTCCGTGCCAGCTTGCAAGAGCGCGGTGACAGGTTGCGTCTCAACGAGCACCATATTGTAGCCTTTTCACCTGAAATACTGAGTGCAGAGCTGATCTTCTTCCAGGCGCTGTTTGTGTGTAGGCCTGTTGTCTGGGGACAGACGTGAAGCTCTGACAGCTCTGCACTAAAATGATCAAGTTCTCCTCCATATTTATCACAGACTGACATTTACTGAAGAAGGGAAAGGTATCTGCCGCCTGTGATTGGTCGGTCCTCATCACATGACTCAAAAGTTGAACTCTGTTTATCTCAGGCGCTGGGGAACATGTGACGGCATCGTTCTGATGTTTGAGCACGCCTGTCATGTGTCTACATTGAAAACAATGAATTTGAGGGTGCAAAAAACTTGTGTACGGCCCCTTTGGCAAAACCATTGCACCCTATTCCACCCCATTCACCTCCACCCATCATATCAAGAGTCCAGGACGAGCTTATCAAAAGCCTGTTCCTCTTCTCTTTCGTCAAGTAGCACTGCAGAGTTCCGCTAACCTCCACAGCCTTGTGCTGACTTTTATCAATGTATTTATTTAAGATGGGACAATGTACTCTAATCCGAAGTTTCTGTTATTGTTCAACAGCACTTGGCAGTGAGAGGGTGAAACAACGTAAGTTAAAGGGGCGAAAGTCTGAGTAGGGTGGTTGTCAGGGGTGATGGATGGGTCCAACAACCATTGTCTTTTACCTGGGAGGTCGGTGTTAGCGTCCTGTATGACTGTAAAGCCAAACAATACTCTTTTGTCTAAAACCCAACATGAGTGTGTTGAAGAAAAATTGTCAATGTCAATTCGAGTTGTTGTACCGATGAGGTGTGTTTATTTTGAAAGAGACTGTATAGAAACTGTTCATTTCCTGTGAAAACAGAGGTGTATTTTTGAACGTCAACATCCAACACACCCAGGGTACCTTGAATGTCATATCTTGACGTGGAAAGTCCATGAATAAATGTGGATATGTGACGAGGTTGGAGTGAGAATGTGTTGGGCAAGACGGTACCTTTCAGTAACATACGTCACACAGTGGGGACCAACCAAAATGCTGTACCTCCAAAGTGCTCTCTAACAGCTGGATGTTTTCTGAAAAGCGCCTGGCGTTGTCAGGTGGGGAAAAAAACACTGGTGGACACGAGGCCTTACACACCATTACACCATCCACCATCCCCTCCACCTCCCGATAGCAAGTCAGTTCATGCACTACGTCACTTTAGAAACATTAATATGATGTGTATGAAAAGTGCAGATGTACTTTGGTTTGCAGAAACAAACAATGCCATTTTTTCTGTTGACTGAGCTGCACACAACAAGACGGACAAACAAACGAGCCGACAACATCTGCCGAGGTTTCCTCCCTCACAGCTTTCTGGCCTAGAAAGCCTCATCCAGCACTGAGAGCTGCTGCTGAACACCCATATGGTCCAGGCTTTATCTGCTCCCACACGTCGCCTCTGTGTAATAATCCTCCTGCACTTAACGCTGTGAGCTTATGGATTACATCAGGGAGGGGGGGACCTTTCTAGGACTCAGATGGAGGGTTTAAAGTTCAAGCTCTGCCATCCTCTTCCTGAGCACTCTGTCACTCAGGCTTACAGTACATCACAGCCACACATGACGTTCAGTGATGCTTTTAAAAAGGTAGACACTGCGCTGTCACGATCCATCCTGTCCAACAAATTAATAGTATGTTATTCTCCTAGGATGTACAGGGAATGTATTGATCCTGTGACAAGCGAAAGCCATTAGTGAAGTTCTGCATTTCAAAGGCAGGAGATGAAAAGTGGTGAAATTGGAGGACATGTGTAGTCCCGGCGTTGGACCAGGCTGATTAAAGGCTTCGTCTCCTCAGACAGAGCCAAGAATCAAACAGAACAGAGAGCTTATTGTCTCCCAGCAGAACTGTCTGCCGCTGAAGGTTACTACGGGACGGATGAAAGTGGAGTGATTGAAAAGGAAGCTGAAATATCTAATGGGTACCTTGGTAACAACACGGCAGGCTAGCAGTTAGTGTGTCATCAAATGTAAAGACAGCTGCTTTTTGGAGAGTGGGAGATTAGTCCCCACGTTAGCAGAGAGCATCAGGATGTTTGATTAATCTCCAACTCTCTGATTTTTCAGATTAGCCCGTAGGTGCTGAGTCCAAAGCATACATACAGAAACATGGATGTCTATTTGGCTGCTGTATCGTACGGGAGTGTCGCCGCCATATTGGAGAGTGCAAGACTCACCTGTAAACAAATGAAAGTAATGAAGGGAGCTGCATTTTTTTTTCTGGTTAAAAAGCACTATAAGATTTACATTTTTCATTTTTGTATCTACTTTATTATGATCTATATGTAGTAGAAAAACAGTTTTGTCTACGGTTAAACAGAGTCTCGATATTTAGGCCATAATCACTGCTGGACAACAGAGGAGAGTGTGTTCAGCTTACATGAACTGAGTTACTTGTATGATGCTGTGTTACATTGACAAAAACTCTGACAAAATTTTTTTCTTCAACAACCTTTTTTCATGACTTAAACGAGACGATGACGAGCAAAAAATAGATCAAGACGATAAAACCTAAGACAAAATCCATGTTTCATGTTCATTGACAAGATGCAATGAAAATTTTAGTGGTGGTCTGTCAGACTTTGAAAGCCAGAAGCGGCCATGCTCGTAATTATCTTTAAATGCTGCATGAGTGACAGGATGGTAAATTCTAGGATGTTTTGCTAGCCAGCAGAAACAGTCAGAGCGGAGCAGCGTCAGCAGTTGGTGCGAGTTGTGAGCTGTAGCTCTGCAGTAAATAACCAGCCATGTGTGTCTGACTGTGGATGGTGGAGCTGCTGAATGGATTTGTGGAGTTTATGAGTGTTTTTGCAGGCTAGCGAAACCTTCTGGCCTAGACTATTTACTATTTACTATTTACCAGCCTGATTCACATGTGGCATTAAAAGATAAATAAAGCATGGCCGTTCTCGCCTTTCAATGTCTGATAGTCCACCACTAACATATTTGTCACGCCTTGTCTTGTCAACGAAAATGAAATATATACTTACTGCAGGAGAGTGAGCTCTGTGCGTGGGAGTCTCATACACACATAGTGACAGGGCTAACTGTTAGCATCACACTGCTAACATCACCCAACAGTTATTAAGTCAAGCTGTTTCAGTGTCACTGTGAGATTGTAGGGACAGTTTAACAGCGAAGTGTTTGCTGCATCTGCTGCTGTGTTAGCTCATGCTAACAGCAACAGCTGATTGTCGGTGATCAACTGTTGGCATTGCGAAAAATGCCCATTATTATTACAACATGCATCTCTCTCTTTTTTTTTTTTTTTTAGAAAAGCTTCTGTGAAATCAGATATTTCAGGCTGCAACAGTCCCACAAACTGTGAAATCATGGAGGGACTGCCTGTGTCATGTCACAATGCCAGACAAATTTGTAAACTCAAACTCGGTGGAGTGGGAAGATTCAAAGGTCTGGACCTAAGCAAGCTCTCCTATAGCATCAGGACATACCTTACAGTTTTTGCTCCCCCTTTGCTAATGCTCTCAGAATCACTCAGTTTAATGCTGTGGAGTGTGGTGATCACTGTGGCGTTTAACAGATGCAGGCACGACTCCAGTTTTTGCTTTATTGGATTTTAGACAAACTAAGGGCCAATCTGTAAATATTTTGCTGTACATATTTTAAACTCCACATTATCATATTTGTTTATCCTCTAAGAGCAGAAGCTTCATTAAATGTAAACACTGAAACAAGATGATATTTTGTTTGCATCCTCAGGAGAGAAGGTACCAGTCCGAGGTGAAGCGTTTCTACGATCTGCTGCCGACTGACAGGCTGCAGTCTGAGCGGATGAGTCAAAAATAGTTTGATAGATTTCAACCATCTGCTGCTGATATACAAATTACACCTGCTGGTGCAGGTGGGTCAGGTGCTATTTGCAGAAATGTCTAAGTGTTTGTTTTGTGCTGCATGGAGAGCCAGATGGGGGGAGGTTACTGTAGGGGAACTCAGATAGTCAGTGGTGAGCTGTCAGTCACAGGAACATGCGTTAAAGCTGAAATCTGTCAGATTTCTCATGAATAAGTGGATATTTCTTCCCATCTGTATGGTGAAGCATGTTGGGTAGTTGGACATCCTCTACATACGCTGCTGTCCTGGCTGACAGTGCCAACACACACACGAAACAACTTGACAAATGCCTCACGAGAAGGAGGCCATGCCATTGTCCTGACCATACATTACTCCAAATAGGGTTCATACAGCTTAAGGCAAATTAGATTTAAACTTTTAAAGACTTTTTAATGCCATTTGGAATGAAGTTTAAGACTAATTTTACAATAACAAAATAATCAAGGGGAAAAAAACATGAACCAACATCAGTTACTTAAGGTTTGGGACAATTTTCCCAAATGTTTATTGTCACACAAAACATGACTTTTTTGTCTTGCACACTAAGCTACGCTTTCTGGACTCCAACACAACAAACTCATCCAGCACACTCTCAGTAATGAGATTTCTCCTTTTAGTGACTTGGTCTCACTAACAGACAGACCAGATCAAGTAAAAGGTACAGAAATTTATTGTAGGTCTTTACAACAATTAACAGAAAGAACATCAAAACTCTTAATTTTCAGCGTATAAGTTGTTAATTTGGGGGTTGTTGTTGTTGTTTCCTGTAGCGAAGGGGATTTTAAAAACAGTAACACAGATAGTGGAAGGAGGGGAGAATGCAGGCCAATGTAATCAGCCAATAGCAGGTATATAGCGATGGTCCACCCTTGGTGAGTCAGACTAGACAAATTGACAGCAAACAATTGCCCACAGGGATTACATCGCCACCTGTTCTGTGACTGCAGCAATCTCTCTAAATGCTGGACCAATTTAAAATACCAAAGTTTCTATTTAACCTCAAATCCATCAACATATCCTCGTAGAACAGTTTGTATGATATCCTACAGATTAGGAAAATTAGAGGTTAGGTTTAAGCAAGTTACTGAGAAGAGGTTTAGGAAAAGAAACATGGTGAGGACGTACCTTAAAATGACCCAAAGTTCACTCAAAGGCCACATGGTTCCAAACATGCATCTCCGGGGGAAAGTCTGGGTTTTTGTGACCCGACCACCACCCAAAACCTATCTCCTTACAAGAGTTCTTGGGACCGTTTCCCTGTTTACTCTGCCTTCCAAAGTATGTGGGTTACGTGGGATATGTGCGACTTTGAGTGCACTAGTTTTCACTGGACAATGTACGAACAGTTTACAGACAGAACAGACCATTGAGAGAAAAAAATATGCAAAAATACCACTATTATTACTGTATTTATCCTCTAGACATTATACACTTGATTTGATCTTAAAGCAGACTGACTGTATGCACAGTGATGAATACACATACGTCCATTCACATTGCAATCTTCCCTGGACAGCCTTTGTTTCCTCCTGTCAACCTCCAGACACATTTGTTCCAGGTTGTATGCCTGGTTTAGGTGCTTTTGTACTGAAGTGCAGCTCTTTTAAATGATCCGTCCCTGTAGGACCTTGCAGTTGTGCATTAGAACGAGTCCATGTGCAGAGCCTTTTGGTGTTTATTTTGTGATAAACTGCAGTCATATGTGGAGACGTTCCAGGGACACAAAGTCCGTGTTTGTAGAGATTGAGGCTTTTACTTGAAGTTGGCTCACGAAAGGTGGTTTTGAATTGGATTATTTTTGTGAAAACTGAAAACTCAAACTGAAATGATGGTTAAAACTGGCAATCAATTTTAAAGTTTGATAAGTTTTTGCAGAAAAAAAATGTGCGTATTTGGAAAAAAAACTGCAAATCTGTCAGAATTGGTTATTTTGCAAATTCCTGGAAGGACAGACTAGTTGTGACTCCTCACCACCTCCTCTCATCAGCTCCTTTAATTTGAAACTGCGACCTACCATTATGTCCCTCTGCCTCCCGCCCTCCACCACCTCCCATTATCTCATCTCAGAACACATCATCTCCCCGCCTCTTCCATCACAACCTCCATACATCCCACCTACATTTATCTCCACCCAAGTCTTATGTCATCCCATCTCCCAAGACCCTGCCCTCCACCTCCTCCCACCTCACATTATCTCACCCTCTTACTGCCACTCTGCCTCCTCCCGTCACCTCCTTCCACCTCAGCCTCCCACATCACACAACCCCTGTGTCTCCTTTCATCACCTCCTCTAATATCCTATCACCTCCCACCACCACCTGTGAGGATCCCCTTGTTGCTTCCTCCAGGGATAAAAAATATAGCCAATGCTAAGTACCAAAAACTGCAGCTCCTCTAACGTCCACTTGAGGCTGGCTCCAGGAGCGAGTCAATGCCCATAGACCTCCATGTTAAAAGTGCTTAGACCTGCTATTAACATGCATTTTGGTTGATCCAATCACAAGATGTCAGTGCTAAATACAACTCTAAATGACCACCAAGATGCATTGTGATCCAATCACTCAACCACTTGCTGAGGAGGTCTGGGACACGTTTGATCACTTTTGTAGTATAAACACTAACGCATCATGATGCATCCAGGACAAGGATTATGTCATCAGAGCAGGACGTGGTGGTTGTTCTGGAGCCAATGTGCTAAAAGCTCTGTAACTTAACAATTTCATATTGAGTTGCATGACAATGCATCATTTTGCCCTAAAGAAGGAGAAGTGTTGAATTCTGCTGACAAGCATACCTAACCGCTAACATGACCATCAAGCATGCGACAGAGCAGCCCGCAAAACTGTGGACAGGGCAGCAACAAAATCTGGACAGAAGTGATCAGTTGGAGACGCATGATAAGCACAGATGTGAACAGCAATGTGTCTTTGCTCTCCACTTGTGTTCAGATCACCAAAACTCACGTTTATACCAGGTAACAGGCTCGTATAGTAGGATAAAGAACCAGAAAGTCTGCATTAGGTTGATGGGTCAAACAAACTCCAGACTTTCACCCGCGAGCCCACTGTTTGTTTCCCATGTGAAACCAAAAGTAATTTGCATTATGTTTATAACAACATAGTGTGCTATGTTAGTGATGAATGTCACCTGACATCACATTATGTTGGTCACAGCTGTATGTAAACCATGATGATGTTTTTTTTTCTAAACCTAACCACATGCTTTTATTGCCTAAACTTAAGGAGGTAAACCTAAGAACAAAGTGTTTTATCTGCTTTGTAGATGTATTTTATTAAAAAATAACAAAAAAAAACTGTATGTATCAAACAAGCAGAAACTGTACATTTCCAATGAAACTGCAAGTTTATTTTGAAAAGACACAATGCAAGTAATGAGCGTAACTTGATACACCATCCCTGAACGTCCAAAACTGACGCAGGAGGATATCTAGTGCACTATATTTTGACCTTTAGGTCCATGTAGGTACATGATAGTAGCAGTATATGATGAGTTGGGATTAGTACATGTTGGAGTAACGAACATAATCTTATCCCAAGTCGTCTAATTTCACTACTTAGTTAGTGGACTTTCACATCTAGGATGTGAAAGGATGCTGCAACCAATGCTGGGACGTCAACAAAAGCAGGTGCTTAGGTTTAGAGAAACGCTACTTCATTTATACGGTAAATGAACACCAGGCTCCCAAATGAAGGTCTGGGTTTTTTTTGGATCCATCCACCACCCCTCCCAACTGCCCTGTAGGGACATTTCAACTTCATATATTACGCGATTTCAGGTAGCGTTTTAAACTAACACTTCGGCTTGTTCGGCTGTGTTACAAACTGAAGTCACCCAGCAGCATATCTTACCGCCTCAAAAGCTCCACCTTCTTGTCCAAATATGGTCACCTTTGGCTTCAAAAAGCCAAGATGGTGACGGCTGAAATGCCGAACTTGGGGCCTCAAAAAATAAGTCCACAAATGGGTGACGCCACAGTGGCTACGTCCACACATGAAGAAAGATGGTTGGGGCTAGGTATTGAAATCAAATGTTGGGGTCAGGACAGTCCATTGGTCAGAGGATAGAACGTGAAACAATCGTGTTTCAGGTATGGATCGGGTAGTGACACTATCACCTGACCACATCCGTTTACCTCCAGTCATCTCCCACAGCTTCCTTCTTACCCAAACTTCCTCCATCTCATCCCACCTACCATCACTGTTACTTCTCCATCTGTCCTCCACCTATAGATTCTGACTTGTTTACACCTTTGCGTTATTAGCTTTGTGCCCGTTAATAGTTTTGGTCTGAATGCCTTTTTCCATCCCACAGATTTACATCCACGCATGCAGCAAGCGTCACTCTGCACGTGTGCAGTATTTACAGTATCCAGGTGTTATTTCCTCCCACCTCGGTGCTGCTGCTGCATATCGAAGGCAATGACTGTAGGCCTATATGTGGAGGTGAGACGTGTCAGCTGTGGGCGGAGCAGTGGGCGGGTTCTATTAAGACAGAGGAGGCATGAATCCATCTGTCAGATAGACCCCGAACGTCTCTTTTAATAGCTCCATCATCAGACGCTGCCAGCAGCTCTAATTGGCAGGACGTGGGAGTTGATGGTATTAAAATGGCTGCCGTGCTGTTCACCTCCATGACTGCAGCCTGTCAGTTACATGGGAGGCTAAGTGAACATGGACGGGAGAGGCAGAGAGAGTGGGAGGGAGAGAGAGAAGAGCTGGGTTGAAGAGGTGTAGAGTTGGACACAGAGAGCTTTATTTTCTCTGTTTATTGGATTCACATCTTTTCTATTATTGCTCTTAACAAGAGTGGGATTTAAAATATAATATAGCACTGCCAATGCACCAGTGGAACCAATCTGGCACCAATAAGAGCAGCAATTAATCATTATGTTTGTTAATCATTTAGTTAATTGTTTAGTATTTAGTATTTTATTCATCTCAAGTTCCCCCAGGGTCCAAATTGATTTTAAAACGACCAACAGTTTCAATTTGTTCAATTCTCAGAAGATCGAACCAACTGATGTCAGCAATTTCTAATTGATAAATGTGATCATTTTTCATTTTCCTCACAAAGAAGCTGCTGCTTGATGCTTAGTGACGCACTGGCTTGCAGAGTTAGTTTAAAAGAAACCGTGGCTGGCAAGCTAACTGGTAAAATGCTAACAGTAACATGCTGGGGTTTGCCAGCTACATTAGCCTGCCAATATAGCTGGGACGCTAACTGCCAGTTAGCAAGAGGTTAACACTGTTTATTTAAGAGATGTATCTGTATCTGTACAGTTTACGCCTGTGTGATGACTGACTGACAGCAGAACATGCTGCTTCATATGTGTCGAGTGGTATATTTTCCAGCAGAGCAGATGATATAAATGTTGATGGTGAAACACGGCTAATCGCTATGAACAGATATCTGCATGTGTATGGAGAATCCGTAGGTGCCTGGACAAGATTTTGGTGGTTCTGCTTATAGTCCAAGTAGTACTGACCAATCACGTTTTAACGGCAGGTAAACAGTCCGTGCGGAGAGGTAGACACATTGACTGAAATGCAATCTCAGAACCAATCGGCTATCATCTGATGACAATTTAACTTTTTTTTTTCTTTTAAATAGATCTGCGTTCACATGCAGATACCTGCTTATAAACACCAGTGTAATGAAGAGGAAGTCTTGGCTCAGATATCTGCTGGTTACTTTGGATCCGCCTGAATTATCTGCCCTCTCTTTCAGGGGCTTATCACCATCAGAAGATATCCGATGGGTTCAGCTACTGATACACAGCTAACACGATAGCTTCAGTCTGTTATCATTCCCAGGTCAACAAATTCCAATGCTCTGTCACATCGCTTGGCATCTAATACCAAAGCTGAAGGCACCCTTTAGCATCTATGAGACACACTAGGCTTTCAACTGACTCCAATGTAAACACATCTGCAGCAATATTTCACACTCAAAGCACCTGATGTAGTGTAAAGCCCAGTACAGACCAAAGGTTCATGACAAGACAAAACCGTTTTAGAACATTACAGAGAAACCAGTGGGTGACGTCATGGTAGCTACATGCATTATTTATACAGTCTATGATGCCCTGAAACAGCTATACCAAAGCTTTGCCTACACTCCAGCTTCCTCCCACAGTCCAAAGACATGCAGGTTAATTGGTGACTCTAAATTGTCCGTAGGTGTGAATGTGAGTGTGAATGGTTGTCTGTCTCTATGTGTCAGCCCTGTGATAAGCCCCTTTTACACTGCAAGATTGTCAGCGAATGTTGGGCCGTTTTGCCGGCAAGCTGCGAGCGTTTAGACACACAGAGCCGGATTGGCGAGTTGATCCGAGGTGCCCAATTTTCCGCCTCGTAAGGTAGTCATATTGGCAAAACATTTTTGGTTTAAAAAGAGCGAGGCGCCCTTCCGCCACAGGAGGGGCTGTTGATGACTTGTGGGAGGGGCTGTTGATGACTCAGCACGTGCGACCCACTGGCGTGGACTTCAAAACAGGAAACAGCTGATAGCAGGAATGAGTATCTAGCAGCGCAAAGGAGACGCAAAGCAGAAGATGAGCAACTGGGGAGATAAAGAATTGCGCGCCCTCCTTGCCCTCGCTAACGAGGAGGCCATTAACCGTCAGATGACGGGGAACCGTGAAGGACGGGCCAATGTACGAGCAAATTGCTGAAGGACTGACCAGCCGCAGCTTCCCTTGGAGCAAGGCGTAAGATGTCACCGTTTACGTCACACGCTGAGCTACACGTTCTGTTACTTGCTCACGCCCCCCATTGCCCCAAAAAAGGCACATTCTGTATAAACAAAAGTAAGCAGGCGGCATTTTGCAGCACTCCCTGATTTTGTTTTTATACTGCCAATGCTGAAAGAAGATGGATTGGGCTTTCCTGCAAATTTGCACAATTCCTATTTAAAAAGGGCTATAGTCTGGCGACCTGTCCAGGGTCGACCCCACCTCTCGCCCGGTGTCAGCAGGGCCCCCCTCCAGCCCCCCGCAACCCCTGAACAAGATAAGCAATTACAGAAAATGAATGAATGAATAAATATTTACATTTAATGAGGAACTATCTGATAATAGAACTTTTAAAAAAGACATTTCCTCAGTCTGTAGCTATCTACACCAATTTTCAAGTCTGTGCACATTAATTTTCACAATATATTAAAATGAACTGAAACAAAAAAAATACATCCAACAGTCACCATGATATAGGAACATGATAATTTTGAAGATTTTATGTTAGTATTTTGCCCAGCAGCCCTGTCTTATATGAGACACTGAACCCTCTTAGACTGTTTGCAGATCAGTTTTTCCAGATGGTCAGTTCAGAGTGTTTTCAGGTCACTGAGCTCAGATTTCTGCCAAATGGTGGCAACATTTAACTGCTTATCTAACACTTTGTTTCCATGTAATTTAACACAAATATTCATGATGCCCAGAGGATGAATCTAAATGCTTCTGTTAACCCCCTGACTTCTCCTTCCCACACCAATTTTAGGTCAAAATCTATACAATTAATATCCCAATCTAAAGGGAGGTTTTCCTCTATGTTTACATTCCACATTCCTGCTCCCCAGAGGATGTTCAGTTATGATTCTAATCATCTGCCTTCTGGCACCAAGCCTCGCAGTGTTTGCTACATCATCAGTATGCTGTTTCTGTAAAACCAGGTTTATATTGTGGAGTTTATGAACTCTGCAGCCTCCAGGGGGCACTAACAGAACTTATTACCATAGCTTATAACACAGCTGCTGTACAGATTTTACTGTTAGAGTTGATAAATCATACTGAATGCAGAGTCCAGCTGAGCGTGGTTGAGGAAGTTGCTAACAGAGTCCCTGCTGTTCTACCAGGACAGAAATGCACTCATCCTCCCGTTAGACGGTTGCCTCAGAGATTGTGTCTCACCCTCGGATTGGCAGGAAATCAGAAGCGCCTGAAGGCAACATTCTGACCTCTGTAACTGCACATCAGAGCCGCGTGGACATGGAACCAAAGTGTGTCTAATTGCACTAAAGGAGGAAATCTGACGAGCAGGTCTGTGGCTAATGGTGGCCGGTGACGGATGCTCCCTTCACGCAGCCCTGCAGTGAGCACTCAGCCGGCCACTTCCTGTTTGTAATCGGATAAAGAGCAGACATGAGCTGAATGGATGGAAACCCACACTGAGTATCTGATTCCTCCTGCTGAGGAGAGATATGATGATATTTACTTTATGGTTTTCATAAGAGTTTTATAATGAAATTTAGTCGCTGTCAAATGGAAACTGTATCTATTTAGGTTGACCACCATGAGGTTTTTATTTTATTAAATAGGATTTAAACAGTAGGCTTTTAACCCACCTTTTTACCACCTTCACCCTGATTTTCACCAGACGTTTCCCTTGATAGTTCCAAAGGTTTAATGTAGGGTTTCATTTAGACGGTACAAATATTTTGGCACATTTGTGAGGGACGGAAGAAACTAGATGACGACACAGGAAATCTTTTATGACGTTATTTTATGTTTAACACATTATTGAAGCTATATTACACCCAAGCTGAAATATTCAGATTTCAAATAATTCATTCATTCATGGGGGTCGGGCTGGAGCCTATCTCAGCTGACACTGGGCGAGAGGCAGGGTACACCCTGGACAGGTCACCAGACTATCACAGGGCTGACACATAGAGACAGACACCTACGGACAATTTAGAGTCACCAGTTAACCTGCATGTCTTTGGACTGTGGGAGGAAGCTGGAGCACCCGGAGAAAACCCATGCTGACCTTGAGAAACAAACACACCATCCAGGGTTCCAACCAGGAACCCTCTTGCTGTGGCAACTATGCTGACCACTGCACCACTGTGCTCTCAAAAAAAAGTTCATATAAACTGGAAACCATCAATGTCTGTGGAGTCGGGTTAATTTCCAGGGCTGGTACCTGCAGTTATTCCACAGGCTAGTTAATAACATGTCGGGCAGGAAATCCAAAGTGTGGGATCACTTTGAGAAGGTGAGGGACCAACCCAAGGTGATATGTAAACTCATCTTCATTGGTCCACTACAAACATGACGTATCATGTGAAACATGGAAGTAGCTACATGCCCATTAGCCCACAGCGTCATTAACAGGCGGCTCGCTCAGTGTGTGACGTGCACTTGGAGATAAAATATAGGCCTATATTAATGAAGGTTCATTAGTACGGTTTGTATTTCTCTGTAATGTAGTACAGTGTTAACAATGTTACTGAGACTATTCTTTCTCACACCTTCAACTCAAACCACCAGAATATATCATTTCATAATTAAATTAACATTGTAAACTTGCGGGTGACTAGTCGACTTATGGCCCAAAATGACGACTACTGGTCGACTAGGAAAATTCTTAGTAGGAGGCAGCCCTAAAACAAAATGAGATTTTGATGTTGACTCTTTAAAAACTGTGCTCTAATTTACTCTTACAGTCTTTGTTTTTGCCGCTCAAGTATTATGGCTCAGTCATTTTCTCAATAATTTATCTGTTTTAAATTAACACAAGATACCGAGGATTATTGGTACTAATCATTGATATTTTTCATATTTTAGGCCTGATAAAAAAGACACAAACCTATACAATTAAATGAGCATAGGTATCAAAGAGGACCTAAATGTTAAGTAAAGTTGTTACATTAAGTTTTAAATCATTAATGGTCTATATTTCAATTATTTCTTACTTTGTGTTTCATGTGAGGGAGTGTGCCCCGCCCATCCAGCTGATCAGCCCTGCCTGGCTGCCCAGTACGACGCTTCAAACACCCTCAGCTCCTGTAATCATGTACGACATCATCCATCCCGACCATGGCTGTGGGCCAATCAGAGGAAGCAGAGTGCGTCGGCGGGGCAGGTGAGCGGATGTACTTCATGTCGGCGGCACTCCGTCACTTTGACAAACATGTGCTCCAATTAGAAAAGCCATTAATTTCAATTTCAGCCGCGATCTCGCCTCACGTCTCCGCCTGCTGCTGCACAACGGCTGACTTTGTTCATTTTGTGGTTGGCCGAGTTTGAGTAATAGAGGTCTTGCATGCAATCTACAAGATTTTTTTTTTCTTTTAAAGTGTGTGTATGTGTGTTAAAATAGCATTACTATTCAGAAGCTGTTGAGCCTCCAGCAGAGCAGCATGTCAGCAGAGTCAGGATGTAAAAGCAGGAGCAGCTCGAGCTGTAAGGAGCCTCCTGCTCCGCTCTGCCTTACTAACTTTAATGTTCGTCCTTTTAGTTTCAACCTTTGCTACAGACGACCATTAGCAGCTTTTAACGGCTGCTAAACACTGTTTAACATCACTGATGGGGCTCCGATATTCTGAATAATAGCTGCTAAATGATAATGTTTTGAATAATTGCATGACAATACAGCTAAAATTAAACACAATTAGCATGTTGTGATTCTCTGCAGCAGCCTCTTCTCCAACATCAAAGTGATGTTTTTATCCAAAATGTGTCTTCTGATCATTCAGATTCTTTACAACTTATCTCCAATGGTGTATTAGGTTAACCTGAGGAGACTTATTTTAGAGAACGAATGACATGATTAATAATTCAAAGACCTCCTTGAGCCAATGAGTGCACTAACTTTGTGAGGACCACCAGTTTTAGACCATCATAGTGAGGACACTTCTGCATTGTGAGAGCATTTTGGCTGGTCCTTATTACTTTGAAGGATTGTTTGAAGGTGAAGATTTGGTTTTAAGGTTACATTGAGCGGCAACCAACGAGGCTGAAAAATGAAGCCAATGTGGATGTGCGAAAAATTGCAGTTCATCGAGTGGCCACTTGAGGCTGGCTCCAAAACAGATTCGATCCCCTCAGACCCTGCCATGTTAAAATGCCAAACTTTACAGCAGAAATAAACAGATTTACAGGCTGGTACAAGAATCAGTTTTGGTCTCTACAGGTAATATTAACATTCATGGCAACTGTACAATTTTTTTTCGTACACAGATTTGTGTGCGACTGTTCCAGACCAGCAAGGTAGCAGCAGCTCTCCATCACCTGACAGTGAAGCACTCTCTTATCTGATGCTAACATCACTATGGTGTCTGCCTCATCTGTGATGTATTCTTTCTGTTGATCACTGTCTTGTCAATCAGGTAATAAAAATTAACTTCATTTACAAAGTTATAAAGTTCTTTACATGGTTGATCCCGGACTTAAAACAATACAGGACGCAAGCAATTACAATGAGGCAATTTCACAGAATACAAAGAACAATCACTAAAGCAGATGAGCAAAGTGGGCAACTAATTGCCCCGTACATTGCACTAAAGTACAACGAATCAATTAGAATAATAGAAACGTAAAAGAATATAATAGCGGATAACAATACAAGATAATATCAATTACAGTAATGATAATAATAATAATAATAATCATATAAGACATATATGAAATTTAGAAAAGGCTTTTTTGAACAGATAAGTATGAACACATGATGTAAAAGATGTCACTGATTCTGTAGGCCTGTTTTATCCTCTTTGACCTTGCTGTTGCTTTCCACATCTTACTGACTGGCTCTGATTATTTAGAAAACTATGGACAAATGCTCATTTTAATTTTACCTAAATACTGGCTCTGAAAATCCACACAATGTCATGATGTGTACCATTTGTAATTGTAACTTTTTAGTTGCTGACAGGGGCCCGTTCAGACTGCAGTGTCTGCGGGAGTATGCTTTACAAGCCAAAGTCAAGACGAGATTAAGCACCTGCTTTCAATTTTGGCCGATCAAAGTATTCAAGCACATCGCAACCGAGCCATTCCTGAAGCAATGGCTGAGATTCACCTCACCATACGGCCCCACTTTATGTTGCATTATCTGTGCCTATTCTATTACTGTAGTGCCTTGTTTTTACTCATTTGTATTATTATTTTTTTTTTTATTTATTTATAAATGAATATTGTGCACCAGTTTTTGTTATATTCTTGCTCATATAATGACAAATAAAGTTCTTGAAATAGTGAAGGACAGCTACAAAAGTTCAGCCAGACAGAGCGATTGGATCTCATTGTGAACACCGGAGACACATGTTAATACCAGGTGTAAGTGTATAATCAGGTTAATTCATATGTAGATACAATCATGGTACAGCATATAATTTAATGCAAGTTGTAAAGGGGCTTTTATAGTCTGTAACTAAAAACTCTGACTTATGACATGTTGTCTTTAGATGCAAAAGGGGTGTCAGACTTTTCAAAGTCTTGTCGTGTATGGTGGTCATAAGGTTTAGATTAGATTTTGAGTAAAGGGGTGAGGCCTTTATTGTGATGGTTCAGGGCCAGGAAGTGCATTATGTCAAAAGGGTCCTCACAAGTGCAGGAAGACAAGACTTGTGTGTGTGTGTGTGTGTGTGTGTGTGTGTGTGTGTGTGTGTGTGTGTGTGTGTGTGTGTGTGTGTGTGTGTGCACAATCACCTGCTTTCATCTCTGACCAGATGCTGAAATCTCTTTCTTTCTTTTATGCATGTTTGTGAGGTGAGTCTTGACAATGGAACAATCATCAGAGAGAGAAACATGTCACCCAGCAATCAAAACCTTTGGACGCTCATTTTCTCCACAATCACTCGCTCTTATTTCACCCTCATCTGACGGTGCTCAGCTCACCACGGGGAGAGGTAAACACGTTGAGTGCTCGCAGGGTTCCTCCTCTCACCGAGTTCAGCTGAAATCTGCCGGCCGCTGCCTTGAATTCAGCTGAGCAGTAATAATAATCCTCAGCAGCAGACGATCCTAATTACAGAGCAGTGAGCGTCTGGCTGCAGCCGAGGTCAAAGGCCGAGCGCAGCATATTACAGTCATTGTTCTCCCAATGATCCTGCCGGCCTCCTGAGGATCTCCAAACTTAAGTGAACAACTTCCAGTAAGAAACTTGCGAGTGGACTTTTGTCTCCCCAGAGTTGGAGTTAATGGGAAAAGGAAACTGAACTTTTCCCTGAAGTTTAACTGTTTAACTTGGAGCTGCTCGCTGCTGTCTGCGTTCCACACCACAGAGCCTTTTCTTTCCTCTTTCATTTTGTTTTTCTTCAGAGGTTTGGATCCCCCGGCTGCCTCGTCGTACCTCGCCACCCCCGGAGAGCAATCCGGGCCTCGGCCTTATCTTTGGGAGGCACATTTCCCCGAGGGAAATCTCCCTGCCTCCACCTTGGGTACTGCACTTAAGTGATGAACAAGTGAAACATGGCCGCTCTTTGTCTGCTCGCCGCTAATCAGCGAGGCAGAGCGCTGCTGCCGCTGCCATCTGGCCTCGCTGCGCTACCTGCATCACTGACATCACTTTTCCATCCGTCTCTCTTCTTCCTCTTCTTGTCTTCCTCTCACTTCATCCCTCCATCGGGCCACAACTTAAAAAACAACTTTAAACTGCCCTGTTCAAAGCGGTAATGAAAAAATACTCCTGCATTCAGCACTTTTACTTATAAATACTTTCATGTACCGGAAGCCGAAGTATTCATTGAGAAGAAGTGTAGAGTTCAGTTTAATGGGATAAAACTTTGTATCTCCAGTTCTGGTGGTTTTCACATTTTTAAATCGCTTACAGAAAAAACAAGAAGGAAAAAAATACTTTCATCAAACCAACTTTAGTTTAAAAAGTATCCTAAAACTTAGTCCACTTTTGTGAGTTAGTTTATTTTATCACCAACTGATTCTGGCCCCATAGTGTGACTTGCAACGTCTGTTTTTTCCATTCATTTTGTACCTTGAGACATGAAAATAAAAACCTGTCGGTTGCTCTGAATTTCAGTGTATTTGTACATTCACTAGTACAGCAGTTGAGTTTACATCACTGGTTAATTTGATGAATCCCTCGGCTGATTATATGACCGATGACTGCCTTTAAAGTGAGACAATCCTTTCCCCCCTCTCTGCGATCGTACCTTTTAAACAGCACGGTGAGGCACTATAATGGTGTGATATTCCAGTCTTGAACAGACAGTGTTTAAGGCGCTTATATTTTAGCCAATTAGAGGTTCACAAGAGTTGAGCTGCACCTTTAAAACTGTCCTTAGTTAGTCTTCTTCTCTGGTGCAACAGTCAGGGAGAGCAGCAATGGAGGACCTGCACACAGAGAACAAAAAAAAAATTCAGACTAGACCAGATTTTCAAGCTTCTATGCAAAATGTGCAAATGTTTTATTTAAGAAACATGCAGCTCTAGTAGTGTTGTCTGTTTTTGTGCATGTGTCAAATGTGGTATCCAATATGTAGGAAAAATAAAGACACAACTTAGATTCAGAATCAATGAATGTGAAAGTGCAACCCACCATGCTGATCCTAAATCAGCTGTAGTAAGACACTTAATATTTTGGGTCTGGAATTCTGGGACATTGACATGATGGTTCCTAATTGACCTTTTGCTAAGCCCCGCCCCTTTGTGATGGTCCAACATGATTTTTGGAGAAATGAAGCAGTGATTCCAGAGAGAAGCAGACAGAGGGGTCTACAGTCTGTGTTTGAAGGATATATCCAGGATGTCAAACTGACTCAGCAGCAACAACAGGTTAAAAAGACAAAGATAGTTAGAAGCTAAAGCCCAACTATAGGCTACAGATCACAGTGTAAAAGTGAACCACCACATCACTGCTGATCCACACAGAAGACAATGAATATGAAGGGAAACTTTGCTGATACTGAACCAGCTGTGTGGCATCACAGTGTGTGCAGATGAACAGTGTTTGGCTTCACCATGTGCCACTGCCAGCACCTGGACCTCAGCTGCCAGACGGGCAGGGATCTCCAGGGTAAGTCAAACAATGTTCATCTGCACACACTGTGATGACACACAGCTGGTTGAATATCAGCAAAGTTTCCCTGCTTCCCTTCACTGGTTCCTGTACAGCAGGGTCGGTCTTTGTTTCACTGTTATAATCATTACAAAGCAAAAGTAGCATGTGTATACATTCAGTAGGCTATATCTTCAGTAGCTAGCTAGCTAACCCTACACTTTTCAGGGTTTGATTTTGGTTTTGGAACAGGGAAGAAACGTATATCTTTTTCCAACCTCTCCAGGTAACGAGTGTCATTAATACACGACGAGCTCCAGGCACAACATTTAGCTCCAAATCCACAAAACCAGCCTGAAAATGAAGGAAATCTGGAACAATGGAGCACAGCTGTGTTGTTGTTGGACTCTGGTCTGAGCCTGCGCGATGCTACATTATGATTGGTCACTCACTCACCCTCACTCAAAGGGTCAATTGTCACGGTGGAAATGTGGATAAAAACGTACTTTAATGTGAGCAGATATGTCTTCTACCTTAAAACGCTGAATGAAAAACGACGTATGACCTGCTTTCTGTGACTCTATCTTACTGTCTTCCTGTACCAGTGGGCTCCATTTCCAGTCTACAAGCTAACATGTGCATCTATCAGTATGTGTATGAGAATGAGTCAGTGCTGAGAGGTTGTATCGATATGTTTATAATGACTCAACCTGCTGGCAATTGGCTTCATGTGTGTTCAATCAAGCCTTGATGACCTGTGGAGGTGCACCTATAGAGAAACCCACATACAGGGTGACTCATCATACATGGCACATTTGACTCTCAGGAAATGGAAACATTTGCCCTTTTGCACATTTTTCATGATCTGTACAGCCCTACGATGGAAATAGAAACATCAGAAAATCCAGAGTCCAGTCTGAATCTCTTTTGCTCTACAGTAGGACTGAGCCAGTAAGCAAAACTAAATTTCCCACTTTTCCAATCGTTCAAAGCCAAATAGATTGAAATGGTCATCTACCAGCCTGAAAGTTTAAACATACAGGAAGTAACCTTAAGTTTAAATCCTGAAGTGTTTGGCTTCAAAAAAGCAAAAAACATGGCACCTTCCTCTCAACTTTGATAATGCCATTTTATCTTTTTCTGAGAGCTTTATAGGCCAATCATGACTAGCTAAGGTTGCTTATGTAGGATTGGACAGTTGCAGCTCTAGGAGGGGCTTAGCAAAGTGTAAAAAGGATTATTTTCAGACTGTTCTAACAATTTTTTGTATGTTTTCCTATGAAATGCAGTGCACCCAAATTCATACATATTTTGAAAGGCTGCGATCACGGGACCAATGTACTAACGGAAGTAAACAAGGAAGCAGTCCTGAGCACTTGTAAGGAGGCAGGTTGGGGTGGTGGATGGGTCACAAGACAAACGTTCACCCAGGACTTTCCGTTGGCATCGGTTGTTCTAATTCTAAATCTGTCAATTGTGAGTGAACTCTGAGTCAATTTAAGGTACGTCCTCACCACGTTTCTTTTCCGAAACCTAAACTCCGTAACTTTACGTGGAGTGCAAATGCGCAGGATATCGTACGAACTGTTGTGCGTGCATTTTTTGTAGTGTATCATATGAACCGTTCTGATATTTGTGATTCTAAGGAGTCAGTCAGTCAGTCAGTCCCTCCCAAAGTCAAGGATGCTTCCTTGGTAGGACACGACTTCTCTCCCTCCTAGCATTATGTGAGCACACATTGTAACAAGTTAGCGAGTGCCCAGGTGTGCATTATTACAGAGGCCTCGACTTTCTTTATGGCAAATCGTGCGCAAAGAATTGTGGGCACTTCATGCTCGCTGAGGATAGACACTTGCATCCTTGAAGATTGTCTGAGGAGAGGACTCGGTCCTCTGTAGAATTTAAAGGATCCTTGACATTGGAACAGTACTTTCAGTATAGCCTCCATGAAATGTGTTTCAGGTTCCATCCTTGACTTTGATAAGCACCAAGTTTGTAGCCCAGCAGTTCATACAAACTTAACCTTACTTTTCCTCACAGAATAAATCCACTAATTTCAGAAAGTCAGTTTTAATTAACTGGGTTTCCACCAGAATGTTGTTGTTTTTATAAATGCTGGTATTAGTGGATCCAAAAATAACTTTCACGTCAACCCAACCTCATTCCCAACTCTGTCAGTGGTCTGGATGTTAGATGCCGATACACAAAGGCATGTTGGCGGCAGTTGTTGATGCAGCAAACAACCAAAGTCATCAAACACCAGCACTGTGTCAATGGACGTCCGTTTAAGATACCAACACAGCGAGCAGAGAGGCACCTTTCTCGGCATTGTGATACACACCAGCTAGCGGCAGTTTGTAACGCCGTCAGCAACTTCTGTGATGTAAAGATAGAGAAGTCCGTAGAGGTTGGGTGGATGGGTCAAACAAACTCTGGACGTTAACCTGGGAGCCTGCCGTTTCCCGTGTAAGACCAAAAGTCAATTGAGTAACTATTGTAACAATGTAGTGTGCTAGTATGTGTAGCATGCTACGCTAGTGACGTATGTGACAGGACTTTACATTACATTAGTAACAGTCTTACTTGAAGACAAACCATGATTCTTTGGTTGCCTAAACTTAATGAAATAAACATAAAACGGGGTGTTTTAGGAACGTTGTATGTTTATTTTGAAAAAGACACCATGCATGTAACAAGCGTAAATTGACACACTCTCCCTGAACATCCAAAACTGATGCAGGAGGGTACCAAGCGTGTCATATTCTGCCATGTAGGTCCACTGACAAAGTGGTGGTATTTCACGAGTTGTGATGAGAAGTTGTTGGTCGATCATATTCTAAATATTAAAGATTTTAAGAGGTCATATTCAGAGCAGCATTCATCTCACAGTCAGTTTACATTTTGTTCAGAAGCTGTTAGTTTGAGATCAGATGTTTTGATTCTGGATTCTTTACATATTAAAGTTTATGATTCAGAATCCATGACGCAGCTGTAAACTGGTCAGTCTGCTGTCTGCGGCTGATCTGGAGTCAGCTCTCCTCCTCAGCAGGATTGTAATCAGAGTCCAGAAGCACAACATATCAGCGCTGCTGAATATGTAAAGCCTTATTGAAGCTACGCTCCAGCAATTTCTCTTAATTATTGGAATAATCAGATTGAAGGAAAGGAGAGGCTTCGCTTATTGGATTAGCCGAGACGATCCTCGAACACAAACCATCTCTTCTCCTCTATCTGCCTCGCTCTATTCAATTCACTTCGATTCAATCAGCTTTATTGGCACCAAACTTTTCAAACAATATCTCCTTCGCAAGGAAGTGCAATATAGATAATTATCAATAATTTAAATATCAATATTAACAGTCACAATGATTCGATTAACAAAAAAATACACCCAAAAAAATCTAGACGTCTTCCTCGGCATTTCACCTTCAGTTCAATTCATTTCTCCAATTATTTATATGTTAATATTATTCCCCCAAAAATAGTTAAAATATATATACATATATAATTCATTATTTTACACCGATTAATAAATGAATTATTTCATATTTCATTATTTTTTGCAAAGCATGAATAAAAAGACATTTTTGTGTATGTTTTATACATTTTTAACTGAAATAAAAATAAAATATTTGTAATGTGTGATCTGGGTCAAAGCACCGACAGTCATTATGAAATTACGAGACATGCGTTACATTTATTTCATTCACTGAGCACTGAGGTTACTTTGAAATGAATTGAGCTGAGGTTCTGCACACCTACACAGGTGTTTTCAGTTCCTCTAGACGAGTAGAGTAATTAAATCACCTGTGTGCATGCACGTGCACAGGTAGACCCCAGGTGGTGCCCTTTTGCCCTCTGTCTAAATAAGTGCCCTTTTTGCAAGAGTTATTTTTCTGTTTCTTGTAATAATCTTATATTCTAGTTTTTAAATTCGGCCTATGGCATCAGTTTTTAGTGCTGTATGTCCGACATCTGCATCTGAGTCGAGCCCTTGCCCCTCCCTCTTTAAAGTCCCTTGTGGCAGCCCCACACAAATCAAGCTCCCTGCAGAGCAGCATCATATCCCCCTCATCTGCCTTCATGGACAACCAGGTAAGATAGTGTTTGCCCACAGCCTCAGCATTGTTTGTCTCTGTTGTGAAATAAAACCACTATTAAAGCATCTCAATACAGCCAGTCTAATTCAGGCAGTAACCCACCACTAGCAACAAGTAAGCAGACCAACTCCCTCCAACCCTCTGTCAGATTCGGGTTCACCAGCTGCCTGGTGCAAGCGGAGACAGATGCCAAATTGCTTCCCCACTTCCACATGTCCTTTTTAACCACTGGATGGGTCCAACAACCACCGGCTTTCAACTGGGAGGCTCCCCATAAGATTGTAAAGCCAAACCCTGTTCTTGTGTCCTAATGCTGCATTCCATTTACCTCGGAAGTCGGAAGTCGGAGCTGGGAATGACGTCACAGCCGAGTTATCAGCGTTCCAGTTACAAAGTCAGAAAAAAGTTGCCAAACGGGTAGAAGAAGTCGGAAAACAAGATGGCAACTTCTACGAAAGCGATTCTCGCGCTTGCTTTGTCCAAATATTAGTGCGACAAACGCTAGTCAGAAGTGCTAATAAACTGAATATTACACGAGCTTCTACTTATCTGTTTACACCCGGGGCAGCCATCTTCGACTGTCAACTCGGGGCAAGTGAGGATTCTCCGACTTTCCAACTCAGAATTCCAACTTCAGAGGGCGTTCCAGTTGAAATTTCCCACTCGGAACTCAGAAATCCCGACTTCCCAGTACAACTGGAACACACCATAAACCCAACCACATGCATGTGTTGGCAAAACGTTACCACGTACATTACCAGGTTTACTTTTTCAAACAGAAAACAACATGCTCATAAACACTCTGTTATTCCATCTAAACAATCTACTAAAATCTTTTTCTGGAAACCTTTGAGGTGTGACATGGGCAAAGCCACAGCTCAATCCTGTTTCATTTTGGAACTACATCACCTTGTTTGTCAGATGGTCCAAGTTTCGTGAGCCAGGTGCATCACACTGGACGGACTCATTTTACTAAGTTGTATCTAGTCTACTTTATGCAAATACAGAGCAGTGAATACATCCCAACCCCTTCTCCAAACTTACCACAACACCATGCACTGCGCGACTACTTCTCCTGCTCTCTGTAGGAAATGAATGGAAAGTGTTGAGAGGGCCTCCATGGCCAAATATGGTGAAAATGCGCCGTCAGCATCTGATATTGCAGCTGATGGGTTTACATCAGAGTTAGAGAGACTCCAAAGGGAGCCCTGTGAGTCAGTATCAGTTGCAGAGGGGCGTGAACAAGCTGTTGTTTTTGGCGCCATGGGAATGGGAGCGGGTTTGAACAATCTAACGTGACAGTGGTTCCTCTGGATTGACTTGTACTGGATGACAGTGAGGCAGATATAAAGATCTGACGGTTACTCACTGTGTAGAATTATTTCTGACAGGACGATAGATTTTGATTTCTCTCACACACCTTGTTTGTGTGTGCGAGTGTGGGTGTGGGTGTATTTGTGTGTGTGTTTTAGGGGTCGAGGCTCGGGGCCGAGGGGACACCGCGGGCATTAAGGTGGATCGATATCTGGCAGGCGGAGGGAGCCGGCCATAATCTCCATCAGCCATGTAGGAAAGTACATTACAGCCACTACAAAGCCTATTAACAAAACCGCAGGTCATGCATTATTGAAAGGATGTTGGTTTTATTCGACCCGTTCAAAGAGATGAAAAAAAAGGGACAAACATAAATTATGCAGCCGCTCCAGCTCCCCCGCTTGAAAATATTGTTTTTGTTTTTGGTGCTTAATTGGATTCGTAGTCTTGGAGGCATCATGGTGGACGAGTGGGGGGAGGGGAGGGGCGGGGTGGGGCGCTCAGATCACATCGCAGTGACTTCAGGAGGAATATTGATCGGCAGTACGGATCTACAGAGAGCCATCCAGAGGGATATCCATCGGTAAACAATGGCTCAGGGCAGAGAGGAGATTCACCTCTAAATCACAGATGAGCCGTCGTCACCTCAGGCTCAAGTATCTGCACATCTGCACTGCTACAGCAAGGTGTGTGTGTGTGTGTGTGTGTGTGTGTGTGTGTGTTACCTCAGCATCAAATACACTCTTTTAAAAGATCACAAACCACTACGGGCCCATCACACAGCTGCTCCTGGATCCAGAAAACACAGAGAAAATTTCAAAACCTGTGATTTCTCTGAGTGGAGAAATAAACTGAGCTCAGGACAAAAACCTGCAGAGGTGGAGGAAGGACTCAGCTCTAATACTTCAGTAACGTGGTAATACCACTGAGTAGAAATAATCTGTTCCAAGTAAATGCAGCTTCCAGTTAAAGGTCCTGCATTCAAAATTGGACTTAAGTACAAAATTAGAAGTGCCTCAAATAAAAGTACTCATTACATAGAATGATCCATTTCAGAATAATATATTGTTAGGTTGTAATTATTGATGCATGAATATGTTCATCACTTTAATATTGCAGCTAGTAAAAGGTGGTTTATTTTAGTCAGATTTGTGTTCTGGAAATTTGTGTAAGAGCACATATTTATTTGCATATTTAAACTCAGAATTTTAGAAAACTTGTTATTAATTGTCCTAAAGCAAAACTACACCCATTTTCAGAATTCATATATATTTTCCTATGGTCTGAGACAGTTAAAAAATATTTGTAAAGATGAACAACCTTCTCCCAAATCCAAACCTTAGGGGCCGCACACATGCCACATTTTTTGCGCACCCAAATTAAATGGTTGCACGTGTATATGATGCGAGTCAACACTAAATATTCTAGCGTTCAGACTTGTACAAGTAATGCAACACAAAAATCTGAATTGATGTGAACACAACATAATATTTCACAGTTAATTACCTTATTATCACCTCACGGGCCTTTACTGTGATATTTAACCAAATTCATAATTTTATTTTGAAATTCATGCAGGTAAATGTAAACATTTTACACAAGCATACTGCTAAATCACAGTAAGTATATAAGGAAGTACACTAGGGTTTAACTGTGAGGTTACAGTGAAATATAATAATTGTACAGGTGCATATTGATAAATCACCGTTATATACAGGCATAACAACTGTGAGCTCACAGTATACAGCTGTCAGCTCACAACAATACACTGTAAAAATGAACCGTAATTGTCTTTAAAAGTAAGCCAACAAGTAAGCAGTGATTTATTGGGAATGTACCATCAAATATTTTACAGTGTCTGTATAGCAGCAGTTGTTTGAGACTATGGTTTGGACTATTGGACCTGTAATGATGTGGCCTGTTGGATATTGACTTCATGTGTGCTTAATCAAGCTGCTGATCACTGACCAGGTGCACCTGTGAGAGATTATGTGGTGAACCAGTATGCATTCTGCACTGAGGAAAGTCCAGCATGGGCTGAAACGTTTGCACTTTTTCTACTGTCTGTTCAGCCCTGCAACATGTAAAATAGAGATTTTTGAAATCCATTTATAAAATGATGACTCTAGTGTCTTATTTTTGCTTTAAGAATGTATAAAATTTTACAATCTATAAAGGCTGTTTTCTCAAAATCAGTTTTTCTCTGAGTCAGAAATCTCCACTTCAGGAACACCTCCACACACCAAACTCTCCAGTTTTGGAGGTTTTCACATTTGTCTGGGATTTGTTCATATATCATTTATAGCCTTTTTTACAGAACATTTTATTCCTAAAAACACGGGGAAAATTGATTTTTTTATGGCTGTTGACAGTGGGTTTGACGGGTCTGGGTGTCCGAGGCTTCAGCTCCAAATGTTTTATGAATAGCCCCCAGTGTAAATAAGCTATATATATTTTTTAAAAATAAAAATAAGGAGAAGCCTTAAAAACAAAAACAAAAAAAGAAGAAAAAAGGACAATCCCCACAATCCCTGTGGAACCCAGAGGTCTGGGCTTTGCCCCTGATATCCTCAAATCCTAGAAACGCCCCTGGCTGCTGATAGTTTATGGAGTCATAAAAACAGTAAAAACAAAAAAAAAAAATCAAGAATTCTGAACCTGACTTTATCCACTGTTCAACTATTTTCATATTCATGTGCCTCATTTGCACATTTAAATATGACACTTCAGAAAACTTGTACTATAAAAGTAATTGTCTTACTGTGAGTAATCACCTGAGAAAGTTTCATGGTGCGATGTATTTGCTTGTGAATTTACGGTTTTAACCTCAACCTTTATTAATATATCAGCTTTACTGGACGATAGATAGATTTTTTGGTTTGTTATTTTTAATCTGAACCTACAAAGTTATCAAATAAATACAGTGCAGTAAAAGACAGACAAACAAAGTACCTCAGACTCACTTAACCACAGTTTTCAGTGAGTTCCCACCACTGAGGACATGCCGTTTATTATTATTCATCGTTGTGTGAAAAGTGAATTTACTGATATTTCTGTGTGCAGATGTTACAGATCTGGAGGACACCAAACTGTAATATTTCTCCATAAATGACATTATTATCACCTCACAGGCTTTGACTGTGATATTTACCCAAATTCAGAATTTTCTTGTGAAATTCATGAAGTTAAAATATTTAACAGAAGTACTCTGCTGAATCACAGTAATATATGGAGTTTAACTGTAAGATTACAGTGACATACTGTAATTCTATGGGAGCACACTGAGTAATCAAATGTAGATAAACTGTGAAGTTACAGTTAAATTCAGTAATTTACAGGAACATAGTGTTATATCAGTAATGTGCTGGGCTCTACTGTGAGGTTACAGTTAAATATAGTCATTTTACAGGAGCATACTGCTAAATCTCAGCCATGTGCAGGCATTACTACAGTGAGATCACAGTATACAGCTGTCAGTTGTAAAAATGACACAGTAAATTACTTTGAAAGTGATGCAACGAGTAGCCAGTAATTTACTATAAATTCAGTCAAAATATTTTACTTTGTAGGTAGAAAGGCAGACAGACAGACAGACAGACAGACCATCAAATCTAGACAATCCTTGTCAGTCATAGACAGTAGTGAACTTTAATTTAAGCAGGTGACTACAAAATTTGACCACTTTATTGTATTTCTATTTCTTCTTAGGAAAACTGACACAAAAAGAGGCAAGAAAAGACGATTGAACAGATTTTTTTGTCACAGCTCAAGTTTCTTAGGTCATGTTTCTTATTACATTAATTCATGTTTCCTGTTTTACTTTGAAACTCACATCCTCCCTTGTTTCACATCACTTCACTTCCTGCCCCTGTGTGCTTTCCCTCCTTTCTGATGACTTCACCTGTGTCTGATTGTCCCGCCTTGACTAGCCTCACCTGTGTCTCGTTATCCTTCCCCTCACCAGAGTGTTTATAGTGTGTGTCTTGTTTTCTCTCAGTGCCAGTTTGTCTTAGCTCCATGTGTGTCTAGCGCTCCATTCTTTTGTTTACCTGTGCCACTTACTTGTTTTTTTGGATTTACCCAACAGTCTCCAGAGTTGCGTGTTTAAGTCCACTCTCACCTGGTTCACCACACCATTTTTTAATGCAATAAAGCTCTTTATATATTAAGGAGAAAATTATGTGAGAATTAATTTCCCCTTTAAGCAGACTTGAACTCTATTTGCAGTTGGAGCAGCTGCCCCCACCCGGCCAGTGTTGACAGGGTCACAAAGGTGGAGCATTAGCGACTGTAAACAGACGTGTTTTCACTTTCGCCTCCCGACTGACAGAGGATCCCAGAGCAGACCGACGCCGGGCCTCTCCTCCAGCTCGCCGCTGATCTCATCCCATAATGCTTCATTACTGCAGCCTCCACTCTGACCCGGCAGCCATTTTAGCAGGCGGGCACAACGAGGCCAGAAAGGTCCGCAAACACACACACACGACGCCCCGACAGAAACCAGCCTGTCTGAGATAACAAGCTGATGTTTCAGCGAGGACGCTCCGTCAGACTGAGCGAGCGGCGTTTGGTCTCCGTCAGCTCGGGTCAGTTTGTGTTTACATCAGCAGCTCAGTGTCGGCTCAGCAAACAGCAGGAGATGAATGTGTTTCTGACCAGCTGCTCAGATTCTATCATGTTGGCAAGTATAATGCTACTGTTAGCAGATAGCTGCATCTCATCAGACACTCTGTAGAACTGACGTTATCACTGACGATGAAACACTGAGGAGGATGGTATTAACCTCTCTATACCACGTTAAGAGCTGCATTAAAGAGGACCTGCTCTGCTTCTCCTTTCTTTCCTATATATAATAATATTACAGTGTCAGATGTTCGTATTAAACATGTCCAAAGTATCAGATGAGGTAAATGTATTTACAGTCGTCCCTGTGAGTAAAACCCTCCAGCCTCAGACTGCTCTGAGTACTCTGTCTCCAACAAGACAAGCCGACTTCAGCTGGTGACGGATTTCTTTTTACAGTCATCTGCTGTTTACATTACACACACTGCTACATGTAGCCACGTGCTAATGTCAGGAAGACATGCAGTCTTGTTACTGTTGTTGATTTGGGATCATATTCCCACTGGAACCATCACCTTCTCACTCTGACCTTGCCACATATGACGTCCAAGGTACCCTGGGTGTGTTGGTTGTTGACGTTCTGGGACGCCATGTCAACTTCAGCCTGTTACATGCATTGTCTGTTTCAAAATACACCTCTGTTTTCACAGGGAATGTACAGTTTGCATACAGTCTCTTTCAGAATAAAAGCACTATGTCTTCACAAGACAGGGTTTAGGACAAAAGAACAGGATTTGGCTTTACAATCATAAGGGAAGCAAACACTGGCCTCCAGGGTGAGGATGTGTGGTTGCAGGAACCATCCACCACCCCTCCCACTCGCTCGACTTGGCCCCAACTTATGTTGTCGCCTGCTCACATTTCCCCGTGACACTGCCAGGCGTCATCACAGAATAACGGCAGTCCATTGCAGTCCATCTTGCGAGGGAGTTAGTTAGTCATCAGTAGTCTTATTCTGTTTGCGTTTAAACGCCTGGTCGAGTGTAGCATGACAAGGCTGGCTGCTAGAGCTAGCATCAGAGGCTGTGCTAGCTCGGACATCCGGGTTTGCTGCTAAATGCTTTGCATCAAGGTGATATTTCAGGCTTGAAGTTCTCAAATGGTATGGAAATTGCTTACTGCAGAAACTGCAGAGAATGGTGCTCCTATCAACAGCTCCATGTGGGTGTTTTTCAAATGTAAATGTTCCATTCACAAGGCCGAGCAGCGTTGTCTCGTCTGCCTCCATCATGCGACAAAGACACCGTGGCCTTCAAAGATGCACAGAGTCAAAGGACACAATGGGACATCATTAATTAGCGTTACCTTTTTTAAAATGGTTATATTTTCTGTGATAAACTGATCAAAATTAACAAATTATCTTTGACAGCCCTCGTAAAAAAATCTAAAGGTGTTCAGAAAAGTAAACAAATATTATCAGTACAATTTACATAAATATCAAAAGCTGTTGAGGAAAAAAAAAGTTACTTCTCAGCACTGACACTTTTTACTCAAACAAAGTTTTTTTTAACTCTTTTTATTCAAATTTTCCCAAAAACCAAGCTTACAGACTGTAACATTACATAACCTTACAAGACTGGTCCAAAAAGAGAAAAGCAGGCATTGTGTTTACATCATAAGACGCACAATAAGGTGAGGGTTAGTAGTTATCATGTACGTCGATCCCATTCATATCCACTGTCCCCAATTCAGACATTTATCCATTTTTTTCATCCATGTAAGTCCATATTATATTTAAGTCCAGTTGTTAAAGCCAAACTTGTATACATTTTAAATAGAAAATGATTTTACATTGTAGTTCTGCTACTTTTAGTGACAGCGCTCACAGCTGTGAGGCACCACAGTTCATCTCTCCACTGCTCTACTTTTTGTTTTGTCCTGTTTGTGGGTGAGACAGTTTCCATCTGTTCTATTCTTCTTCTTTTGCGCCTGTTTTATACATGTGTCTGTACTGTGTTAGATATTCTGTAGAACTAAATTATATAAGAAATAAATATTTAACAGTTGGATTGAATCCAGACAGTTTGGCCTTCAACACAGTGAAGTAAATGTACAGTTTTCACTTTGTCTCGTTATATTTGTGACCTGCTGCGGACCTCGTCGGCCTCATCTCATCTGCACTTACTGTACACATGTGGCTACCATCCAAAATGAAATCTGCCTGTCGATGTCGGACCGCAGGCTGTCCGAGCAGCAGCAAACACACACCGTCACACCTCGGGCCTTCCTCTCTGACAGCTGACGCTGTTTACTTTCACTTTGTTCTCATTAAAGCTTTAATGCATCTGTGAGTTTGTTGCCGTCGACCTGCAGACCTCGCCGTGTCTCCCGTCATTAAAGAAAAAAAAAAAAAAAAAAAAAAAAGCCGCCATCTTGAGTCACCTTCATGCAGCTCCATGCTAACTGTCAGTGAACCTGAGAGGCAGGTGGAGGTAAACAGGAGGAGTGTTATTCATTAGCTGCAGCCGCCGCGCTGCCTTCAGCTCATAATTAGCCGAAGCATCACTGACTCAAAGTTTACAAGCTGCACTCAGCGGCATAAATATTCATCTGCATCTCTGAGAAATCAATAGGGCAGAACAAAAGTTTATGATATTAAAGTATTACAATATTAATGTGTGGGTGAGAACACTTTAGACAAACTAAACGCTCCTCCTCCCTCCTCCTCCTCGCCATTATGCATGCTGGGAGATCACATTTCATGACCTTTGCCATCCGATGGGAACTTGTCTTTGCTTTGGGGAGCAGATAAGCCCGGATGATCCGCAACAATAAATAAATCTGTGAACAGGCTGGAGAGCCCGAAAGCTCCCTCCCTCCCTCTCTAATCTTTGCAATTTGCCATGGCTGATAAAATTTTAATGAGGAATAAGCATAATGGGAGCCTCAGAGAGATTATAGTGAACTGGGAGTGAGACGTGTCGGACGGATGAAGATAGAGGAACCAGAATCAGGCTGCAGATCAGAGATGGTGCCCCCCGAGACGAGGAGGATACACCCAGCACAGGCTGAGAGGGGGTTTTAGTTTTAAGAAGAGATATTTTTCCCCTCCACAACACAAAATGAGCCCAACCTTATTACACCTTTCCTTTATCATAGTGTAATTTAAAATGCTTAATTTATTCACCGTGTTAAAAGAGGTCATCAGATGAGACTGTGTGACCTACAAACTAATTACATATGTTATTTAAAGCGGTTGTTCTCAACCCTTTTTGTGTGAAGGACTCCTAAATTGATATGCATTAGGCCACAGACCCCCTTTTGACAGGATTTCACTTCAGGGACCTCCGTCTACAGCTGCAAGTGACGTTATTTTCATTGTCGATTAATCTGTTAATTATTTCCTTGATTAATCAATCATGGAATCAGAGAAGTTTTGCTTTTTTTCCTTAAATTACTCAAACCGATTAATTGCTTATTAAATTAACTGAAAAAGAAGCAGATTAATCGTTGCAGCTCCACCTCCATCTGAGAAGATTTTGGTTTTTAGATGATTAAGATTCTATTGTTGTCGACTACAGTGGAGGAGATAGCTGCTCAGGAAGTGGAGCCTGTGATCAGAATAGTCACATAGAGGTCATATCTCAATTCTCCCCCTTGACTCTACCACTCTAAGTGCTGCGGCATAGGGTAGGGTGTCCCGTTTTTGTTGTGGGATCGAGGGGTAGTGGTCATCCTGCCCCCCAGGTGACCTTCTAAAAACGTTGTTTTTAGATGCAGACTTCAAATGGAGTGGTAGACGCAAAATACCAGAATTCTTTGAGAACTGCGGCAATCTAAATGTAAACAAGCAACGTAATCGACAAACTATACTATAACTTTTTGTCATGAAATGTTTCGACATACTATACTATGACTTTTGTCATGAATTTCTTTGACATACTACACTGACTTTTTTTCCATGAAATATTTCAACATATTATACTATGACATTTTGTCATGAAAATTTTCGACAAACTATACTATAACTTTTTGTCATGTGCAGTGCAGGGAAAGAAGCCCATAAGTGAAAGTTTTTCTTTGCAAAGAATCATTCAAAAATGTTTAATCTGTTGGGATATCTTAAGTTTTATATAGACAGAAAATGAATTTGATCATTACAACAACCATAAAAAAACAACTGTTGTTTCAGCTGTTGATCTGTCACTTTTAGCTATTTAAAAATGTTCACATTACCCTTATCCTACTAATCGTATTTCAACCATTTATCTGTTGTGTTTAGCTAACTGATGCTATTTTAACTTTTGATCAGTTACTTTTAAAGTATCTGTTACATCCATTATCCATTACTTTGGCTAACTAATACTAACTATATTTTTGTTTGGCCACTCTGAGCGCTTTCTAGTTGAAAATCTATGAACTTTCAGAAAGGCGCTGGTGAAATCACTGCCCCTTTATTAGCTGCTCAGTGTCAAGTCTCAATGTCTGTCAGAAACTATCACAAAAACAAAAAGGCCCATTCGTGGTCGCAGATTGTTCAGACACTGAATATTGCTGATGAGTGTTACCATGTAAAAGTAAGCTTGTTGTTAACTTCACTCATTCACTGCATCCTACTCTCTATATACTGTATGGAGTTCTGTGTAGAGGACTACATCGTGAGCTCATCTGCAACATGAAAAAACACTTTCGGACAATACTTCATTTTCTCAGTGCCGTTAATTACGTCATTGCTGTCGTGAAATTAAAACATGTTATATCAATGTCAGCTGGTGAACCATTCATAACAAATAGGCGTATTTATGATAAATACATGAAATTATATCAACAGTATTTTCCCCAAATTAATAAATAACATTACAAAGTACTTTGTGGCCCTTTGTGTTGTGTCGTGATGCTGCTCTGCTCACGCTAAACATTTTAATAACCATTACACTGGCAGAAAGACCTTCTGTTTAACCTTTGTTGTGCTGAAGTGTGTTTTACCATCAGTCATGTAATAACTTGTAGATTTAATGTATAACATTATACATGACACCATTACAGCACAAATCAGAGTTAGTAGTGACCCAGCTCGCTAACATTAGCATTATTAGCCATAGTCTGTACAGTAATTGTTAAACACTAGAGAAGACCAATTACCAATTAATATTTTTATCTTCGACTGACAACTACTCATTAAACTGAAACTTTCTTAGGTAGCAAAGAAAAACTGGTAAAACAAACTTCAGCATGTCAGTATAAGTTAAACATGTGATCGAGTTGCTCTCTCCTCTCGTCTGTCACGGTGTCTGTCTCATATATGCATGATGATATTGCTTGGTGAATGACCATTGGTTGTACACTTCTTTTCACAATGCATTGTGGGATACTCTGAGTCCACTATATGGAGTAAAATAATTCCCACTCTACATTTGGACAGCACTACAAAATGGCGGAGTCACTATACAGTGAGCTGTGAGTGATTTCAGACACAGCCTGTGTAGTCACCTCTCTGTTTACATAGCATCACGTTAGCCACCTCGCTAATGTTAGTGTCAAGATACTGTCACAGAACAAAACCCATGTGTGGCCCGTCATACAAGCTCTGGGACAAAGTGCTCTCTGACACCCTGCCACTACATTTCTGCTAAAGAAAAACGCCATGTGGACACTCGCCCTCATGATACAAGATGCCTTGTCTACATTCTGTTTCAAATTTCATGACATATAAAGTCTACTTCCTGTCTGGACTAATAATGCTCATCATCAATTATTTATTTGTGACATTCTGCATGATGGACAGACATGCGATAAATATCATGTATAAACAGAAAGGACAAAAGTCACTGTGGTAGAATGACAACACAGAGAAACAGAGTTAAACATATTACATCAAGTTTAGGAGTAATGAGCTAAAGGGATTCAGGCAGAGTATAAATGTGTGTAGACGTCACCCTGAAAGGAAACAGACCACACACACAGAGGAAAACTCATGATCATTTGTCACAGCAGGAGAGGAGACGAGAGACAGTCAGAGAGGTCGGAGCAGATAGTTGTAGAAACACTGGCTGAGGTTAAAGGTCCAGATCCTTCTTTTCGATTATTAGCGAGAGGCCGTGTTATATATCAAAATCAAAGACGCCTGGTGGTCTGTTTTTGTGGTCTGGATTTACGACAGATGCTGAGAATTATCTGATGGGTCAGTGCTGGTTTTGTGCTCTGAACCACAAAGAGAGAAAAGCTGCCTGAGCACGATCTCTCAGCCCCCCCTCCTTCAGCATCATCCAGCTCAGCATCACCCGTGACAACCTCAACAGTGAAATAACACAGAAACAGGCGTGACTCCTGCGACGCCCGTTTACACGCAGCCCGTCTGTGTCACACGCGCCGCCGTCGGTGTGTTCAGATAAAAGCTGTGATTGATTGGCCTCGGCTAACGTCGCGCGAGACAGAAAACACTCGCCATCTCTCAGCAACAATTACCCGTCCCTCCACGGCGGCTGTCAGCGCGCTAATTCATCTGTCATCATCCCACTTCTCCCAGTAGAATCAGGCTGACAGCGAGCCCAGTATCAGTCACACAGCATTACACTCCTGTTGGCTTTCATTAGCTCCACTTTGTCTTTCACCATGAAGGATGCTGGATTCTATTTTACCCTTAAAACTAATGTTCCTGCTCGTCCTGCTGGAGCTGTGCTGAGCTCAACGCAGGACATCAGATAACTTTAACCAATTCAACGCTGTCACATCAAACTGTGGCTCCATCTTCGCAAACTCATGTTCTGTTTACGATAATAGTTCAAACTCTGGGGAAGAAAAACTCTTAACAGGCTGGAAAACACACATTTCTGACATCATCTAGCCCTGACGTTCTCAACCAGAGGTCCCCAGAAGAATAGGAAACCATTTATTTTCACTATTTAATTCAGTGTAGAAGTGAGCCTCATGTCAGTAATATATATATGACCTTTATTTATCTAGGGTGTCACAGATTAAACCCCTTTTTGCAAGTGAGACTGAGCCAAGACAGGGTCATATAGCAGCATTGAAACAAAGCAGCTGCAGCTCCTAGTGACCACTTGAGTTTGAGCTTGGCCTGCAGGTCATTCCAGGACCAGGGACTATAGTAGAACAGACTCGTTTTGCCTCTGTGTTAATGAAAGTTAATGAAATGTGACCTCGTCACATATCGACGATTGGTCATGGACTTTCCATGTCCCATAACAGTGTCATTGAAGAACCGTTGAAAGTTGTTTTTCAGGGTACGAACTGCACGTTTTCCAAAAGTGGAATACGTAACAACTAATGGTATTTGTTGCATGCTGTCGTTATGTGAGACAGGCTGGTTTGACACTTTCCTGGATTTTCGTAGGAACGATCTGGAGTATCCACGTTTCCGTAATGCATCAAATAATATCTTCTTAGCAACATTGCGGTCTTCTTTGCGTGTGCAGATGCGGGAAAAGCGGAGTAGCTGTGATTTTAAGATGCCACTAAAGACATGTCGAGGGTGGAAACTCGATCGATGTAACAGTGAGTGGGTGTCTGTTGGTTTAAAATACAGCTTAACATCCAGTCGTCCTGTCTGATGGAAATCAGGGCCTTTAAAAGTGGTGGTGTCGAAGTTGACCTCTGTTTCGTGCAGTTGTGGTTCAACTGTGATGGATGCATGATGTGAGTTCAACGTGTGCACAAACTTATCAAAATCCGCCTTTGAATGTGTCCAGACACCCCATATGTCATCCAAGTAACGGAGATATATTAATGGCAAAAGTGTACATTTTTGGAAAACACTTTCTTCCCATTCTGCCATATATATATTTGCATATGCGGCTGCAAAACGTTTTCCCATCGCCGTGCCTTTGACCTGGAGATAAAATTTGTCCTGAAAGACAAAGTCGTTTCTGCGCAGACTGATGTCCAATAAACGCAAGAGTGACTCATCAGGTCTAGCAGGGTCGAGATAACGCTTAAAGATGTTCCGAATGGATTCAATACCTAAGGGGATCTCAATGTTTGTGTAGAGGCTGTTGACATCCATGGTGAATAAAAAACAGGGTTCCTTCAACTTTAAGGCCGTGACGCGTTCCAGGAAGTGTTGTGTGTCTCGAACATAACTGGCATGTTTGATAGATAATGGAGTTAGGAAGTAATCCAAATATTCCGCCACCCCGTAGCTTTCACTACCGCAATCCGAGACTATAGGACGTCCTGGTGGAATACGATGAGGTACCGTCCATTTAGACATAGGTTTGTGGATTTTTGGTAGGACATAGAAATAGCGAGGGCGGGGTGGGGATTGTCCCAGTAAGTATTGTAGTTGTTTTTTGGTTAGTGTTCCAGATGTATGTAATGACTGTAATTCCGATCTAACCAATTGTGCTGTTTCTATGTACATAGGCGCAGACAATGGGATGTAATACTGAGTGTCCTGTAGTTGGCGGAGTGCTTCCGTGACATAGCCCGCCAAGTCCATCAGCACGACAGCGCTACCTTTATCAGCGGGTTTTATTACCAAACCTTGGGTCCTGATAAGTTCACTCAGTGCTTGGGCTTCTTCTGGTGGCAAGTTTGGAGTCTCTGGTGAATATTGTAAATCTGAAAGATTTTTGCCGTCCGAACTGATCAGTTCCAGAAGTGTAGTTGGTAGTTTGGAAACATGGGGTTCCCAATCAGAAGAAGGTGTAAACGTTTTTTGGGTTGTTGGTGTACGCAGTCCAAAATATGTATGTAATTTCAGGCGTCGGTGGTATTTGCGCGAATCAACTGCCAAATCCTGGCGTGCGGTGTGAGAGGCAGTTGTGGTTGGCACAAAAGATAAGCCTTTGCGCAAAAGTGAGGACTGGTGTGGTGTTAGTACAAAATGGGTAGATAAGTTAATGATGGAATTGTCCGTGTGTTGGTTTTGTGGGGAGGAAGATTTTATTCTAAAAAATCTTTCCAGTGCTTCAAGATTGAACGGGCCCGTATGAGGTGTCCAGTGTATGTTGTCCGTGGTCGTTGTGAATTTGGAATTTTCAAGTCGCGGGATGAAAGACTTCCAAGTTTTGATTAAGTCATTCAGCTGACTTAGATTCCGCTGAATGTGAGGAGGCAGATTCATGCTGTAGTTGATTAGTGGCATGCGGATTACAGCATTCGGAAGTGCAAGTTTTGCGGCATTAAAGACTGATCCCAGAGATCTTCGTAAGAAAGTGGGATTTGATGTGTCCTTGTCATTTATGCCGAACGATAATATGGCACAAGTGACCATAGGCGAACATGGAGTGTGGTTGCGTAGTATATTGGCTGCATGTGCCAGTTTTGCTCCTGGGAAGCTGTCTACTTGGACCCGAACATCAGAAACTAGTGGAAGTCTGGCCAAGTTGGAGTCCCCAAGGATGAGTATTGGCCGATGAGGGTCCAGACTCCAGTTGAAATATTTATCTCCCTGATGGGGATGATAAGTGTATAAAGGAATCTGGCGCAAGGAACCCGATGTTTTTTGTACAGGAGGGATAGCAGGATTTTGTGTTTCCTGTACAGTGGTACGTGTGTGTACCGAGACAGATGGCTGAGATTCAGTATCTTAACGGATCTCACGGAGAATGAGCTCGTCAAGTGAATCAATATCAAATTTTTGGCGTTTTGCCGTGTGTGTGTGTGTGGTGAAGGAGGACGCGTAGTCGTGGTTTGTACGTTCGGTGTATTTGCAGGGGACTGTGGAGTTGGTGACGCATTTGGAATGTGTCTGTTAATCACCGTTATTTCAGGTGGTAAGGGAATGGTGTTGACGACACAGGGATTGTCGTCAAAAAGGAGTGGCGAAGAAAGAGGAGCAGGAGAACGTGGTGAGCGTTGTGAACCAGAAGGGTTCGAAGGCATCAGAGATACGACAGGTGATGTCTGCAAGGGAGGCTCCTGTGACGTGATATGTGGCATGGTGATTGAAGGAAGTGGGTTGTGCGCTTTAGACTGACCCGATGGTGACATTATGTCGGAGAGCATTATCCGAGCAGCGTCCAAGGAGGCTGAGCTGACATCAGAAGCACGTTGGCGTGCCCTGCGATTGGCCACTAAGAGGGCCCGAGTCCAATCCTGTGCCAGTAAACTTTTAATTTCTGTTACCGCATTCTCCTGTACGCGAAGATAATGTTCCTGAAGCACAGTAATGGTGGCGGAGGTCCAAGTTTTGGCGTTATGGTGAGCGACGAGATTGGTTAACTCCGAAGGGCAGAAAGGAGTTATTAAACAAATTAAGTAGGCTTCCGCCTCTGCTAAGAAAGAGGGAAGCAGATCTTGAGGTGACTCAGGTAACCTCGAGTGGTGGTAATGGGCCAGTATAAACTGGACAAGGGCTTTTACAAGCACAGGCAAAGTCCTGTGATGCAGGCATTGCTACAGATAGAGAGGGGGACTTGGGTGGGGGAAGGGGGAAGGGGAGAGGGAAGAGAGAAAAAAAATTTTTTGGTTAATAAAAGGTATTCTTACAATTAATTTTTGAAAATAGAAAGACAGTATTATAACAGCAAATCATAATTGTGTCGGGAATGTTGTAAGTTATAGTAAATATCCCAGACAGTAAATTTGGCAAATTGGGTGTTATTTATTTAAATAAGTTAATGAAATTTAAGGTAAGGGAAAAAATTAGGGGGGCAGATAATGCAGATAATGAGGAGTCCCGGGGAGATTGAGGAGTTTTAGGATAGGAGTGGGTCAAGGTTAGGATTAGGGGAAGGTCAGGTGTGGTTTAGAGGAATCCGAGGGAGGATCCAGGTCCGCTCCGCGTGCTTCCTCTGCCCAGAGGTCCAAAGGGCGCTGGCCTCCAGGCCCGAGATGATTAGAGAATCTATGGAGTGGGTTTGGAAGTGTGTGACCAGATGTGTTTTCAGTGTGTTCAGGCGGATGTTACGGAGGTGTTGTTGTAGTCGGGACAGGAGTGTATTCTGAGTTTCACCAATGTAGTGTTTATGGCAGGTTGTGCAGGTAATTATGTAGACGATATTACTGTCGTGTAGTGTGTGGGTTCCCTGTGGCGGAAAGGATTTATTATTGTGTGGGTTGATAATAAACTTGCGTTTTTTGTAGTGCCGAGTTTCTGGGATTGGTTCTGGTTTCCTGTGGGTTGAGAAGAGGGATTTAACCAGTAAAGTTTGGAGGTTGGGGTTCTTTTTGTAGGCGGATACAATTTTGTATTTCTGAAGCGGTGGGTGGTGTTCTTGTGTGTGTGTGTGTGTGTGTGTGTGTGTGTGTGTGTGTGTGTGTGTGTGTGTGTGTGTGTGTGTGTGTGTGTGTGTGTGTGAAGCTTTGCTTTATTTGTTTATGTAAATTTATTATGCGTTGGGAAAAGGTCGAGATGAGTGGGAGTATGTGAGTGTCATGTTGTCGTGAGTTTGGGGGAGCCTCAGCCGTAGGGGAGGGGGACGGTGTCGGGTTGGGATGAGTGGGTGGGGGAGTGGGATGTGCGTTTGGGGAAGATGCAAACCCTGGCTAGGGTAGGGGTGTTGGGGTTCTGAGGAGGAAGGGGAGGCTGAGGTGGTGAGTGGTTGTGTGTGTAAAGGCAGAGAATTAGTGACAAGGTTGTCGTTAGAGCGAGTGGGAGCGAGAGAGGCCAAGGTCAAGTTTTTGACGGTGCGTAAAAACCGTTTGGAATATTTCCTTTTCCGCAGGGCTGTGAATAGGGTTTGTACCGAGTGCTCAAAATCTATGGAACGGGAGGAGATGCGGTGAAATCTGATAATCTGAGATTTGATGATGCCCGCAAACGTATGTTTTGGATGGTAGCTGGATTTATGTAGCAGTGCGTGTGTGTCAGTGGTCTTGAAATAAACTTTAGTCAGGATTTTTTTGGAGTTGTGGTTATTGTTTGTGAAGAAAAAGGTGGTGTCCAGAAAATTAATCTGTTGTGGATCGATGGTGGATTTGATTTTGATGGCCGGGTGATGATTATTGAGTATGTCGGTGAATTCTGTAAAGGACGCCAAATCATGCGGCCAAGCGCCAATGCTGTCATCCAGGAAACGGTGGTAGAAGAAGAGTGGTTGTAATGGGCATTTGGCCAGAGCTTCTCGCTCCCACTCGCTCATATAAATGTTGGCATAGGAGGGTGCAAACCATTGGCCCATGGCTGTCCCGTGTGTTTGTAAGTAGTTATTGTCATTGAAAAGAAAATCATTGTTTTTCAGGCAGATTGTCAACAGCTGGAGGAGTTCTTTATCTGGTCTGGTCGGGTCTGGGTATTTTTGAAAAATGGACTGTATAACCTGAATGCCCAAATCTGTGTCAATATTTGTATATAGACTGTCGATATCAATTGTGAACAGGTGTGTATTATGTGGGACAACCATGGGTCTTATTATTTCAAGGAAGTGGTATGTGTCTTTTATGTAGCTGGGGTGTTTGTTTGAGAGTGGAGAAAGGAAGTGTTCTATGTACTGGGCCACGTTATAGGTTGCACTGTTGCAGTCGGAAACTATGGGTCTGCCGGGAGGAACCTTGTAGGGACGTGTCCATGTTTGAGGGTCTTTATGGATTTTGGGGAGAAGATAAAAGTAGCGTGGGCGTGGGTTTGTTGGACCAGAGAGGAAGTGGCGTTGTTTGGCTGTGATGTATTTTTGTTGATAGAGTGACTGGATGATTTCACGGATCTGTAGTTGTGTATTGTGTTGGATCGTTTTGGGTATAGGTTTGTAATGCAGTGGATTAGAGAGTTGTCGGTTCGCTTCCGTGAGGTACTGTTGTCTGTCCATTATAACGACTTTTGAGCCTTTATCTGCCGGTTTTATTATTATGTTGCGGTTATGGATAAGATCCTTTAAAGCTGCGCGTTCGGGCCCCGTCAGATTATCTAGAGAATCTGGCGGGGGCCGATAGTGGTGGAGGGTGGTCTGGTCTCGAGTTATTAAAGTATGTACGTGTGTATGTATTTGTCCTGTTGTGGGTTTCCAGTTGGAAGGGTGGGTGAATGGTTGTGAATTATGGTCTGGTTTGTTATGGAAATAATCTATGATTTTGATGCATCTGTGGTAGTTATGGACGCCCCTACGAAGTTCCTCCCAGTCATATCACTTCGGCCGAGGAGTAAATGATAATCCGCGCTCTAGTAACTGTTTCTGTGGGGTTGAGAGTGTGAGAAGGGAGGATAAGTTGAGTACGTTGGAATCTGAGGTGAGTTGAGTTTGCGTGCGTTGTACCAGGGGTGGGTAGTGGCGGATGAGCGCTATGAGGTGCGTTATGTGACGAAGAAGTGGGGGGCGAGTGGGTTGGTTGTGGGTTGTGCTGAAAGAGGGAGTTATGTGGATGGACCCGGTTAGGATTTAGGCAGATGTTAAATTTAATTGTGCGCACCAGTATGTGAAAATAGTTGTAGCGGTCTTGGGGGTCCAGTGAATGTTATCCGGTTCAGTTTTGTAGGTGTCATGGGGAATCTCGGCCAGGAACGGGAAGTGTGTTGCGATGGTGTTATTGATTAGTGTGAGGTTAGACTGTTGTGTTTGTGTGAGCTGTTTGGAGGAGTTCATTATCAGGAAATAAATGTCGGCGTTAGGGAATGTGGTGCGAGCGATTTTGTAGAGGGCTTTGAGCTGTTTGATTGATATTTGTTTGGGATCTTGGTCTTTGTTGTTGAGGCCTATGGAGAAGACGAGTATTTTAGTTGACGGAGTGGGAGGTGTTTTTTCGCAGAGTTTTAGAAAGTGACAATTGGATGTCCGGGTTATTGTGTGATGGGATGCGGTTGACGTTAGAGTCTCCAAGAATTAAAATTGGTTTCCGCGGTTTGAAGGAGCAGTCTATTAATTTTCTGTGTGCTCTGGCGAGGTGATATGCCGGTTTGTACGTCGTTTTAAGAGGGGGGGGGGGTGTTAAGTGGGGGACAAGGCTTGGGAAGCAAGGTTTTGGAGGTAGTCGCGGTGTATGAATTAGCCTGCGGGATGTCATTTTGTATGTCGGGGTGGCTGGCCCCCCGAGCTCCAATTGTTTGTCATGGATGGGCTCAGAGGGAAGCCATGTTGGTTTTATTGGAACCAGTCATCATGAGAGTGCCCTCCATGTTTGTTTTTTTGTTTTTGTTAAGAACTGTATTGTGTTCCGTTGTGATCTTGGAGGAGGGAGGGCCAGCCAGGCCGGTATTTTCATGTTTGGGATCTGGTTGAGAGAAAAAAGAGGAAATGGAATCATTTGTGAGAACGGCAACATTAGATTTACTATAAGAAGTGAGTAAAATTGATTCAAAATCCGGTGGGTCGCTAGAACCTGTGGGGGAGGGTGTACTTGAACCCCAACCTCCTGTGCGACAACTGTGCATGTTGCCGCTAGTCTAGCAGGCTGTTGGCTTGGAGGAGGAGGTATGTTAGGTGTGGATGAAGGCTGTGGGAGAGTGGATGGAAAAAAAAGTTTCTGAGCCGTTAGTTTATTTGTGATGGGTGAGAGAACCGGTGATAGTTGTAATGCAGGCAGATTAGGTTCGTGTGTAGGTAGATCCATTGGGGGGCCGGAAGCCAGGGGGCCCCCTGTCCTCCCGAGCAGAGGAGTGGACGAGATCAGAGGGGGAGGAGAGGAAGTAGAAGTATGGGCCATCGGTGGTGTGTGAGTTTGTGGTGTGGTCATGGTGGAAGTGTCCACAGTGTTGGTGGTGGGCACAGTAGAGGATGCCAGGTGGGTAAAAATTGTGAGACCCGGTTTGGGCCGGTCCGAGGCACGGGGTCCCGGTCGGGACACCGCCTCCCCACTGATAAGAGCCCCAGGTGGAGTGGCCTCATGGGTTGGGGTCCCTGTGTTCCTTGGGAACGGGACAGGAGCTGGTAGAGGTGTGGGTTGTGGGACGGGGATTGGGCAGGTGTTGTTCTGGGCCCGTCGTCTCTGTCGCAGTGTAGGGACAGGCATGGGAGTGGCCACTAGGCTGGATTTCACAGAGGGGAGGGCCTTAGCAGGTGTCTGGACTGTGGGATGGTCAATCGGGTCCTGGGTGGGTGGGGGCCTATTTTTGGAAATATCGTCGAAAATGTCGTCCAGAAACCTGAGGTAGATGGTGGGGAAGCTCACTTTAAGTTTACATCATAAAATTTGTCATATTGTAGCGAGGCAGTAACTTAGGGTTAGGTGTTAGGGTTAGGGTACATATAATTGCCATGCCATAGAACCACAGCAAAACACACCTCAAAGATTTTTAGATGGGTTTAAACACCTGAACGGCACTCTGTCAGAAGACTCCACCCGCAAATACTTGCTTGGGACTGAGCTCGAAATGCGACGATGCCGCAGAGACTAATATGTTTTACTCAATTAGCTTCGATGAAGAGCTGGAGCAAACACACGGCACCAAAATGACATGTTGAGGTCACAGTTTTTATCGTTGAAAAGGAATCATTCACATTGGTGTGATTGTGGTCCAGTGGAGTTTCAAGGTATTAAAGTCCTTTTTTTAAGTGAAGTGTTTCCATTATTTTGTCCACCCCCTGGATATTTGAGCAGTCTCTGGGGGGAGTATTTCCAGAGAGGATGATGGGAGTTTCTGACAGCTCGTCTCCTCCCTCCTGCATGACTACGCAGGGCCCAGCAGAGCGTTACGACACTCCGTTCCCTCTGTGGCAGCTGAAGAGCAGGAGGCTGAGGGGAGAGATCCAGGGGTGGGGGTGGGGTGGTCCCTGGGGGGGGCAGAGGTCATCTCCAGGGGCCGAAGGTTTCATCCTCATCCTCAGACTGCTTCTTTTCACTGGTCAGTTGATAAGAAAAATTGGACTTTTTGTGAGTCAGGTCTGTTTTTTTCTGGTTTGGGACCATTACTTCCAGTTCAGGGAGACAATAGACCTTTCCTGTTTCAACTTGACCGGCTGCATACAGATATATTTCTCCCAGTTTGGTGAGGAAGAAGTTGACTGGCCTGCACAGAGCCATGACCTCAACCCACAGCTGAATTAACATGTTATAAAACTAGAAAAGTGCAGATCTCCGTCAGGTGTGTCTAGGGAGCTGCTGGGGGGAGGGGACAGTGTGTGTGGACAGAGGCAGAATCCATCTGCAGATACTCTACTTCAAAATGAGACCAAACTTTTTAATGAATGTCACTTTTTGAGCCACTATGGATGCCAAAATGTGTGCTGTCACAGATGGTAAGGTTTGTTGTTTCTACTGTTTTCTTTCTGTCTTAAATTGAAATTTACAGGACATTCAGTGAATATTAATCCCCCATTGTAACCACATCGACCTGTCATGTTGTATCACCACCACTATAAGTGATAAGTTCACCAACAAAGGTGTTTCTGCAGCTGGCTGACATTATTGTAACAGAAACCTGATTGTTTAAACCAAGCTAAAGTTGGACAAGAACAATTCCAAAACACCAGCTATAAAAAATATACAAAGTGGAAATGCCAACAAAAGAATCCACCAATACTAAGATGACCGTTAGATGTAGAAACAAACTAACAAACTGAAGCAATTGCTACATATTTGCAGCTCCTAGCAGCTGAGAAGTGTGAGGAGTCAGCAGTCGATGACGTATAAAGCAGGTTTTTCAACTGTCATGGATCACAGTATTCATGAGAAGTCCTCAAGCATACAGTCATGAATGTGCACACAAAATATTAGGCTGCTAGGTCCAATAGTTTGCAGGATTAGCTTTGGACAGACATATACAGACATTCACAAACAAATGCATAATCTCTGCCAGGTGTAACAATTGCTGCCATTTGCTGTTGAGCACCAACTGACTGTTGGACTTCACTGGCACAATTTAACAACCTTCAATAACCTTAAAAAAGATTTGTAACCTTGTGAGCTGGTCTCGCTGCCTGATTTTAAAGCTCTCATGAGCACAAGGATGAATTAATTGGCTGGTTCTTGTCACTGTGTGTAGATGTTCTAATATTTCTACATGTTACTGTAAATCTTTTATGTTTTTTATTGTGTTGTTTGGCTGTAAGTTTTTGTATGCTGCTGTCTTGGCCAGGTCTCCACTGATCTCAACAGGATTTACCTGGTTAGATATGGGTTGAATAAATAAAATTAAAAAAAAAAAATCTCACAAAAAATCTGCAGAAATCCATCAATAGTGAGCCTGCAGATCTGATCTGATTTGAGGATCTGGTGCAGGAGTCCACTTTGCCCAGTTAGTGCCACAGCCTGATTGCTTCCCTGCTACATGTTCTGGTGTCTAAATGGGATCTAATCCCTCCAGCAGATTCTACCTGTGGTTGAAATTATATTTCTGTATTTCACACATTTTAACATATTGTACTGTGAACCTCTGCACATTCGTTGGACAATTTTTGGACCTTTCTGCAGAAACTACCACTGCACAGTTCTTTCATTTTAATTCAGATATAAACTACATATTTCTTTGGTTCCTATCATATATTGGGTCATTTTATTTTTGCAATAGTTATTATTTTTATTTCATACTATATTTCTTACTATGTTAACAGGTAATGCACCCATTTTCGTACATATCCCACGTATTTTTAAAGGCTGTGATCACGTGACCAATGCGCTGATGGGAGCAAACAAGGAAGTGGTCAAAAGCGGTCTTGTGAGGAGGCAGGTTGGGGTGGTGGATTTTGCAAAGGAAGCCCCCTGAGCAAAGCAAGTTGATTATCTGTAATAGATAAAAAGGGATTGTTACGCCCCACCCTTAGGCGGCCCTATGGGGCGAACAAAACTCCAAATCTGACTCAAAAAAAGCAATCACACAAACACCTTAAAAACACTCAAATGCATGGGATTTATTAGAATTAAAACAAAAGCAAGACACACAAAAATCCCATGGGGGACAGGCAGCAGGACCAGCAGTCCCCACACCAGAAGCCTCTTCCCTTTTTGCTGCCTGCACTGGAGCTCTTAAATACCTCCTCCATGCCAGGTGCACTGCACCTCGTTACCTGATGCAGCACACCTGGGCAGATCTACAAGGAACAAAAAAGGCACAGCAGAACAGAGCACATACAGCCGTAACAGGAATTCATCCTCTGTTGATCACGAATGTCTGCAACATATGCTCATAGAACGGTTCATATGATATGCAACAACAATGTGTGCACAACAGTTCATATGATTTCCTACGAATTAGCACCCCGCAAATGACGTTACGTCCTTAACGCGCAGTTGTGTAATTAATGTCAAGTTGCTGAGGTTAGGTTTAGGAAAGAAACATGGTGAGGAAGTACCTTAAAATGACTCAAAGTTCACACAGATCCAAATACAGGACTCCAGGGGAAAGTCTCGGGCAAAAGTCTGTTTATTGTGACCCATCCCATCCCACCCCAACGTACCTCTCAACAAGTGCTCAGGACGGTTTTGTTGTTTACAGACGTCAGCACACTGGTCACATTATTGCAGCCTTTTAAAATACATAGGATAGGTATGCATTTGGGTGCATTACCATTAGATGGAAAACATACAGTTTGTGAGAGCAGCCTGGTGTCTGTTCAAAAGCTCATGACAGTGAAACCAGTGGATTTATTCTGTGTCTTCTGTCTGACACTCATTTATATAAAACTCCTGCAGGAGGAGAATTCTCTCTCTGCCGTCTGACAGGTTTCTTGACATGATCTTATTCAGAGGACAGTTGCCTCGGTTGGTGACCGTTTCATGAAAATGTTTGATGCGCCTTTAATTTCACATCAAAACTCTAAAATCGCCCCTTCACACTAATTATGAGGCATTCAGAAAATAACTGCTACGTGTGCGCAAGGAGGGAGCTCAGTGTGAGGAAAGGTGTCACATCTCTGCAGAAGAGACACCGCGACGTGGCTTTAAAATGAATCAGTGTGGATCTTCATGACGGCCGGTCGAACGCAGCACTTCGTTCCATCCAGCAGATAATGACAGAGCTGCTCAGGAGGAAATTAAATGTCAAGATGCTGCCTTTGATTTCTGCTAAATGGAGCGCTAATTACATAGAAAAGCTGGAAAATCCAGCCACTGTCCCCGTCTGTAACTTTCTCCTCTCAGTTTGACCCGTGAAGATAAAAGACGGCATCCAAAGAGACTTCTCCTCCTCCTCCTCCTCCTCCTCCTCCTCCTCCTCCTCCTCCTCCTCCTCCTCCTCCTCCTCCTCCCGATCTGTCTCACAGTCTGAAGGTGGAAACTCGTCTGGTGAATGCAACGCCGCCACTCTGCGTCACCATGTCGCCATCGAGGCTGAAAACGGACGATTTACACCTGAAATGAGTCAGCAAGGCTCTGAAAATAGTTTCTTTAAGAGCGAGAGAATAAATAATCCATCATGTGTGTCTGTGACTTTATCCAACAAAACTCAGCTTCATTCCAAAAACAGACTCTTCTGTTATTGTGTTACACTGAAGTGTTTGTGCAGTGGCTTCCATTTCCTCAGATAACGTCGTCCAAAGTTTACATGTGTGAATCAGCCTTTGAGAAAGCAGCAGGTGGGCAGCAACACATTATATTTTCTCTGATAAATGTTAATGGACAAAAGTCTTATTTTATCCAAGTTTGAGGATCTGAATATTTATATTTATTGGGGGTTTTGTTCACATGCATGTACTGTATATGCATCTATTTGTTGTTTTAAATATAACTTTAGGAGTCAGACTTTGTCTGTGTTCTGATGACTACATAATGACAGATGTGAAGGTTGTGATCTGTTCCCCTGATCAGCATGCACACATTTTCTCTTCCACTCACAGAATATAAATCCCAAGAAGTTCAGAGTTGATTGAATTATGCTCCTGTGAAGCAGACTTCATGGTTGATTACTTATTAACAATGAAAAACAATACACTGTTGGTTATTCACTTTACCCAGCAGAACAGGAGACATGTTGTTATTAATTATCTTCAGCTGAGACATGACATGCCTTGCTGTATGTCTCTTTTATGAATGTGTGGATTACTAAACAGGCCTACAGGCAAAAGGCCCAGGGGCCCAAAGTGTCAGAGGCCCCCCCTAGGCTTCACCTGCAAAATGTCACTCAAGAGGAACTCGTACCGACCAGGAAGAGACTCTTAGGCCTCAATCACACAGAAAGTGTTTAAGCGGCTGGAGGCAGCTTTTTGTAATTGTTTTTAATGAGAATGAAGCATTTTGCTCGCTGTTTTTGTGTTGTGACACACCTCACATTTCTGCGCTCTAGGCACCTGGTGTTGTTGTCAGAGTGCTCTGAACTCCTCGAGTTGAAAAAACTTCAACTCAGAGTGGAAAAGCGCCTCATGTCAGCTCCACTTTTTTCCCATTGTCTTACTGGATGATTTGAGAGGCGTGCCTTCTGTGGTGGTCACGACAAGTTTACAGCTGGTAAACAATGGAGGTGAAACTAGTGGTAGCGGTTGATGGATACCCAGAGCTATACGGCCTGATAATAGACAGCAGGTTGTCAAACTGCCCCTGAGTCATCCTGAAATATGCCTGGAAACGTCCATCATGGAGGAGAAGCTCCTGGACCAACTGGTGGTACTCCCCATGACCCACCCTCTTTTTAAGGGTCTCATGTACCCACACAGATCTCCATTTCTCTGCTGACAGCCTCTCACCCTCAACCAGAGCTACAGACAGTACCCTCTGCCTCAACATTTTAGGAGTTTACTAGTGGCATTCAATTGAAAAAACGGTAGTCCGCCTTACATTTACAACCTGCAAAACACTTTCTGGGCCTCACATACACAAAGAAATATAGTATGACTATAAAGTGACACAAACAACTACTAAAAGATGCAAAACTGCTGCAAGGAGACACAAAGAGACTCACAACTACTACAAAAACGGGGAAAAACCACCACAAGAAGAAACAAAATGGACATAGACAAAAAATAACTACAAATATCATATCAATTACAATGTGGTACAAACCACTACAAAGACACACAAATGGCCACAACACTTTTAAAAGATGTGTAACAACTGTTACGAGATCCAAAACAACAGAAAGAGGCTAAATAATTTTAAAGTCTTTGTGTTTGTGTCTCTGACGTGAAAAGTTTTTGAGACTCTGCTTCACGTAATTATCGTGTGAACTCAGCCTGTTCTCATTCCATAGTCGTCAAACACCCCCACTTTGTCAGTGATTTCAGCATCAGACACCGATGCCGACAACCACTTTCATGGTGTTACGATACTCCTCCGGTTAGCTGGACATCACTTGTCTTGGCAGTACGATACACCAAAGGACAGCATCAGTTCAAATGCTGCCATTAACGATTTGATATAAGGAGCTGGAACGTCTCTACAGGACAAGGGTGGTGGATGGGTCCAACAAACCTCGGACTTTCACCTAGGAACCAGGTGTTTGCTTCGTGTATGAATGTAGAGTCAAACCATGATGTTTGGTTTTTTGGTTTTTAATAAACCTAACCTCATGCTTTTGTTGACGTCCCAGCTTTAGTTGCAGCTTCCCAGAACATCAACAGCAGATGCAGGAGGATACCTAGCGTGTAATTATGTAGACATGAAAGTCCACTGACAAAGCAGTGAAATGTGACGACTTGGGATGAGAACACGTTAGCTCGCCAACCCACAAGTGGTCACTACGTCACAGAGCTTTAAACGCCTCACATACCAGGAGGATGGATTTGTCATGAAGTTGTGTGAGGTACTAACTGAAACAGGCCGAGGCTGCCGGTGGCTTTGGAACCTCGCAGTGAAGCAGAGGAGGTTTTTCTGTTTTCATTAAACAGACTCCGTTCAGGTCACAGGGAGTGTAGACATGAAGGAAACAGTCATACGTTACACTGATGGTGTGTAACTGTAATTTTACTGTTGAATGTGATGACACTCAGCGGCTGAGGAATGATTGAAACTGCTCTCCAAAGGAAACTCTAAAAATTCCTTCAATATTAGACCCATAATTCATAGCACAGCCTGCACCAACACAGAGCTTTAAAAGAGCCATAAAGCTGTAACTAACACACAGAGAGCGCCTCTGTAATTGACAATAAAAACAATAAAAACAACTTGTGAATGGAGATGTGGAGACGGCAGTCAGTGCTAATATCCCACATCCTTAAAAGTTGAGGCTGCTTGAGTTTTTAATGTACTGTAGAGAGCAGCGGCTGCTGTAATGAAATGTAATGAAGCTCTGTAATCAAAGGCAATTTCACAAACACACAGAGAGAGCTGCAGAAAACACACAGCTAATAACACTGCAAGCACAACACAAAGACCTGCAGTCTGGTAGGAGCTGTAGTACAAGTGGTGCAGCAGGAGAAGCAGAGCTAGCAGTATGAGTACAGGAGAGCTCTCTGCACACTGCACTTAGCCCGAGGCTAAAGGAGCTGTTAGCCCCGGGCTAAGACAGCTTTCACACTGAGACGATCCAAAGTGGGCTAACTCTGACTTTAGCTCAGGGCTTGATAGCCCCACTCTGGAGCAGTGTTAGCCTCCAGTTTGTGAAGTTATCCCCTAAAAAATCAGCTAAACACGGGTTTAAAAGTTGCCAGTGTAAAACGGAGCTGATGCAATTTTTCTCACATTTTTGTTGTCCATTCTGTTCTCTCTCTCTCTCAACAATGATCAAATACTGCTGTTTTGTCTGTGGATCTTGTTCATCTGACATCGATGCACAGAGGTACCCTTTGTGGTGGTTTGATACACACCAGGCAGTGGCAGTTGGTCACCGGACTTTCACCCAGGAGCCTGGTGTTTGTTTCCTGCATGAAACCAAAACTCAATGGAATTTTGACATGTAGGTCCACTGACTAGGCTTGTTATTTGACAAGTCAGGATGAGATAGTGTTCTCCAGTCACTGACGTCACAACTGCACAAGTCGATTACAACAAACTGCTGTCAGATCCAAACCCCGGTGAGGATGATAAGTGTGCAGATGAGCTCCCCTGAGAAGGTTTCTGATGGTTTGTGCATACCAGTTATTGCATCAGCTGTTCAGATGGCTGGTCTCTGACAATCTTGCAGGTGAAGACGCTGGATGTGGAGGTCCTGAGCTGCTGTGGTTACATGTGGTCTGTGGTTGTGAGGCAGAGATGTACTGCCATATTGAGGGAAAGTACATCATAGATGTCTTATGGTAGTGAAATAAACATACAATTCAAGATCAACAGCTCTCTTAGATAAAAGCACGCTCCCTGTTACGCTGTGTTGAGAGTCGTGACCATCCAAAGGTGCACCTGTGTCGTAAAGATGCTGTTAAATCATCATTTTGATATGCCACACCTGTCAGGTGGATGGACAGATATTGACACATTTTACTCATATAGTACTCGATTTTGTATAAAGTACGTTATCTGTTCCAGATACTCATTTAATAAGAGTATTCAGCTCAACTCTCATACAGACTGTGAGATTTTAGCAACTTCGCCGCTATTTCCTTCCATCCTTCGTCCTTCTTTATGCTACACATCAGACAGGCAAGACTTCTGCTGCCACAACTCTACAAGGTTTTTGTCTTTGCTGGAATCCCACACATTTCTCTTAGAATGTTTTGCCTCCATGGCGAGCTGCTATACGTCTGTTTGTTTGGGTTTAGCATCAGTGCGTCAGTGCGTCATTTCATGCTGCATTTCTATTGGTTGGTTGGTAACAGCAGTCACACAGTGAGATAGTCATTCCAAATTTCTGACACTGTCATAATTTTATCCCAGCCTGTCTTTAATCACAAGACTGTGACTATGGCCATCCTTGACCCTCTTTCACAGTGCGACCTCATACCACCGTTGTAGAGCCACGACCAAAGATATAACCATGTTTCTCTCATGTTTCCTCTGGGACAGCCACATGTATACAGAGCTTTACACAGATTTTAACAAATTTGAGACCAAATACGAAAGAGATATAGTAACTGAGTGCATTAAAAAATCCTCAATCTTTAACTTAAGCCTGTGAAAAATGGGTGCAAGAACAACATTTTAATTTTTGTTCAGTTTAATATACTGCTGTACTAATCAGAGAAATGTGGAGCAGATGAGTGAGTGGGTGGAGATGATTGGGTGAAGGGAAAAGGTGAGTTACTGCAGGGCATGAAGGAGCAGTTGGATCTGCAATGACTGGAAGAGTTAATATGTACACAGAGCAGGTCAGTGATGATTTGTAATCTTAGAATGGGAGGAATGAGCTGTAAATGTCCCTGTGCTGTTGTTCCCCCTCCTGACTCTCTGCACAGGTGTGCTGCATCACCCAATGAGGCGCACCTGGTCTGGGAAGGAGGTGGTTCAGACAGAGCTCCTGTGCCAGCAGCAGCAGCAGAGCAGAGACCTGTGGAGTGGACGCTGCTGCCTCTCAGCTGGGGATTTTTGTCTCGCTTGCATGTCTCATGTTGGTAAATCCTTGGATCTGACTGTTTTAAAGGAGTGTTTATGTGGCTGATTTGGGTCAGTGGTGAAGTAGGGCTGCAGAACAGTGAGGTGTAACAGAAGTAACACTTTCAAATAAATGCAGTGGAGTAAAAAATGTAGCACATGGCTCTGAAACGAGGTGATATAAAGTTGATGAAAATATTTTAATACCAGCTCAATGAATTTAGTGACTTTCTACCCTGAAGTAAAAAACACTGAACCAACACACACCTGCTGCTGTTCACAAAGTAAAACTAACCCTGCGTGATAGTCGAGATCTCCAGAGGATGAAACCTAATGATTCTGTTGACCTGCTGAACTTTCCTCTGACACCCATGAGCCAAACTTTCACCAAGAAATATCGAAATCTAACTGGCAGGTTTCCAAAGAAAAGCTTAGTCATCAGCTCCTTGTGTGTTCGGTTGTTCCAACACGTTCATGTCTTTGGCATGTAGAGAAGAGACAGAGGAGAAAACCATGCAGCAGAGATTAAAATGTCATGATCTTGTGTCACAGACCACCTGGATTTCCAACACTTTAACTTTGTGGCTGTAATGAACACTGCAGCCTTTAGGGGGTGCTACTGACACCTCACCTATGACTCTGCAGGGACACCATGTGATTGTCTTTACTTTTTCAACACATTCTCATCCCAATACATCAGGTATCGCTGCTTGGTCGGTGAACTTTTACATCTTCATATGATCTGTTGTTGATGCTCTGAGACGAGACAGTTTCTGCCTGTTGCATGCATTGTGTCTTTTCACAATACACTTCCATTTTCACAGGAAATGTACAAATTCTGCTCATTACATGCATACAGTCTCTTTCAAAATAAACTTACATTGGTGAAACACCTTGTATTTACGTTTATTTCCTTGTGCAACAAATGCATGTTGTTAGGTTTAGAAAAAAACATCATGGTTTGGCTCCACATTCACTCAGGAAGTGAACAGTGTGCTCCTGGTTGATAGTCCAGGGTTTGTTGGACCCATCCACCTCCCTTCCTGCCCGTCGTATAGGGACTTTCCAGCTCTTATATTACGCAAGTTATAAGTTATAAACTGATGCCACCTCATCTCACTCCAAAAGTCGTCGAGTAGCAGAGCCTGGTCAGTGACTTCCATCGTCAGACACCAACCAAAAATAGCCGTCCTTTAACAGCACGATACACGGCCCGTCACAGTTCTGTTTAACAGCACCTGGTGGCATCAAGGGGAAAGGTGGTGGGAAAACAGCGTAAGTTAAGGGGGCGGAAGTCTGAGTAGGGTGGGCAGGAGGGATGGTGGGTGTGCCTAACAACCACCAACTTTAACAAGGAGGCCGGAATTTGTATACTGTAAAATTAAAAAGCCAAACCCTATTCTTTTTTCCTAAATATAACCACATGCTTTCACGCTGTTGAAGGAAAAAAAACATTAGCTCATGGTGTTGTACCAATGTAGTGCTTTTATTTTGAAAGAGACTATATGCAGAAGTGTATTTTGAAAACAGACAATGCATGTAACAGGCTGAAGTTGACACTGCGTCCCAGAATGTCAACAACCAACACACCCAGGGTACCTTGGACGTCATATCTCAGCATGGAAAGTCCATGACCAAACGTCGATACGTGATGAGGTTGGGATGAGAATGTGTTGCCCAGCGGCGTATCATACCACCGTGACAGGTGCCTTTTTGCGTCAGTGCCTGACTCTAAAATCACTGACCAAACAACAGTATTTGCCAGCTTCAGACTGAGAATATACTGCTTTTCCAGTGTTTAAAAAAACCTGCATTCATGCGCTAATTTTGGTAAAAAGGGGGGTATCAGTCAGAGGGTGAATACACTTGACACTGTGAAAAATAAATGACCTTACCATTACCGCCCCCTGGAAATCAAAAATGAACTGAGAGGTTCCAGACTAATTTGCATGTGTGATTTGGTCTGTTGATGTCAGGTTAGTCAGAGTCCGCCCAAACAATTTTTCAGTTTCACAGACTCTAATTTTCACTCATATATGCAGTGAGATGCTGCAGCGTGGAGCCAGCTGTCAGGAAGAAGAGCAGCGCTGCAACAGTCACTGAAGTGGACTTAAAAACTGATACTGACCATTAAAATGTTAACATTAAAATGATTACAGTAAATTTGTATTAGCACCAACAAATAAGGACATTTTAAATGTCTCTACTCTTTCCTCTGTACTTGCCAGTCTCCGTGTCTTTACTGACATCCATACATCAGTCCGTGTGTCTGTCCTGAGGATTGACAGACTGACACGTACTGTATTATCATCACGTTGCTGTCAAACTGTCTGTCTTCCTCCAGTTTAAAGCGTCGAGACACACAAATCTGTCCAACAACTGAACAATTGTTTTAGCTGCTTCCTGTCTCTCCCACGCAGTGTCTCACTCAGCGAAGAAGAAAAAGACGCCGTTCATCTCAACAACATGAAAACCAATAACTCTGAACCACCGTCAGATAAACAAGTCCGTCTCAATGCTCCCTTTGTTTTAATCAGAAGCATCAGAATAAATGTTTCCACTGCAAACATCATTAGCACTTATAGTGACATGTAAATTCATACGTCTGGAAGTAAATGACGACTGATTACTGAAGATTAAGGCAAACAACTAGAGTCGGTAATTAGAATAAAAACATGTGAAACTTTAGGACAAAAAATAGAAACAATGAAGAGCTGATTTAATGCCATCAAACGCAACATTAAAGTCTTTTGTTTGTTTTGACACACACACCCAGGCATAAACACACACACACACACACACACACACACACACACACACACACACACACACACACACACACACACACACACACACACTCACCCAAACACAAAGCAAGATATAAGATAAAAATGAGAGAAGGAACAAATAAACTAAACAATGCAGGGAGGGAGGAAGTAGGAGAGAGAAAAAGATGTAGGATAAGAGAAGGTTGGGAGGGAAAGGAAAGGAAAGGAAAGGAAAGGAAAGGAAAGGAAAGGAAATATAGATTACGAGAAGGAAGTAGGAAAAAAGAAAAGGGTTGGGGATGAAAGGAAAAAGAAAAGAAACAAGGTAGTAAACAAGAAGAGTGAAAGAAGTAAAGTGAGTAGGTTGGAGAAAAATGAGTGATAGGAAAGTAAAAGGAAATGATAGGAAAGGAGAGGAGGGGGTAGTAGAGAGAGAGAAAATGTAGGAAAAGAAAGGTAGAAACAGATGTTGCTAAAGTAGAGAAGGTGGGAGAATAAAAATGTCAGGGAAGGAAATGAGGTAAGGAAAGCTGAACAAGGAAAGACACGAGGAAAGTAAGAGAGAGAGAAGGAAAGGGAACAAAAAAGAAAATATAGTAAAAGAAAGAAGGAGGAAGGAAAGAAAAGAAAATATAAGAAAGTAGATGAAATAGGGAAAGCTGAATAAGGACAGAAATGAGGAAAGTTAGAAAGAAAAAGAGGAATAGGAAAGGAAAGAAAAGGAAAGGAAAGGAAAGGAAAGGAAAGGAAAGGAAAGAAGGACGTAGGAAAGGGAGAATGTGGTAAATGAGAGGAAGGGAAAAAATGAGAAAAGGGAGGAAGGAAAGGAAAGGAAAGGAAAGGAAAGGAAAGGAAAGGAAAGGAAAGGAAAGGAAAGGAAAGGAAAGGAAAACAGGGGGGAAGAGGAAGTAAAGTCAAATGTAGGAAAGATAAGAAAAATGGGAAGAAGACGGTAGGTGAGAAAAGAAAGTGTAGGGAAGGAAATGAAATACGGAAAGCTGAACAAGGACAGAAATGAGGAAAGTAAGAAAGAAAGAGGGGAATAGGAAGGAAAAGAAGGAGGTAGGAAAGAGAACATGGTAAATGAAAGGAAGGGAAAAGGTGAGAAAAGGGAGAAAGAAAGGAAAGGAAAGAAGGTAGAAAATAAAAGAAAAGGGTAAGAGAAGGAGGAGGCAGGTGAGGAAAGAAATGTAGAAAAGTAAAGGAGACTGGAGAAAAGGAAAGGGAAAGTAGAGGAGGTAGGAGAGGAAAGGAGAAGGAAATAAAGAAAATAGGAGGAAAGGTGAGGAAAAGGAAATATAGGCTATAAAAGTAAAGAAAGGTGTCAGCAAGTAAAGTGAGAAAAGGTGGAGAAGTGAAAGCAAATGGTTTCAACAGTTTTAAAATCCAGCCTTTATGTGAGGAAAGGACAGATTTATGTTTACATGTAGGAGACCCGAGTGTGTGTGATGTTTTATGGAGGAAATAACTGAGCGTGTGTGTGTGTGTGTGTGTGTGTGTGTGTGTGAGGAGTTTCATGTTTGGCTGTGTGTTTATGATGCGTTTGTGTTGCCTTATGTCTTTCTGTCACGTCCTGGTTGCCGCTGCAGTTTTCCTGTTGATGCTGAATTTCCCTGCAGGCTGAAATAAAGTGGCTTCTCAGTTATCTAATCTGCTGCAGTATGAAGTGTGAGCTGATGGATTCAAGATAAAACACACGCCGGGATCAGACCAGCGGTCACATCCAGGCCCCTGACGAGTCGTTGGAGTCTGAATCCCTCTCAGTGGGAGGGATGTTGGGAGGATTAAGACGCAGCCTCGGGGGCTGAAAACATCTTCCTGCTGCAGTCTTAAGTGCTCCGAGACGGCGGCTGGTCATGAATTAGTGTCACTTTCACCCAGTGTTCACCAACTTCCTGCATTAACGTCTCCAGGAGCGACGCATCACATTAGGGGCCCTCGTGGTTGCTGCTCCTGCTCTCGCCGACAAATTAAATCCAGATTTGTTATTACCGCGCCGGCGCTCGGGTCGGCCATGGGGAAGGGTTCGTCGCGCTAATCTGAAGGAGACGCCGCATCGAGTTGGCTGTTAATGGAATTACGGCGGGTGCGATAAGAGGCTCGGTCAGAGGAGCGCGCTTATCACTGCCATCCCTGAGGAAAAAAACTCAATGCAAAACATGCTATTTTCTTCCTAATGACAGGCCGGTGTTAGTGCAGCGTGACAGTGAAACAACACGCGTTAAGAAGACTCCGAGTCCTGCAGGAGCGGGATTAAATGCACTCCGGGCGGTAATCAATCTGCATTGTTTACAGCCGCTGTCTGCCTGATGAGGAGCCCCGCTGCACTCCCGCCAAGATTAGATGCTGTTTGGTCGGCATAAAGAATCAGTCAGGGGAAGCCCCGACCGGCGGCCGGCCGGCCGGCTGCAGCAGTAATATATCAGAGCCGACAGCTACACGGGCTAATGCTACATTGAGAGGACGAGGGGGGGGCTGAAAATTGGAAAGGAGTCCAGTTTGTTCTGAAGATTACAGTCCACTCCCTCCTGTAATTTTTCAAATGATGCGAATGTTCAACAGGCTGGAGAAGCAACTCATTCACTTCAGCTCTGTGTTTACTCTCATTTATTCACACAGCAGAGAGGAACGGAGGCTCCGAGGTCAGGGCCGACGCTCTGACTGTTAACCCCGAACAGTGTGGGGGGGCCCAGAGGGAGCCCAGGCCCAGGGGTTGGTGGTTCGACCCCCTAACTCATCTTGGACACGTTTCCATGAGCAGGACACCTGAACATGTCGTTCATCATCTGAGTTTTCTTATAAGATGCAAAAGAAGGAGGGAGGAGGAGAGAGGAGTGAGTAAATAGGAGAGGAAGGGAGTGCAGGAGCTAGGGAAGGTAATAAGGATAAAAGTGAAAGAGAAGGAAAGGAGATATTAGGTAAGGAAGATAGGAATAGGAGGGAGTGATGTAGGGAAGTGATTGTTGAGATAGGTAAAGACGAGTTTAAGAAAGGAAAAGAAGTGGTAGGAAAGTAAAGAGAGACAGGAAAGGAATGGAGGACATAGAGAAGAAGGTGAAAAGGATATAAAAAAGAAAAGGTAGGAAGAAAGGAGAGAAGGATATAGTAAAGACAAGGTGGAGGTTCAGAGGGTGGGGAGAAAAAGGTAGGAGAAAAGGAAAGGAGGTGATAAGGAAAGGAAGGAAGAGACAGGAAAGAAAAGGAGGATACAAGGAAGAAGGTAATAATGGTAGACAAGAAAAATTGGAGGAGGAAAGGAAAGGAGAGAAGGATATATGGGAGAAAAGGTGGAGGTAAAAGGGCAGGAGTGTAAAAAAGTAGTAGGAAAGGAGAGGAAGGTGGTAGGAATGGAAAGACAGACAGGGAAAGAAAGGAGGATACAGAGATAAAGCTACAAAGGATAGGAGGGAAAAAGGTAGGAAGAAAGGAAAGGAGGTGGTAGGGAAGAGGACAGGAAAGAAAATTGGGATGGGAAGGAAGGATGTAAGGACGTGAATGTTGAAGTAGGTAAGGACAAGTCTAAGAAAAGGAAATAAGGTGGTAGGAAAGGAGAGAAAGACAGGAAAGAAAAGGAAAGGAAAGGAAAAGAGGTGGAAGGAAATGGAAAAAAAACATCTAGGGAACAAATCAAGTTGATGAAGATGAAAGAAAAGTAAAAGAGGTGGTAGGAAATACAGAAAGCAGGGAGGGAAGAAAAAGGAATGACGAAATGAGTAGGGAAAGGAGGTTAAAAGGGTAAGGAAATGGAAACAGGTAGAGAATGACAGAAAGGGAAGAAAACTAAAGCGTATAAAAGGTTGCAGAGTATTTTAATTTATTCCAAAAACTTTTTCTCTGAGTTGAATAATTTGAATTGAATTTTTTTAAGTGAAAACAATGTGATATTGTTTGTTGGGCTGACAGATAGAACTCATGTCACCATGTAACTTCCACTCAGAGCTCACAGGTCACTGTCAGTCATTCATCATGTAACTAAATCAGAACGTATTCACAGCTAACCACGGAGGACGGACACAAGCTTTTTTGTGTTTGGACGAGTGGGAACAGAAACTGCGTCCACAGATCGGAGGAGTCCTCGCAGTGATTGGTATTGATAGAAACCGTCACGACAACAAACTGGAGAGAGACGAGAGCAAAGGAAATATGAGAGGGCAGCTGTTAAAGTCTACTTCCTCCTCATTGCTGGGGTGTGACGGAGAGCTGAAGGCGACAGAAGCTGAGATGGATCACACACTCGGCTCTGATTGGACCGGCAGCCGCACCTTGAAAAACACAACCGCTGTGTTACCTGGCTGTTGACTTTTTAAGTGGGGTGGCAATCAATCGCTGGGAGACGTGTTATTGATGAGGCGGTGGCGGTGGTGGCAGGTGATGATGGTGGCAGACAGACAGCATCGTGTCACTCCTCTGAGTCGATGAAAAAAACTGTTTCCTGTTGATCAGACATGTGAAGGTGTACTTTCAAAGTTTGTGCTGTTGAAGACACTGGTAAATATGAAAAGAACAAAAAACAGAACTAGAGTTAATTTAATCAAATTACTTTTATTCACACGTGCAGGTCAGCGAGCAGCAGGCGAACTAAACTGCCTGCAGGAAATGTTCATTTTGAGGCTGAGCTTGTAAAGTAAACATTATTTATACAGCACTTTGAACACAGTTGATCCAAAGTGCTCTTACAGAGAGAAACAAGAACAAACTGAATGTGAGAAACACAAACATTTGAGTGACAATAGCAATAAAGGCTGGTGAGTAAAAGTGATTCTTGAAAATCTCAGTGGTGGTGACGAATTGGACGATAGAGAAAGCCTTGTCGCAACCTAAGGCCTTTGCACACTGAGTCGTTTTTTTTTTTCAGATGCATTTTTTGATCTGGCCCTTGAAAAAAATCTTAACACACGGAAACCTTGCACACTGATTCTGCTGTGTTTTATTGTTTTATTCGTTGTGAAAATTCACAATACCTGACAGAGTCTTTCCTCCTTTGCTTCTCTCCACTGGAGTTACCAATTTGACCGTCACCACTTGCTTCCTGTCTTTCATTTTGCACCACAGCTGCATTGAAGGTGCAGAGTTGTCCTCTGTCTCTGTGTCCACATTCTGTGTGCAGGCCCCCATCCTCCTCCTCCTCTTCATCATCAAACATATATACACCGATCAGCCAAAATATTAAAACCAGTGACAGGTGAAGTGAGTAACATTGATCGTTTTGTTGCAGTGCAATGCTCTGCTGGGAGACCTTTGGTCACGGCATTCATGTGGATGCCCTTGATGCTCTCCACCCACCCAAACATCGCTGTGGGCTAAGTAAACCCCCCAGCAGAAAAAAATGAGCCATGCCACACCACAAAAACTGCTCAGGAATGGCCTGAAGAACATGACAAAAAGCTCGAGGTGTCGACCTGGCCTCCAAATCTCCAACACCCCAATCTGATTGAGCATCTTGGGAAGTGCTGGTACCCCACCTCACAACGTACAGGTCACAAATGATCCGAAGCCAGCACCAGACACCACAGGACACCCTCCGCAGGTCATGTGTCTATGCCTTGACATGTCAAAGACAAGTCCAATCCAGGGAGGTCCCATCTTGGATAAGGGGTACCTCTGTTGTACCAGCATGTCCCATGGATTCTTGATCAGATTCAGATCTGGGGAATTTTGAGACCAGGGCAATGACTTTAGCTTTTTGTCACGTTCTTCAGGCCATTCCTGTGTGTGTGTGTGTGTGTGTGTGTGTGTGGCATTGCTCATTTTCCAGCTGGGGGGGCCACTGCCATCAGGGAGTATCAATACTGTGAGGGGGAGTTACTTAGCCCACAGCGGTGTTTGGGTGGGTGGAGGGCATCGAGTGGCATTCACATGAATGCCATGACCAAAGGTCTCCCAGCAGAACATTGCATTGTGTCAAAATGAAAAACAATGTTACTCACTTCACCCACCACTGGTTTTGGCTGATCAGTGTATATATGGTTGATGATGACAATGAGGAGGAGGATGTGGACACAAAGACTGAAGACACCTCTGCCCCTTCAATGCAGCAGACAAGGTGGTACTCCAGGTTACTTATTTTGTCAGGCATTGCGACAAACAGAACAATTAAACGCATCAGAATCAGTGTGCATTAATTATCTGACCTGCTGAAAGTGAGCTGTCTGAGTCATGAAATGATTCTGTGCTCCCCGTCCCCGTGTCTTTTCATGCTGCCATTTTTGTCGAATTTATTAGGTGGGACAGTTGTTGTCAAAAACTACTTTTTCAAGTATTTTGGAAAGAAAGGAGAGTCTGGAGATTGGTTTGTAGTTATTTAGGACTGAAGAATCTCAGTTTTGTTTTTTAAGAAATGGCTGTACAAGTGCATGTTTGAAGTATTGGAGAACGTGGCTGGTTTCCAGGCAGCTATTGATAATTGAAAGAATGCTGTGGCTAATGGTGCCAAATACGTCTTTGAAGAGTTAAGGTGGAAAAATGTCGAGGAAACAGGTGGAGGTCTTCAAAGAAGAGACAATTTCATGAAATACCTTCAATAAACACCCCAAAAAGGGCTCTTAAGAAGCAAATGATTGTCAGTTGAACCTCACCTCTTTTTCTAAGAGTAAAGGACATAGAGGTATGGGGAGCTGAGGAAACAAAGACAGAATCTTCTGTGGGTTGGACTGTACCTTGTTTGTTCATCACTTTGGACAAAAATGAATGAAAACTGGAAAAAAAAAGAGACAGGAAAGAATAGGAGGAGGCAAGAAAGAAAAGAAACAGGATAGGGAAGGAAAGAAAGAAGTCTGGGAGTGAAGGTGGAGGTCGTGAGTGGAGATAGGACTGTCGAGATGAGGAAGGATGAAGTGGAAAATTCTGTACAAGATGTAGGGAAGAAAAGGTTGGACAGTGAAAAGGGGTGCAAGGACAAGTGCAACAGGAGAGAAGCAGATGAGGGAGGAAAGGAGGAGGTACAAAGGACAAAGCAGGTGCAGGTCATGAGTATTGAGATGTCTGACAAGACGGAGGAATTAATTTGATACAGAAGAAGAAGAAGGAGAAAAGAGTGTCTGTCTTTCTTAGGCGTAAAGCTTTATAATATAATTAAAAAGACGTTAAGATACAATTCTGTAGCTTCTGATGAGGAAACTGAAATAAAAACTAACCTATCTGTTCCTCCTCAGAAGGTCAAGTATGTTTTCTCAAACATGGCTGCCCACACAGTCGACACTACATATATTATTTCAGAAGAAAAACACTCGAGCATGACATATGTTTATTTGTCTCTGTTGAAGTGTTTCTACCATGTTTTTCCATCTTAACAACTGAACAGCACGGAGGTCAATAATGACACATTTCCTGTTCTGGACGTCCACCTACGAACACAAACTAATGCAGCATTTAATGTCCTCACTCAATCAGCTCTCATCTGTTGATTGGAAACAATGTGCTGACCCCGCTGTAACACCTGACGTCCTCCATCAGTCAAACCTGTCTGAGACAAACTGTCCACGTGCAGCTGTAATATGTGCACCAACAACGATTGAGGAGAGAAACCTGGAGGAGTGTTTTCTGTAGGTTGTGACTCTCCTGCAGGTTTGAAATGTAAAACAGGTACATTCCTCCTTAGGCAAAACTCTGGCCAGTTGCTGAACCTTAGTGAACCAACTCTCTACTACTGTGGGAATACTACAAAAGACATGGGAACATGCCCGTCCAGTCTCCACAAGCTTTGTGGATTTTGAGACGTTGTGTTCCATAGGGTGCAAAACCCTGTTGGACATACTGAAAACCAGTATGGACATACGGGCAATGTTGGCTCACTACTCTAGAAATGTAATATATTATTCATGACTCTTTTCAAAAGTAGTAATGTCACTTATTATATTGCATCTCTGTTACACCACATAAAATGCTAAGCACTAAGTGTAGCTAAGGCTGGATAGAATGAATTTTTTTCAAATTATTTATTTTGATCTTTTTTTACATGAAGGTCCTCAGTCGTCTGTGACTAGTATTTTCCCAAAAATCTTCCTGACAGACGGAGAGTCACTTGTGGAGCAACATTTCATCCACCACATATCCAAACACAAGCTTCCTCACTTCTTTGTAGCTGCAGCTGTCCACCAATAAAACCCAGTTTTTGTTTAGCCACTGTAGGGTTACAGCAGAGGAGGGCTCACCTTTGGTGGGATGTATTTCTTAGAGCTTCATGTTGTTGTGCATTCAGCCGTCGTGGGTGTTCCAGACCGGAGGTTTGAGGACATGTTTTTCACAGTGGAAAGAGTTTTAGTACGACTACCTGCAGCTGCAGTGTACTTGTTCATCTTTCTTTCGGACAAAATCAAAGTACTGGGAATATTTCCAGCCACAAAGGTAAGCGTTTCCATCTTCCAAATCAGCTTACTGCTGAATGTTAGGCCTACATCGTCACCAGCAGCGTTTTAAACTGATGCTGTCTTGTGGCGTATCATACCCCCGTGACACATGCCGTCAGCCTGTAACACCGCAAAAGGTTACTTCAGACCTCATTAAACCTGATGCCGCCAGGCAGTATATCATAACGCCATGAAAGGTGGCCTCTAGGGCTGCCCCCCGATAGTCGACCAAACATTAGTCGGCTAGATTTCATTAGCCGCTTAGTTGCAGATGCAGATGATATGTAAACTCATCTTCATTGGTCCACTACAAACATGACGTATCATGTGAAACATGGAAGTAGCTACATGCCCATTAGCCCACAGCGTCATTAACAGGCGGCTCGCTCAGTGTGTGACGTGCACTTGTAGATAAAATATAGGCCTATATTAATGAAGGTTCATTAGTACGGTTTTGTATTTCTCTGTAATGTAGCACAGTGTTAACAATGTTACTGATAAAATAGATAATTTAACAATTAAATTAATATCTTAAACACGTGGCCGACTAATGGCCCTAAATGATGACTACTGGTCAACTAGGAAAATTCTTGGTCGGGACCAGCCCTAGTGGTTTCTGTCTGACATTAAAATCACTGGCAGTATGTGATGACTGAAATAAGAACAGGATGAGTCAGTTTAGAAAACATTTAGGATGCTGTTCAATCATTTTTTTTGCTTCCATTTTTAGATACAGTAAACTTCTTTTCCATGTGACAACTAATATTTCATCTTCTCAGTCATAGAATGGTGACAAGTACTGCTTTATGTAAATGTAAGTGAGCAATGTTTTGTATTGATTATATGCAAAGAAGTTCCCTGTGTGTGTAGGACACTGTTACAAACTCATGAAACCAATAAAATGTTAATTCGTCAGTTTTTAGATTTCCCTCTGAGAACTCAGGACGTCTCAGTTACACAGGAGATCGATATGATGTTGCAAAGGATCTGTATCTTAATTCCCACTGGAGCTTTTCAACACTTGAATCTGAATATTGACTCGGAGAGCTGAGAACACATCAGTGAATACAGCAGAGACGTCCAGGCTCACCTGCCCACCGGGTCTCCTCTCATTCAACAGACAGGCTCTGATATGTGGTGTTAAATAGCTGAACCCTCTTTGTGACCAATTAGCTCCAAACAAAAGCGTTTGAGAGCCCTGTCCTTTATTTGTTGATGCGTCAGTCGGAGAGCTGAGAGACAATACTGTCCATTAGCACAAGGAAAAATCAATACTCCGGAGATTAATTGGCTTTTTAGCAGTGCATAATATTATTCCAACGTGTTTGGATGTACCCTCCAGCTCTAAAAGGACTATTTAATTTCCTGTGTATCAGACCACACACTCATCAGTGTAATTATGTTTGGCAGAGGTCTTTTCCGTCGGTGGCATTTCAGCGGTGACAGGACTGCATCTTGTTCTGGATGGATCAATACGTTTCCATTCAGGTTATCAGAGAGCACTTTTCCTCGCCGCCCCCTTCGGCACAAAATGACAGAAGAAGAAAAGAGAGGGAAAATGAGTGGAAGGAATCGGCTCGTGGTGAAAAAAACAGCGCTCTCATTAAAAACAGAGAGAGAAATAAAAACACTGTCACACAGACAAGACTGAAGGAAAAACAGAACAAAATAAAACCCCGGAGACAGCTCGGCGCGCTGTGACTCCGCCTAATTAGCCGAGCGGAGGAAAGGAAGTGCTGCTGTATGGAGATTCAGCCCGGACGTCCTGCTGCTGGACGAGGTGGAGACGCAGAGCGGCCGGGTCGCCGAAGGCCGCACGTTTCAGTTCGAGAGAGAGTCTGGTAATGAGGGAAGATTTCTGCTGCATTCAGAAACTGAATGTGTTTGTATACCAAATGTCAGGAAACAACAGAGGAGGGAGGAAACTGAATCCATCTCCACTGATTCTCCTCTTTTAATAAAGACTTCTATTTAGGAAGACTCTCTACTTTTACTCCACCACTTTACCTGCTAATGGGAAATAACTTATATAGATCTTTACTTTGTTGTTGGACAAAGGTGATTGGCTAATCAGCCAATCGCGTGGCAGCAGCTCAGTGCATTTAGTCATGTAGACATGATGAAGACGACCTGCTGGAGTTCAAACTGAGCATCAGAATGATGAAGAAAGGTGATTTAAGTGACTTTGAACGTGGCATGGTTGTTGGTGCCAGACGGGCTGGTCTGAGTATTTACTGGGATTTTCACCACAACCATCTCTAGGGTTTACAGAGGATGGTCCCAAAAAGAGAAAATATCCAGTGTTGATGCCAGAGGTCAGAGGTCAGAGGAGAATGGCCAGACTGGTTCAAGATGATAGAAAGGCAACAGGAAGTCAAATAAGCACTGGTTCCAACCAAGGTGTGCAGAAGACCATCTCTGAAGCAACAACACGTCCAACCTTGAAGCAGATGGGCTACAGCAGCAGAAGACCACACCAGGTGCCACTCCAGTCAGCTAACAACAGGAAACTGAGGCTACAGTTCACACAGGCTCACCAAAACTGGACAACAGAAGATTGGAAAAACCACATTCAGATGGTAGGCTCACAATTTGGCGTCATGGATCCATCCTGCCTTGTATAAACGCTTCAGGCTGCTGCTGCTGGTGTAATGTGTGGGGGAGATTTTCTTGACACGCTTTGGGACCCTTTGTACCAAGATTACCAGTTTATTTATCACTCCCTGCCAGCAGTGCTAATTCATATTTTCTCCTTGCACCCCATAAAACTGGTAATTGCATGGCTTTGGTTGCATATATGTGATGTTTATGAGTTAACAGCTCAATCAGCACGTCATACCTGCACACCTGAAGATTTACAATGAAGTAGTCAGGCTTCGTTCCATCCCCTTGTCATTTTCTGACCATTCATTAATGAACTCAATGTTATTTGTGCTAATATGTTTCAGTATTTTGCGCCCTCAAATTCATTGTTTTCAATGTTTTTAAGGACGCTACGGCTGCGCCCTGAGACAAACTGAGATGTTTTGAAACGTGCACCACATGCCATGTGACAAGGAACAACGAATCACATCGGGCAAATATATTTCCCTTCTTACCTAAATATCAGTCTATGAAAAATATAGAAAAGTTGATCCTTTTAGTGCAGAGTTCATTTCTGTCCCACAGACAAGAGGCCGACACACATATACAGCACTGGGAAGAAGATCAGCTCTGCACTCAGGATTTGAGGTAAATAGGCTATGACATGGTGACTGTTAAGGTTTCTTAGCAACCTCAGATGCAACTTGCTGCCACACTTATGAAAGCTGGCTCAAAAAAGGCACACAAGCAGTGCCCAGTGTCTGACCGACGTGGCATGAGAGCAGCCCTTATACTGTATATCAGCACTCATGGAAAACCTCCTGTCCAATCAAAATGCTCCGTCGTAACTGTTGTATAACCAAAAAAATACAGCTCTAAAACAAGTAATATAAAAAACCTGATCAGATGACTACAAAAAAAGCCAAAAGGTATGTTAATATATGCTGTTAATGAACTATATATTAACATACCTTTTGGCTTTTTTTTAGGTTTAGGGAAAGAAACATTGTGACGACACCTATCGTAGCGGAGCTGGACATACTTCTGCCCATAAATGGATTCCCCTCCCATGCTTCTACACTGGGACAAGGCCAGTAGTCTAATTAAATGGCCTAGTCGAGCTGTAACTGTAGCTCCACTGTAAACGTACTGAGTGAAGGAAGAAGCCTCTGAACTGGGACACAGCTAAAGGGATATTTCTTAACTCCACTTTACTTAAAGTTACACAGGAAAGTGTAGTGCATTATAATGACTCTGTAGAGGGGGGATGATAGGGGGCAGGGGGAGCTCACCAAGGGGATGGCGGAGCCACCTGGGTGTGACTGAGAGGAGCACGAGGCACTGTGGGGACCACAGGGAGAAAACATAAGAGCGCCTCCTCTACCCTACCAAGAAAAATAATATCTGTTCAAACAGCATACACACTGAGGAACTCCCTCTATTTAGTCCTCACACACACACACACACACACACACACACGGTGTTGTTATCGGTGGCTCTGTGCTCCAGCAGAGGGCCAGTTATCTCAGAAATTAATGGCAGCAATAAGCAGCAGCAGGAAGACGCAGGATGATTAGCAAAAGCAATCAGGCTCTTTATTAGATTTATAGGAACAAAGACGCAATTCAGTCTGCAGCAAAAAACCTACAGGAAGACTAATGACTCATCTGTCCCCGAGCTTCAGTGACGAACAGACACAAAACTCCGAGGAGACGCCCAGCTCATACAACAATACAGAGGAGAAAATTGTTTCTGAACGTGATACTGGAAACAAGGCAAGGAGCTGTTTTCTGATGAAAACGGCTGAGAGAGAGCTGAGTCAGCAGGACGTGGAGAAACAGCAGGGAGAAGGTATGAAGGAAGGGGAAGAAGAAGGAGGGAGGAAATAAATGAAGGAAATGGAAAATCAAAGAGAAGGAGGGGAGAAGAGATAAAAGGGAAGAATGCCAAGAACAAGGGGAAACAAAAATGGAAGAAAGAAGGAAGTAATAAGAACAAAAAAAAAAGACACAAACAAAAGTACAAAGCAAGGCAAAGGGAGCTACAGTATCTCATAGCGCTAGGCTAGCAGTTTCCCCCTGCTTCCAGTCTTTGTGCTAAGCTAAGCTAAGCTAATCATGTCCTGAACATTTATCTGTTCTGGAAGCACAAAGACTTTTAAGTATATTTGTAACAATAACAATCACAACCTCGACATATTAAGTATGTCTTTGATCATCCATCCTTTGTTAGGTGGTCGGCTCAATTAGTGGTGTTACCTAGGCAACGAGATTAGGACGAAAATAAGACTCTTTATATCATATTTGAGGTGTTCCTTCCTCTTATTATTGTTCTCTCTTCATCTCCTCATTTAACCTTCATCCTCACCACTCTGCTTCTCTTCTGCTCTGTTGTCCTCTTTATCCTCATCTTCTCTTTCTTTGCTTTTCCCAAGTCCTCTCTCTTGTTGTTATTTCGACTGTAATGACGCGGGTTAAGCTGAATACCTGGTTAGTCGTTTATCCAGGTCTAATATGAGTACCACCTAAGTAAAGCGTCAATATCCAGACTGGAGGAAGAGCCTCATTTGAGTATCAGTGGGTTTTTCTCCCGCTTTTCTGGCTTCCTCCCACAGTCCAAAGACATGCAGGTACTGACTCTAAATTGTCCGTAGGTGTGAATGTGAGTGTGAATGGTTGTCTGTCTCTATGTGTCAGCCCTGTGATAGTCTGGTGACCTGTCCAGGGTGTATCTCGCCTCTCACCCAAGAATAGGCTCCAGCCCCCCAACAAAGCTCAATAGGATGAGCAGTAATGGCAAATAAATGCATGAATAAAAATAACACTGTCCAGTTCGGTCCCACTCATTCCCAGATAAACCACACCCATTTCCTGTTCAAACTCCTTACATTCCAAATACAGACATGGAGACAGATAATTTAGTTGGCTGACCAGATAGAGATAATGCTTTACTCACTTATCCATATTATTCTCTTGTAAACTAAACATAGCTGCACATTTGTCTTTTAATGTTTAATGTTTTAATGCCCTGCTCTGCGCTGAGAAGAAACAGGAAAAGAAGAAAAGGATCTGGGTGAAGAAATGTGTTGCTGCACGCGGATTGCGCGGGTTGTCAATTCTGCAGAGAGAGTTGGAGGTCAGTTCTATGAATGAAACTCTGTTGCCGCTGTGCCGCTAGCCTATTAGCTTGCATTGTACTGTCTATAGTCTATATATGTATTCTGACCCAGATTACTGTACCTTTCATAGCTGAATGATTGAATGCGTTTCTGTGAAATGCTGCAGATGACAGCGGAGGACTTTAATTTATTGCTGGGGCTGGTAGAGCCGTACATCGCATCGCTGTATCCGGCCTCTCATTGGCTGATGCTCTTTGTCAGTCATGTCAGACCTCTCCAGTTTTCTAGCATGCCAGATATCCAGTCTCAGCTGCAGACGAGGGCACGACTTGCTCGTAGGCTTGTTCACACATGAGGACTCGTTGTGGCAGACTATCTACCTCCAACCGCAGGACTTCTTAATGGCTCTCAAGATCCTCTGCGACCTCAAAATCGGGGTGAAAATCGTGACACAAAATGGCTACAAAAGAGACAAATTACCACAGACAGACCAAAACAACAACCGCAAAGAGACAAAAACACATTTATTTCATAGAAACACAAAATAAGCTCAAAGACACACAAAAATTCACCACAGAGTCTGTGCGTCTTCCTCTGAAGCAGAGGTGGTAGGGGCCCTTTGCATATCGGTGCCCTGGTGCCCATTATCTCGTAATCCGCCCATGTACAGAATAGTACATGTGTATCATTTATTATTGTATATATTTGTTTAATATCACTGCACTGAACTGTCTGGATTCTTCCATCAGAATCAGGTTTATTTCCAAGTAGGTTTTCAAATCAGATAAATGTGTCCTTTGTGTTTTGATGCATAACAATGAAGTCCATACACACATTTACCGTGTTTAAAAACTCAGAATGTGAAACTGTATAAATTTCCATGTAAACCATACTGATTAGTTGTACTATATTCTCTTACAGTATGTTCATAGAGGTAATTAAAGGTGCACAATGCAGGATTGTCAGTTGCTGTAAACACATATAAACTACACACTAAAACACCAACATTCATTTTTTTGTTCTCTGTGTTGTCTATGTGCTGTCCCCTGTGACCTTTGACCTCCTGGCTCATTGTGATGCTGCTGCTGTCGGCTGGAGGCTGATTCTCCTTCACATCAGCAGATCCTTCTCTGCTGCCTCCTGCTCTAAATGTGAATCTGGGCAGCGCTCCTCTCCAGCACTGAATTATGACGGTGGGAGGGACTGGCTTTCATTTCCTCTCTTTTCATGCCCGGCTGCCTGTCACCTTCTCATCTCCCTTTTAAAGCCGTGCAGGACAGGAGTTTGGCAACTTTCAACACGAGGTGGAGGGAAAAAAGCGACAAAAAATAAATAAGAGCGAGAAGAGAAGAGGGAAGATGAGGGAGCGTGTGCGGCGGATCAAAGCCACCTGGGACGGAGAGATAGAATTTAAGTCAGCCGCTAACAAACGATGTACACAGCTAACGTGTGCCAGGAGAAAGAGACGGAGACAAACTCGCGACGAGGGACGAAAACAAACCTGCTATCAGGGATTAGAGCGAGGAGCTGAGCCTTTCAACAACTTCCTTTCAGCCCCGAAATGAAAACACAAAAGAGGAAGAGACGGCGCTTTGGATGCTGAGAGTTTTGTGGCTGAAGAGTTGGCCGTCCTGTAATGGGTAAGACGATGGTTGGAACACCTGCTGCAGACACTGTCACAGGAAGCACTGAAGTGTCAGTGAGCAAGGCATTGAGGCCCTGCACTGAGCGTCTTCTACCTTCAGAAGAGCCTGAACATGACAATGAGTTATTCTGTCCATGCTTAAAGATAAGTGTCTTTTTATTACACTGGATGATAAAACTTGATTTTAACAAAAGCTCCTTTGAGGTTTGACAGCAGGCGTACAGCGGAGACTCATGGAGGCTGTAATGATTCAATACTAACAAAATAGTCTTTTGTGGGTCTGTTAATATAATAATCATTTCCTGGAACAATGTTATTTGGCACATTTTACACAGAACACTGATTGTTATTTTGGTTATTCTGTTGATTTCCAAAGAAATGTCTTTAAAGGCACTGCAAACCTGAGTAAATATTTGATTTACAAAGATTCGATTATGATGCAGACACAGACGTTTGCAGTCATCTCTCTGTCACTCATCAGGATGAAGACATCCAGCACATTCAGATCCCAAGTTGTCACATATCATCGCTTTATCAATGGATTTTAACGTCTACAAATTATGCACTGGGTGTCCTCCTCCGTCTGCTCTTGATGTTCTGGGCCGCAACTAACGTCGGGATGTCATTCACAGCACATGGTTCGGCTTAGGCAGCAAATGTCATGGTTTGGCTTTACATTCATAAGGGAAGCAAACACCAGTGTTGAGGGCTGGCAGGAAAACTGAACTGACGCAAGTAGCAGGAGACAGGCGGAGTAGAGTTCACAATTATTTATTACAAAAAGGCAGCAAAACACAAAAACAGCTGCAGTGAGATGTGGGCTCTCCGGTGGTGGCAGGAGGCGAGGACTCCCGAGAACAAAGGGCAGGCGAGGCACCAAACTGCAAACAACAAGGAAACACGAGTCAGTGGAGCTGGTCAACAAGAGAAAAAGACTAGTACTCACGAGGTGATTACTCAAGCAGGAGTAGCACTACTGAATGTGACGGAATTATCTGGCACCGCAGGAGAAGTCAGAGCCGGCTTTATAGTGAGGTTGATGATAGGAAATGGAAGCCAGGTGTGCCTCACTGCCCCTGGTGGAAAAATGGGTCAGCCCCGCCTCCTCCACACACCAGCCCAGTAGGTCCTGGAAGAACAGGAAAACCAAAAGAAACCACACGAGAGCAGCCACAAAGCATGCATCAAAAAACCCAAACCATAACAACCAGGTTCCTGGGTAAAGTCTGGGGTTTGTTGGACCCATTCACCACCCCCCTGCCCACCCTAAAGAGACTTTTGTGCTCCTTTTATTACACTGTGACTGCAATATGATGATGCGCCGCAGGACGCAGTCAGTTTGAAACGTTGCCAGAGATACCACCCATCCGCACATCATACTGCTGCGACAGGTTCCATCCAGCCATCCGGCGAACGTGGGTATAACATAACGTTACGTCCAGTGATCCTTCGCTCCATAATTCACTGCTATAAAATTCCATCCTGATCGAAATGCCTCCACAGTGGACGTCCTTCGCGTCCAAGATATTTTATGGATCAAAAAAGCAGCTCCAAAACTGTAATGGCAAATTTCGAGTCTGTTAGGCCTGTCCATGCTATTGGTTAGCTCCCACCACTGCAAATCTCTCCCTGGTTTTTTACATTAGCTGCCTCATGAGCTGACCCTGGGCCTTCCATGTTGACTTGACATGATGATGTCACGTCACATCCGAGAAATTAATTAAATTTGCTCTTCTCAAGCATCATTTCTGCATATATTTTCTGACAGGCACTGTTCAAAATTAACTAACAATTGCGTAGATAGCCCATGAGTTACGGTAAAACAGCCAACTATTTACAGACCGTGTTGTTCCATGGATTGTCAATAGGGGGTGCTGCAGCACCTCAGCACCCACCTCCCTATGTTCATGGGTATTAGACTAGCTGGTGAACATAGTGAAGCACTTCAGCGCTTTGGAGACAGATGGTGTCAAGGACGGATCCTTAAACATCTGAATTTCAAGGATGCTATGCCGATGACTGTTCAGACATCAAGGATCCTTTGAATTTCAGAGAATTTTAAAGGATGCATGTGTGTATCTTCAGGGCACAAGCATCCACAATTCTTCATGCACAGTTTGCCAGAATCGGAGGTGGGGCCTCATCAATGACACGAGGCACTTGTTAGCCTGTTCCAATGTCCATCCATCCATCCATTTTCATCCGCTTATCCGGGGCCGGGTCGCGGGGGCAGCAGGCCGAGCAAAGCACCCCAGACATCCCTCTCCCCAGCAACGCTTTCCAGCTCCTCCTGGGGGACCCCAAGGCGTTCCCAGGCCAGATGAGATATGTAATCCCTCCAGCGTGTTCTGGGTCTGCCCCGGGGCCTCCTACCAGTGGGACATGCCTGGAACACCTCCCGCGGGAGGCGCCCAGGAGGATCCTGATCAGATGCCCGAACCACCTCAACTGACCCCTTTCGACGCGAAGGAGCAGCGGCTCTACTCCGAGCTCCCTCCGGATGTCCGAGCTCCTTACCCTATCTCTAAGGCTGAGTCCAGCCACCCCACGGAGGAAACTCATTTCGGCCGCTTGTATCCGTGATCTCATTCTTTCGGTCACTACCCAGAGCTCGTGGCCATAGGTGAGGGTTGGGACGTAGATGGACCAGTAAATCGAGAGCTTCGCCTTCCGGCTCAGCTCCTTCACCACGACAGCCCGGCGCAGCGCCCGCATCACTGCAGAAGCCGCCCCAAACCGCCGATCCATCTCACGCTCCATTCTACCCTCACTCGTGAACAAGACCCCGAGATACTTGAACTCCCTCGCTTGGGGCAGTAACTCTCCCCCAATCCCGGAGGGGACAATCCACCTGCTTCCGGCAGAGAACCATGGCCTCAGATTTGGAGCTCAGTGGGTGGAGATTTGGATTTGGATTTGGATCTCGCTCCTCCGAGAATCGCCACCTTAACGTGGTGGAGGAGTTTGCGTGTCCCCGTGAACCTGGGAGCTGTGTTGTCCGGGGCTAAAAGCCCCTGGTAGGGTCTCCCAAGGCAAAGTGGTCCCGGGGGAGGGACCAGACTAAGAGCGATTCAAAGACCCTGATGATGCGGCCTCTTAGGGATAAGAGCACCTCGCCCGGTATGGGGACACCGGGGCCCCCTCCTGGAGCCAGACCCGGGGGGGGAGCTCGCCAGCGAGCGTCTGGTGGCCGGGCCTTAGGCCATGGGGCCCGGTCGGGCTCAGCCCGAAGAGGATACATGGAGCCGTTGCCCTGTGGGCTCACCACTCGCAGGGACAGACATCAGGGTCGGGTGCTTTGTGTGCCGGGCAGCAGGCAGGGGCGGGGCCCCGGGCATGCTGATCCCTGGCGACGCGGACTGGCTTTAGGGACCTGTTCCAATGTGTGTTCACCGAATGCTAGGAAGGAGTCTCGCTTAGTCTTCGTAGGAACCGTGATGCCAAGGAAGCTTCCTTGACTTTGAGAAGCACCAACATATTATTTTCAGGGGCTGGTGGAGACCAAAGCAGAGCTAAAGGAGACTGAATATTGCTCAGTTTTTCAGCTCCCTAGTGGTCAAAAGCCATTTACTGCAGCTTTCAAATGTATTATGATCAGAGGTACAGTTTATTTTACATTTTAGCACTTTACATGGCACTGAATGGATTTATGAAGCCAACAGACACACATACACACTCCTACACACACACTTCTGCCCTGTATAATTGCTTTCTTGAGGAGGTGACAGTAGTGAGCAAACAGCATTACTGTGGCGTGACGCCGCAGTAACATATTTTGATCATTAAAACTGCGGCCGCAGAGTCGTCTCTCCTGACAGCCGCTAATTGAAACTGGCCAATTACGTGCGGAGGAAGGCCGGCAATTTGTAAAGCAGACAGCAGCTGATTTAAGGCGAGTATCAGCGGGTCTTCGCCCGTTCTCCACTGACGCTTTAATGAATATTCACTCCTCAAACAGTCTGACTGCAGAGGAGCCGCAGACACAAACTCTGAAACAGCACAAGTTTCTGATGCAACAGGAGTCACACACACACACACACACACACACACACACACACACACACACACACGCTCTCTGATGGCTCATTAATTAACTGAGTGAAAAGTCTATCAGTAAGAAGGGTTTTATAAAATCAATTAAGAATCAGTACTCAATTAAATATCAACGTAAAGCTGCATGTGCTGATTAATGGGGTCACAGCGCAGAGTCACAGCTGGACTGTTGAAGACTTTCAGGTAGAACGAGACAGGACACGACTTTAAACTGAAGCTCTTCACTGCATTTCTACAGGACAATGTAGGTTTTTAACAGTGAAACTTAAAGATACTGTCAGGGTCAACAAGGCTCACTGACTTCAGTGTTGTGCCTTCAGGTAACCTTTAGTTTTTGACCACTGTTGGCGCTCTGGAGCAATATTCATACAACTGGGTCCCTGTTTTATTTCTTCTTGTGGCGGTGTTTCAAACTTCCTCTGACGCTAACACACCAAGAAACACAAAGTTACAGCCAGCGGTATTTATATTGTATGTTTTTTTTGTGTGTGGCATCAGAAATGTTTCACAAGGGTGAGAACTCTGGTTTCTGTGAGGATCTGTATTTTCCTCCAGGTTTCAGTGTCCAGCACCAATTAGGTGATACGGCCCCTGGTCTACTTCATAACGTCCAGGTTGTCCAGGATAATTCCTGCGGTCAATGCCGACACCAGAGCGTTTTTCTTTATTTTACCTGTTAAACTGAAAAAATCGTGTGCCGAAGCTGAGCTGAGACATTCAGTGTTTGTCTTAGTTTGCTGCTGAATTAGTGATAACACTAGTTTCCCTGTTGTTGCTTGATGTGAGATATTCTCAGTGTGTGTTAGCATGCTGCTAGCACAGCTTTAGTGCTAACATTGTAAATATTTTCAGTAGTACAGCACATTATATGACACTATGGCAAACTCCATGGGTCATGGAAGTTTGCCCAGCCAGTCTACATGTGTTCTGTGGACTCGGAGAAGGCATTCGACTGCGTCCCCCTGGCAGTCCTGTGGGGGGATACTGCAGGAATAGGGGGTACAGGGGTTGTTGCTACAAGCCATGTGGTCCTTGTGTAACCAAAGTGAGAGCTGTGTCTGTGTACTTGGCGTAAAGTCGGACAAGTTCTCAGTGGCCTCCACCAGGTTTGTCCTTTGTCACTGATTCTGTTTGTGAGTGGGGGTGGTGTGACACGTAATCAAGATGCCTGTCAAGGTTCAAGTCCTACGAACAAAAAACAAAAGTCGTTTCTTACTGTGACATCACTGTGTTTCCAGCAGCTTTTTGGTCACCAAACGACCAGCTGTTTTGTCTCCAGTGGATAGTGTTTTAAGCCCAAACATGATCTTCTCCTAACAGTAACCAAGTGGTTTGTGTGAATACACCTAACCACAAGTTAATTACAGAGATGTTAAAACATAAAGCTTCAACATTTACTCTGTAGACTGGGCTGCATCAGGTTACAAAGGTCTGGTCAACTCTCTCGAACTCCACACCTTCAGCTTTTTTTGATGCTGACTCAAGTGACATCACTTGAGGATACTATCAGACTTCACATAGATATGTCTGGAGAAACTAAAGTAGAGGATTGAATTAGGATTGGGATCTGCAGGACCCGACAGAGATCTGGCAGGAGCAGGTGCCTTTAACTTTGCTGTTGGTGGAAACAAGCAATCAAAAACTAAACTGTAGGTCATGGAATCAACTCTGTCTCTTTACCAGCCCTCTTTATGTATTGGTGGAGGTCAACTTAAGCAAATGCTCTGCCCATTCTATCAAGATAATAACAGAAGTAACAGAAACCATTTCTGGAGTGTTTTTTTTTTTTTTTTTTTTTTTACCAGAAAACAGGATACAGTGTGATAAACATCAGCCCCTCTGTCCATGGGTGCGGGCAAGAGCAGACACACACACACACACACACACACACACTGCTGGAGCAGGACTGATGAAAAAAAAAAAGGTTTTACAATACTTTATTTACATATGCACTAAACAATGTGCTGATTTAAACAAAATAAATAAACAAAGATAATTAACTTCATAGAAAAAGCAGAGGTGTAAGAAAAGGACACGAATAAAAGAAATAAAGGAGAAGGAATCAGACTTGATGTTAGCTGTAACAGAGGATCTGCAAGGTCTACGTTCCTGCAGGTTAATTTTTATGCTGTTTTTCTATAAGGACACTTGAAAATCTGAAAAATTCTCCGTTATGATTCAGGAAGGAAAAAAAATCCATAAAGTTTGAGGAGTGAAACTTTGATCCTGCTGTTTGACTGAAATATTCCAAAGTCATTAAATGTAGGAGTTTTCATCCTGTGGACACAAAGAGACAGATCCTCTCTATCTGAAAGACAAACACACTCAGGTATCACACACACACACACACACACACACACACACACACTGCTGGAGCAGGACTGATGAAAAAAAAAAAGGTTTTATAATACTTTATTTACATATGCACTAAACAATGTGCTGATTTAAACAAAATAAATAAACAAAGATAATTAACTTCATAGAAAAAGCAGAGGTGTAAGAAAAGGACACGAATAAAAGAAATAAAGGAGAAGGAATCAGACTTGATGTTAGCTGTAACAGAGGATCTGCAAGGTCTACGTTCCTGCAGGTTAATTTTTATGCTGTTTTTCTATAAGGACACTTGAAAATCTGAAAAATTCTCCGTTATGATTCAGGAAGGAAAAAAAATCCATAAAGTTTGAGGAGTGAAACTTTGATCCTGCTGTTTGGCTGAAATATTCCAAAGTCATTAAATGTAGGAGTTTTCATCCTGTGGACACAAAGAGACAGATCCTCTCTATCTGAAAGACAAACACACTCAGGTATCACACACACACACACACACACAGTGTTTGTGCAGGGAGATTGCAGAGCGTCTTAATCTCTCCTGGATAAACAGCATTAGTTTAATGATTTGGACGGTAAATATGAAGAACGGAGAGACAGATTAAGTCGTCTGACTCCGCCCCCTGTCTGCCTCCTGACCAATCACAGCGGACAGAATGTTTAAACTGAACTTTGGTTGAGATTTATGTTATTTATAACTCCCAGCATCAGACAGTTTTCTTCAGTATCAAAGTAATACAGTGATGAAACTGCTTATAGTTAAATCAGTATTCTCATTAATGACGCCTAAATGTAAATAAATATAAGATTAAAGAAAAACAGGGATCAAGTTGTAACACACAGCATCACTCTGTGGATTCATGGCAACATTATATGTCCTGTTTACTTCCCCAAAAATGATGAGAAACTGTACCTACAAATTTGAGAGCATGATTAGCCCCCAAACAGAAGCAAGACAAAGAATTCTACAATCTGATAATCTCTTGTCTTACTCTGGTCTTTGTCCTCATCATGAGTTTACAGACTGTTGGTGTTAAAAAGCATCTATTAGACTAGTAAAAACTTTACTGCTGCTTTACTCTTCACTGTCACACAGAAATCAAACACCCATGTCTTTTAAAATGCAAACTGTCTGTCTGGACTGGATTGAAATGATGAAAGGATCAACAGGTCGTTGGTCATCACGGCTGTAATTAGTGCTGGGTGAGAATTAATCACTGACCAGGTCAATAATATGAAAATATCTAACATGTCATAAAAATACTGTTTGGTTCATAGACATTGCTGTGTGACGATGCAACTGCAGCAAAATGTGCATTTTTTTAGGGCCCAAGCGCAAAGCGGTGCAAGGACTCAATTAAAACTGGAGAAGTGATTATTTCGCCCAATGAAAAACATTTTTAAGGGGCTAAAGGTGCTCAAAAACTCACAAAACTTTGCACACACATTAAAAGTGGTGAAGTTTTTTAATATTTTTTACATGCCTAATGTTTGAGTGTCACAAAATGGCTCCCTACAACCCTTCAATGAGGTCACCCCCCACAGTACATTTCACCCAGATGTATCAAAGTTGGGAGACACATGTAACATCCCAAGACATAATAAGAAAATCTCTTGGAGCCATACCTTAGAACCAACAGGAAGTCCGCCATTTTGAATTTTCTGTGCAATTTTTTGGGGGGCATTTATGAGGGACACACTTTAACAGACTCCTCCTTCATATTTAATCTGATCGACTTTAAATTAGGTCCATACCATCTAAACCCCTTCGACATGAAAAGCTGTTAAAAGCTCAAGTTTTTGTTGAATGGTGTCACTGGGGCAAGGTGTCTGATTTACATGCTTTGCCATGAAACAGGAAGTGGTTTGGTTCTCCAGGATACATGCTGCAATCTGCCCAAAGTTTCATATTTGATAAGAGTCCTGGCCTGAAGACATCTACATGCCAATATTTAGTTAAACCTGGGCCACGCTGCCTGTGTGAGCACCATGTGTGCATCATGGAAACTCTTTTTTGTTAGGGCCTGTGGTAACAGGTTAGTGCTGCTACCTTCTTCTGCCTGACGCATGCAGTTTCAGCTAAAATATACAGTGAAAATGGTCTTTTGATTGTCAGACTGACATCATAGCCCCCGTCAACATTTCTTTGAACAGAATCCAACGCAGTGGCTTGCAGGGCTCCATAAATGAGTGGAGTGCCCACTTTTTAAGTGTGGAAAATATAGTACTTATATTAGCTGGCAGCTCTGCAGCAACAATACTGTCTGTGTGAACACTCCGTACATGCAAGCCACCGCAGTTCAGCAAGGCAGCCTTTATGCACTGCTCACAGTGGCAATGTGGCCCAGATGTTATACCTACTAGCAATAGGAAATGACATGTGTTACACTTTGATGTACCCCTCCTCCCAAGTTGATCAGATCTACCTCAGATAAGTTCTGAAAAACCCAGAGAACCTTGACTTTGCTGTATTGTGAAGATCAGGAATCACTGCAGAGCAGTGTTGCCACTAATGTCAACATTGTACAAAATGCACATGGTTTTATTTTATGGTTTTATTTTTAGAAATTTTACATACTTGTACTCGGAAAGTGCACAAAGGTGTGAGGGCCTGCTCATCGCTGCTTGCAGTGTTAGTTTTGTTGTTGTTTTTTTAATGTGGGTGTACCAATAAAATAAGTCCATCAGATGGAGGCTACAGTTTGTGTCTTAGAGGAGGTAAAAGTAAAATGAAGTCTAGAGCTTGACCTTAACTGATGGTGACAGGAAACAAACGGAGTGTCTCATTGTTAAGGACCCAGGGTAATCAATATTTCCCACACAGCAGCTAATCAATGAAGCAAATGTCAAAATAATCAATGGTCATATTATCCAAACATAAAGCTAATCAGAGACCTCTTATCGAACAACACAGTGATCAATAGAATCTGGATGAAGACACATTAATGAGGACTGAAACATCCTCCACACACACAGCATTCATACCAGACGTGTGTCTTCAGAATGACGCTGCATTTCTCTCCACAGTTGAAGGTCAGAGGTCACTCCGCCTTTTAAAATCCACTTACCTCTACAGAAGAAAGCTCTTGAAACTTCAGAATGTCTTTATGTCTTTTTTTCCTGAAAAACAGACGCGCCGGCATTCGTCCTTGGAACTCAGACTAAAACAGCTCATCAGCGTCTTTGTTGTTCGACCAATCAACGCGCTCGACATCAGAGAGGAGCACAATGTGAGCGGCATGTAGCAGGCACTTACCGTATGTGGGAACTAATTCAGATTAAACTATACAGTTCTTCTGAAAGGCTCTTTAATGTTACATTTTATTAGTGTCTCCATCTGAATACTGAACACTGTGTAATGTTCTAGTGAAGAGAAGCCTCATCTGTAACATCACTGAAAAACCTAACAGGAAGTTAATCAGCAGCAACTTTCCTGTGTTGAGACTATAATAATGGAGTAACATACAGTGCCTGGAGCTCTTAGGACTGCTATTAACAACTTCAACTTTAGTTGGGAGTAAGATTCAGGTCCTGTCTATAAATATCCAGATATTTTTATCAGTGGATATTCTCCTCTACATTTGAGCCTCTCGTCCACATGCAAGAAGAGTTGTCGGTCCCTACAACAGATATTTTTTAAAACGCCCTCAAAGGTGAAGACTTATTAAAACTCTGTTTACAGTTTATCTGTGTGGACGTGTAAAATGAAGAGTTTGGAAGACGATTATGTAATCTTCTGAAATCACACATGCCTATTGACGATCTGCCTAATGAGCGAACGCTGGAAACAATAACAACAATGGCGAACTACAGGTTTGCTAATGTTTTGTTAGCATTGCTTGGTCTAATGACGACTTCACACAAACTGACCACGTCACAGAATGAACGGAGACATCTGCTGTAACCAGTGTCTGGCATTTAAAGTCCACTAGAACCGATGGTTTTGGATCAGGACCGTTCAGTGGAACCGTTCGATTGTTGTTGATGAGGAGTCGAAGGAAAACTTTTACACGTCCAAGGCACCATTGGTATGTTTAAGCGGGCTTCTTCATCCTTAAATTGAACGGGAATCAGCCGTGATGAGATCTCCAGTGGGGGTTCTGAAAAAGGTAACGTTAGCCTGAACACTTCACAGCTGGAAAACTAATGGCTGAATCACAGGAGGGCTCAACTGTTGCTCAGCTGCAGAACATCTTGAGCAGTCTTGTGGCTCGCCTATTTTTCAGCAACAAATAGGCAGTGAAATTGTGTTCTGATACACATATTTACATTACACCATCTTTTGCTACAGTTTCAGTGTTGTTAACATGACGCTTTTTATTATGAAATATTTGCAGGACCATGTTGTCGACAATGCAGTAGCTTGTAGGGCATCATATGTATGTGCAGAACCAGCTTTCAGGTGTGGAAATACAGTAGTTACAGCAGCAGGCAACTCTGAAGCAGCACCGCAGCAACAATGCTATCTGTGTGAACGCAACACGTGAGCATTTGGAGTCGCTTTAGCATTTTAAGGTAGACCAGGGGTTGGCAACCTACGGCTCCAGAGCCATATGCGGCTCTTTCGCCCCCCTCCATGATTCCCTGTGGTTTTAACAAAAAAAAAAATATGTAAATGAAAAATGTTTTTTTTTTTGGTTTTTTTTGTTTTTTTTTTAATGTGTAGCCTATACACCAAATAAGAAAAATGTTTCAACTAGGGCTGGGACTTTAACGCATTAATTTCAATTAATTAATTCCGGGAAAAATGAAAAGTGAAAAATAAACATTTTTGCTGTCTGAATTTATCTGAATTGAAAAACAGTGCTTACTGTGTCAAATATTGCTATTTGATAAAAATGCGATTAATCGCGATTAATTAATTACAAAGCCTCTAATTAATTAGATTAATTTTTTTAATCATGTCCCACCACTAGTTTCAACATTTCATCCATCAAAATGTGCATTAAACATCTATGGCTGAGCACCTTTTCCTGTAAATGTGTCCAAATCTTAATAGCAGTAGCTTATCTTGAGTGTCTCTAGCAAGACTACCTATGGATTTCAAATCCAAAAAAGGATAAGCCTTGGAGGAAAATAAAGTATTTAAGAGGGTTGAACAGGTTCGTCTGCTTTTACCGCCAATGCTGCAAAGTTGAATTTTGGAATAATCATAAAGAGGCCACTGCAGAGGAGCCACCTTGTGGTCAAACATATTAATGAATGGTCATTTAGACCTAATCATAATGTTGAAAGGCTAACTCAGACCTAATGGGCTGTGTTACCTTCATATAATGTTCAAATATGTTTTGCTGCTCAAGATGGATTTTTCTAAATTTTTTATTATTTTGGTCAAGAATGGCTCTTTTGATAGTTAAGGTTGCTGACCTCTGGTGTAGATGGAGAAATTTTGTAAAACAAGGTCATGTGGACGGATTTTTTTTTTTTTTTTTTTAATGGAGGGGGAAAATATCTGTTATACATAGACAGGGCTTTAGTATCTGTGAAGTTGGTGCGTTTGCTAGGAAGACCTTCCTTAAGACCTTAAGATACATGCTTGCACTGGAAGGGATCATTAAACAAAATGGCAACACACCTGCAGTTTGGCTCATGAACCTGAAATCATGGTGCTGACTCTGAGCTGCGGTGTTGTCCTGTTGAACCACGTCTCAGTTAAAACAAGATTATGCTTCATGATAGAATTATTAATTAAAAATGATTCCCCTGCCAAAGGCCTTAAGTTTAATGAAGCTACATTTAACTTGTTAACAGTTTCGCCGCCAATTTAACTTTTTTGTGAGGACAGTCTGCAGCTGATGAGTAATTGATATGAAATTCATGTGTTGTGTCTCCGGACTGTGGGAAACCAAGATACAACACGCTGTGTGACTCCCGCTCTCTTCCCACTCCCAAGAAAGGCCGGCTGCACAGTGTGAATCAAAGTTCAAAATAAAAAAGTAGCAGTTTATTACGAGGCTCAGAGATGAGCACTGCCCAAAACAACAAACAAAAGTTCACTCATATCAAACCCTAAACTTTCCAGACAAACACTACATTAAAAACATTTCTCTAACCCAAAAAACGGGAGAAAAAAACTCATCCACCAACAGAAAATGGCTTTTAACTCCCAACAGGCTGCTGTTATAAGTGATCCTTATTTGCAGCAATTTACTAATGAGCAGAACACAAGTCTATCAGAAATACCAACACTTTACATTTCAAGTTCAGAAAAGCTGCAACTCTGCTCACACAGAACTAAACACAGCTTCAGCAGACCTTTTTCCAGCACACATTTTGACCTGCCATAGTAGTGAAGCACAGGTGTTAACACTAAAGATAACTCGGCTATTCACATGTTCCAGTGAGCGTGACAGTGAGCCAACATGCATGATACCCGAAATCAAAGCAGCTAAATGGAATTCAGCCGTCATTATTTACACCTGAGCTTCTCCTACTGTCACAGTCAAACTGTGTTCTGAGAAAGAGGCCTGTTGGTGTCAATGTCAGAGGTGGAGCAGAGCAGGTTTCTGTCATCTTGGATTTATATGGACTGATGTCATCAGTTTGTCCAATTGGGAGGCAGCAATCCCTTAAAATGGACCAATGGAAAACTTCGCTGAATGTGACTGCAGATTGGCAAAATGAAAAATCACCCATCATCGACCATCATCATTAGTTGTTGGAAGTAATTTTTGGAAGCAACAAAACTAACTTGTTAAACCACGTGAAAAAACACCACTATCTGGAGAACACTGGGTCTGTGGGGACTGACTTGCTCTTAGAGCCAGCCTCAAGTGGCCATTAGAGGAACTGCAGTTTTTGGCACTTCAGTGTTGGTGTGCTTTTTCAGCTTCACAGGCTGATGCTACCAAGTTGGACCCACGTGCACTGAGGCCACCAAAACACTTTCAGTATAGTACCTTTACAGCCAGTCCGCAACCCCAGGGATCAACACGCCTGGGGCCCTGCCCCTGCCTCCTGCTGGGCACACACCAAATCCTGATTCCTGTCCGTGTGGGTGTTGAGCCCACAGAGCAATGGCTCCATGCCATTTATTCTGGCTGAGCTTGACCGCACCCCATGGCCCAACGAGGTTAGCCAGTCAAACTTACCCAGATCCATGTGCTACTTTCCTAGTTACCGTAACAGATGGGTGACCAAAAATGGGGACGTTTCTGTTGGTACCATCCACAACACAAATGAAAACATAAAAAAAAAAGTCTGTTTTAATGTAAACTGAACTGCTTGGTGGAAACGAGGCTGTAAAACCCAAACTCTGACAGACTGAGGAACAAAAGAGTCCTTAAACCTGTTTAATGAAGTTAGGTTTGTGTCACAGGATGTGGCAGGATGTGTGGAGGTGGATAATTTGGCAGTAAATGGGTGAATTTAGCGCTTCAGTTTTATCGAACATCAGAAGAGGTGAGGCAGGATTGAGGAGACGTTCAGGTTCATTACTCACAATGAGCTCCGTCTGTTTCTTAATTAGCTTACACAACTTAGGTTAGCTAACTCTGCTGCAGGCCTCACATCAACACTAACACACTGGACCAGTGTTTAATCTCACTCGATGAGTACCTGTGTTTCAAATAAATGTTGCTTTACTCGCGAAAGTTCAGCTCAACTTGAAGGTGTAAAGAGTGAAGCCCTGTCAGCCTGTCCTTAGTAACTGAGAGACTAAATCATTTATTTGAGGTTTACATCCTCACCCACGCTGTCATCGTATATTTATATACATTTCTGTGTGCACATCAACAGATGATTAAAGTATAAGTCACAGTATCCTTGTATGAGGCTTGTTTGTCAGAGGTTTATAGCTTTAGCAGTGAAGAAAAAACCCTCACAGACATTTCATTTCAAGGAGAGAAGAAGCTGCTGAGATCTTAATGGGCTTTATCTTACCGCGTCCTTGTAATGTAGTCACATGTCAGCTATATGTGCTTTTAGATTTAAGACTCAACAGTTAAAAGCAGCTCAGAGAAGAAGCTGCAATTAAACGCCGTGGGCTGACGTGGACAGAAACCCGACATGAAAAGGAGGCATGAAAGCAGCGAGAGGAGCTTAATTCATCAGAACTGGATTTCCTTCAGCCTCTGCACATTCAGCCTGTCAACCTGCCGTCAGTAGAAGTCAGCCCTGATTGGAGGGCTCTCTTTAAAATCAGGAGCCTGTGATTATTCACTATCATTTGGAGGAAAAGACAAAAGCCTCCAGGCAGTTTTATTTCAAGATTGCGACAAGGTAAATTGTAGTTCAGAGCTCCTCGGGAAAACGTCTCAGCGGGTTTGAACAGTTTTGACACGTCGCAAGAAAAGAAAAGAAGGTGGAGAGAGAGAAGAGTGGCAGCAGTCTTTAAATACTGACAGCTGAAATAACTGGAATAACGAGTGTGTTTCTGCTGCTCAGGATTTCTCTGATGGGTGCTCTGATCAGCTCATCTGCCTCTATGAAGACCCAGTTCACAGATCTTTGACTGAGCAGTTTACAGTTAGTGCTCAGGAAGAGACCCAACGTGTTATTGATCCACACTGATTTATCTGTCTAAATGAGTAGAGAACACTGACTGTATATAAAGATGGACGATGTGTCTCCAGCTACCCCCACTGCTACAAAAATTAAGCCAAATTATCCGGCAAACAGATGCTGCCATCTTGCGGTGGTGCTGTAATTTGGAGCCAGAGTCTTCACTGTAGCGATTTCCGGCGATATCGAGTTCCTGCCCACACACAGCTGTCAATCATGACTTCAGTTGACATTTTCTTAACATCATATTACTCGCTAAAAAAAACTCATGAGAAAATCGAACACTTGAATAAACATCTGTGTAATAACATCTACCTAAAATGACAGAAACCATCTTTGGAAAAAATTTGTTTGACGTTTGACAGAGTTTTTAGTTTGGCCCATGTCCCATCCGCTAACATGAGGGGGCAGGGTTTATGACCTGTACTGCAGCCGGCCACCAGGGGGCGATCAAGATGTTTAAGCTTCACTTTTGGGAGGCCGTCATGTCTGTTTCCAGCAACATGCTCTCACCCCACCTTGTCAAATATCACTGCTTTGTCAGTGGATTTTCACGTCTAAATGTGACATGCTCGGTATCATCCTACTGCTGTAAATATTCAGGGATGGCCAATCTGGTCTCACTCCGAAGTCGCCGAAAACAAGCACTTGGTCAGTGACTTCCTGTGTCAGACACAGACAAAAAATCCATCCGAGTTGACATGATGCGCAGTCACTGTTATTGTTTAATGGCACCTGACAGCATCAGAGGGAAATGAGGCAGGACAACAACGAAAGTTAAGCCAGCGAAAAGTCCAAGTCAGGTAGCCAGCAGGGAGGTCTGTGTTTCCTTCCCGTTGAAATGTGAAGCCAAACCCTGTTCTTTTTCCCTAAACCTAACCAGATGCGTGTGTTGGCTAAACGTAACCATTAAACGTCATCACTCAAGAAAATCCATCACCAGTTAAAGACACACCTTCAAGCTGGTAGCACTGTTGTAATGGAAATGCAACTCCCTGCGGCCACTAGGCTGATGGCCCAAACAAAACCAAACCAAGCCAAGCCAGCCCATGACTTTCCACAAGAGATATAAATACCTCATTGTGAAGTGGCTAAATTAGACTACAGACCATCGTCACGTCATCGTAACATTAAGTCATATGACCGTAGTGTACTTTGCTTATAGCGTAACATTAGCTTTTTACTTGTGATGATTACATTTAGACTTCAAAAATGCTAAAAGTTCTGTTAATTTGTAAAGCGTTATCTGATTAGACTGATTAGTCAGATGGGCAAATACTGGAAAATACCCTGATGAAACTGAAGGTAAAATGAAGGCATGAAAAAATAAATCCAGCACAAGCTTAGTGCCAATAGCACAGGAGCACATAGACACTATTTGCTTGGCAGCACAGTTAGAGTTGCATTCACTCTTTGCAGGTGCTTTGAGAATTATCTTTCATTTAGTCTTATTTGTGCAGGCTTTTCGGGCCACAAAAGCTGCACAAGCCTTTTATAAATTTGCCCCTGAGTCTTATTGCGACACTGACAAAGAGTATTAAACATGAATCAGTCATTTTATGAGCAATATCTCATTAAATCGATTGGCCTGTCCCTCTGATATCATGTCTTCCTTCACCTGTCGGTTCCTGATGTTCATCAACATAGGGCTATATTTAGCTCTTCCTACTTCTTATAAAGTGTCTCAGTTTGTCTGAAAAAGGAAAAGTTTGGCAGAAGAGAGAGTGATGAACACCCTGTTTTTCACCTATTGTATCACTGGAGGAGCGTCAGCCCCCGCCATGTGACTGCAGACATCACCCCCTGTAACCGTCAAATATAAACACTTTAGTTATAGAACTCTGTTCATACTCTGTTCACACACACACACACACACACACACACACACACACACACACACACTGTCATCTGTGTGACTCGCTCCCCTTCCTTGTATGTTAGAGTAATTAAATGAATGGCATAGTGGATGCAATGTCCATGGCAACCATTAGTGTGTCCCAGTTAGGTCAAATCAGGGCGTCATGGCGATCAAGTAGAGCTCCCCTGGATGCGACATTTACAACCAGAGAGCAGACAGCTGCAGAAACACCAGAGAGACTGTGTGTGTGTGTGTGTGTGTGTGTGTGTGTGTGTGTGTGTGTGTGTGGTGTTTGGGACTCTAATTGGCAGAACCTGCTGTCAATCACGTAGCAAGAAGGGTGGTCACACCTGACTTCACAGGCGTGATTGACAGGCCCAGGGGACCAATCACAGAGCCAGACGGGCTTCACACCACCTGGAGAACAACTCTGTCTCTCTCTCTGTCTCCTTCTGCCGCTATACTGCATCCCTCCATCCATCCTGTCCTGATTCCTCCACTGCAGTGAGCGGAGGAGTCGACAGACAGAGAAAAGAAATGATGGTGAGTGTCTGGTAGACAGAGAGATGCTCTCCTGAACGCAGCTCTAAATGAGATCTGCCACGTTCTTAAAAGGCTCTTACAGTAATGCAGCTGTAATGGCCTCAGTGTGTGTGTGTGTTTTTGTGTGTTAAGGTTAAGAACGTCTTTAAAGGCCCAACAAGAACAAAGTACCAAGTTTGATGCTTTCACTCTCAGTCAGACAGACATTCATTGATCAACTTTTTGTTGGAGACATTGTTGTATCAATCAATAGAAAGAGAAATCAGATAGATAAATAGAGCACACTCTCAATAGATCAATTCATCCACTGATGGAACAATAATAGACAGATATGTAACAGATGGATCGAGGTGGATAAATAGCAATGAGAAGAGAAAAATCTAATGATAGTTGGATGATAGAGAACGATTGGTTTACAGTCAGATCCAACAATCAATACAAAGATTGAACTATTAGAAGAAATTTCAGAGGTGATAGATAAGTCAGTAGGTCAATACAAAGATAGAGCAAGCCAGAAAGATAAAGAGATGATCAGTCAGAGTCATTACGATGTTCCCCAGATTCAGCACAAAATGGGAACCTGAAAGGGATGCATCTCTGTATTGACTTAATATGACCTGGGTTAGGTTGAGAGACCTTAATCATGACTGAGAGTGATAAACACTGCCACACATCTTAGTCTAGGTTATAGTCCTAAATTTAGAACAATAAAAAATAGCAAATTGACCAATTAAAAGAAAGGAAAATGAAACAAAAGTTAAAGATGGAGAAATATAATAATCACTTTAAGGTTAGGAAATCAGTCGTAGCTGATTATTGACGTTTCCAAATGGGTTTAGATGAGGAAAGAAGCTCAGGGTCAGGTGAGTTTACTCATGAAATGTTTTACTTTAAATGGGTCAAATATGGAGGTTTAATGTGATCCTGGAAACAGGATTCATAGGACCTTGATAACTTAGTACACCAAGAACAAAGAACTCTGTTAAGATAGGACCCCAAGAACATTGGACCTTGAGAACTTAGGACAATGGGAACACAGGACCCTAAAATAAAGAAACTAAAATGACCCAAGTTCCCAAGGTCCTCTCTTAACTAATTTATATCTAATATTTGAAAGGTTCACATGACTCTGAAAACATAGGACCTAGGGAAATTAGGACTCTTGGAATTTTGGACCCTGGGGATATGGGACCTTGGGAACCCTATGAACCTAGAAAGCTGGGCATAGAGGCCATTGAAAACTTAGGATCCTGGGAACTTAGAACCTTGCGAACTAAGGACCCCAGGAATATTGGACCTTGGAAACGTAGGACCTTGGGAACCTAGAATTCTCTATAGGCTCTCGAGGAACTTAAGAACTGGGAATATGGGTACTTGGGAGAACATAGGACCTAAGGGACTTTGGACCCTGGGAATATAGGTTCCCTGGCAACTTAGGACCTTAGGAATAAAGGCCCCTGTGAACATAGACCTTTTAAAACTTAGGACTCTGAGATTATTAGACTTTAGGATTTAGGACCTAGAGAATAAAGGACCCTAGGGAACCTAGGGCCTAGAGAGCTTAGGACCCTGGGAATATATGTCCTCTGGGAATTTGGGACCCATGGAATATAAGACCCTGAGATTATAGGACCCCGGGAAGATAGATGTGCTCGTGATAGATCAGTCGATAGATCAGTCTGTCAGTAGAAACATACAGTAATCAGCCAATATGTCATTTCGTCAACATATAGAACAAATAAATCAGTATGCTGATGGTGCGATTGGATATTAGATCAATCGAATGATAGAGACAAACTATTAATATTCAGAGCAATCAATAAATAGATCAATCAGTTAATAGACAAGAGATTTGGGAAAATAGAGGGATCAAACAAGCGACAGATTAGATTCAACTTTACTGTCACTGAACAGAGTTCAGCCACTGAGACATCATAGTGCAGTCAATAGAAAGAATAATAATGAAACAGTCCATAGAAAGATGGATCAGTTTTTCGGTTAAATAATTTGACAACAGATCAATCAGTTGATCAATGAGCTACATTACAGAGAGATAAAATGATTGACACAGAAAGAGCAACATGAGTCCAACACTGTGGGTTATAACTAATAACTTGTCATATGATTTTGTCTCATCTGTGAGAAACAAAGGTGAGCTGACGTTACCTGAGTGAACGCTGAACCTCTGAGTTCCTGCTGGATTGTTATTGTATGAATGTTGCATGGCATGCTGGGAAGGTTTCAGCACCACAGTGATCACAGCGGGGAACTGATGAGAGTACAGCGGCACTCATCATTATCAGTTATTTTTTCAATTAATTGATCTGTTTATAAAGTGACCTCATGTGGTAATAAGATTCATTCTTTGTATGAACCACTTCCTCACACACACACACACACACACACACACACACACACACACACACACACACACACACAGGGGCTGCAGGCTAGAGTGGGAGGAACAGACTTGTTTTCTTCTGTAAAGCTGATTAGCGACAGGAAAATGGAAATTGGATTAACGAGGGAAAACTTCCAGTGAACACACACACACACACACACACACACACACACACACACACACACACACACACACACACACACATTTTTGTTTCCACCAGCAGTGTAAGCAGGACTGATGTCGTCCTGAGTCGCTGCAGAAGCTCACCTGTCACCTGCTCTGGTCACAGATCAGTTTCTCAGTGACGTAACAACGAAACACTGAGCAAACTTTGTAAAGAAAATAGCACGATGTAATCCACTGGTCCGCTTTTGATTTGTGCTATTGTTTCTCCTGTAATCCCTGTAATCCATTCCCAGTAACAAACACACCATGACAAAGTTTGTCCAAGTCACTAAATTGAAATGATGTGATGAAATCACAGCAAAGGGATGGCGCTATAGAGCTGCTAGGAAGTCCCCTCTTTATGCCGCCCTCATCATAACACCCCAGTGTGTGATTTGAGACAATATGCTGGCATCTGGTAATCAAAAGATGGGTTTGACAAATAATACAAGCATCTGCAACGTAGTTCAAGTGAGATACAACTGTAGGAAGCAATGAAGATAAGGAAGAACTGAATAGAACAGAAATATGGTGAGAAGAAGTATTTATCTTACGGACCACGGCCATCTACAACTCTGCCTCCGTTAAAAAGGTACAGTATTACAACCTTCTCCACCATCACCTTGTTTGTTGTTGTCTGAAACTTTTGACTGCGCCCTCTAGTGCCATCTATTGGCTGTATCTATGCCAGCATAAAGGACACAAGAAGTATGAGGGCAGGGACGTTTACAGTGTTTGAAGTAGAGGGGGTTTAAAAGAGCCATAAAATGAGCAAGTACAACCTGGTAGTCGTTGAGATGTGGCATTTGGTCAGTGACTCCTAGCGTCAGACAGTTGCCGTTATGAGGGGAAACGCTTCGGGACAGCAACGAAAGTCAAGGCGGCTAAAGTCTGTTCAGGGCAGGTGGGAGGGGTGGTGGATGGATCCAACAACACTGACCTCCACCCAGGAGGCCGGTGTTCGCTTCCTATTTGATTGTAAAGCCAAACTCTGTTCTTTTTTCCTAAACCCAACCACGTGCGTGTTGTTAAAGGAAAAAAAAAGTCAATTTGTGGTGTTGTACCAACGTAATGCTTTTATTTTGAAAGAAGAGAGGCATGTAACAGGCTGAAGTTGACACAGCGTCCCAGGACATCAGCAACCAACGCACCCAGGGTACCTTGCATGTCATATGTTGAGGTGGAAAGTCCATGACCAAATGTGGAAATGTGACGAGGTCGGAGTGAGAATGTGTTGGCTGCTGGTCATTGAGTAACTTCTCAAACTACACCAGTGCAATGTGGGTTAACACATTAACATACTTAAAATAATAATCATATTTTTTGTTTATATAGCACTTTCAAAAAACAATGACAGTAAACCTGATGCTAAAGTGGTCACAAGCATAAAAATGATAACATGTCTAAAACATTTAAAGAAAAAGGGGCTAAAAAAAAGAAGCTAAAATACAAGTTAGATGCACAACAGGCACAATGATTACAATAAAATGAATTATTGCAGAAAGAATAAAATATGTATATATAATAAATAGATAATAATATATAATGAATAAAAACTCGATCAGCTTTTTTTTACAAAACATGGTGAAATGTTTCAAAATTTAGGGACGTGTTTTGGGTCTGTATCATCTGACGTCCAATTACAATGATTTTAAACAAAATCAGGTGCCTGTATGAACATTAAAACAGGTTTTCTCATAACAACAATTCCCTCTGTTCACAGTGACCAAAAGAAATTAAATTTAAAATAAAAATAAAAGTTAGTTGCAGCACTGAACTACTAAATCACATCAAAGACAGTTTATAGGATAACAGAAGAGAACCTTTGTGTCTCCTGTCTGTCCTCTTGTCCATCTCAGGCCCACTCTCTAAGATAATTATCCAACATTTTATTTTCAGCTGCTCTCTAAAAAAACATTACAGGGAGCGATGTAGAGAAAAAAAAACAGAAGTGCCAGAGAGTGATGAAGCAGCAGCAGTTGATTAAAAATTAATGGTAAACAATAGTCAGTAATAAACTAGAAATTGCTCATCATTAAAAACAGTGAGGTGTTTTTTTTTTTTTTATTCTATTATTGTTTACTATCAAGGCGTCAGCAGTCGAGCGTCTTCAGGCTCACCGCGACATTCTGCCTCCACCTTCTGACAGATTAATTAATATGCATTAATGCTCTCTGAAAACCTCGCCGTTTAATTTGGCGTGGAGTAATTGGAACGAGCGATAGTGTTTGGTCGCAGCAGATCCATTAAACAGCAGTCATTTCTACAGGTAGCTGCATATGAATTATAGATAGTTATCCCACATCTGTGGACTGTTATTTTCCGTCTGTGAGAGCAGAACACAGACGGCGGGTTAAAGGTCGTTCATGTTTCACTGAAGCAGAGTTTGGATTGATTCTGAGACATTAATAATCTGTACAATTCAGATAAACACAACAGCCTGAAAGTCTGCAAATAAAAATAATTTAATCATTTATTAATCAAGTTATACTTATTGTAGCTCATCTCATACAACTCTGTTTTTTTATCAACTTATTATTTTTTCACAACTTTCTCTTTTTGTTTTACACGTCATTATCTGGGTCATGTGATGGCCTCCCTGTTGATTCCTGCTACGATATTAACGTTGCCGTACCTTTGTTGAATGTTTTCAAAGCCCTGACAAAGACCTGCAAGGGTCAAAATTTGTTGGCTCTTTTAACTTCTTTGCCACTACATTAGGGCTGTTTTAATACTTCCTTCTGGTTTTCCATATTTTTGGAGTGCCTGGATTGCCTTCCTGTGTATCCTGTTGTTACCCGTTCTCCATGAGCACCCGACACAAGCTTTTGATCCATGTCTGATTACACAGAGCAACCAGTCGTCTCTCTCTCTGCAAGGTTGAAATACAAAGTGCAGCTGAGGCTGATGGAAATGTCTTTGATTTTGCAGGCTCAAACCAAAGTATTGTGGCCCTTTTCCACTGTCAATTTCGGCTGCTCCGAGTCAAGCCGTGCCGCGCCGTTTCGTGTTTCCGTTATCAGTTAAGACACACTGTACCACACCGAGCTGCGCCAGAGAAGGACCTTCTACAGAGTAGGTCCAAAAGCTGGGCCACCCAATCTCAAACAGGTAGCGGTGATGTCTCGCTGAATGCAGCCAACCCTTAATGACCCTGCTTCTCCCCCTGAAAAAAAGCCATGCGTGTTGTGAGACTGTCCTCGCCTCTGTCTGCAGGAGACCAGAGAGAAAGGTGTTTTTAAAAGTCTCTGTGTGTTCAGCTCTCAGTACGTCTGAAGCTTCTGACTGAATCTCTGTGGTTTGGAGTTTAGTTTCTCTCCTGCGTCCTGTTTGTACTTTAGATATCTGCTTTATTTTACTGTTTCATGTTCGCTATCAGCCGTATTAGAAGTTGTGTGAAGTTGCTGCTCGAAAACTCAACATTTCCTTGTTTTGCTGCTTCACAATAAAAGTTTTTACATAACAAAATAACAGGGGACTTTTATTGTGAAGAATCTACAGGAAATAAAATGTGTTTATCACTGAATTAGCAGAACTTTGTTAACAGCTTTTCATCCGTATAGATAAGTTTAATAACACAGCAAGGAGGAAGAGTAAAAGTAGAAACAGCCACAGTATTGGACCTTTTTCTGGTTGACCTATTACGTCACGGACCAAACAATCGCCATTCAGTGTTTTCCTCCCATCCATTAATTTTAAAATATTTAACTCTTTCAGCGTGACTGTGTCTCATCTTCTGTCCAAAAAGTCACAGCTCTGGATGTAGATTTCTCCATGTTGTTACCAGCTTCTTCTTCTGTTACACACTTAATGCTATTGGACATCAGGATCAAAGCCGAGGGTGGAAACTGTGGAGCATGCTCAGAGCGCCTCGGCCAGTTTAGGTCTGATTGACTGTATACATGAAGGAGATATTTAACTCCCAATCACGTTATCTGCGTGTGTTAGTCCGACTTTGCGAAATTTGATTCGGTACTATTTCAGTCAGACTAACATGTTTACATGGATTTTAAAAAATCTGGTTTTCGTCAGACTGACACAATAAATTCATTTTCTCTGATGTCATGTGTCTTTGTTTTCACTCTGTTGGTTATTATTAAGAAATTTGTGCTGGGTTTCTGTTTCCTGTGTTCCTCCCCTCCTGTTTTGCCTCATCAGCCTATTTAAACACCTGTCCTGTATCAGCCTCATTAGTCCTCCCCTGCTCCTGAGTTCTTCCCAGCCAATCAGCTTGCTGCCTGTTCCTCTGCCTAATCACCTGATTCCCCTCACCTGAGCTTCAACATCTTTTCCTCCACCTGCACTCCATCCCCTCGTCAGACAGGTTTGTATTTAAGTCCTGGTTTTGCTCTATGATTCTCAGTTTGCATTTTCCCCTTGAATAAAAATTTCAGTTCCTGTTGCCTGCAGTGTCCTGTGTTCGAGTCACCTGCTCCACTCCACATGACAGGATCTGAATGAGGTTAATAATGACACCCAAAACATGACTGAGGTTCAGTCTCAGTGCACCTCTGGCCCCACCACTCAGCCCTTACCCCTCCATTTTGTGCATTCATGTGTGAGGGTAGGAAGTCCTGATTCTTGTTGGGATAGAGGGGGTAGGGTGAAGTGTCGATTTCAGCTAGTTGCAATCTGCAAACATCACCACTAGATGCCACTAAATCCTTCTAAATCTTACACACTGAAAAGTTACGAACTAATTGTAAGCGCCCATGCTTCTCTTTCTCCATCACATAAATGGCTGATGTCATTGTGATGATGCCATCATCGCCACGGTCACGTCTCTTTACATAAACACCATCGATGACAACTAGTCACTTATCAGGATTCGAAAAGATTTCAACCACTACCTTTTGTAACTCTGCTCTGAAGGGCGTGGTGGAAATGAAAAACCAGGAGTGGGGGTAATAATAAAATAAGAGATGGGACTGGGCCTTGGTATCAGTTGTATCAATAGTTTAGGTATCAATCAATGTTCCACACTCTTCCGGCTGTGAAGTGACAAGATTTAATAGATTTGATTTTAATCTTGGACTGAGAGAATATGGATACACTCGAGCTTTGGCTGTTAAACTGTTGTTATCTAACATCCCTCAGTGAAGGATTTCTGCCCTCCACAGCAGAAGGGGAACAAATGAAGCTATTTGAGATCGATTTAGTCATTTGAAGGAATGAAATAAGTGTACCGCGCTTGCAAATTAGTCATTTGAGGGAATGATTTATAATTTCATGGTAAATTACTGCTTTGATGAAATAATTGATCAAAAAATGGTCCCTCAGACAGTAGCCATAGATTTAATTTTTAAAAGATTTGCACAGCCAGATTTGCATTATGAGATTTTTAAACTGCAACATCTGGAGTGTCAGCGGTCATTTAATCCAAATAAACGACAATCTGCTGCTCGGTTTGGTGTTTAATGCCTTTAAATGGACATTATGATGTTGGTTTTGCTGTTAGGAAGCTCAGTAATGAAAGCAGATCTGACAGATTAAAAAATTAAGACATAAAGTGGGATTTTATGGGTTAGAGGGGGGAAGACAAACACCATCTCTGTTCTGTGTCTCTGTGCAGCCGAATTTCCGCAGTGAAGACTAAAGTGAGTGACAGCTCAGTATTAACACGCTGACTGACAGTTCGGAGAAATCAACGGGGATTCATCGTCTTCAGCACTTTGTGAGCTCCTAAGTGAAACATTGGAGGAAGAAAGGCAGAAAAACATCAAACAGGTTGTTTATATCATAAAAACGCCAAAACTATGAAGAACAAATGGAGTGAGAATAAAAACACAGGAGACTGTAAGTGTTTCAAAGAGTCAGCAGGGGAAATAATCACTGTCAAATCTGATAAAGCTGAATTTTATACACACATACACAATTATTCTGGACCCGTGGCGTCACAGTGTGTGTGATTTTTAATTACTTTTTCCTATGTTTTATTCTCTGTCCCCACGGGTTTGTGTGGTTTTACTGGTTTGTGTTTTATGTTCCAGTTCTGTTTCGTCTTCCATCAGTGACGGAAATTAAAGTTTTGACTCATGTTGCTGTTGTACTTCCCAAATCAAATCAAATTTAAATAACATCAAATCAAGTTACTAACCAGCAGCGGGATGTTAAACAGTCTGAGCGTCGGAAAAGAAGCTTTTTGATTTTCAGGAGACGAAACAACACAAATAAATAATCAGAAAACACAGAATTAAAAATGTGCCTCACTCCTCAGAGACAGAAAAAGAAAAGGGAAGCTATAACTGCAGAGCAATTCTTTTCTTAACCCCCAAATTTACTTTCTCTAACTCTGTTTGTCAAATAAAAGCCAAGCTTTTCTCTGGGCAGAGCCCAACCAAAACTCCATGTTGTTGGGACCAGTTTAGTTGCAGTTGTCTGCAGGGCTGCCCGCTAATAGTGGACCAAACGTTAGTCGACCAGAAAGGTCATTAGTCGGCAAGATTTCATCGTTTGATTAGTCACAGAATAAAACAAGAAGAGTGTGACGTGCACTGACGTGCAAATATAGGCCTTTATTAATGAAGGTTCATTAGTACGGTTTTCTATTTCTCTGTAATGTAGCACAGTGTTAACAATGTTACTGAGACTATTCTTTCTCACACCTTCAACTCAAACCACCAAAATACATCATTTATTTATTTACATCATTTAATTGTCAGTGGCTTTTTACATTAACACATGGCGTGCTAGGTATCCTTCTGCATCTGCTGTTGTTCCAGAACGCGCTACCAATACCGCGACATTAACAAAGGCACTTAGTAAGGTTTTGAAAAAAAAAACATTGGTTTGGCATTCGGGAGGGGAACATTCAACTCCTAGGTCAAAGTCCAAGGTTTGTTTTATCCACCACTCCTCCTTCCCACCCTATACAGACTTTCCTGCTCCTTATGTTACAACGTATATAAGGAGCGGCATATCATAGCAACGCCAAAGGTTACGTCTGGCCTCGTTACATATTGCTGCAGAAGATGGCTTTTGGCGTCTGGTGTCTGATGCTAAAATCATTGTAAAGCGGCGGTATTGGACAACTTTCAGAATGAGAACATGCTGGAGGGGGAGGTCACAATCACTATAGTCTATAGTCTATATCTGACCCATTGCTCTTACAATCACTGAAGACAGCATCTGTTTTTATTTTGAGGGACAACTGTGGGGTTGTTTGCCCTGTCTGTGATGTCACCAAGATCCCACATATCCAAAAACTGAGCATAGCGTTAGTTCAGATAGGACACTACTTCAAGCTCAGCTCACATCCCAGCTACATCAGCTGATCTCAAGCAGTCCAATCAACTGATGGATCAGCTGATTGATGGAAGGGAGTCAGCTGATAGATCACATGATTCCTTTCTATGCAACCAGTTGGTGAATCTCATTCAGGATGCCCTATTTAAACTGCTCTGGCCTGCCTACTGTTGCTGCTTCCTCTGCAAGCTGCTTGGCAACCTGCCTCCACCCCAGCTCCTCCTTTTCATGTTGTGTCTGACTGATCAATGTCATTTCTGTTTGTCATTGATGCTGCTCTGTTCTGTTCCCGGGGGGTCTTTGCTGCTGCCCTCCCTGCCTTAGGCTTTTAATGTAGGCACATGGAAGGGCAGAGAGGTTTGCTCGCTCTGCTTCAGGCTCTCCTCATTTGCACGTGTAAGGGCAGACAGGTGTGCTCTCTCTGCCTTAGGCTTTCCATGTAGGCGTGTGCAAGAGTCTCTCTGCGTAGGCCTGAGGAAAGGCAGAGGGGTTCCAGAACAGAGCCATACCGCCAAATATAATACTGCAAATGAAAATAAAGTTTTCTTTGACAAAAGTGTTCCTGACTGAACGTTTTTCAAAGTAAACTTAAAAAGAAAAATAGAAGGTCAGGTAGAACAAGAACTATGTATGTGTATAAGTGCATGCACATTTCGATGAGTTATCCTAGTGGTCACTATTATTGCTGTCAACATGTTCACTATTTCTGTGACCCCACTGAACACAGTACTAGACACCTTAAAGATAATATGTACCAAAAATCTCTGTCCTATTTTTATGTTAACATAGTTTTCTAACCTTCTGGTTGGGTGCTTCGATGCAGCCGTCCTCCTCATGGTGTAACCAGGAAGTAAACAGCTCTGGTCGAGTGACAATTTACTCTAAACAAGTGTCACTGCACATATTTCATTGAGACCTCTTATTTTTTCAGTATTTGCTGGAAATGCATTGATACATCATTCAGTAACATTTTTAGAGCTTTATAACCAAAAATTTGTTTTGTGGTCACTTTTGTTTCCAGTGGGATTAAATGGGTAATATTAATATCATAAACATGAGGGCGACTAGTCCACTAGTGGCCCTTAGTGACGACTGTTGGTCGACTAGGAAAATTCTTAAGGGCAGCCCTAGTTGTCTGAGATAACCAAGCCCAGAAAATAAAAGATTCTGTATGGATTAATTTTAGTGAGAGAAACTGTCCATCATAAAATTACATGACAATATTCTGGTCTAATTTGCAGTCGGAGTCATTAGACGGATCCCACGGGAGACGGGAAGAAGCTGGTGTGACGGGGCAGTAATTTGTGATTCCTGCTTTCCATACGTGTTCCTCTCCGCTCGGGCTCCACCATCGCTCTGTGAAGATCATCATAAAAAACAGAATCTGCCCTCTCTGAGATAAATGCAGCTCTGAACGTGCCGCCGTCCGCTTTTGTTCAAAGTTTGAGATCGAAAGATTGATGCATTTATTAATCTGAAAGTCCTGATTCAGCAGGAAGGCGGTGTCCGTCCAATCAGAGCAGGCCGGCTGATGATCGGGAGCAGAAGAAGAAGGAGATGAGGAAGTGATGAAACGACAGAGGATTTTTTTATTTTACATATTTCTTTTGCATGCGTTTTTTTTTTACTTTGACGCCCTTCAAGCCGTGCCACTCGGTGAGCACGATGGAAAAGCGATGGCGTGTCTGATAGCTCCACCGCCGCCAGCCAACTTAATAAGAGGCTCCAGCGTGGTTCAACTGTGCTGGAGCTTGTGGACCGATAAGAAGCAGAGATGTGAACAGACAGAGGGAGGCAGAGGGTGAGAGCGGTAGACAATGAGAGAGGAGAGAAGGGGGGGCGGGTTAGACAAGAGTTTTAATGCTTATGCCAGCAGGTTGAAAAATGATTATCTTGCTGTCTGGTTGTGACGGTGTGTATGGAGGCCTGACAGCAGCCAGCGGCTGCGCTCATTAATACGAAGGAGAAACTCAGTGCGTGTGTGTGTGTGTGAGATACAGTGTTAAGACTGTAATGTTCTCAACTAAATCCTGACATGCCCTCTCCCACCTGACTGCAGGCAGAGCACCACACTCACAACTTCTGTCATATTTTAATATTTCATCACATTTTGCTGTTCTGCATCAGACTGGAGTTTATAGTTTTATTTTTTGGAGAGCAGTTCAGTCACAAACCAGACTCTACACCGCGCACCTCATCCCTTTACAACCCTTAAAATAACCTTATTTTAACACGAAGCTCTCTTTAATTAATTAACATCAAACCATCTTATATTTAGTCGTGGAAGTTATTAATGGAGAAGAAGAATGCATTAATTTCAAATTAGTTTTTTGGACCACCTAAAAGCTGCAGCACCATAAATCCTAAAAGGCTTTTTGTCGCCTCAGCAGCAGAGAGAATCTCTTCTTTATCAGCCTGTTTACACCTGGTGGTATTAACGTGTTTCTGTGGACATCAGTGGACAGCTGAGACACATCACCTTTCACACCTGTGTCTGTCATGTGTCTCCAGCTGACCACTAGTGTTCAGGTTTCGTTTCTGCCTACATCACTTATGCGAGAAGGTTTAAGGGCCCTGCGCACAGTTAGTACATCCACACTCCTGCTAGCTGCTAGCTAGTCACGTTAGCAGTTGTATCAGTACAGCTAGAGATATCGTAGAATTCAACATGTCTCCTTCCATAGAGCAAAACACTCACGCAAGATCAAGACCTGCTGTACACGTTTATTTTATAATGACATGTTGAAGTCATTGAACTATCTATAAAGCAAGAAATCTCTGTCTGTGTGTCTGTGGCTCGCATATCTCTCTGACTATTTGTCAGATCAACCTGAGCTTTCGGATATGGCTTGCACACGATGGTGTGCATCCTTGATTTTGAAGTGTTTTGGATTAATATTCACAACATTATCATTAAAAGTTAAAATCCCATCAGCGTATCGCGCTCTCGTGTAACCAATCAGCGTATCGCGCTCTCGCTCGCAGCTGTAGCCACGCCTCACTGAATAAAAGATCAAAGTATCCTACTGCTATACCGCTCTGGGTCACCCAAAACTTTGCACAGGCTTACCCGGATGTCCACTGGATCCGTCAAGTGGGCGATTCAGCCACGGTGCGGGTGTTGGAGCTAATCACGGCCATTCAAGTCAATGTAAACTGCTCCAAGTCAATGTAAAGCGCTCCGCTCCGCTAAAAATACGCGCCGGGTTTTTGACGGACGCCGCGCGACGACGCGTCAATTTCCACAGACCAAATGAGTCAAACAGGAAGTCATGCGCAGAAAAGACGAGAGTATCTGGTCAGTTTTCAAAATGAAAACACCCATGAAAACTCCGGAGCGTATTTCACATCGCTGCAACAGCATGACGTCAAAGTTTGTGGCCCCCGGCAGGTAGAGAAATCTTTTCTTTGTTTGTTGATGTCTTTTTACCTCCAGTGTTTCCGCAAATGATCGCGTGACATCATGATCTTGCCATCCGTCAATTCCAGCCGCTCGCGTACACGCTGCTATACACTTCCAGTGGACATTGACGCCCGGCACAGGACGGAGGAGTCCGTGCCACGGCCGGACCACGCACGCGACGGATCCAGTTTACACCCGGGGTTATGGCATTCCCTTTCGTCCCTCCCCCATATAGGAATAGATGAAGTGGTGCAGTTTGCATTAACATGACATGTTTCAGTAATCTCATGGTAAGTAGTATTTCTTAAGTTTCACCATGCTGTTCTCATCTGCTCATGGTGTTTGCTGACATGGCTACAACATGGTTAGATTGACTAAAACATTGCCTAAACTTCCCATACCAAAGTATGGCTAGGTCGGAAACGTTTGTTTTTCCTGTCAGGCGTGCAGGGTTATGTGCTTGCTAGCTACCATTTCAAGATTGTTCGCCTACGGAAAGCAAGGAAACCTAATGATGTTGCGTGTCTCTCCATATCTCAATGTACGTTCATGTCTTACCCAATGTACAGTTTCTCAATTAACACTATGTAAGAGTATGTACACCTCTTTGTGCATCCAGCCATCGAACACAGCCTCATTTGGCCATACATGAAAAATCTACTTAAGCTTCCACTTTTCTGTATAATACATACTTCCTACAGGCACTGCACTAGTATTAAAAATTCACAAGTTATTACATGACTGACCGGTAAAACACACTTCAAACACAACAAAGGTTAAACAGAAAATTACTGACATTAGTAGGACAGGTTGCAATCGTGCTGTTCTCTCTGCTCTTGTCTGTCTGCCAGTGTGACGTTATTAATATATTTAACTTTACATTAATTACATTAATTACATATGTGGGGCTTTTATTCGTAGGATATACGAACTGTTGTGTGTGCATTGCTGCAGGATATCATACAAACCATTATATGGGTGGCAGCAGCTAAACCATAGGAACTTGGTTTGGGAACCGGAGGGTCGCCGGCTCAAGTCCCCATCTGGACCAAATATGGAGTGTGGACTGGTAGCTGGAGAGGTGCCAGTTCGCCTCCTGGGCACTGCTGAGGTGCCCCTGAGCAACGCACCAAACCCCCAACTGCTCTGTCCAAGGCAGCCCCCCCACTCTGACATCTCTCCATGTAATGCATGTATAGGTCCTGTTTGTGTGTGTCTTTTATAGGCCTGTGTGTATATGAGTAAAAAAATAAAGTATTTCCCCTCCAGGATTAATAAAGTATATCTTATTCTTCTTGTTTGTTGTTGTTTGTGGAGCACCTCAAACATATCTCTGTGGTTAAATTCCTCCACAAATATTGCAATGTTTCAGGTGTTTTTCTTGTCTGAACGCATAATGCCCTGCCTTTAAGTGTCGCATTTAAAAACATAAGTGAACAAAATGAGTCACAATCTTAAAAAAAAAAAAAAAAAAGAACGGTGCGTGTGAGAGATGTCCCCGCTGGTGAAATGGGAATTCCAATAAAGTGTAGAAAATGTACTTTTCCCTACAGTCACTTCATCAGTTTAATTAGTTTCACTAAGAATTCATCAAGAAATTTGACTTGCTTTTAATTAAAATTTTACCTTGTAAATGTTCCCCGTCCTAATCTCCCTCAGCTGATCTAAATGTATTATTTCTTCTGTGTGTGTCCAGAGGAGATGTGAAGGTTTGCTGGGCAGACAGCAGTCAGGGCTCACAGTGAACAGCTAATCCTCCAACTATAAAGGTCTGTGTAACCTTTCTAACACAATTTCACAAAAGACTGCTCTGTTTGTTCTGCTCGCAGAAATAAAGCTAATTACAAAAACGCCCAAACGTCTTGACCTTTCCCTCTGGGTAATTACAGCTTCTCATTTCTTTTCTTTATTTCTTTTTTTTTTTCTTCTCTTTCTCAGCGGTGTGTTTGTCTTCAGCACAGTCTCATCCTGCTCGGTACTCCTCCTCCTCCTCCTCCTCATCCTCCAGCAGCTGGACAGTCAAAAAAAAAAAAACGGAGAGATCTAAAGTTTAATTTCAGCTTTATCTGAATGCAAACACAGCCTGTTCTCAGAGGAGATTTACTGCATGAAGGTCACACTCTGTTTGATTAGGAGAAGTTAAACTGGCCCCTGTGAGCTTGTTACGTCTGTACAGTAGCTCTGGGTTCAGTCTGCTGCATTAATACTTATTTTTTAGTATTCAGAGGTAATGCCAGCCTTTTGTAGTTTTACAGGACGGCATTAGCTCAGTCCACATTTAGCTTTGGCTTGGTAACCGGAGGTTGTTGCCTCAAGTCCCCATCCGGACCAAGCGTGGAGCATGGACTGGTAGCTGGAGAGGTACCAGCTCACCTCCTGGGAACTGCTGAGCAAGGTGTCGAACCTCCAACTGCTTGGGGTGCCTGTCCACGCCCAGCCCCCTCAATCTAACATCTCTCCGTTAATGCACGTATAGGTCCTGGTCGTGCATGTGTGTGTATGACAACAGTGGAAAAAATGAGATTCATAAAGTATATCCTACCTAATGATGTTAGTTTTAATAAATAAATTAATTAAAATAATGGATTTAAAAAAAAGTAATTCATAAATCAAGAAAATTTCTCTGGCATTTCTACGTTCTGTGCCGCATCAACACGAGTGGTTTGGTGTCCTGCTGGTGGTTTCAGGAACGCTCGGGTTTATTTTTCCACAGATAACGTCCATCTTCAGAAGTTTTCCTCCACATGTCACTAATTCAAAGGCATCTGCTTCACTGTGATTTAATTACTTCCTTGTACTTTTATTGTGCGTCCCTGTGGGCGCATATTGTTTCACTAGTGATTAATATTTCAGTTCTTTTATCGGCAGTTTAAAGTTTTAACTCAGGCTTTGTTGTGCTTTTAGTTTAAATCAAAGCTCGCTCGTTTGTTTGTTTGTTGTTGTAAAGAAATGGAAACCAAAAGGAGACTCGAGAGGCAAAGCTCGCTCTCTAATGCATCAACAGGCTGACGAGGAAAAGAAAACAACAGGTAGAAGGATACGGCAGCTAACAAATGCTAATTGACTGCTGTTACCGGGCTGACTGGGGAACGAGGAGCAGCTGGTGGTCCAGTGATTGGATCAGGTGAAGGCTGAGGTTTAAACTCTACACTGAAGGCTGAAGGGAAGATGAAGAGCAGCAGCACAAATTCAGTTTCAGTTCAAACACTACTGTGATCATGTGCCGGCAAATGCTAAGATGTTGCTTTCTCTGACTGTCCTAGTTACTGCGGTGTATAATAATTAAACACAAACTACATGAGTCTCTGAAGTGGTGGCGGTATACATTCTACATCTGCTGAAACCAAACACTGAGTGTCCATCTGATTGCTGTGAACATGTGAACACAACACAAACAGGAGGCTCTGCAGCTGCTCAGGCTGACGAAACCAAAATCATTCCTCCTGTCGCAGCAACTGACAAAGTACAGTGTGAATGTTCTGCTGCTGAAGTCAACAAAATATGAAATAAAAGCTTCCTGGGCGAAACTCAAGGCTGTGAAGATTAAATAAGTCTGAAGGTGGTTCCTATCTGCTCCAAAGCTTCTTCACTTTGATTAACTATCCATCCATTTTCATGTGCTTCTCAGGGGCCGAGTCGCAGGAGCAGCAGGCTGAGCAAAGCCCTCCAGACGCCCCTCTCCTCAGCAACGCTTTCCAGCTCCTTCTAGAGAACGAGGCGTTCCAAGGCCAGATGAGATACAATCCCTCCAGTGTGTTCTGGGTTTGCCCCAGGGCCTTCTACCAGTCGGATGTGCCCGGAAAACCTCGGGAGGATCCTGATCAGACGCCCGAACCACCTCAGCTGACTCTTTTTGACCCAAAGGAGCAGCGGCTCTACTGCAAGCTCCCCCCAGACGTCTGAGCTCCTCACCCTATCTCTAAGGCTGAGCCCAGCCGCTTTTATAAGTGGTGTCATTCTCATGCTCAAGACCATAGGCGAGGGACGTAGCCTCCATGATGTCATCCATTGGTTTGTGGACTCACATTTTGAAGACTTGAATTTGGCAATTTGGATAGTTGGATGTGACCATATTCGGACAGGAGGTTGGAGCTAACCCTAACGCTAGCTGCTAGCTTGGTTAGCACGGTGCATTTACAGCTGTCGTTCACTGTGATAATGCTAATGTTTGCTTACAAAAAATAAGGCTTATCACCATTAAAATAAAATGTTCTTACTGGAAAAACTGGACATCGACTTCTTTGAGGGTCTTTTAGTTCAACCAGATGTTGAACTAGACTTTTTTTAGGTGTCCAGACCATTGAAATTAACTGTCATGAACTGAAACAGCATCAGCTATGGTTCTGCATATACTCACTGTGATATCTACCTGCGATTGAAAGCTGCCTGTAAACAGGTGAGTTATATAAACATTCAATCCTGTACAGCTGTCACAAATGTTGAAATTAGCTAGAGAGACCAAAATGTTTTTTTGTACCAGGCTGTAAACATGTTTATTTCTGCTGTAAAGTCAGATGTTTTAACATGGAGGTCTATAGGGATTGACTCGCTCTTGGAGCCAGCCTCAAGTGGACATTAGAGGAACTGCAGTTTTTGGCATTATTTTTTTAAACTCGGAGGTTGATGCTTGATTAAAGTACAAACAGTCCTACGGCGGCTAATGTTAGCAACACACCTTCTGTAGCTGCTCGGTACTAAATGCTGTGTATCTGTAGCACAAACTTTATGTTCTGTAGCTGTTAATGAAAGTGACAGTTAAACTCCATCCAGCAGTCGTGTTAATTCTGTATCCACACGCACGCACGCACGCACACACACACACACACACACACACACACACACACACCAGCAGACAAATGGTCTAATTGCAGTTGGCCGGCCCTCACAGTCGACATGATTTCCTTCATCTGCGTCTCTGCTGAGGGTTTAAAGTCTGGCCGACGTCCAGAGAACAGACTGTGGTGGAAACCAACATATCTGCTGCAGCAGGAAGCTCGCAGACGACAGCTGAACCCTGCTGCATGCTGGGAACTGGAGGGTCAAAGGTCAACTGAACACTGACAAATATTTAGTCTTTCTCCACGTTTGGTCTGATTGACTCGTCATCCCTTCTCTCTCCTTTCCTTCTCCTGTCCTTGTTTCCTTTATTCCTTTCCTCTCATCCTTCTTCAGCGTCTCTTCTCCTCGTCTGAATATTCAGATGTCTCCTTTGTTCCATCAGGTTTCTTTCTTCCTTCTTTCCTTTCCTTCACTGCTTTTTATTTCACCAGTGACTTTATTTTTTCCTCATTGCATTTCTTTTTCTCTCTTCCTCCATTCCTTGTTTCCTCTCCTTGTCTACATGTATTTCCTCCTTCCTAGTCCCCTATCCTTTTCTGTTTCCTCCTTTCCTTTATCTTCTCTTGTCTGTCTTGTTTGCTTTCCTTCTCTGCCTTCTTTCTTTTCTTCTTTTCGTACTTCCTTTGTCACCCCCTCCTCCTTTCTGCACCTCTCATACCCATCCTCTTTTCTCTGTCTTATCTCCTTTCCTTTTTTCCTCCTAATCCCTTTACTTTGTTTTCTCCCTATCCCCACTCTCTTGATTCCTTTCCTTCTCTGCCTCCTGTCATCATCTCCTTCTGTTCTCTCCTTGTTCCTATCCTCAGTTTGTCCCTCTTCTTGTCTCCTTTTCTTTTTAATTGTATTTCCTTTCTCTGGTTTCCCCCTCTCCTGTATTCACTTCCTTCTCCACCTTCTTTTATGGCAGTTTCTAATATCCTTTCCTCATCTCCTTTCCTTTATAAACGTCACACTCATCCTCTCCGTTTATCTGTTCTTCATCCATTTCTCTTAATTATCTTTCCCTCTCTTCCATGATTTGTTTCCTTTCCCTCAGTCTCCTATCCTCTCTATCTTTTCTCCCCTTGTGTCTCCTTTCTTTCTGTCCTCTTTCCTTTCCTTCTCCTGTTCTCATTGCCTCTTTTTTCCTTTATTTTCTCCATTTGGTTCTTTCATAAATATCTTTCCTCCTCTTTTTTCCTCCCCTACATTTACACTTCTCTCCTTTCCTCCTCTCATCTCCTCTTTACTCCTTGTCTCCTCATTTCCTTTCCTTTTTGATTTCCTCTCCTCTTGAGTCAAGCAGGACTCAGGTGTGTGTTTTTATGTCTTTATGTTAGAGTGTTTTTGTATGTTGGTGTGTTTGCATATGTGTGTGTGTGTGTGTGTGTGTGTGTGTGTGTGTGTGTGTGTGTCGTGCAGCGGTTAGCTTGTGCTCCACGTTCTATTATTATCATCTCTTCAGTGTGTAGGCGTCCATTAGGCAAACTCATATGCAACAATATGCAGATTCCTCCATTTGCATGGATCATAAACTCCTGCAGGCCTTCTGCTACATCATCATCATCATCATCACTACCACCATCATCATCACCACCATCATCTCCATCAGCAGCTGCCGGCGGCGGCGGGCGACGAGCTGAACATCACAGGAAGTAAATTTGTGCCCCGATTCACTCAGCGACGCTTTCATTAGTTTTCACCCGCGGTGTGAGAGTCAGCGAAGACGTCATGTGAACATATGCAGCGTGATGTCATCCGCCGCAGCACGCCAACATCGCATGGTTAATTTAAAAAAGAATTGTTTAAGAAGCCTTTTTGTTTGAAGAAACATGAGAAGATATTTTTGAGCTGACGTGTTTGGAGAAGTATCTGATAAAGACAAAACAGCTCAGACAGTCAAAATAAAATTAATTAAATGTATTTATTTTAAACTTAACTGTCTGAAAGTTAAAGAAAAACAAAACCGGATTTAAAACAAGACAGGAAGGAGAAAAGGCCACAGACAGAACAAATGAGTCTTTATGTAATGAAACAGATGTCTGACAACAAAGCATCACATTCAGTTCACTGTAGTTTCTGTTTCTATGGTTTTAAAAGCATCAACTGCACAACTGTTCAACCAAAACTTTTCAAAACAAACAAAAGACGGCTCATCTGCAGTAACTTTAAAATCTCTGCAAGCAACCAACATGGCCGCCTGGATGTTTGGAACAAGACTGTGAGCAACCCAGTGACCTGAATAAAATGTTGACATTGACCACCAAACAAGAAAACCGGTCTTGCCGGAAATTCTCGCAGTAATGTGACTTGAAAGCATTTCAGATAATTTAATACTTTTAGAAGGATAAATGTAATGTAATAAGTATGTTTAATTTAGTGTATAATCACCTGAAAATAAGAATTGTTGTGTTTTCGTTACCTTAAGCCCAGTTAGACTAAAGATTGACAATGAGACGAGTTGAAACAGGCGACTACTGTCAATGCTCCGCTCTGAAACATTTTTAAACCTGCCGGTTCACACCAAGTCACCACGATGAGACGGTGTATCATCTCTAGTCAACAACTCTCTGTACTTCTGTTCTGATTTGCAGCTTTTCAGACTTATTTTGTGGCTGAATATAATTTGTAGCTTCTTAAAATCTGAATGAGGATAGTGATAGTGAGATACTGGCTACAGTGATGAAACAAAACCAGCATCAGATGGACTGTATTCGGAATCAATACGGCAAAATAATCAGTCAATGAGAATATGTGTATGTGTGTGTGTGTGTGTGGGCAGGGCATAAGCACATACAGCGAGCAGCAGCAGCGACCCACCGTCCGACACCAGCACACCATGAGGACTGAAACAGAGGGCTCAGCGGGGACGGAGCAACTGCTGCATCAAGCCAACACGCCGTCTTCACTACAAGCTGATTGGCTGTTGAAACAGGTGACGTTCTTTCAAACCAGCCACCCGCAATTTGACCAGCTGAGTTGCAGGTGACACCATCAGCCGGCTTGAGTCGAGCTCAGCCCGAACCAGTTCACACCGCTGCTACTTTCTCGGCAACGTTCTAAAACTGTTTCGTCTCATCATGACTCTTTAGTCTGAACTGGACCTTAGAATGAGCAGCGAACCTCATCTAATGATATTGTCATGTTGCATCATTATGATTCTTCAGTAGCCCAAAACGGACAAACCAAATACTTAAATACTAGCTCTGAATAGGGACATTTACATTTTCATGTTGGCCACTGTAGTAAGCAGCTCCTCTGCCTCAAGAGCACTGGAAGAAACAGTGATTTGTACCCAATGAAAGGCCAGGGAAACACTAGTGTCATTTAGATCCACTCTCTGAGGACCGTGAATGCCACATTGTATGGAAAGCCATCCAGCAGTAGTTGAGATAATTCAGTTCAGATTAAAATAGTCGATGGACTGAAAGACAGTGCAGCTAGCATAGCTAAAAGTCTGTGACAGCGTGCTTTAAACTTGTTGGCAGCAGTGTAACAAACTTGTAGACGAACTTGAAGATGCAGCTTCAGCCCTTTGGTCTGTGAGTTGAGACAGTTTCACTGAATGTTGTTTTGGGAAGAACATAATCAATGTGTTCCTGATTCTGGCTTCACATTAATCCTTTTTAATTTAACTCTTGTCAAGCCTTTACTTGTTTTCAGTAAACAAGTGTAATTTAGCATGACAACAGGCTGTTGTTGGATCTTTTAACAAGGCAGTGATGTTGGCTTCAGTGGTTGGATGAGTGTTAGGATGAACGTAGGCGCTGCTGGATGCTGCCTGTTGATTACAAGTGGCTTCCTGTTCTACTACTGGCTGTGGGTGGACGACAGCTCTGCTAATTAATGCAACCATCAACACTAAGTACGAGTGTGTGAAATGATTATCCAAATCTCAGAAATATGCAGTCTGGTCAGGGGGATAATGTTTGTTAAATTTTTGTAATTGTTTCCTCAAATTAGTACTTAATAATTTGAGTCTTCAAATTACAAATCAGAATACATTTCACAATGCGTCCACTCTGCTTTTTATTTATTTATTACACAGTGCTGATTATGAGACAACCCCCACGATTGCAACACTCGTTTCTGACAGAATAAAATGAGATATATTTTATATTTTACCTCTGCAGCTTCTCGTCAGCCGCCAGGTGGGTGTAACGCAGCAGCAGGGTTATGATCCATAGCTGGGTTCCCACGTACGAAGCTGATCACTGTGCTTGTTGGAACATACAGTGAAGCTGCAGGTAGCTCTGCCGGCAGAATCAACCTCGTGTCTCTCACCTGGTGGGCGAGGATTTCGCCCCTCCACAAAAATGTGTACATTGTGTTGTAACAATCTGGATGGCTTCAACGTTTAAGAGTCAAAATGCACATTTAGTTTCCTGTAATGAGGGGTGTTTTGTAAAGAAGCATGTACAGCACAAACTTACTGCTCAAGTCGCTTAAATCACACATCAGACGTTGATGAACAAATTATTTAAGTTGAAAATCTTTACTGATGTACGCTGTATAATGAGTTGGGAACAAACTTATGTGACAATGGTCAATGGAAACCAAAATCATCAACCTACTGAGGACTGGATTCAAAATCACACCGAAAATCACAGGCTGATCCAACTTGAATTTTGTCACGGCAACTCATCATGTGACTCAGTAGTGTGTACAGCCCCCGCCCGCCTGTGTGACCTCCCGACAACTTCTGGGCATGCTCCTGAGGATGGTGTCTTGGGGGATCTCCTCCCAGACCTGGATCAGGGCCTCAGTGAGCTCCTGGACAGTCTGTGGCGGTCCTTCACAACGTCAGATACGCCAATACATAACATCCCGTAGGTGCTATGTTGGATTTAAGTCAGGGGAACCAGAAACCAGAGGGCCAGTCAATGGCTTCAATGCCTTCATCATCCAGGAACTGCCTACACACTCGGGACACATGACGCCGGGCACTGTCCTGCAACAGGAGGAACCCAGGGCCCACTGCTCAAGTCACTCTGAGGATTTCATCCTGGTACCTAACAACAGTCAGGGTACTGTTGGCTCTGACATAGAGGTCTGTGTGACCCTCCAAGGATATGCCTTCCCAGACCACCACTGACCCACCACCAAACCGGTCATGCTGGATGATGTTATAGGCAGCATAACGTTCATCACGGCGTCTCTCGACTCTTTCATGCCTGTCACATGTGCTCAGTGTGACCCTGCTCTCATCTGTGACGAGAACGGGGCACCAGTAGCGGACTTGCCAGTTCTGGTGTTCTCTAACAGATGCCAATTGAGCTGCACGGTGCTGGGCTGTGAGCACAGGTCCCACTAGAGGACGTCTGGCCCTCATGCCACCCTGAAGGAGTCTGTTTCTGACAGTGTGGTCAGAAACATGCACACCAGTAGCCTGCTGGAGGTCATTTTGTACGGCTCTGGCAGTGCTCCTCCTGTTATTCCTCACACAAAGGAGCAGATACCGGTCCTGCTGCTGGGTTGATGCCCTTCTACGGCACTGTCCAGCTCTCCTTGTGAAATGACCGGTCTCCTGGTGTCTCCTCCATGCTCTTGTGACTGATCTGGGACACACAGCAAACCTTCTTGCGACCGCACATACAGATGTGCCATCCTGGAGGATGGTAAAAACAAATGTATGGTTTTTAAAAATGTGGGAATCTTCGAGTGAAAAACAGGAAGCTATGAGTCTTAAGCTGAAAACATACTGGTGTTGCTTCAGCGCTGCACGTTGTGTGAAGCATGTGCCATCCCTAGCACACGATGCGTCACGCTGCAGCTCATCAACAGACGACTACACATAGTTTTTACTACTTTTACTGAAAAATCTGTACTTCCTCCTCCTTTGCGTTATCTGCAAGTCATGTATGGACAGACACCAATGAAACTTGACTTCTCACCTGAAGAGCCAATCTCGAGAGCTATGACTTGCCAGGAAGTATCTTTTTGGCCATTGTCTTTATCAGCCAACAACAAGTCTCTCATCAACTAGTCTTCGTCACACATGAGACACAGCAACAGTTACAGAGTTCTCTTTATACATCCATGGTGAGGAGAGGAGTCGAGCTGCCATAGGAGCCGAGAAAAAGAGCTGCTACGGGAGCTGGAAGGCACAAGCAGAGAGTAAGGAAGGGAAAATGCTTTAAATACTGGGGATGGTCTGGCTGAAAATAGGACCGTGGAGTTGCATGTCCAGCAGGGCAGATGCACGTATAGCCACTGGCGGTGTGGGGCTGTACATAAAAAATGATAGGCTTTTTTGACTTTTGCTGCTTATTAAAAAACAATAATTTGCTCCCTCAGTAGCATGAAGTTACAGAGTACTTTGCACAGTGTTAAGCTTAAAAAATAAATTTTAAAATAGAAAGTTCCTCTGCACAAAGCTGCATACCTACAGATTCAAAGCACATTCTTGGAATTTGGAATTTGGCCTTTTAACGGATTCTTTATAGTCTTTAAATTCATCTTTTAAACATACCTGAGACCAGCGGCTCAGATGTGATAAACTGGTCCTTTCTGCGAGGCATGACTAGCAAAACAGAGAACAATTTCTAAATATTTAACCTGCAAGAAATTCACTTCTATTGTAACAGACTTGATGTATATTTAATGAAAACTCTCTCATGATCTCGAAACTCTGCACTGCTTATTAAGTACAATTTGAAATAAGAGTTTTGCATGAAGCTTTTTTGATACATCAGTTGTATCTTTACACCCAATTTGTCCTCCCACTGCTCCTCTGTTGTTTGAGACTTTGACAGGCACATTGTAAAAATAAGACTTATTATTTGACCCCAGACCCAACATACCACACATTTTACAGTCTTTATCAGAGGCATGCACACCATTAGAGGCAATCATTCTTTCTCAGTGATGGTTGTTTCCCCTCCAGCAGCAGCATCATCTGGTAAGCCCGTGGTGGTCCGCAGACCTCCCTCCTCTATCCCACCCACTGTCAACACATCCCCCCCAGTCTTCATCGATTTCCACGGAGCAGATTCCTCCCCGCCGAACAGTTCCCTCCTTGTACGGCGAGAGCTCGTTCCTGACAGCTGAGGCTGCCTCGTAGCCCGTGGCGATTGTCTGGAGTGGACGGACACACGGAGCAGACAATGACTCGCCTCAAAGCAGCGGCAGATGTCCAAGTGATTGCTGCAGACGCTGTCTTTCATTAGACAGCCGACAGCTCTGCTCACAGCCGCTCTCACTGATTGGATGAAAAATATATAAAAAAGAAGAGGGCCGTTCTCCTTGGAGTTCAAGTGGCAGTTTGCACAATATGGGCTATTGTAGATGAGAGTATTTTTGTACCAAACGGGAGCTGTATTATCGAAGAAAGAGCAAGAGGCTTTCATGTGGCCATCAGGGACCTTGAGATTAAACTGCTGCTCAGAGCTGCCGGCGAACTGATTTGTACTTTTAGCAGAAAAATATTCATGGGTTCAGCTTTCGCATAAATACCATTCAGATTAATAAACTGAAATACAGCTTCCCTCTCTTCTGACATAACTCTGCTGGCATGATAAAAAAAACAAGCCTGATGGTTTTTCTGAAATGAAAGTTCCTGTGATCATTATTGTGTTGATATTCATGGTCACTGTACCACTTAAAAAAAAACCTCTACAGCCCAGAGCCTGGTGTCAGAAAGTACATGTGAGCTAACGAGGAAATAAGTATTCATATCGTGTGTCTTATTAAAGGAAGGAAGTCTTTTTGAGTCCATTTTCCCCGAAGTAAAGTTCGCTATTCATAAAAAGGGAAAAGGCTGATCTTTGACCTTTTGTAGCTGACCTTTCTGGGTCGTTGTCTTTGGGTTCTTTACTCTGTGTGGTGTCTTTTCTTCCTCTGATTTCTTCAGTGAAATTTTACGGACTGACCCTGAAACATCCACTCTGCAGAACACAGAACAATGTGTTGGATTTTTATCTTGCAGCATCCTTTATTTTACATCCTTCACCTGAATTTGTAACTCGCCTCATAAATAAATACAAATTATATTGAAAGACTAACCTCATGTCTCGAGCGCAAACACACAGAGAGTTTAAAGAAAAACTTAATTTATATACCACTTTTCAGAATGCTTTGCACAGTTCGTTTAAGGATTACACACCACAGAATCAATAAATAAACAGCAATAAGATAAGATAATCTTTTATTTGTCCCATGGCAGGTAAATTTGCAACATTACAGCAGCAGAGGGATCCTGCAAACAGGAAGCATCAGTAAAAAAAAACAAAAAAAACACCACAAAGCAATACAATAAGTACGTATGGGTAAAAAGAAACACACAGATCAGTACGATAAGTACACTATAAAAAACACAAAGCAATACAATAAGTAAGCAGCAAATATATAGCAAAATATAATAAAAAGACAGGCTGAATGGCTGATTTCACAATAAAGGAGAAAACATGCTGTTAGAAACAATAAAACCAAAGAACAAGCTTGGAAAATAAAGATAATACGAAAAAGGGGATGATTAAAATGTTCTAATAATGATAAAACTCTAACGTGGTAATTTAAAATGACGTGGCAAAGTAGTGTTTTATTAGGCATCAACTTTGTGTTTATGTATGTATTTTAAATGCTTAAGGTCGCAGTTACACCTGTGAGACTCAGCTTAGCCTGCATGGAGCCGCTGCTGACAGCTGCAGGGAATGAGGCCATGTCCACAAGAACACAACGTTTTTCTTCCTCTATAGTAAAAAATCCTATCCACATGAGCACTGTTTTAAAAAGAATCCCTGTCCAAATGAAAATGCAACAACACAACCACAGCGGTCAAGGGTACCGCCTACTGTTCCGCCAGCCCAAAATTCCAAAGCACCATTAATCTAGAAAATGTCCCATTGGATCGAGGGCCTATTTCTCCGATACTCTGTTATCCCAAAAACACGCTCATTGCTCAGTTTCTCCAAAAAGACATGCTCCCTGCAAAAACTGTTCACATTGATGATGATTCTGTAAACACGGATCTGTTACATTTGTCAACAACACTGTGGTTAGCATATGGTTAGGTTTAGGCATGAAAATCACTTGGTTATGGTCAGGAAAGGGTTGTCTCGGCTTTAAATACCCATGTTTTAAGTCGCTGAAAATGATAGAGTTCCATGGCTCTGAGAGACACAGCAAAGGTTTGGTAAAAACACCCCAGATGTGTTGGCTCAAACACTGTGAAGGGTAGATAAAAACACCCAAGATGGCTGGTTCAAACGCAACAGGGAAAAGCCATGAAGGATTGGTAAAAACATCTGTGATCAGTGGGTTAAAACGCATTGGAGGGTAGATAAAAAAAAAAACCTGAGAAGGGTGGCTCAAACACCAAAAGGGAAACACCGGAAAAGGTCGTAAAAAAAAACAAAAAATCTGGGATCCGTTGCACAAGATTTGCTGAAAAAAGCAGGGATTGGTCGGTGAAAAATGCCCGAGTTTAGTGGTTCTAAGAAATGCAGCTAAGGGTCAGTCAAAACACCAGCAATCAGTGGCTCAAACACTGAGAAGGGTAGATAAAAACACCCAAGATGGATGGCTCAAACCAAGCAGGGAAAAGCCAGAAAGGGTTTGTGAAAACACCTCTAGGATCAGTTGCTTTAACTTGGTGAAGGATCAATATGAACACCCGAGATGGGTGGCTTAAATGCCACAGGGAAATGCCGGAAAGGGGCAATAAAAACACCCGGGATCCGTGGCACAAGATTTGCTGAAAAAAGCAGGGATGGGTCAGTGAAAAATGCTAGCTAGTGTCGAGTTTAGTGGTTCTAAGAAACACGGCTAAGGGTCAGTAAAAACACTCAGGATCCATAGCTCAAATACTGTTAAGGGTAGATGAAAATATCTGACATGGGTGGCTCAAATGTAGCAGGAAAACGCTGCTGGAAAACATTGGAAAAGGTTGGTGAAAACATCTGGGATTAGTGGTTTGAATACTGCTGGGAAACTAAAACTAACTGTAGGGAGTGCATTTTGTAGGAGGAACCGGACTTTAGAGCAGCGGGTGTTGTTTTAGTGATAGCTGGCTGTTAGAGAAATGGGCTTTCAGTTCAGTGGGACATTTTTCGGACTAATGTGGCTTTGGAACTTTGGGCTGTCAGAATAATGGCACGGCACCACTCTCGTCGCACGCCAAACCAACAGCTGTCGACAAAACAGTAATCTTAAAGCCACACAAAAGAAGATGTCGGACAATCAGATGCCTGACGAAAAGTTCTTGGAGGGCTACCTAACTGTAATGAGGCATTGAAGCAAGTATAACACCTGTTAGTGAGGTCATAGCAGCACTGTTGAGGCCAGGTCGCCTTATTTGTGAAGATAACGGCACACACTGATGTTTGCTCTGTTTCTACGTCAGTACTTAGAGTTTCTGAACATCTTCACCCTGGAATAAGTTTTACAAAAGACCTGTTGTCAGTAAACTAAACACAGTTTGTGTGTGAACAAAACATCAAAACACACACCCCTGTACGTGTGGACTGGGCTTGCATTGAGTTGCGTTGAGACGTGCGATTAAAAAAGGTGTTTGACATGTTCACGGTGTAGATCCAGGGTCAGCCATCGCAAAGCATTCAAACATCCTGCAGAGTTTTCTTTCTTGTTTCAAATTCTGAGCTGCGGACCAGTTGAAGAGTTTATAATAAGTGGTTTCAAGTTCTTGGAGCAGCTCGGAGGAAACAACAGGGCCAAAAGTGCAAAGATCAGTCGGTTGCTCTCACATTTAAGCTGCATCCCAACTGGAAAAGTATTCATAAAAAGTTCTTCAGGTTTGAGTCCCACAGTCAGGAGGCAGGTCAGGTCAGATCTGCTTTGTGTGCGAGCCGACGAGGAGGAAGTGTGTAGAGATTATTTCTTTTCTCTCTCTGTTGAGCAGGTTTTCTTAGCAAGGCCACAGATGCATGCTCTTTTTAAAAAGAACATATTTATTTTTCAGTTTCTGTTATGCTGAGCACAATCAAAAACAAAAAGACATTAATGACAAAGGTAAAGAGAAATGCGGTGTCCTCCATGCACTACTTTCTTTACAACCTCAGATTCGTTCTTTTTAAACCACCTGAGAACATGTCTCGTCTTTCCCAGCATTGGATCATGGATCTCTGCTCTAGTCCTGACATAAGAAATCAGTTTCTCCTCCACAATGTGCGTCCATCTCCTGGTCACATTTCAACCACCTCCTTTTGATGGCCTTTTTACATGCAGCTATCAGGACTCTGCAGAGACACGTAGGCATCCATCTGCCCACGCTGACTCCAGCAGTGCTGCTGTTTACTCAACTCTTTATTTTTTATGTGGGGTGTAATTCATCCATCTGAATTCCCTCCGTCTTTTAGAGCTGCTGGATGTTTGTTGCGTTCTATTATTTATGATCTTGTAGTTTGTTTCATATATTTTGTTCAGTTCCTGAGTGATCGGCACTCCCAGGTATTTTATTGATTTCAGATCCGAGTGTTGTGGTAATGGCAACTTGCTTCTGAGGAGTTTCACAATAAACTGTGGTGCTGAGTTTTACACCGCTGATGTGTGTGTGTTGTTTCCCCTGCACTGGGACTCTAAAGGCCTTTACACACTGTCTGCATTTTTTAATCCGTCATCCGACAATTCATCATGCACAGAAACTTTGCACACTGAGTAAGATGTGTTTTATTGTTCTATCTGCTGTGAAAGTTATGAGACAAAATGTTAAGACACTTGTTCCCTTGCTCCTCTCCACTGGAGTTACCTCTCTTGCTTTCTCAACTCATCCCAGCTCATCAAATATCGCCGCTTTGTGAATGCCATTCACACAAGGTGCTATCATGGAATGGAGGGACAGAGCTGTCTCGCCTTTAAGCCTGCAGCGGAAGCCAAACAATGTCTATGTTAAAGGGACGGCTGGCAGGATGGGACCACGTACAGGACCGGTGTAGTGTTTTGAAGACGTGTTGTGTGTATGGCACACCACCAAAAATGTTTTCAACCCAACTGCCTTTGTTGTTGATGTTCTGGGACAGCCTGTCAATATACGCCTGTTAAATCCATTGCGTCTTCTCTAAATACACTTCTTGTTCCCAGGAAATGTACAGTTTTGGCCCATTAGATGCAATCTTTTCAAAATAAGCTTACAACCTCAGTACCTGAAATCAACCTCAAATTTATGTTTATTTCAACAAAAGCATGTTGTTAGGTTCAGGAAAAAACATCATAGTTGGACTCTACATTCATACAGGAAGCAAACACCAGCCTGCTGGGTAAAAGTCTGGGGTGTGTTGGACCCGCCAACCCAATAGAGTCTTTCCAGCTTCTTGTGTTACGCCGGCAGCTTTCGAACTCAGGCTATCCAGCAGCGTATCATACCAGCATGACATGTTCTGTCAGCCCACGTTATTAACTGACGCTGCCCGACAGTCATCATACTGCCGTGCAAGGCTGGCTTTTGGCAGCGATGTTTGATACCAAAATCAGTGACCAAGCAGCAGTATTTGACGAGTTCGGAATGAGAACGGGCTGCGGCTGAAGTGGCGGACCTCTGCTTCTGCTCTCTTTCTCACTGTACAGTCCACGTCCTCCTCCTTGTCATCATCATCATCATCAACCTTGATATTACTATCTGACCAGTTAGTGAGTTATGAAATGATATTTTGTGACTTGTTGCTGGTGTATGTGACCTGCAAGTGAAGCTACTTTTCAAACAACTACCAACTTTTGACAAATGCAGAAAAAACACAGAAAATTGAACCTGTTCTGAAAACTTCATTGATAGACGAAAGTTTCGTAGTTGAAGAGCAAACATGACCGACACAGCACTGCCAGCGCAGACCCGCTCCTAGCACCGTCAGGAAGCAGCATGCAGCAACGCGTCAACAGATGTTATGACCACTTTTACTCCAGTAAAAGATCTGAGTACTTCTTCCACCTCTGTATAGCGTCAAACGATCTTCATGTGTGGACACCTATTCAGGTTTCCCACACATTTTCATGGACATACTTTAAAAACTTTTCCATGACTTTTCAAGGACCCATAATATTTGATATTCTAAGCTTAATTTCAGCTAGCAGGCAGACACGAAAAAGAACAAATGTACTTGATGGTGAACAAAACATTGCACATGGACACACATTATGGCTACATTACATCATCAGCAACAGGAATTAAGTTTGCTGTTATGTGACATTATGTGTGAGGTTATCCACAGACGGTTACTGTAACAGTTACATGACACACAACAGAATTCCACAACGTTTGCAAAACTTTTAATTCCATGACTTTTTAGGCCTGAAAAATGTGACTGTGAAATTCAATGACTTTTCCAGGATGACTGTGGGAACCCTGCCCATTAACTTGATTTCTCACCTGAAGAGGCGATCTCCAGAGCTGTGGCTTGCCAGATAATTATGAAATGGTTGTGAGTATTTTCTCGAATTCAACAACTTATCTCTCATCATCCATTCTTCGACACGCAGGAGAGACAGTGTCATCATGAGGTGAGCAGAGAAGAAAAGCTACTACAGGAGGTGGGATGTACAAACGTTTTTCAGGGAATTGAAAATGTGCATGAAAACAGGTTCATGGAAACCTACCTATTGTCCCCACTGAGATCAGTTTTTAGCTAATTTATCGCCCTAATTACATCTTCGGACTCCACAGTTGTTCTGGGACTCATTTGGCCTTGTGATCTGCTTAGATGTTGCTAGCTTTACGCTTTTGTCTTTATTTTTTGGCCTTTTAACTTATATTTTATGGCCTTTGGTGTTTCTTTCCACACTCATTTCTCCTCTTCACTGATAAAAATTGAGTTATTCTGTGGATATAGTGCCTCAGATGTGGGAGCACAGCTTCAATATGCATCAAACTACTTCACCAGCAAACCAGAAGTCATGGCATGCTTATTTTGTGTCACCTGTTTTTATCCTTGAGCTTCATTCTGATGTCAGTGATGTATAGAAAAGACATACTATAAAACCACCTTGGACTGCTTTCAATAGATTCTGCCATAGGTGCTGCTTGAGGACTGCTGGAGCACTTTGATTCCTCCAACATCAAGAAAAGATGCTCGTTCACTGTGACCCACTGTTAATTTATTTTTCTCTACAAAGCTGGGGGTGTAAGTGCTCTGCTGTAGAGATGTTGTGAAACACACACCTGAGCCTAAACATGTGCCAGAGGGTCTTAACAGTCAGCTTGTTGTTCTGCGGGTCAGTGGCATGAATGTATTCAGAGACCTGGATACGGCGTTGAAGGTGGGACCCTGTTCAATCCTATGAACGTTTCTCAGCAGCAAATGAAGCCATGAACACTCTATTTCCGTGGTATGAAAACATTTAGATGATCAGTGCTAGTTTTGCATCACTGGGCTCATACAGCAGACGAATTTGAGATTTCGGCCGACCAACTCGGCTACTTCTGGTTTTGCATTCAGGGAATTTGAATCTTGCGACTCTTCTAGACTTTCCAAATGTTATCGGACCAAATGAATTTAATCCTGATAGTGGAACGAGTCATGGTGGAGGTGTTGCAATGCTCAAATAAACATATCCGTTGATTTACAGACGTCTCTTTCCCAATGTAAGTCTATGGGAAAAAGTCTTTTTGGGCCAAACTGCATTATGGCGTGACAGGCTTGAGAGTTGCAATTCCACTGTTTGGCCTCTACGAAAATAAACTTCAAAGCCCAGGAAGCTTCCTGGGCAACTGGTCGAGATTTAGAGTCGGGGCCTCAGTTTTAGCTGGTGTGAGAAAATGCAACGTATTCACATACCCACAAGCCCAGCCAGGGTTGATCAGACCACGGCCTGTGTGGTCCATGGATCCCCCCTTTTGATCCACAGCCACCTCAATGCCCTCTCAGCATCATCAGTGATGCTCCTGATGCCTCTCTTGGTGTGCAGTCCTCTTATTCCCAGCAACCCGAGGGCCCTGTAAAACGACCGGTAAATACTCGACGGCCGACCTCGATGAGCATTGGGTCTTCCATCCCTTGCTTTGGCATTCACCTGTGAGCTCCACATACTTGGCCTTTTCTTCTCTCAAACACCTCTCCTTTTCAGTCTTCCCAGGGCAGAGTCAATTCCAGCAGGACCACCTGCTTTGGTGATCCTGACACAGGAACCATGTCAGGCCTGAGCGTGGTCACAGATATGGTGTCTCCCCAGGTCGACCTTCAGCTGCCAGTCCAGGGCTGTTGCTGTAAGTCCCCCTGATGGGTTTGTGCGCTGTTGTGACTTCTCTCTGGCTTTAACACAAGCATCAGAGTGCTTTGCTGGTTGCTGCTGCCTACTCAGAGAGGGTTAGATGGCCTTTGCGATAATCCTCAGCAGCTCAAATACTGTGTCTGGGATCTTGTGTATGCTCTGCAAAAAAATGGTCAACATTAAGTTGACGACAGCGATGATGATCTTATCTGCGTAAAGATGTGAGGCTACATCACTACCTTGGAAAGGGGTAGAATTAGTGTTGGCATTGGTCCTCTCTTTAAGTAATATCATAGATATTAGATCAAAATAAAATGTTACGATTTCATCACAGAAATATGAAGAAAATGACGCAAAAATCTAGAATATTTTGACTGCAGTAATACTTTAAGCTTAATACAGCTTTACATGCCAGTCATCTACCTTCATGTGAGGTGTTTTTGAGAAAAGAATTACATCAAATCCATACCTCACACCCGTTGGAGGTGGTCCGAGCCATTGATAAGAGGCCCCAGGGGCAAACCCAGAACATGCTGGAGGGATTACATATCTCATCTGGCCTGGGAACACCTCAGGGTTCCTGAGAAGGAGCTGGAAAACGTTGCTGTGGAGAGGGACGTCTGGGGTGCTTCGCTTGGCCTTCTTCCCCCCTATAATGCAGCCCTGGATAAGCGGATGAAAATGGATGAATAAATGGAATTACATCCTTCCAATAAAGATATAAAACTTTGGGTTTAAAGCTCAAACTGTACAGCAGCTGTTTGGTCCTGAAATTGTCTGGAGAGAAAAGACAACTGTGAAAGAATGCAAAGTGTACTGATTGAGCTGAAAACAGCAGAATGTCCCTTTAATGTGAGGCAGGATGGAGACAGCAGAAGCAGGACGGTCTAGTAAAAACACGTGTCTGCTCCAAGAAACACACTCAGCATCTCCGGATTAAACCGAAGTGATTGCAGACCCGCCGAGGTTATTTGAACCTTTATTACTTTTCCCGTGTGAGTCTCTTGTCAGAGCTGGTTAGCTTCCACTCCCACCTACATCATTGCTGGAGGATTTGAATAATTCATGCTATCTGCGTTATTTATGTATTCGCTTATTCATGAAGGCACGAATCTGTATGTGCCGTGTCGCCGCTGGAGAGGTAAATGAAGGCATCCGCAGAGTCTGTGGCGGCCGAGGAGAGGCTTTTATTTTATTTATTTTTTTATTGTAATAGTGTCATGAAATTGGATTTTGTTCGAGTCGTCATCTCACAAAGAGACTGTGACCAATGCGTGTTGTATGGCGGCCGGGCGGACAGAGGAAGGCTTGTTCTGCCTTTTGTCTTCCTCCCTGACTGACTGAATGTCACCCTCACTCCGTCACTTCACCCGAAAAACAAAAACGGCTGGAAAGCCCGCAGAGCCTCGGGCCAGGGCTTCCCTCAGCCACCATCACTAATCTCATTTACTGCCTCGTCCTCTGACAGCAGGCAGAAACAGACGGAGAGTAGTCTGGAAAAAATGAGGGAGTGGAGGAGTCTCGGAAAAAAAGAGTCAGGAGATAAGGGGGTAAAGTCAGGAAGCCGGCAGCAGATAGCAGCGGCTCAGATAACAGCTACATCACAGAGCTGATCAGCAGCTGCACTGTTAGCGCTGATGTAGTGATCTGAGAGCGTTAACACGACACGAGAAAATCCCCGAGTACAACTGCCGGAAATCCAGTTTAACGCTGTAATCCTCACATACAAACTGTTGCTGCGACAATTCAACCCAAACACAATGCTCTGTGGTTCAGATGTGATCTGTAAAAAAAAAAAAAAATCTCAGCCTGCCCACAGAGTCATTTTATTTAATTTGTTTTCAATACCTCCCAACAGCACAAACGCTCAGCAGAAATATCTCGATTTTAACAAGTCATTTTAACAAACTGAAAAGAGACACACTGTCCCATTACTGTGGATAATCCACACACTCCACTGCCAACACTTTTCATTTGTACTTTCTATCAAAGCGGTCTGTCGGCCCCTCGCTGTGTGTGTAGGTGCACCGCAACGCAACAGGCTGAACACACTCTTTACAAAGACTGAAGCTGGGATTTAAACGTCACAGTGGACCCAACTGTAAAAACACACAGGAAGCACAGGACAGTAGACATGAACATAATTTAATAGCTGACGTAACTGTGTCCTGAGTTGACCGGCTGTGCTAAGCATTGTGAAACCTGGATCGACATCACTTTTCTTGTGCAGCGTTTAGATGCCCTTCACAGGTCTGTTTAACCCTTTCAATGCTGAGCAGCAAGACAACAAACAACTTGGCAAGAAATGTTCTGCACATTGCAAGAAATTAGTAGATTTAGAAAATTATTCAAAATTAGCTCGGAAAAAATGTCCAGAAAAACATTTTCAGGGGGCACCCAGCATCTCAGTGGTTAGGGTGCGGGTGCCATTTACAAAGGCATTGTCCCTGTCCCTGTGTGTTTAGAAGGCTGCAGACTGTATACTTAAAGGAAGAGAGTTCCATAGTGTTGGAGCCACTACTTTAAAGGCTCTATCGCCTTTTGTTTTGGGTCTGGAGAGGGGGGTCAGCCAGTAGGTCCCAGTCAGAGGACCTAAGACACATACTGGTGACAAAGGGATAGAGATCAGTGATGTATGCAGGTGTCTGACCATGGAGCGCTCTATATGTGTGATCAGAGTATCTTGAAATGAATCCTAAACTTGATAGGAAGCCTGTGTAAAGAAACTAAAACAGGAGTGGTGACCTGCTAGTTTGACCTAGTCCAGGTCAAACTAGGTGATTAACTTGTTGTCCCTGCCCTACTCTTACCATTGTTTCGCAGAGTCAGAGCAGTTGTAGTTGTAGCTCGTTGCGTAGAAAGGATATGTCTGTCTTAATTTCCTTAAATGACGTCCCAGTCTTAACTTTTCTCTGGACCGACACAAGTTCTCTGGAACTCTGCAGAGACTGTGTGGCCTCCTGTTTGGTCTCTGTTACATTATCTGCCATCTTTAAACTGCCGATTGTGAATGGAGTAAAAGGTTGCCTCCAAATGTCCACCCTGTGGACTTGTGGACCGAGTCCTTGCAGACTTCAGTCGTAAAAACTGTAACGAGGTTAACCATCATCATGTAAAGTCTGCGAGGGCAGAGACCCCTTGAGACTGTTTTACTCGTTTCCATGGAAAGGTTCACAGGACAATTACAATCACTTACACAGTGATTGCTGCTGTCATATTCTGCAGATTACAAGATATAAATCTTATGTATGGGGTTGTTTAGTGAAGAAAGTAAATGTCTGTCTAACACACAGACTGCAGACATTCAAATACAGAGAGGTTTGAAAATAAAGACTGAACTATGAATAAATAAACTGTGTAGGCCTGTTAGTGACATCAGAAGCTCTTTGGTTGTTTTTCAGCCACTTCTCTAACATTTATATTTGGTATTACACAGCGCAACCTATAGCTGCAGTAATACACTGCATTTTGATTCCTCTCTATAGCCTATATGTCTACATATCTCTTTATCATGATGCTGAATATTATTTCTGGCCTCATGATTCAAGTATTGTTTCATTAGGCTCTTTTACACATACATATGTTTTTTGTCAGCTATTGGAAAAACAAACTATAACATCACGTCCGTATTGCAATGAATTTTGGGCATTTAAATCAGTGAACTCTGCTGAAGTTTGCAATCCATGCGGATTCTCTGTCAGTCTGCAGAAAGTCCACTTTTGGCGCAATCACACAGAAAGCATTTTTACAGCTTTAACAGTGTTGTACACGTCTGGGTTTCTGCGCTCTAGGCGGATGGCGTTTTTGCCGGAGTGCTCTGAGGCCACGTTTCCACGAAAACAATCCGCTGAAAATGGAGTTGTTTCTCATTTTCGGTTTGAAAAAAGTTCCGTGTTCAGACGACAAAGTTTTGATGACATTCGCCGTGCACACGGATCCGCAAAAATGACCAAAAACCCTGTAGTACACATGCCAGGCCAGTAGTTGGCGGTGTGACTTTGTAATGAAACAACATGCGCCTGCGCATATGCGCTCCCTTCTACAGGGTGGTGAAGTATAAACAAACAAAATGGCAACTACACAAACGTTTGTGTGGACGGATGACGAGGTGGAGTTGCTACAGTAAATCTACACCTTGCTGGAGAAGCGTTGATAAAGTCAACAGGGTGAGCAGCACAAACAGAGCTCGGGAGTCAGCCATTGTTGTTGTGATGGTTGACTTCCTCGCACATGTCTAGCAGTGTTGCCAGATCTTGGGAGAGAAGCAAGCAACCAGGGCTCGCCAAAGCGAGATTTAGAGAGCAAACCCAAATAAGCAACTTCACTTTAGAAACAAGCCCAAAAAACCCCAACCCACGACTAACAATATTTGTAAGCAACTTTACAAAAAACAAGCCCAAAGTCGCAGCTTATAAGCGTACCTGGCAACCCTGATGCCTAGTGACTGGGACCGTAATGCGCATGTGTGAAAAGTCTCTGTTTTCAGAGGAACTGCATAGTGCAAGTTTACACGACAACGGAGACGGTGCAGTTTCCAAAAAATTGCACTCTGGAACCTGTTTTCAAAATGTTGCTTCTTCAGGCACCCAGAACGCCACTGTCGAGTAAACGATCAGCCAAAACGCTACTAAAGTTTACCGTTTTTGGTTGAAATCGTTGTCGTATAAACAGGACCTGAACTCCTGGAGTTGAAAAAACTTCAACCCAGAGTGGAAAAGCACCTCATGTCATCGTTTTTCGTCATCTATTTTCCATTGTCCCATCAGATGATTTGAGAGGCAGGTTCGGTAGATTTGGTTCAGTCAGAGCTCTGGAGTATTATATCATCCATATTTTCTCACCACATCTCAGCCTGTCTTACCCTCAAGGGAACATAAACTACAGATTATACACTTTTTTTAAAAACAAAAATGTGAAATTATCAGTTATCTTATTGGTTATCGGCCATGATGAGCGGGTAAACTGTTGGTTGAACAAATCCATATCAGTGCATCCTCGTTAGAGTTTCTCTCTTCATTTACACCATTGAACAGAAACTGGAAGTTCAACACAGCATTACTACATTGTATCTCTACATAGACAGTCATGGTTTGCTGCTGTATCAGTGCTCTGAATGTCACATACAGAACCTTAAGGTAACAACTGACTGGATTTATCAGTGAGTTAAACAGACAGAGACAGGAGCGTGTTTTTGGTCTTGACTCAGGACCTCTGCAGGTAGAACAGCTGGGCAGCCAGATGTGTTTATGAAACCTTGTCAGGTGAAATCTACTGACTGAAGTGAAATGAGAACAACGAGAGCTGGTCTGAGGATGATGATCCGACTAGGTTTGCTCAGGTCGACACAGCTCGCTCCTCTTTAGCAATGATTGGTTGGGTTTTGCACAAAGAGGGACTGACTCTGCTGTTTGCACTTAATTATCCTGTAAGTGAGTCAGGATGAAGCTGTTAGCTAAATACCTCTGAAATGTGAAGGCAGAGGCTGCGAGGAGACACACGCATCTTTGCCATTTGGGCTGAAATATTCCAATATTCAGTCTGTGGTTTTAAGGTTTAGCGGTCACAGCAGAGCGCCGGAGCCGTTTCCCCCGGAGATGGATTCTGATTCGCTGCTACCTTCTTAATATTTCGGCTCCTCCAAAGCGAGGAGAGCGGCAGGGAAATCTAACGGTGTGACTGATGGAATTAACCGCAGGGAATCTCCCCGGAAAACACTCGGCTAAATGACGCCTCAGTCATCAGTGACAGACCGTGATTATTCCGGGACTGAGGGGAGTCCGACAGATGAGAGAGGGGGAGGGAGGAAGAGGGAGAGAGAAGATGATCCAACAACAAACGTTCGCTGCAGGAAACATTAACAAGTTATTCAGTCTCATAGATGAGAGAACGGCTTTTTAAAACTGTGGTGGGGGATCAGATACAGTCGAGGTTTGGCTTCTTACGAGCTCGTATGAGAAACAGAATTCATGCTACAACAGGTGATCGTGCACCATCCTAAAAAAGGAGTGGACGAATGTTTTGTTTTGTTACTGTTTGTAAGTATGGAGCCAGAGTCAGAAGGCAGTTAGCTTAGCTTAGCATCCACACGAGAACCAAACACACCCACCAACTCCTCTACAGCTCCCAGATTAACATGCTGTATCTCTATTGTGCAATTCAGAGGGACTCAGTGTGACTCTTTATTTACCGGAACTGTGCAGCATCTCTGCCGGTTGCCTGGCAACCTCACTGTCACAACTGCGCTGGGGTGTCGTTTCCTGAGAAATTGTTCCCAAATCTGTTTCTGCTTTATGACTTTGTGAGGTCGAGGACGAGGCAGCAGCACAAGAGTGTCATCGTTTCTCAGCTGATCCACATTTTAAAAACTGGTCTTTGTCATCAACGGGGGTGTCTCTTACAGCCGTGGCCGTCAGATAACGGTAAGTAAGAGGAAGTTATACAGCACAGACTCGCCGTGGGGGAGGTAAGGCTCATGTATGCACTAAAATAGATGTTTGTTTCAGAAGTAAACGTCACTGTCCTCATACTTCCATGCTTCCTTTATGATTGCATAGATGCAGCCAATAGATGGCACTAGAGGGCGGAGTCAAAAGTTTCACACAACAACAAAGGAGGCGACAGTGGAGACGGTCGCACTAATGTGTCATTAAACAGAGGAGGTATTGTAGACGGTTTTGGTCTGTGTGGTCATTGAATACATCCCTACATGTAGACAGACTGTCGTTTTTTGCTTGAGCTACACTAGAGTTCTCAACAGGCCTAAAAAATTCAACCCGAACTGAAGCGACCCGTGTGAGTTGAAGCCTGAACCCCGCCTATTCGAGATCATCACATAAAATACTGTACCCGAGCCTGACCAAGCCTTGCCCGTCCAAAAAACCCAAAGAGAACTAATTGGCTTCTAACGCCAGGACACACTGGCTGTTTGGCGGTGCAACAAACACAAGTCTCCACCAAAACGTGGACCAGCTCACAGATCACTGACTCTCCACACTGTATTTCCACACCATAGCTCTCTGTCTTTTCCTTGTCTTTTTCGAGCCCTAGTTTGAGCCCTACCTGACCTGGCAATTCATCTCACATTTTCGGCCTGAACCCCGTCTAAACCATCTGACTTTTAGGGACCTGTTGCGTTTCGGCTTAGATTGAGAACTCCAAACTACACTACACTGTTTCTGCTTCTGTGATATCAGGTGGTACTGCCCCATTTCATACATATCTAACACGAGTATGGACACAAGGCTCCATCTGTCTCTGTATCTAATGTTGAGCATAAATGAGCCCCTAAATGGAAGTTTATGTTTATGTTATGACATTGGTTGACCAAAATTCAGTGTCAACGTCAAGTTGACGTAGAACACTGGCGACAGCCATCGCACCCTGAAAATAGGTGCTCAGGAATGTGAGCATGCTGCTACGGTGTCGCCTTGGCGTTTGAGCACGCCTGCTTCACATCCACATTGAAAACAATGAATTTGAGGCAGCAAAAACCGCAGCATGTGTGCGGCCCCTTCCACGATTGTAATGACCTCATTACACGCGCAGCAGTGCCACAGGCTGACTGATGAATCTATCACAACACGTTTTCACTCTGCTCATAAAAGTGAGCATATCTAAAATAACTAAAAAATTTACACAATTCAAATAACTGATGGAGCGCTGAGAAATGTTTTATCTTATAATCTTGTGAATTAACGTTTATTGACTCACATAACTTTTAGCTTAGGTTGTACAGATTTCAGGGATATGAAGCATTTGAAGATACTCCAAGAAATTACATCACAATAAATAAAATACCAACGTAGGCACTGGTGGATCGTTTCTACTGCAGAGTTCAAAGCATTGAACATGTCCGATGGTATCAGAAAGTCAAGACTAGAAACAGACTTCAGACAGCCTAGACTGAGTTTTAGAACCACATCACACTAAACCATCAGGATCACAGGAGCGCACACGAACTGAGGTAAAACTCCGACATGAGGAAGCTCTTTCTGCAGATGAAGACCATGTAAACTGACAGAAAGCTCCAGAACAGCCACTGAATGATACTTAAGATGAAATTTAAAGAGAATCTCACGTGTGTGTTTTCAGTGCAATAATTATTGTGACTCTTCTTCGTTGGTATTCTTTTTATCAGAGAGTTGACAGCACGGAGCAACAGGAAACCACAGATGATGTAATAAAGTCTCTGATCTGAGAGGTGACATGTGTGTGTTACACTCCAGAGTGTGTGTGTGTGTACAGCATCTGTCCCTCATCACACAACCCATGAATAAATTAATCTGTGAAGTTTTGAGGCGGGAGCTCCAGCCTGGGAGTTCCTGATCCTCACGGAGACATCGGGGACGTTTTGTTTTTCAGTCCAACCGGCTCGACTTCTCGGTCGGCGAGCAGTTGACCCGGCGGCGTCTTCATCTCCACGGTGACTGACTGCTGCTGGATTGGGGAAGCTGCCCACGGCTGACCTGAATCTTTGATGGCACCCCGAGGCCCCGTAAGCAGAGCCAATAACCGAGAGACGGCCGCTCGCTGCTGCTGTCCATGAAAAAAACATTCAGCTCAAACAGCCGTTGCGGGCGATTCGTCCATATGTATGAATGTGTTTATGACACCGCTGAATTATTGGGTGGGTTGTTTTCTTTCCTTGAAAAGTGAATTTATACGTGCGGACTGTTGGTCCGCTTCAGTGCGTCTGGTTGTGATATGAAATCTGAGCAGCCTGAAGGCAGCACGGCGGTGCGTTTACAGACACCAGAGTTCAGCACACTGAATGTGAAGAAATTTAAGAGCAGTTTGAGGAGAAATCATGCAGCGAGACTTCAGCCGACAGGTGGCACAAACACGAGCAACTGACGGAGGATTTATTTTAATAACTTCAGCTCCAGTTTATGTCTCATGGGTATACTGTATTTGACAATTTACAGTCATGATTACACAGGAGTTACACAAATAAGCCCGATTTTATGAGAAAACTAATTCTCATTAGAAATAGTTTGACTGCAACAGGTTGCCTAACAGACTTTCACTCTATTAACACACAGGATTTTAGAAATTCAAGTCAAAGTCCCCCGATTAAACACTAAAAAAACATTTTTTAATTATTATTTGAACCCTTCATATTTTATTTATTGAGTTAAGCTGTTGTGTTTTCAGGTTTTAGCTTTTTTATTTTATGTTGTGCAACTGAATTTATTTTCACATTATTTTTATATTACCAGACATACTTTTTTACTTTTAAAATACAAATCTGAAACATACGTACTCTGGATATTAAAGTATTTAATAAGGTTTGGAAAAATAAAAAATTCCGCAGATTTTATATTTATGTATTTATTTTATTTATATTCAGGTCCTTTCAGGTCAGTTCTGTTAAAAAAAACACCTGCTTATCAAAATAAATAATTAAAAATAACCGTCTCAAAACATTCTTAATTCACCTACTCTGAAAGTAAATATATAAATAATTAAATAAATGCAACACTTTCACACTTTTGTTTTAAGATATTATAATAATAACTTTATTTATACAGCAAGTGCAACTCAAAGTGCTTTACATAATAAAATGAGAATATACACATAAAAGACAGTGTAAGAGAGTAAATAAGATTCAATACACAAAGACGCACACACACACACACACACACACACACATATGAAAACTGTTAATTAATTAGGACTATTTCACGCACATAGTAGATTTATTTCTCTCAATTTTTGTTCTCAAATAACTTAAAATCCATTATAGTGAGCGATTCTCCTTTTCCAATCCATCCACCTGACAGGTGTGGCACATCAAGACACTGATTAAACAGCATCGTTACCACACAGGTGTGTTTTAGGATGGTGACACTGAAGCAACTGTGCAGTTTGATGATCATGGAAAAAATAGAAGTGCTCACTGACATGAATTTCATCAAATTTGTGACCATATTTTGAGAGAAATCTGTCAAGTACATAAAACTCTGGGCTTAACTTTTTTCTCTGATAACTTAAGCTTGAGATGTTCAGGAAGTTTTAACTGGGAACTCAAGTATGTTTTAGCCTCAATGGGTAGAATGAAGCGTGAGATGGATCGGCAGTTTGGCATAGTGGCTGCAGTGATGCAGGGGCTGCGCCGCACTGTTGTGGTGAAGAGGGAGCTGAGCCAGAAGACAAAGCTTCGATTTACTGGTCCATCTACGTCCCAACCCTCACCTATGGTCATGAGCTCTGGGTAGTGACCGAAAGAATGAGATCGCAGATACAAGCAGCCGAAATGAGTTTCTTCCATGGAGTGTCTGGGCTCAGCCTTAGAGATGGGGTGAGGAGCTCGGACATCCGGAGGGAGCTCAGAGTAGAGCCGCTGCTCCTTCATGTCGAAAGGGGTCAGTTGAGGTGGTTCGGGTATCTGACCAGAATCCTTCTGGGCGCTTAATAACTGAGGTGCACTGGGTATGTCCATTGTAGGAGGCCCCGCGGCAGACCCAGAACACACTGGAGGGATTATATATCTCATCTGGCCTGGGAACACCTTGGGGTCCTCCAGGAGGAGCTGGAAAGCATCGCCAGGGAGAAAGAGGTCTGGGATACTTTGCTCAGCCTGCTGCTGCTGTGACCTAGCTTTGTATAAGCTGTCGAAATGTAACGATGGGTGTAAATATATCAAATATATATACTTATTTATTGAATGTATTATTAATAATTATAATAATACTTGATACTTATATTGCACTTTTTCAGGCACGCAAAGCCGCTTTACAAATTCAGGGACAAAACATAAAAAATAGACGAGCAGGAGAAACTGTCAGTGACTGAGAGCAGCATTGTGTAACTCCTGTGTGAAAGCAGCATTGAGCAGGGAGTGATTTTTTTGAATATAGAGAGAGAGGGGGAGTATCGGATGGGTTTGGGGAGTGAGCTCCTGAGGGTGGGAGCAGCGATGGAGAGGGCGGGGGGGGCAGGAGGTTCGCATCGGAAGAGCAGATTGTGCAGATGGGATTTAAAGTAGCAGTAGTCCATAGTGGGCTACTGCAGAAACTTGGCAATGCAACATGGCGGTCTCTGTAGACGAGGACCTGCTCCCTGTGTAGAAAGAAAGTTCATTCTAAGGTAACGAAAACACAGTGATTCTTATTTTCAGGTGATTATACACTACAGAAAACACACTTATGATAGATTCCATTTCCGCCAGCATTTTCCCCTAAATCCTACACACTGGAGCTTTTAGTGAAGTCCTTGAAAATGAAAACTTTGTGCTTGAAAGAGTACTTGAAAGTCCTTGAATTCCATTTCATAAAGTCTGTACGAACACAAAAATAATGTCCTCTTATCTTCCCGCTGCAAACCTCCAGACAGGAGAGGAGAGGAGCTGATCGACGTGTTGTCACACTCGGTGTGAAGCCGAGGGGAGCTGCAGATTGAGGTGATAATTCTCTGTGCGTTCATCACCACCGCAGACACCAACACATTGTTATAATAAAAATAGAAATTATAGCCGCTTTAAGTAACTGCAGTGAGTGATTTATGGACTCTAACCTCAGTCCTCCCACATCCTCTGCATGTTTTTCTTGTCGGATAACATTTGATCCGCGCTTTAATTTACAGTTAATATATTCTTCTTCTAAGATCCTCCAAGTGAAAATCAATCAGAGTGCAGTAAAGGACAGAGCTGCTTGTAGTAGAGACGCTCAAAAGTTTCAGCTCTCTGTCAAGTAATCAGGATGTGAAGGGATGCATTAATGCTTCTATACAGCATTTCCATTTTCAGTCATGTTTCTTAGATTAATAGAAATGTAGAAATATCTAAAAAACATCTGATGTTATTGTGTCGATCAATGTCCTTAAATCTCCCAATGTTCCTGAAAACCCCCAGAATAAATATCTAAGGACACTACCTCAGTGCCTCAATAAAATAATAAGAACAAATGTGTCCCTTATTGTTCAGTGAAGTAGAACTTATTTGATTTTACTGTTGTTGCAGATGACCATTTCTTTCCAGGGTCGCTCATGTTTTCAGGGACATTGTGGACAAATTTTACCAGCACTCTTCCATGACTGGAAAAACTAAGGCTATCTTTTTAACATTCAATCAGTAGAGGTCATAGTAACTGTTTTGATTTGTTAGAATTTCAAGCCAACATATCCACAATGTGAATTTACTCAAAAAAATATCTACAACTCATTTCGTACAGGTCAAAACAATTGTTGCTAAAGGAAAAGTTTGTTAAAGACGTCTTCAACTTAATTACAGCTGGTCAACTTTTACCATTGCCTTCTATTCAACCTCAGCTGCAGATATCTTTAACATTTTTAATATATTCGCACTGTAATTTTAGACTAGTTGCAAAAGTAATTAACAGTTTAAAGATTAGAATCCTACAGACGGTCGTGGAAATCGTTGTTTGCATGATTCTTTTTTAACACATCTAAAATAAGAATCATACAGACTACTTACTTCTCTTGCTATGCAAACGTGGTATTTCACTGTGATTATGCTGAGTTTCCCCGTAATGGCTGAGGGAGATCGTTGTTTCCATAATCATGTTTATACTGATCTTAAATGAAAACCATTAGAGCTACAACACTCATTCTTTTTACAGCAGAAAGCTACAGTTTCTGTTGTCCGAGTTATTACACTGTACGCTGATGATGTCATTGTGATGCTTGACGTGTGGTGCAAAAACCCACAATGGTGCCAGAGAAGTGAATGTTGCATCTATCACATCTTTGCACCCTCTTCATAATAATGAGCAAATGTTCGAGTCAGATCACAGAGATCCTCCACTGCTTCACTTTTAAATGTTTCTCACGTGTCCCATAAAAGTCCTGGTGAGAGCGCTTTCTGTTTTTACACCCCTAAACGATAGAATTCACTGCCGATATTAGAATGGTGAGCTCTCTTGGTATTTTTAAATGTGGATTAAAGATCTGTGGAGCAACATCACAGCCTTGATTTTAAGGTTTTAACCACTGGTTTTTACCTTTTTGTATCTCTCCTGATTATTTTTATTCTATTTTATTTATTAATTTATTTTAATAAATAATAATTAATTTTATTTTATTTAATTTATTTCAGGACTTTTAATCATCTCTTTGTTAGTTTGTTCTGTTTTGTTTTGTTTTAATATTTTATTGCATTGTTGTAATTTTTCAGTCTTGCAAAACTCTGTTCAGTTGTTGGTGTTATCCTTTAAATCGTGTCTGTGTCATTCCATCGTTGCCATGTGAAGCACTCTGGGCCATGCTTTAAAAATAAAGTTAAGATGAGTTGAGCTTATGTTCCTACATTTATGAATCTTTTTGAATAATATGTTTTGTTTTCTTATTTTGTAAAATCTGGTGAAAAAAAAATTGGCTTATTTATTTGTTTTTTTTTTTAAATGACACAATTTCAGTGCTTTTTTCAATTTTGATTTATTGACGTAAGTTATTTTCAACTTTGGTTGTACAGATTTTAAGGATATAAAACATTTATTTATACTCTAAGAAATGACATCACAATAAGCGGATCATTTCTACTGCAGAGATCAAAGGGTGAATGATAACAACAATTTAATTCTCAGTGGAAATGCCAATTATAGATATCTACAGTTGTTCTTATAGAGATTATAAATGGAAATCTGAATGTCCAAAATTCAGTTCTGACTGGTCAAAATCAAACTACTGATAAGTTGGCTTGTCATTTCAATTCATATAGTGTTTTTGAAATATCTACAATCCCTTTTATAATTAGCTAAAACTGAATATGAGTTCAAAAAAATAATTTCCACTGGTCAACAATTCAAAGTCTTGGAGCTGCTGCGAGAGTTGATCTCATCTCATTAGTGGCTCCAGCTGAGTGATTCATCACACCTGGTGGTAATGTGTCTGTGTCTGTATCTGCTCTGTGAAGCTCTCATGGCAGCAGCACTGATAAAAGTCAAGGACTGAACTGTCCAGCCCTGGTTGCACTGGTGTGTGGGTATCTCCTGTGCCGCCCTTTCACTGGTCAACAGTGTCAGTTTAAATATCTTCAGTGACAAACACACATATCTGAAATGAACACGCTAATTTTAGAGTCAGTCAAAAGCTTTGTTGTACTTTAATCAGCGTCCCCACGGTCATGGAAATGTCAGCTGTAGATATCTACAGCTGTTCTTGTTTTGTAGATTTCATAAATAGAAACCCAGATATCGAAAAAATTCAATTCTGACCAGTCAAAATTAAACTACTGACATGTCACTGTGTAACTGTAAGAGTGGGATTTCATATATTTAGAACTACATTTCAGATATCTTAAAATATAGCTGGAACTAATGAGAATTATATTTTTACTAGTACATTTGAGATTTCTACAGTTCCTTTTATAACTACTCAGAATTGAATTTACATCTGAAATAAATGAACTAAAATAGTCAATCAAAGGCTTTGTGGTATTTTAATCAGTGTTCACACGACACGGTCATGAATAAACCTATAAAAGTCATAGAATAAGTAAAAATCATTATAAGTTTGGTAAAGGCATGGGACTTTGTTGTGTGTAATCCTCTGTGGATAAATGTTCACATAATGCAACCTAATGTGCCAATGTGACTTTTTTGGGGGGGGGGACAATCGCGTACAATGCATTTTCTCCTCACGTTCCATTCCCCCTCCATGTTTGGAATTTTATGGGAATTATATTAGAATACAGTTTGAATCTGATATTTTTGAAAAAGAAAAAAATAATGTGACAGTGTGATTTAACATGTAGGATCATGAATCCCAAAGTTTGCCTACCCGTGCTTTGCTCCTCTACTTCTTTTAAATTGGACTGCATGTTTGAGACGGGGCAATGTTCGTTTTATACATTGTGAATGATCCTGAAAATTTTAGTTTGGGTCCTTGAAAAGTTATGGAAAAGTTTCAAAATTTTGTCCATGAGAATATGTGGGGATGCTGTTAAATTATATCACGTCCACATGTCCAAAAAGATTTGTTGACATGTCGGAAATGCAATTATTGATCATTTTTCAATGTGGAAATTCAGCTGTAGATGTCTGAAGTCATTACTCTTGAAGGATTACTGATATCTAAAATTAAATTAAAGCTACAGATGAGTCTAAATGTAATTTCTACTTTCAATTCAATCTAATATATTGTCATTCTCTATATGCAGCAGCACACGGTGACCAAAATGACCTTATTCGTGAATCCAGGTGCAGTGAAGAACATACAGCAGGACATGACAACATTAAAGTAAGTAAATAAGTAAGTAAGGTGAAAAAAAGTGTGAAAATATATTTATAACATGCTAAAACAGTTTAATAGAACTCCTAAATTAACACTTTGACACGTCAAAATTACATTTTGACATATTGAAATGTAATTTTCACTGGTGAAGACTGAGCTCTGTCACTCAGACGCTCTGATTAAAGTTAAAAGAGGTTCCCATAGAAAAGCTGCTTTAAAGAACACATGACCTCGAGAGTGAAGAGAGCTTTCAGTGTTTGGCTCTGCAGGATAAAAAGGAACAAACAGACTCTCACGCTCAAGTAATTAACTTATTCTGAAAGAGAAACAGCAGATGTTTGCGCTGAACTGAGACCTCACACATACTAATGTAAGATAATTTAATGGCTGTTAATACCTGGCGTTTGAGAAAGTCTAATGTATGTGCAGACATCCTGTGAAGCTCGCACAGACAGACAGACAGAAAGTGCCCCAAAAAAAGAGAAATATTAGGAGATGAGAGGCGGAGAGAGGAGCTTTGTTTTGTCTCATTATTCGTAGGCGTATCAGCTTCCTAACACAGCGGATCCACGCTGCCAAGCCTTTTCTGGAGGCAGAGGCTAAGTAAGCACGCCGCCGCTGCCAGCAGTTTGTTGGCAAACGCTAACCGCCACCTGCTGCTGCTGTCGAGGTGGCGTTGCCGCGACCTGGCAGAGCATCTGGCAACCAGAGAGCCGGCAACGTCCCCCGAGGGCCCGGCTCAGTCACCGGCAGCCAGCTCGCATCTCCGACTGTGGAGGACTTCAAGGGTGTAACACACAATGTAAACGAGATCTTTTTATTTTTTCCCCTCTCGCTGCAGAACACAGGGCGAATGTACCGAGGAGAGAGTGGGAGAGACGAAGATAAAAAACAGAGAATAAAAATAGAGAAATAAATCATGGTGACGACAAAAAAATCACTCAACTTTCAACTCTAGTATATACATTTTTATATAACTTTTACACACAGACTTTATAAGAAGTACAACATCCACAGAGAAACAGAAAACAGACAGCACTTATTTCTCAAAATTTGTCAGTAAACTTTTGTCTGGTAAAATAATACAGTTTGAAATAACATTCAAATGCAGATAACAACTTAACATTAAAAATATATAAGGAAAACAAACTGTCTGTTTCCAGTAGGCACTTTGTAAAAAATGTATAACTTGAGTCATGATTCAGTGCCACGTAAAATATTTTATTTTCTGTGTTTTTTCAGATTTGAGCTCAAAAGATACTCCTGCTTTCTGATAACCTGTTTTTGTCATTTTACGTATAGTATGTATCGGATTGCACCCCGTTTACACCTTACTTTTTCCTAGTTGGCCATCCTCTGTGGAGTTGCATGTTCTTGTGTCAGCGTCGTTGTCCTCAGAGTTCGCAGGCTTCCTCTCACAGTCCAAAGACATGCAGGTTAACTGGCGACTCTAAATTGTGGCCTGAGGGCCTGGCCGAACATTTAGGAGGTCCACAGGAAGTGCGCCAGGCTTTGAAACCAATTTTTGTAGTGGCCAAACATTGGAATCACAGCTTACTGGCACGTCACGTGACGCCCTGCGGCCCAAAGAGACTTTTTCCCATTCACTCACAAGGCAAAAGAGACGTCAGTGGATACATTTATTTGAGCGTCACCCCCCACAAAATGGCTTCTTTCACTATGGGAATCGAATCCTTTCAGTTTGATAACATTTTGAAAGTCTTAAAGAGCTGCATGATTGAATTACTTTATCACCATTCAAGTTAATGAGTGCTAAACTGAAAGTAGCTGGCTTGGCCGGTGGCAGTCCCTGATGAGCCTCCTCTACAGGGCCGTGCAGTGTGGATACAGTGCCTGGGTAATATTATACGTGGCAGTTGAACCATTTTAGCTTCATGTGACACTGAGCAACTCTCACTTGTATCCATGAATCCTTTAGAGGCCGTGCACACATGCCACACCCTCAAATCAATTGTTTTCAATGGAGATGCACAGCAGGCACACTCAACTGTCACATTAAAAATTAACCAAAATGATCCAGGGGTTATTTGCACTACTTCCACACTGTGCCGCTCAGAAAGCATGCGCTTTACATTACGACAGCTGGGAACGCCTCAGTGTGGCTGAGCGTCTTTCTGCCAGCTGAACAGCTAACTTCCGGTTTAGCACTCTGCTACCTTGAATCGAATTTTAGAATGTTTTGCGGGTCTTCTCGACTTTTCAAATGTTTTCAGACGAATGGATCAAATCCTGATAGTATGACAAGTCATTTTGCAGGGGTTGCGATGTCAAAAAAAATGTATCCAGTGATTTACAGATGTCTCGTTGACATTTAGGTCTATGGGAAAAAGTCTTTTTGGGGCTGCATGGCATCATGTGACAGACTTCGGCAATTGTAAACCACTGGTCTGGTCACTGCGAAATTGGTTGCGAAGCCTGGCACACTTCCTTGGGGGCCTGGATTTCAAGGCACCCCTCCCTAAAAACGGTGGCGCCATCAACTGTTTATCTTGACGGACCAACTCCCAATTTTCACAGTGTTCCCACCAAACACTTTCAGTACAGTACCTTTGGAACCAGCAGTAACCCTTCAGACATGGTACCTAGACCCTAGCGTTGCCATTTCAAACAGTCCTCTTAATGTGGGCGGGGTTGTTGTCACTCACTGCTCCGTCCAGCACTCGCTGTATTTCCTCCTCTGTCAGTCTGCACCTGGTTTATCGTCCACAGAACGAGGCTGCACGCCGACATTTTCAGAACAAAATAGAACAGGCTGCAGTGAGAGTCTCTCTCCATGGGATATTTCAAAATAGCAGCTTTGTGCATTTAGTCCTTCTCAGGCAAGCTCAGGGGTTTAGTGTTGCTGTAGCTCACAGGAAGAGACAATAAACTAAAGTGATGGTCAAAGTTGTCACATTGAAATTTAAGGTGTGCTGATGGATTCACGTCATCACCTCATGCATTGAGTAACATTACAAGTTAATGTTCCACTTTAAAAGTTGCCGGCAGTCGGCCCAGTGAATGAAGTGATTTTTTTCTCCGACTCCAGCTGCTGTGAGAGGCAGCAAAACATCCTTTCATTTTATAGTTCCAGTTTACTAATAAAACTCTCCACAGTATGAACAGTGGTTACATGAGCCTCAAAACCAGACACAACTCAGCCCTGAGCAGAGTGACCGTCCTCTACTGACCAATCAGACTGCAGTGTTCACAGCTCCACCTTTTAGTACCAGATCTGTGTGCTAGGTACCCCAACAGAGGGGGGACCAAACATGGGGACTGTAGGGAACGGTTCCATTGGTACCATCCACAACTTTTCACTGTGGAAACAGAAAACAATGCACACTGAACTGAACTGGACTGCTTAGTGGAAACCAGGCACTAATTTTAACTTTCTTGTATAAATTTCATGAAAACTTTGACAACATTTGACTGAGACAAGCTGCTTCCTTTTTAAAAGCTGTGTGTCGCCAACATTCGGCTGTTACTCTACAAACTTTATTAACAGGCAAAGTTTGGTACTGAACCGAACCTCACAGCTTGAAAGCGCCACAGACTGAACTGGAGCCGACGTTGGAGTGCATTTAAACTGCAGTCAGAGAAAACGACATTGTCACTGACTACAAATCTCTGAGCTGAATGAAACTATTCACAGGTGATGAGTCATTTCCACCACTATCAGGATCTGACTTTAGAACATGATGTGTTGAGAAAGAAGTGAAACCTGCCGCCCTCACTCGGCCCAAAACTCCAGCTCTCTGAGTAATGGCAGTCACACTCAGCTGTGCGCCACCACCACTTATTTCTTTCTTCCTCCTCTGACTGGAGGATGATGGAGGTGGCAGAGGAAATTATAATGAAAGTTCCTGATAATGTTTTCAGCACAGGTTCGAAAGGGTTCATCAAGCTCGTTCACATTCAGAGAAGAAGAAAGCTCCGCACCATCAGGAGGAAGGTGGGTGTGGTGAGAGTACATGTGTTTGTCAAACAGGGCTCTATAGGAACTTCACGGGGGTCAAATTTGACATTCTCTTGATGTGAATTCTGGAAGTACATTAGCGAGGCAGACTTCACGCTGAGGAAGACAGCTGTATAAAGTCTCACATCACATCATAATGAGGATAGCATGTTGACTAAGATGTCTTATTAAGACATTCAGAGTTTGGAAAAGGTCTCTGTGACAGCAGTAAACTGGCTGTAGCTCTGTGACTCAGACAAACAACAGAACCGTGTCCCAGCTGTCAGTCACGTCTCACAGTTCACCCACACTTTGACTTATTAACTCTAATCAATTAATCAAAGCTGTGTGGGGAGAAAATACACATCAACAACCATCATGTTTATTCACAGTCTTCAGAACAGCTGAAAAACCAGAGGCTGAAAAACAGATTTTAAAACTGCTCAACTTTTTAGTTACACTAGTGCAGCATGTTGTAGGGCTGCACGACTAATCAAATATTAATAACTTTTAATTGTGGCTTCCAACACTTAATGAACTTGATTGACTGTGATATTGGCGTTTAAAACTTGTTCTCCGCTAATAGGAAACTTTGCAGTTCATCAAATCAAGTGCTTCCTGAACTAACAGCCTGACTCCATCATTTTCTGTTGTTTGAAAGAATTTTGGATTTAGAAGAGAACGAATCAAATGCAAAAAGTGGATGAGACTTGTGTCTGCACCACAAAGCAACTCAACTAACTTCTTAAACCACCTGAAAAACACGAACTGCAGTATGATGATGGTTGTGCTTAAACCAACTCCACAGGAACAGCATCAGACCATGGATTTATAGTAATACCCAGATAAAAGATGCCATTATGGCGGCTATGCATTCCAATGGCGTTGCTTGCCTGTCACCAAAAGAAGTTTCTAGCCTCTGGGTTTACTTCACAGTATGTAGCCCACTGAATATGTGCAGCATAGAGCGTGGCTTGAGCCACATTTTCCTGACCAAACCCGACCTGAGTCCGAGACAGTTATAACCAAGCCCGGCCCAAACCCAACAGCCTCTCTGATTTTTAAGTCCGAACCTGACCCGAGCACGGCGGAGTTTGTTACCTGACATAGTTTGGTAGACATGAACACACATGGACAGTGTGTAAATGACCATCAAAAGGCTGCTCTTACACACAGTCAAACACGCTGCATGCGCAGCAGTGCAGCATGGTACTATACAGAGGCCGTGTTGCGTTCAGGTGTTGACACATAAATAAATTCCAGCACTTGAATAGGCCATAGCACAACACAGCAGCATGTCAAGTGAAGTGGGCTGAGCCCAAACTAAACAAGAGCAAAATTTCTGATTTGTTATCCGAACCTGGCCCGGTGTGTCGGGTTCGGACGGGTCCCATCAGGCTCGGGTTGGGTATCCACACTCTGGGGCAGTAGTGCTTTTCCTGGTGGCCCTGCCCACGATTTTTAAATCGTTTTTCTCGTCTCAAGGAAAGTTTCAGGAAAATAAAACCAATTGCTCAAACATTAATAACAGAAAGAGTCATACTTGACCTTGTTTGAAGTTTAAAGTGTCCTGTCAACAGTTTTACAGACGTCACTTTATAATAGTGGTCTATGTGAAAGGTTTTTTTGCTGCAATACTGCAAATGTCCACTGAGAAAAACTAGCTGTTAGGCTGAACGGCATAACAGGGGCCCTGCGTCAGACATGGAGGTGATTTTGGTGAAGTGGCCACAATGGAAATAACAACTGATAGGTGTAGAGGTAACTAACAATGTTTGTCGACTTTATTCAAAGCAGCGGTCTTACTCTACAACAACAAATATGCGGTATCATCTGCTAACGTTAGCTTGCCACCAAAGTGCAATGTTGCCAACTTAAGGCCTTTGTCGCTATATTTAGCGAGTATTCAGACCCCTCTGGCGACTCTTTTCAAAAAGCAACTAGCGACAAATCAAGTGACTTTTTCTGGTGTTACTGGAGACTTTTGGAGACCCTGATGTGAAAGCTGCTGGCTGACCCCGTCCTGGCTCACAGGAGGGTTGGAATTGTGACATTAAAAAAAACACAAGAATTGACAGAAGAAAATGAATTTGTAGTTCTACAAAGTCTCCCACAATGTTATTCATCTCTCTTACAGCGTCCATTACAATTGCACATGGCCAGTTATGCAAATTAGGTGATGATGTCATTTAGCGACTTCTGGTGACTTTTAGGACAGCTAATAGCTGCTTTCCTTACTAAGGAGTTGGCAACACTGCCGAAGTGAGACAGTGAAGGCACCACAGACAAGCAGAGCAAGTGTACAACCTTGTCTGACTGCTAGACTCCGAATGTCATTACACTGGATGGATTAAATGCTGATAGTACAGTGAGTCATTTCATGAGGGTTGTGATGCTCAAAAACATTTATCCACTGATTTACAGGCGCCTCTTTTCCAGTGTGAGTCTAGGGGCATCACGTGACGGACTCTGGAGTGTTTGGCCACTACGAAAATGGGCTTCAAAGCCCGGCACACTTCCTGTTGGCCTGTCCACCATCCTTCGCAGTAATTCTGACGCCACAAGATGACAGAGCACAAAGTGGACGCCAGATTCGTCTACACAGCTGTGTGCAAGGAATCTGCATATTTACATATAAACCATAAAGTCAGATGCTCCCATTGACGTCACTGGAATACATTCATCACTTGTTACATATAATATTAACCCCCAACCAACAAAAACAATCCAAAGCTTTACAGAAGGAGAAAAAAGGGATTATGGTATACAGTATAAATGCATAGGAAGCACAGATAGCACAAGTATGGCAGAGAAACAGGATCAGATTTGTTTTCTAAGTGTAACAAAACATTTAAGCAATTTTGTGTAATGAAAATTTAAAAGGCCGGAGCCCGCTGAAGGCTGTATACATCGACGATAACATCCTGAACTGATAACTGAGGACAAAACTGTGTGTTTCACTGTAACTATTATTTATATTATTGTTACTTTTGTGGTTGTCGTTGCTGCAGCTGTCAAACCTTTTTCCACCTTTGCAGCTCTTGTATTCTCCCTCTTGATGTGTATGAATATTTTATAGTTTTATGTCGTGGTCTGTTGTTCGCTGACTTGTTTCACCTTGAGGGATGAATGAAGTTTTCTGAATTCAGTTGAAAAGTTTGACAATAGCTCCAACTAAAAATAAAAAAAAACAACAACAACAACTTGTGTTTCTGAATAAATCCCTTCCTTCTCTCATTGATTTGCAGCGTATTTTATCTTTTCTTTACTTCTTAAGTGCTCGGTGTGTTTTTGAAAAAGGCTCCATATTAAAGATTTTCATTATTACTGTATAAACACAAGGCATCCAGACGAGACGTATCGAGCTGGAATTGTTGGTGTTTTTCCCTCCTTTGTTTCGCTTCTCTTGAATTCTCACATTAAACCGCAGCTGTTTACAGCACAGGAGCTAAAGCTGAAGAAAACAACTGAGAAATGTGTGTATCAGGGCAATTTATTGCACCAGTTTCCTCTAATATTCCTCCCAGCCTCCGAGTTCACATTCACACACAACATTCCCTCCGAGCATCCAGCGTTTGTTTCTGTCAGGACAACATGTGAGCGGTGTGATGTGTTGACCTCTGACCCCCCCTTAGTGTTTTTACTCCTACAACATCTCTCCCTCCGTCCTCCCACTCATCACTCTTCCTTCCATCATCCAACCCACCAAACAGCCCGTTATCATCTGGACGCCGTTTAATTTCACAGAGCGCTTCGATCATCAGCCAGCATCACTCTGGACTCGCTGTTTGGTGAACAGAGAAGAAGAAACGCTTCCAGCTAACAGGAAAACACACTTTATGCTTGACGAGAGTAAGACAAATGTAATAATAAGACTAAGTGTCTAAAGGTGGCTACTGGAGCACGGGCTGGCGAATAGAAGAGGGGGCTACTGACGGAGCCAGGCTTCCTTTGGCTGAGCTGGCTCAACAAAACCTGGTTAAGATATAACCAGCATCACTGAGGTGATTATTAGCAGTCTTTGTCAACGCAGGATTTCGTCTTCAGGCTCAGTGAGTGTTCCTGTAAAAGGAGGCGTTAAGCGCATCATCTCACTCTTCTACCACACAAAACGGAACCAATCACAAGCCGCCTACTTCCACCTCTGAAGAGTATGAAAAACATTTTTACAGTTCAAAGCAACACTGCGGCTGGTATGAGAGGAATTTACACAATTAGTCATTTTCTGCCAGCATTCCTCAGTTAATATATATTGTTTTACCAATCAGTGCTCTCTCCATGCCGACTGTTTATTTCTAACATGACAGATTCACATTCTGCAGCTGCTGTACTTTGAACTTAAAGCAGCGGATTTAAACAGCATATAAAAGAACTGCATTCATGTTCACTGACGCAGTCTCATCATGAAGGAGACCGGACATCACTTTTAGTTTTTGGCCAAATCAAAGCAACATAAATGTTATTGATTCAATATTATCTGTAATAAATACTGTGAGACTAATCAATCTTTATAGTTTTCAGTATTCTATTAGCTGTTACACTCACTGGCCACTTTATTAGGTACACCTTACTGGTACGGGGTTGGACCCCCTTTTTAATTCTTGGTGTCATAGATTCAACAAGGTGCTGGAAACATTCCTCTGAGGTTTTGGTCCATATTGACATGATGACATCACACAGTTGCTGCAGATTTGTCTGCTGATGATGAGTCTCCCGTTCCACCACATCCCAAAGGTGCTCTATTGGACTGAGATCTGGTGACTGTGGAGGCCATTGGAGTACAGTGAACTCATTGTCATGTTCAAGAAACCAGTTTGAGATGATCTGAGCTTTGTGACATGGTGCGTTATCCTGCTGGAAGTAGCCATCAGAAGATGGGTACACTGTGGTCATAAAGGGATGGACACGGTCAGCAGTGTGCCAAGAAAACACCCCCCAAAAACATTAGAATACAAGGCAGGATGGATCCATGCTTTCATGTTGTTTACGCCAAATTCTGATCCTACCATCTGCCAATGATTTCTCTATTTGATTCAGTATCCAATTCAATTTGATTTCCGATTCAGTATCGATTCAATTAGGGATTTTTAAGTTACAACACCAAATTGTGGTGGAATGTGAAAGAAATTCTCCTGTAAAGTTTACAAAGAATTATTTTTAAAATAATAAATTCAGAACAGGAATAAAACTGAATATTTTATAACTAAATGTTTCTAGAGCAGCAACAGTAACATTAAACGTCAAAGTCACAATATAAACTCAATACATCATTGGAAACAAGTCTAACATGTCAATAAAATAAATCATATTCCTGGCATCACAGTACTGAGTTTAGTTTAGAAAGAATAAAGAACAGAGACATTAGTCAGTATCAGCCCTCCTGTCCTCTCTGCTGCTGAGGAGTCACTGCCTGCAGGTCACATGACCACTGGTAAGTTTTGAGATACAAAACAAACTGAGCTGAACCGTCAGACATAAACAGTTGTTGTAGCAGTTGTTTGTAACAACTTGCTGTTACCTGGAAAGCGCTCTGTGCTTGTTTCTAACATAATATTAGCAGCGTTGGATGAGAGACTGCGGACAGAGCAGACTGACATATCACTTTTCTACATGTTTACATGTTACCTAACAGGTGTATTGATAAAGTACTTACTCCTTCCTTTTGGAGGAGGTTTTATTGCACTCACAGTCATCAACTTTAAGTTCTCCTTAACAGACAGCAGGAGGAGAGGCTGCTGTAGCATTATAATAAATGTCACCAAAACATAAAAACAGTAAGCTGACAGTTACAGATAAAAAAAACCCCAGCAACTTTGAGTATGTCAAGACTGTGGTCTTTAATAATTTAGCACCAGGGCCAGTTTACTGCCTGTGAGATACACGAGGTTAAAGCTTCACATATCCTTGGGAATAAAGTGTATTTTAAAAGATCAATTTTGAATTTTATGGATCAATATCTGGTCATTCAAATGAGGATCGATTTGAAACAGATGAATCAATTATTTAAACCCAGCCGTAATGAAAACATAATCCAAAGTGATAATTTTATGGTTAAAAGGAATTACAGACTGTATTTCATATGCAGGTAAATGTCATCCTGATTAATAATTTAGTGAACTATTAATGTACAGTGCTACCTGTGGTTTAATAGAAGGCGCCTCTTATAGCCAGTGTAGGCAGATGAACCAGGGAACAAAACATATTCAGTATTACACTGAGAGCAACTGCATTTTGGTTCAGATTTTCTGCATCACTGATGTACTGTAGGCTCCTGTTGCAAAACAAGGCAACAAAAACAGACGGTAACCCCTGATTATAAAGCAACGCTACTTTCCAAGAGCTGATTAGTGAGAGGAACTTTTTAGCTGATTTCAAGCCGAAACTCTGAACCTAACCTGGTCCAGACTAGGTAAGCCGTGCAGCATCAGTTACCATGGTGATCTAGCCAGGGTAAAAGAGAGCGACCTTGGTGCCGCAGAAAACTCGCTTGCTAACTGCTAATCACGCTTCGTAGGACTGTGAGGAGTAGTAATATCCCTGCCAAGACGCTTCCCATGGAGACAGCTGCATAGATTAAAATGAGAGCACATCTGTTGCCTGCGACGTGTAAGTAAAAATCGTGTCTGATACAATGGCGGTCTTGACGCAGGTTGACACCATCTTGATGTGCACTGCTCTTTCAATGATCAACCAAGCAGTGGCAGCACGTGGAGCTCGAGTCCAGAATTTCTCACTAGGGAGAAAGATTGGTCTGCTTCCAGACTTTTTTTTTTTTTTTTTTTACTTTTCATGTGGTAAAAACATGTTAAACAAAACACTAATCACAGCCGAATATTTTTTACATACTCTGAAACGTGTCTGCAGGGGGACTTTAACTGTGACTGGAAATTTTGAAAACAATGTAAAAAATGTTCATTCTTGGCTCAGCCTGCAGACTCAGCACTAAATGAATTATTGATAACTGTGTATCAATAATGCATCATCAATAGAAACCAGGAATTCTTCCCGAGGCCTCTCAACCTAACACACACACACACACACACACACACACACACACACACACACACACACACACACATTTTACTACTGTGTGCTCACACATTTCTGAAACATAAACAATAGGCAAAGCAATAATCACAGTATTAAACATCATATATTACTGTTTACATACGAGCACAGTGTGCAAACACACAGTGAAAACATGTCAGTCACATGTTTACAGTGTGCTTCACTCTGACAGTCAGATATTGGAGAAACACGTCATCTGACTGTCAGACAGTGACACAGTATATCTGTCCTCATAACAGCTGATCTGGATCAAGGGTAGCCACCAGTTATGTAAGGGATAACGCCTGATGAGGTGTCCATTATGACTTTTTAATGGCCAATACTGAGGCCTGAACCTTCACAAAGTCTTTTAAAATGTGATAATGGACACTTTGTCGGGCGTTATCCCGCTTATACCATGGTTGCCTACCAAATGAATAAAACATTAGAATATTTTGTCATGCTTTTTGGCTTATTTCAATCAAAATCTACAGTTTTTCATAGGCCATAGACCAGTTTGGAGTGGACATCACAGTTACATCACAGCAGTTGTGCAAGCATTGTGGTGGCAGAAAAACAGCGGACACCAACATGAGATATTTTAGTCCACTTAGCTCATGGAACCCTTTGGCCCATCTATTAGCCAGAAAGCTAACATTAGGCTAGCAAGATTCAAAGTTTCAAAGTCATTGTGTACAGTTGAGAATATAATTTGGTTTAGCAGACGCTAACAGAAGCTAACAGGTGCTAATGGTCAAACCTGAGCTGGTGCATTGAGATGCTTTGTGAAACCACTATCTAAAACTCATAATACATGTCACAGTCTGGACTCAGTGTTGTTGAGAACTGTGAATTTGTTTTTCTGATCTTTAAAACAAATTCATAAATTAAAAGTTGTCAAGCTCAGACAAAACAACAAACCATCGTCCTCCATCTTGGTCCTTTTTGTTCACCAAATGTATTTTTCTTTGTGAAACAGCCATTGTGTTTTAGTATTATTGGCCTTTGGTTTGTCAGTTTATATATATATATATATGCTGACTTGCTCCATAAAAAATATTAGAAAAGAAAAAGTTGGATATTATTATTCTGACTGTGCTGCACATTATTACTTTACTGTATATTCTTATATCTCCCACTTTTATTTAATATACCATTTAAGGTCGTACACATGCTGTATCTTTAACCACCTGTAAAACGCGAGGTCAGGCACTGGGTGCTACTCTTGTGTCTCTTTCTGTGCCAGCTTTAAAGAGTGCGAAGGCAGTTTGCATCTGAGGTTGCTGAGCAACCTTAACAAGCACCATATCATAGCCTTTGTTCCTTAAAATCCTGATTGCAGCGCTGATCTTCTTCCAGGAGCTGTTTGCGTGTCAGCCTACTGTCCATGGGACAGATGTAAAGCTCTGACAACTCTGCACTAAAATTATCAACGTCTCCTCCATGTTTATGACAGACTGATATTTACTGCTGTGATTAGCTGGTCCTCGTCACATGACATCCAAACCTTAAACCAAGTTTATCTAAGGCTGCGTGCTCAGAAAGGCGTGTGCGCCGCGCCAGTGTCGCTCCAAGTGTCTACACTGAAAACACGGCATGTGAACGGCCCCTGATTCATTACAAACAAACAAGAATTTATCATATATGTGCACCCTCTTTATGCTGCAGAATATTTTCAGAAAGCTGTTTACCTCAGGTAGTTAAGCATATTTGCCAACATTTATTTCAACATAATGTTAACTCCAGCATTTGAAAAAGTTCTGCAAACCTCCATGTTTTTTTAAGGAAACCTTAAAGGCCAGACTGGAGAGTAAACTGATAAATAAAATAACACAAAATGAATTTTATTTTCTACTTCTTAGCAACACACGCTTCTTTTTATTAGTTTTTATTAATATATTACATATTAACTTTCACATGTATAGTATATGACGTTGATGTACATGTGTTCTGAGGCTGATAAAGGAAACACATGGTCACGGTTCTTGTGGAGAGTTTGCGTGTTGATGTTAATGTCGAGAACCAGGTTCACATGAGAAGCCCGAGGCTGCAGAAGACTCTGATGATCCCAAAGGTTTTGAATAACGCAACACAGAATGACGTCTCCTGTCAGGAGGACCGCTGGGACCAACACACAACAAGGCACTGCTGCAGGGAAGGAAATCTCTTTTATTTATTATTTTTAAATGCAGTCCTGGCGACTATCGTTCCTCCAAAAAAATGAGATGTTTGGTCTGAAACGGAGATGAATAAACAAGAGGTTTTAGAGGTTGAGAGGGAGGTCTGGATGAAGCTGCGGTGGCTCGTTGATGATAAAAACAGCGGACACTGTGTGACACACGGTTATAAATTCATATTTACTCACGTAGGCGTCAAACGTTCGTATGTCTGTGAAATATTCACAAAGGGAGGAGAGTTTGTGTTCATAAGAGACGGGAGCAGAGAGTTCATTTTAACCCTTCACATCTGTGTCTTCTCTGATTTGTAAAAACAGTAAAAAGCATCAATAGAGTGAAAAACAAATTAAACTGATTGATTGTTGTATTTACAGCGTGACATATTCCCACGTGTTGACAGGAAGTCAACATACTATTGTAAATAAACATTATATATAATAGTCAAGGGAGCTAGATGGAAATACTAAATTGGGAGAAGGAGATGGTTTCACATATGTAGAGGGCAGAGAGATCTGAGAATCAGTGATCATTCTTGATACAGTAATCTAAAGATTAAGGTTCAATCCAAGCTTTCAACTGCATCTATAAACAGAGACTTCTTCCCATATTTAACAACCACGTGAATTAGTTTAATACTTAAACTAACCTACCAAGGTCACGTTTTGAAACTTAAGTCAGCTCCCTTGGCTTACGAACCATGAGATGTGGTTGAAATACACATCAGCACACCACCACACCTATTACTGTAATTTGTCTTCATCTTGATCTCCTCTTTAGTAAACACCGTGACTATCATCATCATTGTCATCATTTCCTCTTCAGTTTGACGAAGCTTCAGTGTCTTCTGCAGCTCGTTATCTCAGCGCCGGCGCTCTGCAGACTCCCACCAATCAGCTCACGTAACACTCCCACCCACTCCCTCTGTGCGGCCGACAAGAAACTCCAACCAGCGTCTCACAGTGAACCCGTCCGGCCCACGCCAACCAGGAGGTCACAAACACAGACCGCCATGACACTTTTGCCCACCCCGTCTCTCTGATTGGTGGAGGGTCGGACCCAGAGAGAGGCCGAGCCAAGTGACTCCCACACAGAGGTCACATGATTCTCTGTAATGCGACTATGACTAATAAAAATATGACTAATTAGAGAGTTTCGTCTGTATGAGACGATGTTCTCCTGGTGCTGAACTCTGACTTCCTGCCTGTAGGAGGAACGAGAGTTTCAGAAAGAATTAAAAGTTTGACTCTCTCCTAATGTACTCATTTACTCACTTTATCAAGAAACAGTTTGTACTTTAGGAGAAACACTCCAGCAGTAGAATTTAGTACGTTTAACCCCTCTGACCTCTCTGTTGCAGCAGGTTCACTTGGTTTAGCTGAGGAATCCAGAAGAATACAAACAGGAACGAGAGAAAAGATCTCATTAAAGACAATAGAAAAAAGGGAGAAGTATATTAAGGATTAATAATTCGGTAATTATATTTGTACACTTGCACATGAGAAAAACTAACAAGACAGAAGAGATAACAAGTGAAGAAGAAGTGGCAGCAGAGGTCAGGAAACTGAAAGCTTTCAAAGATGGCCTTCCAGAAGAATGACCAATGGATATAAAGATAAATGACTGAGTGAAATAAAAATACAAACAAGTAATGAAAAATAAGAGACACAGAGAAACTAATGCAGCATAGTTGGATGATAATTATTTAAAAACAGAAGAGAGCTCACAGGGTCTTACAAGTATTAAAAAAGCACTGAATGCAGCATTTAATATCCTCAAAATAAAAACTGAATTCTCTGACAAAGGTCTTTAAATTGTTCTGTCATTTTGTTGGATTAAATAAACACTGTAACGTTATAAATAACTCAGATGAATAAAATGTGTGTGTGTTGTGTGTAACAGTTTGGTGTGACCTAACGATGTAGTTTTAGACGTATGCATGTGCAAGGTCGAGAGGCCGGAACAGCTGTCGGTCATTTTTAATTTGGCCAACACTAAATATCGTACTTACTTAATATTTTAAGTCTTTAAGTGTGCTAAGTGTGTTCACACTGCATAGTATGGGGAAATGCAGTGTACTACTGGTGCACTCAAAGTTGTAATGACAGACACTTCTCACTCTCAACGGTCGCCATCTTTGTGATGTTCAAATTTCTGTGGACAACAAGGAGCCTGAGCCAGCTACAATAAACACTGCTGCATTATACAGATGTAGGTTACATGTTTTTTGCACTAAGTACCAAAAGTGTTGTCAAATAGAAGTCATCACTTATGTTTGTTGGGTCTGTACTAATTTGATGCCACGAACAATAATGCGAGCACTAATGTTAGCTTGCCAGGTCACTCGAGCTTGGGCGTGCGTACATCTGAAACTGTGGCTCTGCTCCACAGCTCCACATCCAGGAGTGTGTGGACACTGGAGGAAAGCCAGTGAACTCCACCGACCTCCTGCTCTCCCTGTGGTTCATCTAGAAGGAGCAAAGCACTGGGTCAGCGGGGTTTGTGGGAGGCTGCTTAGGGTAAGTTTAAGGATGCTTGTGATAGTCTTCCCAGGGAGTTTCGTGGCACTGTCCTCTGTACGGTCGGACTTGTTCCTCCAGACCATCCATTCTAACATTAACATTAGCCCTAGTCAAAGTATCAACAGACGACATTCCTCATCAACCTGTTTTAAAAAGATATAGGGAACATTTCAATTAGCTAACTGCAATAGCTAACACTGGCAGTCAGACACAGACATCTATGATCAATTGTCTGTTTGTTAATTTAAACAAAGAAAATGTTTTCTTGTATAAAATGATCCGAGATCAAGAGGTTGATGAGCAGACAGCAGTAGCTAGCACAGCTTGCTAGCAAGCTAGTGTGCTAGCTAGTGAAAACGTTTTCTACTTCCCCTTTGAACAAGCAATTGCACATGCAAGGCTAACATTATTTTTACTGTAATATTCTTAAAAATATATTTAGTAATCTCTGTCCTTGTAAAATAAAACTGCAATGGTACATAATTATTGTTAAGTTACTGTGGCTAGGTTTGCGTAAAGTAACAATTTCATACATGGTTACGAGCACCCGTCTCCAGAGAAAAGTCCTGTGTTTTGTGACCCATTTACTATATAGGGTATGACTTTGTGGGACATGTACGAATTTCGGTGCGTTACTTTTTGAAGTAAAATGTATGGACAGTGCATGATGACAGCTGCAGTATAACAGTGATGAATACATTAATGCATCAATAATTAGGATCCCGTAAAATGTACACATTATTCTACATAATCCAAACTTTTGGTACTTTAAGTATAGTGAAATACTTTTGTACTTATATTTGAAAGATCTGAATACAAAAAAATCCATACTGATTTTCATTTTTTTCCTTCATACTTTGGTCAAAAAATTGGCATTAAATTTCAGTCTGAGTGTTATTAACTTTGAAAATAGTCTTTAGAAGTCTTAAATTGAATTTAGAGAACCCCGGGGCTGCCCTGAAAGAAAATATGACATCATAGATTAAAAAATCAAGAAAGTTCATTGAAAAGTTTCTAATGTATTAAAGAGGAAAAATATATACTTTTATACAAACACATGTAGCAGATGAATATTAATAAATTGATTATGAAAGAATGTGAATTTTTTATCATCAGAATGAATAAAGAAACACATGAAAATTGTTTTAATACATTTTACATCAAGATATTAGAAACATCAAAGACCCTCAAAGTCCAACAAACCACCAAAGACAAAATCAAGAAAGCAAAGGAAATATAGATGGAGAAAAAGACACGAACAAACAGACAAAGAGAGGCTGAGGAAAGAAAGAGAGAGTTAGTGAAGTTTAATGAGAACTGGCAGGTTACTAACGAGATGTTTTCGTGCCCTCATTACGTCAAAGCGACTCGCTCCGTTTGGAGTGAAGCACATCCGACCTCAGAGAACCACACTTCCTGTTCTCTGCTTTCTTTTCCACCAGAACTCCGCCCACTGAGCCTCTGAATGACAGATGGCTGATCGAACTGTTGGGAAACACCTTCAGGATACCAACACACACATCAGGTAGATTCACAGAGAAATACACAAACATGTGCACAAAATAATATTGGTACTTGTTTTTCCTTTGACTCTGGAGCTGCTGTGGTATCAATAAAGTTTATCTTATCTCTGATCTTATTTGCTGCTTCAGTTTCTATCTCGGACACTTGAACAGAGCAGAGCCATCATTAATATTAGTGCAAACACCTGTGTGTGTGTGTTTTCCTACTGTGGAAATGTCTGTTGTAAAGAAGGTGGAGTAATGTGACTTTATTCCCTAATATTTCCGGAACTGTAAGATGAATCACTGAGGGCAGATTTATAAAGTGTGGTTTTCAGAGGATTAATCCTAAGATAGTAAGATACAACTTTATTTATCAAGAGAAAGTGCTGTGCAGCAGCTGCAATACAGGTGGGAGCAGTAAAATACATATATAAATCTAAAATAACGACAATGAGATGCAAATGCAGCATGCAAAAAAACACACTTACATAAGAATCAATCAACATGTAGGTGGGGTCGTATAAAGATTTCTATATACACACTGTGTTCTTAGAGAAGGGTTCGTATGGTAACCTATGAAAAATGCATGCACAACATGATATCCTATGGATATGTGCCCCACGAATGACGTTACTTCTTTAACGCACAATTACGTAATTAACGTAGAGTTACAGAGGTTAGGTTCGGGCAAAGAAACATGGTGAGGACGTACATTAAAATGACTCAAATTCGCTTGGATCCGAACGCACGACTCCAGGGTAAAGTCCCAGGCGAAAGGCCGTGTTTTTTTGTGATCCATCCACCACCCTAACCTGCCTCCCACAGCGCATTGGTCACATGATCGCAGTCTTTCAAAATACGTTCTAGACGGCGGTGGTCTGTGTGACCATTACATATATCCCGATGTTGTTGAAGAATTCTTTTCACGGTATTACCGATTTCTTCCATTCTGCCATTATTTAAATTTCTTTGTCATCTCCTAAGGTCGTATCTTGCTTTAACTACCCTACACTGCCTCCATGATCTCCAGTGGTTCTGCTCCGTTTCGTCCTTATTGCTAAGTTTTAGAAAACATGCACAAATATGAATGAAATGGTCACAGAGTACAGACAGAAGGCTCTCTCCATCTCCGTATCTAATGTTGAGCATAAATGAGCCATAATGCTGTGTTTCCACTTATGTTAGTGACTGGTGTCCGTAGATCCGTAAATATACGGATGAGTGTCTATTGTCCAACCCAAGGAAGTGCATTTCTTTACGGATGGATCGAAACCTGATAGAAACTACCTGTTGCCATGAGGAAGGGGCTAATTTTGTCCATTTTTCGCCATTCAGTAGTTTGAAATACGCTTTGAACAAACACGTTCTAGATAAACAAACTCAGGCAACTGAATCAAAGGAAATAGCCTGTTAGCCAGTTAGCAGCCTGTTAGCTAAGCTAGCACACTGTCATACAGTCTCTCCGAAATCCACCACGAAATTTCAATGACTTTAACGTTCCTGTGGCAAAATTGAGACCAAAATGAGATTCTCATGGGAATGAATTGACTAAAGGTTTGCCTTGTCTCCGCATATATACGTAAGTGGAAACGAGATGTAAGAGCACACAGTTTATACAGAATGTTCATGATAATGTCCATGTTATTGACCTACCATCTGTCTTATTATATCCTCTAAGTGATGACGTCCTCTGACTTTTCTCGTAACACCATCATTAGGTCAACATATACGGTTTGGACAGCCTCCACAACTATCATTACAGCACTTAAGAATGATTCTATTTATGGATAAAATTGCCAGTTATTTTCTCCATTAATCCTTTTGTCAGGAAAATTGTTGAAAGCCGCTGAAGGTGATTCAGATCATGGACATGCGTCAAAGAAAAGCAGCAGGTATTCACATTGAGGCTGGAACTAGCAAAGGTTGACAGGTTTAAAGGCTTGGTGTCTGATGTTAGCTGCTTCAGTGGCCTTCACGCTTACTGTGACAGCATGCTGCGTGTGTGGTCAGCCAGGCTGTTTTCACAAGTTTTCTATATGTTTTCCTACGAAAAGTAATGCACCCAAATTTTGCACATATTCCATGTATTTTAAAAGGCTGTGATCACGTGACCAATGCACTGAGGGGAGTAAACAAGCAGTCCCGAGCGGTCGTGTAAGGAGGCCGGTTGAAGTGGTGGATTGGTCACAAAAATGCAGACTTATGTTGTTTTTTTGGAGCCATGTGAACTTTGAGTGGACTCTGAGGCATTTTACGGTATGTCCTCACCATCCTTTTTTTCCTATACCAAACCTCAGTAACCTTAATGATGTAACTGCACATTGAGGATGGCATTCGCGGGGTGCAAATTGATAGGATATCATATAAACTGTTGTGCATGCATTTTTTATGGGATGTCTTGCGAACCTTTCTATGAGAATACGTTACCAAGGTAAAACTTTTGTTGAAGTTCATTTACAAGTTTAAGCAACACAAGCATGTGGTTAGGTTTTGAAATAAACATCATGGCTTGGCTTCACTTGACACGGGAACCCAACAGCAGGCTCCTGGGTGAAAGTCCGAAGTTGGTTTGACCCATCCATCTCCCCACCTGCCCTATACGGACTTTGTCGCTTCTTTTATTGGGGTAGACTGCAAGATCTGCCACTAAGTACATCTCGGCACTCGTGTCTGACGCTGATGTCGACAAAGCAGTGGTATTTGACGACTTGGGTTGTTGCCTGCTGCCTCTAAAACTCTACAACACTTGGTTCATACTGCCACAAAAGAGGCCTCTCTGTGTCAGTGTCTGACGCCAAAATCACTGAAGAACAGGTCAGCTGTATATTGTAGCATGATTTTTTTTCTTGCATGCTTTCAAATTTCTTTCTGTTTTCTTATAATTTCTCTATGTTAGACAAGTATAAGAGCAACTATTCATGTCTCCTCATTTCCCCTCAGGGATCGATGAAGTATTCTGAATTTGAAAGTATGTGAGTAAATTCGATGTATAAAGGTGTGCTGGCAGGTCCTTTCGTTACTCCTTCAGGCTGATAAACAAGATGTCGAATGTCCGTTAACTTCTCTTCTAACAAGTCCAACTCCCAGCTGCTGAATTACTCAGTGGTAGAAAAAGAAGCTTTGGCATTAATCTTTGAATTGACCCTGGATGCCAATGGTAGTATTTACTGACCGTGACCCTCTCACTGTTTCAAACTCTCTGCAGAACACAAATCGGAGACTTATGCTCTGTTTTTGCAGCCTTACCACCCGGGCATATACCCTTTGTAACTCTTCACAACTCATCTAATTATATGTTTTCTACACTTTCCTGTGCAGCTTCTGTTTCCCTTCTTAAATTGATCCGAGCCATCGAGGCTGGAGGTGCCAAGTCTGCAGAGGGATGGAGTGTAAAGGTGTGTAAAGGTGTGTTTTTTTGTGTGTGTTTAGGCCAAGCATGTCTCATCTTGGACACTGTAAAGTTATTTGTTAAGTTTGTTTCTCATGTAAACAGGTTAATGCACTTTGTTTAAGGTCCAGGGTAGTGAGCCCTGGGGGGGGGCATCATGTCCATCCTTGTTGTCTGTGTTAATACCATGTTGAAGTAAACTAATGGGTGGAGCTGAGAGCTCATCAGAGATGCAGCACACCTGAGCAGGCTGAGCTCAGGAGGATATAAATCACATCTGCAGGATCATCTGGCTCTCCTCTCCTGACCTGCTGACTGCACAAGACACTGACCACACACTGACCTGAGGACGGACACACCCTACTTTATTTACCGAATTAAAACATTTAGCATTATTTACAGACTGTGATCTCTCTGTAGTGATATACCTGTGAGACAGATTGTTTATTAGTTAGTATTCATTCACTGGTTTTTCAACGACAGAAACAGTGAAGTAATTCACTGCTTTTTCAAAATGCTTCAGGTCTTTTTGTCAGAGCTTCATAAACAAGACATCACAGTAAGCGAAGAGTCAACAGATTGTAGCAGATTGCCTGTAGGTTGTTAGGGGACCAGCTGGAGTTTCATCTGACTATTTTTTAAAATATATTTGATATTTTAGATAATATCTAAGGTCAGTCGCCCACATGGATACATGAAGCAGAGCTCCCTGCACAATCTACTGAACCCACTTCTGTTGAAGCAAAAAACACCCGACAGAATGCACACACAGAATCAAAGCAATAATCAGATAATCAATATGTCAGTGTGTTCGGAGGTGCAAATGTAAAACCACACCTATCAAAAAATGTCCCTTACAGGCAAGTCTCAAAAAATATATATATTCTACAAACAAAAAACACGCTTTTGTGGGATTCAGGATGAGTGAGTATACCATTATCTGTATCCGTACTCTGTACTCGGAGTGGGTGGTGCTTCAACCAGAGATAGGTAAGGCCCGATGTTGTGTTCACACGAGGGGTGAATAAACTTAAAGCCCGATGCAAGTAGCGCAATTTTGTGTCATACACTTATTCTAGTATTTACAAAAAACAAACTTTAGCTACAATAGCCACAATAGTCAATCAGCATTTACATCCTGAGATGTAATGACGCCGAGGATAAAGCGGCGGAAGTTCATTTACAGATTCAGCGATTTCACATGTGTATGACGCAGGTCAACACAAAATATTCTATCATTAAAACTCACGCAAGTAACGTGAAGCGAGTGTGGTGTGAACCTAACATGGAAATGATAGCGGTTGATCAGAAGTTGCTATATTTATCAGTCCCTTCAGATAATCACGATCTTGCAATAGCAATAAGCAATGCAGATTCGATAAAGGCCTGCAATATTCTAATATAAGTCCGGCGATTTTTCTGCTGACTTGAAGTCATTGAAACATCATCAGACTCGTCATCAAATGGTGCTAATGTCATTGCAGTATGGAGAAACGCTCTGTATTGACATAAGAACTGTCACTGTGTTTAAATGCATACAATATGTGTTGAACTGATTCAAATGTTATGTTTACAGCAGATGTAGCTTACATGTTGTTTTACAGTCACATTGTCTGCTTTGAGAGCTACAATATTCACTCAGGATTTTTTAAAACATTATTGGAGTCCATGTTTTGAAACTAAAACAATAAAACTATATCAATAAAACTAAAGAAGAGAACTGAAACATTTGCAGCTGGTTTTGTAATATTCACTGTGATTATTATAGCAAGTGATGACGTGACTTATTTTGTGGAGGCAATAGTTTAAAAAAATCAATTTTTTTCTCCAGATTTCTCTGAATTTTTGTCATTTGCTGCAGTTTCCCACAAAACACATAATCACATAAAAATGCTGCAATTTTTAACGCAATTTTTGACAAAATTGGCGGCCAATTCGAGGTTTTTTGAGAGATCCTGGAGGGACTGATTTATCATCACAAGAGTGAGAGGTTCCATAAAGACACCCAAATCAGGATTTTCCTTCATCACCAGTACAGATTTTTCACTCAGATGTTACTCATGAAAGGGACGATATCCGTACTAGATACTTGTTTCATCTGAATTCAACTCTATCAATGAATAAAGTTTATTTTGTTAAAAAATAGACCGAGTTACCTCCAGTAGGGGTGGGAGCAATCATGAAATTTTATGTCAAGCTGATACCAAGTAGCAGAGGGCCAGAATCACCAATACCATACTTTTTATGATGAAAAGTGGATTTAAGTATCAGTATCATTGCAGAATTTCGAAATCTGTGTTCAGATTTCGAAATTAGATTTAAATAAGAAAGTTAATTTGTACATTTAATTATAATTTTACAATGTCAGGTGTGTCACTGGCTGTGTGAGATGATTTATGACATGAATAATCAGTCTGCTTCAGCTGATGATGGCCAGTAACAGTTCTGAAATGTAACATTAATCGATGCTGAAGATCTGATTTGACGATAATATTATTTCCACTACAGTACATCTGGATATTCCTCGTCTGAGGATCTCTTAACAGGCTCTGCTGGTGAACTCTCTCTCTGTGTCAGAGGTCTGGGTGCTGAGGCATTTCCCTCCTCCTTTCTTTTTCACTGTATTTCCTCTGTTATTAAGCCATCACTGATATGAAAGTAGTCAGGGCGCACGCCTCGGTGTGCAGCAAGCATGCATATGTTGTTTGAGCTCAGACAACACAAAAGCATAGAAGTAAAGAGCATATGCACGAGATGTGTTCATGACAACAGAACATTGTTTGCACAGACAGTTTTATTTTTGATATACAAATAGGTAGAAGAGGGAAACTAAATCCTTTTTTTTTTTTTTTTTTTTTTTTTTTCCCCCGATATCAATCCCACTGATGCTACAATCCTCTAAGAATTTGGTATCAACCCACCTGCCCCTAAACTCCATGGGGGCAGGGACGTAAATAACAGTGCTGGCAGTGCAGTTGCGCTGGGGCCCGTATGGTGGAGGGGCCTGATTGCCACCTGGAAATACTCGTGTTCAAAGATTAACTCACTTGAAATCAAAAAACGACACGATTTTACACAGATATGTAATGACGATTGCTGGGTAATATGTATGTTGATGTTGTCCAATATCAAGTCTGTGTTTAATCACGTAACAAGATGATATGATTTACAGCAACTCTCTGAAGACTGATAAACTGGGCACATCTGCAGCAGATATACCACAAAAGCGGGAGTAAGACACACTGCTGGTAAAGTATAAGTACGGCTAAATCTGTGTGTGTGTGTGTGTGTGTGTGTGTGTGTGTGTGTGCGCGTATGTGTGTGTGTGTGTGCTTCATAACTAGTAACGAAAGCACATTGTGGCCTATCTTAACTCCTTTCTGACACAGCACAGTAAGGACCAGGTTAAGATCTCAAGCTTCCGCTGGTTGGCGTGATGGACGTGACGCAAATTAAGTGAATAGCGCAATTTTGTATCATACATTTATTCCCAAAAATCTGAACACCGCGATAGCCAATCGGCAATGTGATGCTCCAGGGACGTATGATGTGGCAGACGTACTGGTGGAAGTCCGCTCATCAATTCAGCGATTTCATGTGCGTATAATGACAGTCAACACAAAATACTGAAGCGTTCAAACTTGCACGAGTAATGCGACGCGAAAATTCGCCTCACACTTGGTGTGGAATATGACTTAAGACTGAAAACTCAGAATACTGTTCATACTTATGTTGAGGCGTTCACTGCGTGTGTGTTTTGGTGTCATTGTGATCATTTATGAACACGTGTTGTTTGTTTTTTTGTTCATTTTGCCAGATTTGTGGTGTTTGGATGGTTTTGGTTGTGTTTTCATCTTTTAAAGTCGCTTCAGAAACAGACGTAAGCAATATTATAAACCCGTGATAATAAGTGTCTCTCACAGACAAACAGACAGGCCCGAAGCACATTGTGCAGCAGTCAGTAATGTGGAGTATTTTCTGTCTTAAATGGAGCCGCAGAAGCAGAAAAAAAAGAGTGAGAAACTACCAATTAAATATTTTGGAGGATGTGTTTTGACCTCTTTGGTTCCCTCCTCCTGCAGCGTTTCATCACTCTGGCAGCTCTCTGAGTCTCAAACTGTTTTAATAAGACCACAACTTCCCCCTTATCGCTAATAAAGCCTCTCAGTCTGCAGCTACCAGATCTGCTGAGAGGCTCTTTTTCTCACCAGAGACATTAAAACGTGCCGATAAACTGAACAGCAGCATGAAAACCACCGTTCACTCCTGAAACACCTGGACACAATGGCGTTCACTCGCAGAGCACAAGTCCCATTCAAGCAGAACTATAGAGAGTTAAACCTCATTTACACAGTCTGAACCCAGAATCCATGTCAAAACCAGACTTATAACATCACCACAAACTCAGACATTACACCGAATAGCTAATTTGTACTGCAGCTAAACCCAGGGATCACCTTTAAACTGTTGATGAACTCAAACCAAACTACCTTTACACTGCAGGTAAACACAGAAACCTCATCAAACCTTAACAGAAACCACATTTAACCCCCTTTACACCTGGTATCAAAATGCATTTTAGGTGATGAGATCGTACTTCACCACATGAAAATCCAAGTGTAAATGTACCCAAAACTCATTGAAGATGGATTATGATACGATCAGCCGAACCACCTCCAAAGATGGACAAGGGACGCATTGTGACCACCAGGGGTGTGCCATATCGTCTCATTCATGATAATACAGATATGTTCATAATCATAAGAAAACATACTGACATATTGATGCCATACTGTTACCCATGGCTGAAAACGAAATGATTAGCAACTCTGCGGTGGTTCCAAAAAGAGGAGCAGCTTCAGTAGTGTGTAATAAACTGCGGTGTCCTGAATGTTTTACTTCTCAGACTCTTTTAGTGACTCACCGCTCAGAGGGAACTCATTCAGTGGCTCCTCTGGCAGCAGCACAGCGTCTCTCCCTCTCTCCTCTCGCTGTGCACACACGGGAGTCGGTGTCGTCAAGTGATTTTGTCATAAACCTTTGGTAATGTAAACCTACGTGACACTCACAGCTCGACCAAAACACTATAATAACAGCCTGTCACAGGTTACAGCGTGATGATTAGAGGAGAAATGGCAGAGCATAATAAACAGAAGGAAATCACCTGTTGATTTATATATATAGATCCCAGGGGACATTTTTTGTATCTGGAAGCTGTTTAAATGTGTAATTAGTGGTAGATTTTATTTAGTTGAACAATTAATATTTTTTTTTTGTTTTTACTGAATACTTGAAGCAAACTGTAAAACTAGATCACTCTTTTTTTGCACTTTTATATTCTTAAATAAATAATAAAATATTTTTTTTTACTAATTTTTCATATTGTCAAGAATTTCGGAAATCGCAAAGATACCATGAAATATTGTGATATTATTTTGAACTGGAGGGTCACTGGCTCAAGTCCCCGATATGGAGCATGGACTGGTAGCTGGAGAGGTGTCAGTTCACCTCCTGGGCACTGTGGAGGTGCCCTTGAGCAAGGCACCAAACCCCCCAACTGCTCATGGCAGCCCCCTCACTCTGACATCTCTCCATTAAATGATTGTATAGGTTCTGTTTGTGTGTGTGTGTGTGTGTGTGTGTGTGTGTGTGTATTTCAGGCCTGTGTGTATATGTATATGACAACAGAGTGAAAAAATTGAATTTCCCCTTGGGGATTAATAAAGTATATAAAATTAAATTTAAAAATACGTACGTTTTGTGGGGCTTTTCCCACAAAAAAACAGCAACAGGTCGCTAAAAATAAAAACGTTTGGTGCCTGAAAAAGCTAAGTTATATGATGTAAAATGCCATAGGCTTGTGCTAATAAGATTAGCATGTTGTATTTGTGGGGAAAATGTGTCCAGATAAAGACAAGTGTTTGTCTGTGAATGCTGTGAGTTATAGTGAAGCTGATTTGTGTGCTTGTGTTTGAAATTGTTGCTATTCAACCATATTTAATGTGTGTTTAATGTGTGTTTAATGTATGTTTAATGTGTGTTTTGGATCAACTAAACTTAACAACACTTCACAGAAACCTTCACTGCAGACTAGTGTTTTGGAGGTGTAACTGCAGAGTGACACAGACACACCACCACACAAGTATAAATGCTCACAACAGTGTAGGCTACGGCCTAGGGTCTGCATAGAGCTGACAAACAAGCATAAATAAGCCTTTAGAGCCATACTGTATTATATTCCAGCCTGTTTCTAACATAAATTAGTGAGAGCATTTATAAAATGTTTTTTTTTTTTTTTTTATCCGAGCCGTACATCCCCACCACCTTCCAAGACAAAGTGACGCCCTCGACTGAAAACACATTCATACTATTGCATGTCTCAATTGTTGTTTAGGATTATTTTTCATTTGTATTAAATAATATTAAAAAGGAGATTCTGTGTGTGTGTGTGTGTGTGTGTGTGCAGCAGAAACCTTCTTTCTAATTTATAATTAGTCAGCATCTTTCTCTGTCTTCAATTATCTACAGGATCCCACTCAGTCTTTTTCTCTTTCATGATCCTCCGCTCCACTCCCACCATCGCCAAGGTGACGACGAAGCTCTGCTGCCAACCACTGCTCCTCGCCATCACTAACGCACACACACACACACACACACACACACACACACACACAAAGAGCAGAGAAAGGAAATCACTGCGAGTCCTTGAAGCTTTTCTCTCGCTGCACCTGTCTCTCTGCCGTCACTTTATCAGGTCGCTTATTGAAGAAAAGGACCAGTCAGATGTCAACACATACTTTTAACCTTCATCCTCGCATGTCAACGAGCACATTCAGATGGAGATTAAGAATGTGTGTGTGTGTGTGTGTGTGTGTGTGTGCGCGTGTTCTGGTTTCAAACACAAACTCCTTCAGGTTATTTTTCTGGAAGTTTTTTCTCTCCTTCTCTCTCTGATGGCAGCTGATGAGTGGTTCGTCGGCGTGGTCACGGAGCGGCGTTCAGCTTTCTGCCTGACTTCAGTCAGCAGTGTTTGATGGGGGTTATTGCGCCCGACCCTTGACCCTCCTGTGACCTCTGACCCCTTGCTTTGTTGTGTTCCTGTGTGATGTCGATAAAGACTCCCGCCGCCTGTTGTTTCTCCTCCTCCTCTAATTGTGCTGTTGGAGTTTGTGGGCAGCAGCCTGCGGACGCACCACAGGAAGTAGATCTGGAATATTCAGTGTTTTTGGCCGCCGCAAGTTTCTGCAGGACTGCCAATGTGTGGTGGCGGCGGTGGTGGTGGTGGTGGTGGTGGTGAGATCTTCAGATTGTTCTTTAAGCCAAAATGTGTTTGTGAAATGTTTTCCAGGAAGCACGAAGCTGAAAATCTATTTAACCTCCTCATCCCGGCTCAATCCACCAGAGGCTCCGTCATGACCATCTTATGTTGTTTCGCCAAACACTGTTTCAAACCCACAGAGCTTTATTTTACCAGTCTGGTAGACAGCTCAGTGTCCAAACACACCAAATATGTCCAGCTGAATTTCAGGGAACGTGTATGAAATGGTGCTGTAATATTTCAATTTGACTGACTGGTGCAGACGTTTAAAAGACATCTTTAATTAAGTTTAATATTTAACTGCTTCTCTGTCCTCTCTGTGATTACAATGGTTATTATTTTTAAAAAGACTTTATGTAAATGCAAACTGGCAAGAATAATCTGCATGCTGATACTCTGGGTTAGTGTGTATATATATATATATAGATACATATATATATATATTAATTAGATTTTCAGTCTCTCCAAAATGTCCAAACTAAAATACAGTATGCATTTTGCACTTTATGCAAGAAAACTGAGAAAAATCTAATTACCTATGATCTGTTGAACTGTAAAAGTTGATGTATCAATAACAGCAAATGACAATCAGTTCATCATAATGTTAATCATAACACTACATCAAGCTGCATCACGCTGCGCTGGTCACAGGCAGTTGGGATACTTCAATAGAAAACAATGCAATCAAACTGATTCAGTTGCTGACGTTCGCTCGTGTCGCCTCCAGTTAGGACACGATGTGAGGTTGGCTCTCAAAACAAGTCAGTCCCCACAGACCTCCATGTTAAAATGACCAGCTTTACAGCAGAAATAAACATGTTTACAGCCTGGTACAAAAAACAGTTTTGGTCTCTGACGCTTCAACATTCTTGGCAACTGTACAGGGAGTACATTTCTATGTAATTCACCTGTTTATATTTTATGAAGGCTTAAAATTATGCATAGTTAAAGGCGCACTGCTTTCATGCTTTCTTCACCTGTCCACAGCTCCACCCTCTCACCCAAAAACGGTCACCTCTGGCTCCAAAAAACCAAGATGGCGAAGGTCGAAATGCCAAACTTAAGGCTTTGGAACATGAGTCCACAAACCAATGAATGACATCATGGTAGCTGCTAGGAGTTGGACTCATCAGAGTCCACCAGAACCTATGGTATTTCATCAGGACCAGTCGAGCCAACAGATGGTGGGACACTTTCTAGGGAGGGATTGTTGTTGATGAGGAGTGGAAGTAAAACTTTTGCATGTCCAGGTCATCACTCGTCTGTTTAAGTGAGCTTTGTCCTTAGATTGAATGGGAGTCTCCAGAAGGTGTTTTTTAAAAAAGGTAACGTTAGCCTGTATACTTCACAGATAGATAGCTGACGCCCAGATCACAGGAGGAACACCGCCTGCAGAGCTGGAGAGCCACCGCCATTTTCAACATGCGCGAGAGCCAGACTCTCAGTTGTATGTTGTATGGACGGAGATTGCTAAATACATATATTAGATGGTTGTTGTAAAGATAATGTGCATTTACAATTGCTTGTCTAAAGAAGAAATAGAAAACTTTTCTACTACCTAGCCCACTAGCTTGTTAGCTAACGCTGTCTGCTTACCAGCTCCTAATGGATCAGTATTACATTATAACGTGAAACGTTTATTGTTCTAACACGAAGTTTTTCACGCTATAACAAAATCGTTTTATGTTAAAACATATTAAATTTGATTGTAAAAAGTTTCATGTTGTAACGTGATAATTTATATTGTAAGAACATGAAAAGTTTCATGTTATAACAATATAGTTTCACATTATATAATATAAATTATCACATTTTAACATGAAACAATATTGTAAAAATGTTAAGTTTCACGTTATAATGTGAAAATATAATGTTATAACGTGAAACTTCATGTTTTTACAATATAGTTTCATGTTAAATGTGATGATTTATATAATGTGAAACTCTGTAGTTATAACGTGAAAAACTTCTTGTTAGAACAATAAACTTTTCACGTTATAGCGTAATAGTGAGCCATTATTTTTTTCCTGATGTGGCAGCAATACACTTTTATATTTTGCAACTTTCATTACAGTTCATTTTTGGAGGACCATCACTCCAAGGAAACATTTTCTTTGTTTCAATTACCATTTGAAAGTGGAAATACACAACTCTTCAGCTAATGTCTGTGCTGGCGCTAGCGTGCTAGCTCTGTGAGCTAATGCTGGCAGCCAGAAACAAATCTATGATTCTTTGTTTGCCAATTTTAAACAAAGAACACATTTTCTTGCAGTGGTCCTTCTAAAATGAGCAGTGGTTGAAGTTATTATTTTCCATTATGATGGGGGGTTGATACGCAGATGCTAGCTAGCATTAGCATAGCTAGCTTGTTTAAATATTGACTGTGATGTGGTTGGCTGATTTATTTTTGTGAGCCTCTGATTAGCCACATTAAAAAATGATTGACAAAAGACATGCTCTCTGGAGCTCACGCATGTGCAGGTCTAAAATGGTGGCTCTCCAGCTCTGCAGGGGGATGGTATTCGACCGCAGATGGACTCTGCTGCTGCTCGGCTGCTGAACATGTAGATAATAGGAGTCTTGGAGTGTGCTTATTTTTTTCAACACGCGTTTTCAGTAACAAACAGACAGTGATATGGACATCTTACTATCCATGCTTTTCAGTTGTAGAATTCCACTGTAGACAGATTTTTTTATTTAAAACAAATGGGAAAATGGAAATAAGTGCATACATATACGCAGGGCCTTAGTTCAGCTGTAAGAGAAACTACAATAGAGCCTTTTATTCACAAGATGGAACAAACGCTTTCAAAACTAAGGCTGTGATGCGGCTCATTGTGTCGTCTTTCAGTCAGCTTCAACAATGGTTCATGCTCAGTGCCAAACACAAACATGGTGAGCATTATTCCCTGCATGTAGCTCAAAGTCCAGCCACACACAGCTGCACACTGAAAGTTCTTCACAGACAGTTTCACCTCTCAGACACCAACACATCCAGAGATATTTACTGTCTCTCTCACACAGCACACACACACAGCGGTGCGTGCTCGCTCAGACCCACCCTGCCTTTGAGTCTTCGCTGTGGAGGAAGCTAAGAACCAGCAATTAGGTGGCAGAAGTTGTGGGAAGGAGGTAAAACACATCCCGCTGTCGTGTGGAAAGGTAATTATGTAGCGGCTGGGAGACTGAGGGTTCGCTCTCCAGCGCTCTCCGGCGCTCTCCCCTCACCCCCGGGCTTTGAAACCCTGGAGGACAGCAGAACGTGTTCTCCTCCCACACACACACCACATTCCTCTGCTTCTGTGTCTTAACATGTGACATGTAGATCTGCTCAGGTTCATGCTTCTTAGCGGCTGCACGTTTAATTATTCCTCTGCCCGACCAGCGGCTCTCCATCCACATTACCTGTTAGACAAAGACGCCGCCGCCGGTGAGATCGATCCCTGAACGCGGCTGCTGCTGCTGCTCTGAGAGCAAACATAGAATAAAAGAGTGTGTGTGAGGTTTTAAGCGAGTTTTCAGCCGGCGGCTTCGTTCGGGCGTTTCATCCAGTTTGCGTCAGAAAAGTGGATTTGAAAATGAGCCGAGTGACAGAGGGTCAGAGGCAGCACAAAGAGGATCCACCTGTGAAACCAGATTAGGATTAGGATTAGAGCTGCTTTGAAGTCATCTCACTCATTAGAGAGAAAGTGAAACTGATTCAGTTTGACCTTTTGTTGTTACATCATGAGAATCACACACGGAATTCACAGGGACGCCGCCGCCGCCGCCGCCGCCGCCGCTCATGTGACTCAACATGATTCAATGAATTCTTCAAAACAAGTTTTAAAATATTGTTTTGGTTCTTAAATTTTACTCACTTTACACATACAAATGTTTATTATTTTATTTTGTTTTCAAATGTAACATCAACACACACATCCTAAAATAACGACTGAATTGTTTGTAAAGTTTCCATCCTCTATAAAGCATGGAAAGATGCAGGTATTTCTAAAATACAAGATCTCTTTTCAGATGGAGTAGAGTTGAATTTAATCTCCCTCAAACACAGTTTTTACGCTACTTACAGTTAAGGAGTATATTTAATCCATACCAATATATAACAGTGGTTTCAACATTAATCAACCTGAAAAGATCCGACTCAAAGCTTCTTCTTTAAAGAAGGAAATTCTCATATTTATGATTAAATGCTTGTTAAAATCACGTCTATCAACCAGGCTGGATGACATGAGGACTATGTACATACTATACATGGATGTATTCTCAAGCAAGATATAAATTTAGACACCGTTTATATCATTAAAGGGTCAATTCAGCTAATTTAGTCTCTCCAAAGCGTCTTCATCCACATTACCACAGACTGTACATCCATGTTCTTTAATAACAGTGTGATTATCCCTCTGGTTTGTAAAGGTCTAAAGTCAGTGAGTTACAACAATGTCTTCAGGGGATATTCCCAACACAGAGTTTGGCTCGTTAAGGAATTTTCTTTCCAATCATAAGACTTACACATTCAACCATCCTCTCTCAGATGTGCTGTAGCTCTGTACTCAGCCATAACAGTAAATGAATGCACACAAATATCACACAGATATCTGGAATGTTGGGGACACTTTAAACAGACGAGCAGAACGAGCTCATACACTCATTTCACATCACTCTAATTGTTGCATATCTGCACCATTTGAATTGATTGCATTTATGTCTTTGCATTACTTGATTGCTTTTATTTATTTTTAATCTTTTATTACCTCCTCTATTCTCTTTGACTTCCTTATCTATACTTATCCTGTTGCTCCGTGGGTCAGTTCAGAGTGAAACTGATTCTCTGCATGTCTGTTACATAATAAAGCCTCTTGAATCTTGAACATTTGACTTAATCACAAGCAAATATTGTACTTTTACTGCGCTACATTTATCTGACAGCTTCAGATTCAGATTATTGATACAAAATATAATCAATAAATATAAATGATTATGTATTTTACAGATTTAACTATTCAGCAGTATATAAACTAATTAAAATGAGCTCCACGTTTACCAGCCGCAACATTAAAGTGTTGAACACATTAATGCATCAGTAATTATGAACTAGAATATGAAGAATTCTAATAACATTAACTGCACTTTAGGGATTTTTCAGTGTCATTGTCTACAGTTCTACTTTTTACTGCATAGTTTGTTGTTTTTATAAGCTCTTTTTTTACTTATCTTTGCACTGAGGAGCTTGCATTCAGTTCCACTGTACATGTACAATGACAATAAAGATATTCTATTCTATTATAATCCAATAATATATATTATTCTGAAGGGCGACATGCTGCATAATGGGTACTTTTTTACTCTTTGATCCCTTAAATATATTGTGATGCTAATGCTTTCATACAGGGTTTTGTACAATGAATTGTCACAGTAATTTTCTGTGGATATCCCTTAACATAATGTAACATAACAGCAAATTTATTTTCTATAGTTATTAATGTAGCTGAGCTCTTTTATACTTAAATGTGTTTTGACCGTCACTAGTGTTGAGAAATGAGAGTTACATGTAACTAGTTAAATGTAATTGTAGTCAGTTAGTTACTGAGAAAATATATGTAATAAAATCAGTTATTGATGAAATTGTTGGGGATTACAAAGGGGCTGCACCCAAATGTATTATTTTCAGTAAAAACCTTATATAATATACTAATAGTTCTGTTGCAGGATTTCTAGATGTAACTATTCTGTGACCCATCACCAAAAAGAAGAGTTCTGAGTTGTCAATAGGGATGAGCGAGTACGCCATTATCTGCATCTGTATTTGTATCTGGTTAACCAACTAAATTATCTGTATCTGTGTCTGGAATGGGCGGAGTTTAATCTGGACATGGGTGGGACTTAACCAGAGGTTACTATCAATTATTAATTAGAAAACTATTTACAGAATAATCTGAGGATTGAGCTTCAGATCATTTTTATCACAAGAGTAATAGATTTAACAAAAAAATTAGGATTTTCCTTTATCACAAGTACAGATATTGACACAGTTTACTCGGATGTACACTATCTGTAGTGTGTACTTGTTTCATTTGAGAATTCGGCTCAGCTCTAGTTGTTGAGTAGTTAAGGTTTAGGGGCGGGGTCACGCGTTCTGACGGAATAGAATTGACTATCCGATATAATCTAATAATCTAAATATACATGTAATCTTTTGTACGTATGTAATTGTTCGTGTTATTCTGTTTTATATTTGTGTTCATGTTATATTGCTAACTATTTGTGTGTCATTCTTTTAATTTGTACAGCACTTTGGTCAGCTGTGGTTGCTTTAATATGTGATATATAAATAAACTTGATTTGATTTAATATCCTATACGTCCTATTTGCAGACATTTTCAGCTTTATTACCCAGCTCAAACATTGTTTAATAGGTAATGAAAAAATAATCACATATACTGAGTGAAATTACTTTGATAAGGTAAATAAAGTAGTTACATTACTAATCACATTTTTAACACAGTACCTAGTAATGTGTAACTTATTATATTTTAAAAGTAACATTCCCCAACACTGACCATCATGAACGTTTCTTTTCTCTCCATGCTCTGTCTCTCACTCCATGTATGCCAGCTGGCTTAAATTCAAAATGGTCTCACTCTGCAGTCGTCGAATACCAGCGATCAGTGGTCAGTGACTTCCAGCGTGAGGGAAAAAAACATCAGTACATGGTCTTGTACCGACGTAGTGCTTTTGTTTTGAAAGAGACTGTATATAAACTGTACATTTCCTGTGAAAACAGAAGTGTATTTTGACAGAAGACAATGCATCTAACAGACAGAAATTGACACGGCGTCCCGGAACGTCAACAACCAACACACCCAGGACGTCATATGTGGACGTGGAATGTTTGTGACCAAACGTCAATATGTGATGAGGTCGGAGTGAGAATGTGTTTAAATAAAGTCTGACCCTGATTGGTTGTAATAAGAGAAAAACAATGTGACAGTGGGATTTAACATACCTGTGCTTAAATTGCACCGCATTGTTTAAATGGAGCAATGTTTGTTTTTGATATTGTGAATGGTCATGGAAACTGTATTATGGGTCCTTGAAAAGTTTTGAAATTTATTACATAAAAATACCCTGTTTAAATACCCTATTTTATTTCTTTATCTTGTAACAACAGAGTACTTTACACTGAGATATTGCACATCGTCCATCAACACCTCACAGAGACGTTCAGGTGGACCCTCACTGACGTGTAATTCAGAGTTACTTAAAACAACCACCTGCTCTGTCTGAAGCCCACTTTATTCTTGATTTATATCTGTGTTGGAGGTGTGGTGATTTTAACATAACCTGCTGCACTCAGTGATTTTAATCTCCTCCATAATCACTTTGTTTTTCCTCCTGTAATTTGAACCTCGTCCGGAGTCACGTCCTCATATTTTAAAGAGTTCTCTGTGAGCTGCCTGTTGTTCAATTTAATTTATTCTTTAATCACATCAGTGTGAAAACAGAGGAAATCAAAAATCTGATTTTCATAAACATAATGACTTCAGCTTATATTTAGGAGTCGATACAGCGACAGAGGAAAAAAGAGAAACATGAGGAGAGCGCGACCCCGTGAAAGCTCATCAGACGTGCTGTTGTAATGTCAGCTGCAGGTCTGTCCTGTGGAATATTCATGTCTAGCACACAACACAGCCTGTAATTTTGGGATGATGAAAATGGAGCAGAGTGAATATTTTATTCCCCCACCTCCTCCTGGGATGTTAATCTGTCAGAGTGTGGTTTTTACTCACCGTGAGCTTCAACATGTTGAGTCCAAACATCGTCATAATGAAGGCAGGAGCAAAATAACAGGCTGCAGATGGACAGGTGCTTCGTGCAGCGTTCCTGCAGCTAAAGGTGAGTTTGAGTTAAGACTTTTAAAAACCACTTTGATTAACTTTACAGTAACAAAAACTGAAGAAGGACAACATGACCCAACATCAGTAACTACAGGTTTAAATGTTTACTGTACGTAAAACCTGTCTTGGTGATTTTGTGTTCCTCTCTCAGCATGTGGGAGTCCTCTGCCTCCAATCTCATCCTGCAGAATTTGAAAACATTTCTGCATAAAATGAATCAATGTTTGTTTGCATTACCTTGAAGCATTTTCAGCCATGCCACAAAATCCTGGTTGAATGCTCAAATTTTGGTTAGATTTGCACTTCCTCTGTGCATCCTGACTGGAAACAAGATACAAGAGTTGATGTGGTTTGGCTGTCCTGATCTGTGTGAAGATAATGTGAGACGCATTTGGTATTTTAATTTTTTATTAAACAATTATCAGTTCAATTCAATGAGTTAATTCAGCTTTACCGTCATTTCACCATAATTTCATCGTGCAGAGGAGACTGAGTGTGTTTCTCAAAAGTACAGAAATAAAAATCTTCATGATAGGACACTAAATACACCTTAGCAATATTTATGTTTATTTTTATTTAACCTTTATTTAACTAGGAAGTTCCATTGAGTTCGAAAACCTCCTTTACAAGAGAGACCTGGCCGAGGTAGCAGCCAATCAAATTTCAAACATTTCAAATCCACAATAAAACAACAACTATTCTAAAAAAAAACCAAGCACATGTCTCTGTCACCACATTCTTTATGATGTCCTTAAATTCATCAGTGGATCTGTTAAAACCCGTGGTACACTGAAAATAACAGGTTGTTCTTATGAACTGTTAGCACATTTTCCTACAACAAAAGTAATGCACCCAAATTCGCACATATCCCATGAATTTTGAAAGGCTACCATCATGTGACCAATGTGCTGATGGCAGTAAACAAGGAAGCAGTTCTGAGCGTCTGTAAGGAGGCAGGTTGAGGTGGTGGATGAGTCACAAAAAAACAGACTCCCCCCTCGGACTTTATCCTGGAGATAAATGTTTAGAGCCATTTGAATGAACCACAGTAACACATTACATTAATTATGTAACTGTGTATTAAGGATGTAACGTCATTGGTGGGACACTAATTCAGGATACCATATGAACTGTTGTGTCTGCATTTTTGTAGGATATCCATTATATGAGGATACGTTGTTGATAGCCGACAGTTCAGTTGGCCTGTTGGTTGATTTATTCATTCATTTATTGAAACAATGCTCCATACATTTAAACTAGCGACGCTCTACTTTCAGAGCAGCTCAAACAAAACCAAGTGCTCATTTGCACTCCAAGTGACAGCTGAGCGATCCGGGCTGCCCATGTCAGTTGCTCCGACTCAAAAATACAGTACAATTTAAGGTATTAGTGAGGTATACATATGGGAAATTTGGGATTTATGACCCCACATTATGATTCACCGTCGCTATATTCTGACATAATGATTCAAACTTTATTCAAACAGCGGTAAACAAACTTTATATCAGAGCTACGTCACGTCAACAGCTACAGAAAATACATTTTGGCCTGTTATGTTACATTTTGTGAACGTTTGTCCACCAGAAGATTACTGCTACAGTTTCATTACACACAAAAGATTCCATGACTTTTCCAGGCCTGAAGAACAAGACAATTCCAGGCTTTCCATGACCATGAGAGCTCTGGTTTTCACTGTCATTGCTTTTGATTTTAAATGATCATAATTAAAGCTCATTTCCATTAATTTTCAAGTAAGAATCGAAATGACACCTCTATCTTTAATGATCTGAGAATTACAGCGTCACCACACATTTTCATTGACAGAATTTCAAAACTTTCAATGACTTTTTAAGGACCCATAACAACAAAAAATTTTGTCTTCTTGCCCCACTTGCCGAGCTTTTTTGAAGCATATCAGATTCTTCAAACGTTATTTCAGCTAGCTGGAAAACATGGCAGAGGAGGTGGAACACGGGAGAAATTGGAGAACCGTGAAACCGTAAAACATCACACAGTCACATATTGGAGCTACGCTGCCTCACCTTTTTGCCTTTTCGTCACGCTACGTCGAAGATGATACACAGGCAGATTTCTGTAACAGTTTTATTACACACAACAAAGTTCTGGACTTTTCCAAAACTTTCAATGATTTTTACTTAATTATCCTGTCTTAATTCTACGACTTTTCCAGTCCTGGAAGACACGATGGTGAAATTCCATGACTTTTCAAGGACTCTCCATGACCGTGGGGACCCTGACATTATCACAGTATATTCTGCATTATTCTGGACAGTGGTATAAAGTACGAGCCGCTGACTGATCGCGGCCAGAGCTGACCACTGTCTCCTGAAAACGTCCAACGCAGCCTCACAGCTGCACAGCAAGAGCACGACGGAACAAACAGTGATTAAAATGAAGGAATAAATTCAGTATCTGATGCAGGAAACTTTATCTCTTACTCCACACTTTGATGTTCAAAGTGAAGTTAAATCTTCCAAACTTCGCCCTCGCGTCTCAGCAACTCCTCTGAACATCAGAAGGCATCTGAAGACGTTTTGAGGACGTCTCCGGACATCTTTGGAGACGTCTGGTGACAGTTTGGGCCGGAGCGGATGTGCTGGTATGAAGATAAAGGAGCGCGTCCTGAGGGATCAGGCTGCTCTGTCTGGACTTCAGCTGGGGCTCATGGCAGCAGAACACAGGCTAAGCTTGGCATTAATATGGATGTCCACCAGGCGCCTTGTCCTCTGCCTCCCTGCCTCTCTTTGTGCGCTGCCACGGTTCGCTGTGTGCCAGTGAATAGCATTAACAGCATGGCAGCAACCTCCAGCCATGCCAAGGTCATTAATAAACATCCTCAGATGGCTCATAATGACTCCCTACAGTCAGAGGCAGCGGTATGGAGAGTGTCGAGACCAGTTGTTGCTGCTCACAGCTCTGTTTGCCTCACAGTTTACAGTGCACGCGCTCGACAACTTCACCCACAACAACACAACTAACTAACTTCTGATCATGGTAACTTTCAGGAGCATCTGCAGGAGCATCACCTCAGGCTCTTACGCTGCGGTGCTCCGCTGCAGATCAATGACGAGATCACTAAAGGAACTCATGCTGCAGAGCGTTCTGTCGGTCAGATCGCTTCAGAGTAAGAACACACAGATACAGATGTTCTGTATTTAATTGTTGAGCTCTTTTCTCATAATTAGGGACTGTTTGTTATTTATGGAAAGAGACTGGGTGGTGCCAAAAAAGGGGAAGTGTGTCAAAAAAAATTTAAGCACTTTTGTTTTTTATTTTGGCTTAGGGGAGAGTCATACAAATAAATGGTTGCTTTTTGTATTTTGTATAATTTTTAAAGAAAACCTGCAGGTTTGGAAGGTGTTTTCTTTTTTAAAAAAATTTAAAGCATCAAAATTACACCATTTGTCACAGCTAGAAACTGTAAAACAGAAAAGTAAATAAATAAATGAAATAAAATTGTGATATTCACTTTATTTTATGTCTCATTTACAATATGGTCTCACAAACTTACCAGCAGGCATGACAAGAGTAAAAAACAGGCTTATTTCAACTCCAGGATTTCATCTTCAACTTTTAACTTCCAAACATCAAAGGGAAAGTTTTAAAAATCTAATTAACAGTGGAGGCAGGGTTGTGCACTTTTCACTGGTCACTCAGGGAGGCTCAGAGTAAAATATTAGTTGGTTCAGAGAAGGTAAAAAAAAATAAAAATAAAACTGTCACACCCTCTCCTCTGATGAATACAGAACAGTCCCCTTATAAGACATGAAGTGTCTTTTAAAACAAAGCTATAAACATTACATGTTTACGCTGCTGACTCCACACTGCAATGACTGCAAACTAATTTTTCAAACTCTATATTAACTAATTTTAAATATATATTTTTGTTTTATCTTTGCGCCTAATGGTGATTTTTAAAAATTGCAATTATTCAATAATTAATTTTTCCTTTTTACACTTTTATTGTAAAACTGTACTCTTTATTATGTTTCATATTTTATTGCTCTGTAAAGCACTTTGAATTAAACTGCTGTTTGGAATGTGCTATATAAAAAAGCTGCCTTGCTTTACATGTAAGTGGCATAATTAGTATGTGCACACCATGTTTTTTTTAATTGAATTTATATGTGTGTGTGTGTCTCTCTCATTTGGTACAGATAATGTACTTGTTACAAGTATCCTACAAGTAAAATGTGTCATTATCTGTGCTTATAATGATCTTACTGTAAAGTGCTTTGTTTATATAGAACTGTTTAAACTAGAAATGCAGCACAAAGTGTATTTTTATTATTTATTATCATCTGTACCCGTGACAAAGGAAAATCCTCATGTATGTTTAATCTGTGATGAAAATTATCTAAAGCTCAATTTAGAGGCTGTTCTGTAAATAGTTTTCTCATAGGTAATAAATACTGTAACTTCTGATCAATCCGTAAATTTCAGGCTTAAATAACAACTTCTGATTAGACCCAACCTACTTTTGATTTAAGCCACACCCACATCCGCCATAAACACCGCCCATTAAGAGAACCGATATATAGATAATTGATTTGGTTGAACAGATTCAGACAATGGCGTACTCACTCATCCCAAATACATATCATATATATGTATATATGTGTGTGTGTGTATATGTGTGTGTGTGTGTGTGTGTGTGTGTGTGTGCGCGTGTTATATTTATAAATCTATACATAACATATAGTTTATTTTTAATCAAAAGGTTCCATTGAGATTGAAAATCTCTTTTAGAGAGACCTGGCTGAGGTAGCAGCCAATCAAAACACATTAAAATACAACAAACACAACGTATATAATACAAAAATCCACTATAAAACAACAGCTATTCAAACTTAGTGACCTCTCAAGAAAAACAAACACATGTCTCTGTCACTACATTCTTTATGATGCCTTTAAATTCATCAGTGGATAGAAGTATATCTATTTTTTATTATCTATGGCTGTAAATATATTGTACAAATAGATTGTTACATACATGTGTGTTAATATATAAAATTATTCCCATTTCTATTAGGTTTCATATATAGTTTGCACATATGTGCACCACTTACTTTATATGTACATATTTCATATATGTAAATTAAATAAGTTTAAATAAAACATGTCTGTCTGTAAAGATCTGTGAGGAAGTTAAAGTCAGTGAAAACTTAATTTTGTATCAATGAACATAAAACAAAACTCATGCTGTAATTGTATTATTCTTTCATTTATCTTACACAAACACAATTAATATAAATAATAATTAAAAGCAGTGGTTATTAATTATTATCATCATCACAGAGCTCCACATTCAGTTTGCGTACAGTGTCTCTCTCTGTCCGTGTTTCCTGTCTCTCTCCACACTGTTGGCTGTAAAATAAAACATCTAAAACATCATGAATTCGATGTCATGGTTCATTTTTAAATGAGTGAAATGACAGTGAGCTCTTAATAACATGTTTCCTGTTTCCTGTGGAGGGTGAAGATGGCCGACCTGTCAGGTATCATGAGAATTAATTTGTTATAAAATATATAATTATCTATAAATCCATCTGGCGGTACGTAAAGCTGATGGAGAAACAGATGGCTTGAAAATCAATTAAGATTATTTCATTGTTATTTTTATGTGAACATGTTTATGAAACATGATCGACCTGTGTGTAAGAAACTTTATTGACAGTGTTCATTAATGACACTGAAACACCAACAGAAACCTTCAATTATTTTTTTTTTGTAATTGATTAATATGTTTTAAATTAGCTCTCAGAAACAAAAATGGCGGCAGTGATGCAACACACTGGTTTGACTCCTGTCACCAGTTCAATAACAAAACTATCTGGTGACGCTGGTTTCCACATTTTCAAATTAAAGTCAGACGTTTGACTGTAGATTTTTTCCTCCGTGCGCTCTCAATCAATGCCCCTCGTCCCTCCTGTATTCATCCTCCATTCAAAGTGTTATTGAGCGACGGCGGCGATAAGACAACAGACACACAGATTGATCTCCACCTCCGCTCCCTCAACGCTCCGTGTGTTTATCTCAGACAGCAGAATATTAACCAGCTCACCATCAGATGTCATAATATGTGAGTGTGAGGGGAGAAAATCCATCCCATCGACCGGCGGGATGAGGGGCCGCTGCAGCTGTCACTCACGCTGATTGATGGACCTGTCGGCCACTGGCGCTAAAGGTTAAGGTGGGCGGGGCCAGAGGAAGTGAGACTCCCCGGCTCTGTGATCGATCGGCTGTCTGCAGACGTCAGCGGCCCTCTCCGTCTGCCGCCTGTCGTTATTTTACAGTTTCTGCACATTTTTAAATATCAGCTGTCGATTAGTGGAAACAAATGGACGCAGGTTTCAATACAGGAGGGATCAAAGCGGCGAGCGTCACTCAGGGTCAGCGTGTCCCTCTGCACACGCCACGTTTACATCCATTGGTAGCTCACATTTTAAGTATAGGACAAAAACAGCAAAACTACATGATAATTATTGCACGTTATCATTTCTGTCAGAGGTGAGGACATCGGTGTGGATGATGTCGTTCAAAGAGCTCCAGTCAAAACTCAAACGACTGGAAACATGATGGAATTCTGACGTTTCTGTTTCACGAGGAAGTTTATACACACATCTCAGTTCTGAGAAAGTCTGCTTCTGTTGAACTTCATCACATTTAGTTTCTATAGAAACTTTTCCACCTCGGCCAAGAGAAAACACGTTTTCTGATATCTGAAGGGGTTTTTTTGGCACTTCCATGTCACAGCCTGCCTCAGGGAATATGGCCAGTCCACACAAGGCTACATTTAAGGTCCAGTGTGTAGGATTTATGCTGCGTTCACATGGAATCAGGCAGATGGTGGACGCCAGACCAGATCTCATGTTAGGAGACGAGAGCAGGGCGGTGAATTAGGAGAAGCCAGCAGAGAAAACCAGCAACAGTAACTGCCGTCAAAGTTAAAACTTTTTCATTCTCTGTTCCCAAGTCAACAAATACCACCACTCTGTTAGTAAGTTCGGTGTTGGGTAATGCAAGACACATTTTAGATGGGGGTGTGTACAGTGAGTGGGACAGCAGAATCACATATGAACATATATCCAGGGTCTCAAATGTCTTTATTTTTATACCCACTCTGTTGTAATGCTGCAAGATGATGAGTGTGTCCTGTAAAACAGAGAGGAGTGTTTGGCATTTTAAATCATTTTGTCTCATTTAGGGTGTTTTGGTATGACCAGTTATTTGTATGAATGAAAATGTCATCGAACAGAGCCAAGTGTCCAAATATTCAACATATTCTCAGAGAACACTTCATATGAAATCCTATGAATTTGAGCCACATAAATCATGTTGCATTCTTGATCTTGCGATCGCAAAAACTAACGCAAATTCAATGAAAGTCCACAATATTTGCAAGGGCTTACAATTTTTCTGCATTTTCCGGCTGACCAGAAGCCGTCGTGCATGTGACATAATTTGAAACGTCATCAGACGTGTCATCAAATGGCGCTAATGTCACTGCAGTATGGAGAAAAGCTCTGTATTGACATAAGAACTGTCCCTTTGTTTAAATGCATACAATATGTGTTGAATTGATTCAAATGTTATGTTTACAGCAGATGTAGCTTACATGTTGTTTTACAGTCACATTGTCTGCTTTGAGAGCTACAATATTCACTCAGGATTTTTTGAAAACATTATTGGAGTCCATGTTTTGAAACTAATTCAATAAAACTAAAGAAGAGAACTGAAACATTTGCAGCTGTTTTTGGAATATTCACTATGATTATTATAGCAAGTCATTACATCACTTATTTTTTGGAGGCAGTAGTTACAAAAAATATGTATATATTTTTTTCTCCTGACTTGCAATTTATGTCATTTGCCGCAATTTCCCACAAAAATCACGTAAAAATGCTGCAATTTTTATGTTATTTTTGACTAAATCGGCCGCAAATTCACAGTTTTTTTGCTGCGAGATCCTGGAGGGACTGATTAACATAGAGTTGCGTTCTTAACCTAAAGTTACAGAGGTTAGGTTAAGCCAATGACAGTTACTGTGGTAAGGTTTTGGTAAAGAAACATGGCGAGGACGTACCTTAAAATGACTCAAAGTTCACACGGATACAAACACGCGACTCCAGGGGAAGATTTTTTTGACTCATCCACCACCCCAACCTGCCTCCTTATGACCAATCGGTACCGCTTCCTTGTTTACAGCCGTTAGACCACTGGTCACGTGATCACAGCCTTTTCAAATCCCTGGGCTATGTATGAATTTGGGTGCACTGCTTTGCATAGGAAACCATATGAAAACTTAGAAAGAGCAGCCTGAAGTAGATACATACTTCAACGCACATGTACTCATCATTGGAGTTTTTCCATCTAGGAGAAAATATCCCACAGCAAAATCAATTAATTTTCCATTATCATTAAACGCTCTGAAAAAAATATCATCAAACGACGACTGAAATTAGACTAAAACTAAAAATACTTGCAGCTACCACCGACGCAAAAACTGTAAGTGAGTCCCCAGTAACAGAGATGCTGTGTGCGTTAATGTACAAGCAACAGCAGCGTAACTTCACTGATTATTTCAGAAGCTAAAAGTTTAGTTTTCATTTTAAAACACGATATTGTTTTTATATCAATTGTGGAGTTTGACTGTTTTTCAGCATTTCTGTGTACAGAATTTATGTATTATAAATGTTAGAGCACATCAGTGTCGTTTCACAAGTTCGCTGAGGGGGAACAGCCTGAAATATTACCATGTGGTCAAATGACAGAATTTAAAAGTAATATTTGTATAATAAATATAAAATTAAGGTCAAAAGAAATCTAATCTTCCACCCAGTCTCACCTCACGGTCTCAAAAACTGAAATGTAAGTAAATAAACAAACTATGATCACAATCAAACAATCTGAAGCGTGTTGCATCTTCTCCTGAACGCTGCTCTGGTGTTAGTTAACGAGAAAATAACCACAGGTACCAACATTTATTTACAGGGCCGGGGTTTTGGCTCCGTGTTACTTGCACATGAATTACGCTAATTTTCAGCAAATACAAAATATACACCTTCAAACTGATTATCGTAGCTGTTTCTTAGTAAACTGTTGGCTCAGATCAACATGTAACAGCTGCTGAAAAATAAATACCAGTCTCTGAACCTGACAGATGTTTATAGATAAATATAATTAAAACAAACAAAGCGCAGACACTATATATATATATCTGTAAGCCATCCTTTATTTTTTCATAGTAAACAAGTAGATGCACTGCACACACAGGGACTAAATTGCTTCTTCTTTTAATTTAATCTTCGTTTGAAGCGTTAGAAACAACATGTTTCACCCGTGGCTTCATCAGGTTCACTATGCGACACGGTGCACAGGTGTTTTTAACGAGGCTGCAGCTGCACTGAATCCAACAGCAGCAGGGTTGATGATGTGCTGAGCAGACTCCACACATGGTCAGCTCGACTAAAAATATCACATAGCATATAAACAATTAGACACATGGCATTACATACATATCACAATAGACGACTGTAAATAACCCATCGTAATTATATACTCCGAGATCACGGGGGAGGTGAGGGAAGGTATCGAGAGGGGAGGAGGAAGTGTGTCGCCTTTCATCTGATGTATGCAGACGGTCCGATGACAGCGCTTACTGAATCACAGGCTGCAACGTACGATGCGATGGCTTCACACACTGAGTGCAATTGGATCCTACACAGGTTATTACTTCTCCAACCGTGACACACAACAGAGAGTCACATTATTAAATAACCTTAAGTTCTGTGGGCACTATATACTGCAGTGTGTCTGTTAGTTGCTAGGTTGCTCACCTGGCAGCTGTAGCTCCGCCTCTATTTCCCTCAATGCTTCGTCCTTTACGCGATCATGGTCAGAGCTGGAGGACGCATCATACAGGCAAGGCTTCACAAGGTTTTCCTCTTTGCTGGAATTCCACACTTTTGTTTTAGCGCTTTAGTTTTGCCTTCATGGCAAGCTGCTAACCGTCTGTCTGTTTGGGTTTAGCGCTGATCAGTGCATCATTTCATGCTGCGTTTCTATTGGTTGGTTAGTAGACGTAGGTGGTAACAGCAGTCACACAGTGACATGGTCGCTGTCAGAATTTTATCCCAGGCTGTCTTTGATCGCAAGAGCCTCGCTTATTGTGCCATGTAGGATCACCGTTTCAGAGCCACGACCAAAGGTATCGCAATGTTTCTTTAACAATGGTCAGCCCAAATTTGCGCAATGTATACTGGGATTAAGAAAGATGTACAATCATTTTAAAATCACAAATTAATGGGTGCTATCAGAATGACTCTCATGAAGTATTAAACCACATATCCAAAAAAGCAGAGGGGAAGTAGTGGGCGGGAGCGTCCTGCCTCTTTTCTCCCTAACACAAATACAATTATGGGAAGAAAAAAAGAACTTAATTTGCGACATGTAAGCAGCCATGTTTTGAAATAAGGAATATAATAATAGGAATTGGGTGTGACACATCAGAAGCCCTGATTGGCAGCCAGTTTGAGGGATGATAACATTTAAAAGGAGAAAGCCGTGAATGGAACAATGGATCGCTTTAGTGTGGGGAGCAAATTACAACAAAGCACTGAGGAAGACGACCTACCACCAAAAGAAAACAATACAAAAAAACCTTTCAGCAGACAGTGTCACGTAAACTACTTTTCTTATGTTTTCTTTTTTTTTTTTTGTCGAGGTAAGAATTATAATACACGTTATAGAAGTTTCTGTGCACAGATATAAATACAGGTGTGCCTTGAGATTTTGGCTTTCCTTTGGCATAGAAAGTTTGCATAGAGATGATACAACATCTCATCACAAACTGTGGTTTCCATCTGTGTTTTCACTATTCATCTCGATTATGGAATTATTGTTTCAGCTGCCTCACACCCGTGTGTAAACTTCCGCTTGATCGTTCGTTTGACCCTGAAGCATTATACACTCCAGCCCACTTGATGGCGATAATGCTCCTTTACGTGAGTGTCGCCAACCGGCAGGAAACCATTGCAATGTAATGGGACACAGAAAGAAGCAGAAGAAGAAGGCTGGCGTTGTGTTCAAAGGCACCGTACTGCGAAGGTTGTTTACAAGCGAGTAACAATGGGCAAGTTTTGTGCGGTCAGCGACTGCAGGAGTCAGTGACTGTCGAGCCGGCACTTTTGCTGAGCTAAAAGACTACAATGACTACAACCTTGTCGTAAACAACCCCCTTTCTGTTTCCAGTGGCGGATTACTACCAACGGACAATGAGGCTTCCTATAGGAAATCAATGCATGGACAAAATGTCAAATAAAATATTACGGAAACCACAGTTTGCTACGATTTTTATGTGGGAACATCAAGGAACACCACTGACCACTCGGTGAGTTTCGTGGCTTTGAAAACCAACGTTTAAGGTGGTTTTAGGACAGATTTACACATGGCCATAGACAGCATTGTTAAGCCAGGCAGGGGAAAGACAAATTCTCTCAAATTGTCAGAGAATGAGCAGTCGTCAAGATTTTGGTCTTAACCACTCTATTTCATCATAAACAACCAGGAATGGGGCTCAAAGTGCAAAATACTGGACTTCTCCTTTAAAATTAGAGATGTTACGTGCTGTGCCGATGCTTTGAAGCGTGTCGAGTGATCCAGGAAGTGTTTCAGCGATGCGTGTATCAAGGCTTACCTTGTTTAAGATGAGTAATGTCATTGATGACGTCCAAAGCCTTGCTGCCCGGCTGTACCATGTCACTGGTTCAGGAAGTGGTTCAGATCTTGGCACAAGTTTTGACAGAAGTGACACAGAACACAAATATTACCCCTCCTGCCATTATTATATAAAATATGACACGACACCAAAATACGATTTTTGGCCAAATGATTGGTTAACACACATAGGCTGCATTCACAAAACAATTACAGTGTATTATACATGTGTGATACAGCATAGCCATAATATACTCACTAGAAAATACATTATATTGATATGAATTATACAGACATACATTTTTTTTCATATTTATTTTTTCACTCCCAACAGTCATTACTGACACAAATTACAGTGTATCACAGATTACATGGTCGAGATCACAGCTGCCTGTTGTACACACTTTGGCCACTAGGTGGTTTTGTGTGCACATGAAGCCTCCGAACCAATTTGCTGAAAAGCTTCAGTGCTTCATGAAGCTTCATATCACCATCACTACTCAAAATAAGTCAGTGTTGATTTCGTACCATGGGTCCAGACGAGACTGATCAGCCAACAAACCTGCCATGTCAGACTTGAGCCCCTTTTACACTGCGTATCCAAGGTGGGAATGTCATGCTGTTAGTCCTCCTCGCAGTCCTGTGTAAAAGGTACAGTCGTGGAAATACGGGGACAGACTGGTCTCGCCCTTAGAATGTAATATTGCAGAAATGACATCTGTATAAACAGGACAGCTGGCAGGGTGGGATCATGGGTGGCACGGGTGTGTCGTTTTTTGTTACTCTGCAGCACTGTCGCACATTCACACAGATCTGAACCTGTGACTTCAGGGGAAAGTCTGGTTTTTTTTGGACCCATCCACCACCCCAACCTGCCTCCTTACGAACAATCGTGACTGCCTTGTTTAGAAAGTATGTGGGATATGAACGAATTTGGGTGTGTTACTTTTTGTAGGAAAACATGTAAAACATTTGGGAGAACAGCCTGAAATATTATCATGTAGTCAATATTATCATGCAGTTTTTGGAGCAGGTTTCCTCTCCTTGGAGTAAGAAGATTCCTCTGTACCTGTACCTGTTTTTACCCTCAGCGCATCTTTCATATACTTGATGTTATTGCCTGTTTTATTTAAAGACTTGAATATTTTATGAGACATTTTGAGTGTGTGGTGTGGCTAACATTTGTCACTCCTGTATCGTACGATGACAACAAAGCTGAGTGTTAAAATCTTCGTTTGATCTGTGAGCCTTTCTCCAGACGTACTAAGTTCAACAATAATTAAGCGGCGTGTCGTCGTTCCTTCATTAAAGGTGTGATATGTTTCAGCTGGCGGTGATTAATTTTGGAAATCCTCCCTGTGAATGTTGATATCGTGATGATTTCTCAGTCCTCTTCAGAAGCCGCGGCTCCAGATGGCTCCTCTCTCTCTCTGTAAACGTGAAGGCTGCAATTACAGAACAAACCAAATGTGATTCATCTACTTTCTATTTCCAGCTGCTGCTCGCTTCCTCACACCTTCAGCGCGGTCACATTTCCACTTTCCTGTCTGCTCCTCCGGCAGAGTCAGCCTCCCCCTGAAGTAAGGGAAAAAAAACACAACTTTCCTCTCATAGAAAACTGACAAATGAGACCAAAATGAGCTGGAGAAAAATACTTATGTTTAATAAAAGCAGCGGGCGCCCTGAGATTTGTCCCTCCTGTGCTGTATGTGGTGTAATAACAGGCCTTTTAGCTAATAATAACTGATGGTTCACGGCTGAAGAGCGATGCTAATGGAGAGGAGGCTGATTGTAGCTGCCCGGTCACGGCTGTGAGGAATGTCTCTAGAAGGAAAATGAACTTTATTCTTAAATTACAGGCCCCTGTGTGGCGGACGCGCCTGTCCTATTATGTGCTAATTAGCAGACGCTTGGGACGCTTTAGCTAACGAGCCCGGGATAATTTTAACCCTCCGCATGGCTGCGGAGAGACATGCAGCACGATGTACGACCACATACAGTCTGAATATGAACATATGGCTCAGCTTACATAAAACAGATGCACACACACACACACACACATTCTCGCACACTCGCAGGCTCCCAGCATGCACCAGCTTAGCTGCTGCTGTGCTAATTGGCTTGATGTGGTTCTGAAAATAGTGTCTGTACAATCCCCTGTCTGCCTTCAGAAAAGATCATGCCCTTTCAATTCAGCGTCCCAGCAGGCTGTCAATAGGAACCGGCTACGAATAAAAGGGGGCGGCTTAAAGGTGCATTTCCACTCTTTGTCCCAGCGCTCGACATTTCGCTGTCATTTCTCCTCCGGGCTGAGATTTTAATACCAAAACACTCTGAGATCATAATCACCTCGCTCACATCACACCTGCATTCAGATTCCATATTATTACACTCATTAAATCTCTCTTATATTTTCTGTTGAGAGACAAAAAATGAGAGAAGTCAAATCCAGATGCACCGAACGTTCTTAACCATCTAAATCTGTTCTCATCCAGCTGTGCTCAGTGATGAATCCCACTTGATCAGAAGTAACCTGTGAGCACAGCTAACGCCCCCTAAACACCAGTGTTGGGCAGGCTACTTGGAAAATGTAGTCCATAAATCAATCAGTCACACTTTATTTATTTAGCACTTTTCATACAAACACAACGCAACACAAAGTGCTTCACACACACACACACACACACACACACACACACAAAGAAAAAACTGTAACAGTAAAGACTAAAATTGTAACAGCACTTATTATAAAGGGAACTGAGGAAACACTATCATAAGAGGGGAAACACCAGAGGCAGGATAAAAACTCAAAATGGAAAGCAATTTCAAATCAGTCGAGTAATAAGTTCAAATAAATAACAAACAGAAGAATCTGCCAGCTAGAATGGAACAGATTAATAAAAATAAATAAATACACAATAATAATAAATACAAAATTAAAAAGCCAGGCAGAAATGGTAGCTCCAGTTTTCTTTCAAAAACATCGACACTCTGTGCGCCCCTCAGGTCTTCAGGCAGGCTGTTCCACACACATGGACCATGGTTATGAAACATAATAACAGACTTAAATTAAAATTTTTTTCTTTTTCTTCTTCTTCTTTTTTTTTTTTTTTACGACTTTGTGATATTTGAGCATGTCCTCCAATAACATGACAACATCCCCTCTAATGTCTCGGCCTCTTTCAGTCGGCTCTTTGGCAGTCACTGATTCAAAAATTGAATTCCAAAAACATATTTTTGACTCAATAAAACCATCATAAATAAAAGACAGTCATATAAACAATGAAAACAACAGACCTACATTTAAAATTTTGTTTTTCTGCGACATTAGAGCGCGAACATGTCCTGCGAATAATCAACAATCAGACTGAACACAGCCTGTTTTCACGCTCATGAGGTGAAAACAGTCTGTTTTTTCTTGTCGCCGTCAGCGTGCTCTTGACTACTCGTAAAATGTTCTCTTACCTAAAATCAAAAATAAGAAAATATTGGTGGATCCCAAAAATCATTGGGTGGTTACAAAATAAGAACAAATCACGGATACAAACAAAAATAAGAGAAAATTTGTTTGTCAGTTTGGTAAAACAGCGCTAAAAACTACAGTACCCATGATCCTTAGAGCCACAGCTGGTAAATTCATCCCAATTGAGTCAGGATCTGAACCAGCTGAATGTTTTCTACAAAATCTGATCTTTATCTTCATCTCATCTCTCCTTAGTTTAACTCAAAAGATTTCTTGTACCTTTGACTTTTCAATAGAACCAGATGTTTTGTTCATTTTTGTGCTGGTGATTCAGAGAGTCTGACGTCCATCAACATCAATGAACCATATATTAACGTCTGAAATATCGTCTGCAGCTCGCCCCTGTGAGCCTTCATATGTTCACGGACAGCGCTCGTCGCTCAGCTCTCTGCAGGACTCCTCCACATGTTTCGTCCTCCATGTTTTCACATTATCAGCACACACTGTGTTTTAATGGCGGCGGGAACCTGACAGCAGGTACCGGCGCTGTGAGTCATCCAGACGGCGGTGAGGCGGGTCACCTGTGAGTCAGGATGACATCAGTAATTACTCACCACCACGAGGCGCTTTAGTGATAAAGTGTCTGCTTTTTAAATGGAAGGGAATTAGCCTGAATGTCAGCGTGACGCTGCTCACAGAGATCAGAAGGTCACGGCGTTTGATCAAAGCAAAGGCAGACGTGTCGACCGCCGTGTCGAACCGACAACCTGCTGCTGGAGCTCTGCTGCTAACCTTTGACCCCCCGCTGCTCCTGCTGCTGAATCCACTGTGCAAACACTAAAGAAGTATTACGCAGGAATGTTTCTGGTGTAGGAACCAAACCAGAGTTCAGGTCTCATCACAGTTTTAGATATAAAATACTCACTGAAACCTTTCACTTCTTACACTGTATATAGATATATACATGCACACACTGGCCACTTTATTAGGTACACAAACTGTTTGTTAACGCAAAGAGCTAATCAGCCAATCACATGGCAGCAGCTCAATGCATTTAGGGATGTAGAGATGACTGGTGCGGAGAAGGTTGGAAAAGCCAGGCTGGATTTCTGCTGCCACGTTCAGATGGTAGGCTCAGAATTTGGCGTCATGGATCCATCCTGCCTTGTATCAACGCTTCAGGCTGCTGCTGCTGGTGTAATGGTGTGGGGGAGATTTTCTTAGTACCAACTGAGCATGGTTTAAACACCACAGCCTACCTGAGTATTGTTGCTGACCGTGTCCATCCCTTTATGACCACAGTGTACCCATCTTCTGATGGCTACTTCCTGCAGGATAACGCACCATGTCACAAAGCTCAGATCATCTCAAACATGACGATGAGTTCACTGTACTCCAATGGCCTCCACAGTCACCAGATCTCAGTCCAATAGAGCACCTTTGGGATGTGGTGGAACGGGAGATTCTCATCATAGATGTGCAGCAGACAAATCTGCAGCAACTGTGTGATGTCATCATGGCAATATGGACCAAAATCTCTGAGAAATGTTTCCAGCACCTTGTTGAATCTATGACACCAAGAATTAAAAGGCAAGGTGTACCTAATAAAGTGGCCGGTGAGTTTATAATATATATGAAAATGACGCATCTCCACTTCCTCCAAATGCACAAAAATAAAGCCAAAATATCCTGGTGATGTCATCTGGAGCCAGAGTCTGCACAGTAGCGATCAAACACCCGTCCAACCAATCATGAGCTGGCCATTGATGATGAGCACACTGATTGGCACACACAGCTGTCAGTCATGACACCACACCCCCTTTTACAGCATAGAATAACAAATAAAAACCAAACTGATCATAAAAACGAACACCTGACTAACAGCAGCGTGACACCTTAAATAACCTCTTCAGTATTTTATCTCGTATCAGGTCTTAATTAGTCCGTTAAATCAACATTAGACGTCGTCGTCGGGGTCGGTGTCGTTGCTTCGTGGCTGAATCCATGGAGCCTCATATTAATTAAAAGGTTTTCATAACCTTTGCACGCAGCTTACAATGTTATTAATGGGTTATTAATGTTAAATGACCCATTAAATTTACACCAAATCCTTTGAATGACCGTTGACGGATTACCCTAATTTTCTTTCTTCTTTTTTTAAGCTTGACGGAGCGACTCAATTATGTTTTATGTCCTCTTAACAAACCTGCAGTAGGTAGTTGGAAATGTTACCGTCCACATTGTGTTTAAATGTCTGGAGCTTCAGCTCGGAGCTAAAAACAACACAGGACAACAGATGTGGACAAACAACAAATAAACTATTTAAAAAATGTATCAGTGACAACAGAAACTGAGATATGAGGAGTTTTTAAATAATAAACCAGGTGTTATTCTATATTTTTACTGACAATTATCAATGAATAAGAGCTCAGCTGTTGTTAAAAACATATCAGTGTCACTCAGTGACGTTTCTTTATCATCATGAACACACCGCTGCCGACACAAATACTCACTACAGCACCAAATGTGGATTAATCCATCGCTGAAAATAGTCACCGACAAAGTCACTGTTTCCTCCTGTTTGTCTTAAAAACTACAGCGAGCAGCTGTTTGAGGAAAACATGATGAAAGCGTTTATTTGTGGCGTTTTTTTCTACAAAGACAGAAAAATCCAAATCAGTAACAGATTACATGTAACAACCAAAATGAGGATTTTCCTTTAACATGAGCTCAGATCATGACACATTTTACTCGTATGATACTTGTACTTTAAAAACATCATCTCTACCACATACTCGTTTCCGTCGAGTATTTGGTTCGTCCCTATCTCAGATCGATATATACAGTATTATGCAAACAACTCTCCAACAGCCGTTACGGGGAAATATCGGCATACCTACCGCAAAATACCACACAGTGCAGTAACATGAAGTAATGACGTGACGACAAGACAAAAGCCTTAGCTTCCTGTTGCTGCAAAAAAGAATGTTCTAGATATCATGCTTCTTATTTTATGTCTAAACAGAATAATGCAAAGAATGATCTTCGGCAGCTGCCTACAGGACGGCCATCTTTTAAGTGAATAAAACAAACAAAAAAAATTTGTTTCTTACAAAAAATGCTTTTTTTTACTGAATTCTGTGCTTTTTTTTTTCAATCTTTATATTTTCATTCTTTGTCTGTTTTCAATTTTAGATGGATATATACAGTATTACGCAAACAATTTTATCCCACAGCCATTATGGGGAAATATCAGCATAATTACGGCCAAATACTGCATTTGCACAGTAGGTAACATAAAGTAGTGACGTGATGACACAGAGGACAGAAGCCTTTTTTTGCAGAAGCAGAAGCTGCTGCAAAAAAAGAATGTTCTAGCTATTATTGTTCTTATTTTATGTCTATTTAAACAGAATAATGAAAAGAACAACCTCCCTTGACCGTCCACAGAGCGTCCTTTTTTCATTTCAGTTCAATAGAACTTTATTTATTTCGAAGGAAATAGTTGTGCCAGAAAATGCTTCAAATTAGAAAATTACAGTAAAAATTAATGTTCACAAAAAAGGGGGTAAAACAAGAAAAATGAAATTAGTCTGTTACACAGAATGTTTTTTTTTTCCTCTAAATTCTGTGTGTGATTTTGTATTGTTTTTTAATATTTATATTTTCATTTTTTAGGGTCAAATGAGAATCCAAGGAGATAAAATCACACATTACTCACGTCCAGCTGATATTCCATGATGAGGAGTCACAAGTCGCCTCATTCACAAGCTCACAAACCAACAAGAGTAGGAACCAGAGAAGTCAGCTGAGACACTGCATTTATCTCCGTAATAATAATAATAATAATAATAACAACCCCCTTTACTAATTTTAAGGGGGACTGGTATTAATTATGGACAAAGTGAAGTAGCATTCAGTGTCGTTAATGACAGTCTGTGTGCAGCCTGTGTGTCCTTAAAGCTCTCCTGTAATTAATGGAAACATCAAGTGGTTCTGTGCACTGTGTGTGTGTGTGTGTGTGTGTGTGTGTGTGTGTGTGTGTGTGTGTGTGTGTGTGTATGCACGCGTGTGTCTTTGTTCTCCGGTCTCGTCTCTTCCTGTTGGACTTCCAGTCTGCTGAGCTGCTTTTCTGATCTGCAGCGAGCGTCTTGACAACCTTTTGCTCATCCGAGGAAAATTCCATTACAGGCTGTTAGGACATGAGTAATGGCAGCTCTCCGGTTAACCGGCTCGGATGGAAGCAGACTAATGCTCGGCCATCAGTTTGCCTTTCTCTCAGACAGATATTTGGCTTGTGTTTGCAGCTCATCTGCTCTGCTTTCTCTTTGCTTCATGCCTGAAGGGGAAGCGAGGAGCGGCCGCTGCATCAAATCCAGCCGTCTTCAAGAGAAACGGTCATCTGTTCAGACTGCCCACCATGTGTGTGTGAACGCTGCTGCAGCCTCTGCAGCTCCGGGTTATTATGTGAGCTTGGCTTTTTGTTTTACACCTAAAAATATTATATTATTGTAAATACTGTTGCAGTTTGCTTCATGCTTTGAGCACATAATAATCTGTAGGTGGGATGGAAGTTGTTGCCTCTCTCCACTGACTTAAATTCACTTCATGTTTAATGTTTCAACACCCATTGACTTGTTTTGTTAAATGAATTTCTCCAATACGGCATGTTATTATTAGTATTATTATTTTATAGTAACAACTGACCTTAAAAAAGAATCTAGTATCACATATATAAATCATGTTTCATTACATCTGTACATCTCTGAACCACCTGCAACATGAACAGTGAAAAATAACCTTTGTAATATCCACATAAAACTATGATTAACTTCCTTTAACTCATTAAATGTATAATTTAACTGTACATTTAAACTGTCAGGCTATTCTCACAAATTTGATGTTTTCCTACAAAAACAAAGCGCCCAATTTCATACATATACCACGTATTTTGACAGACCGTTAGCATGTGACCAATGCACTGATGACAGTAAACAAGGCAGCAGTCAGAGCACTTGTAAAGAGGCAGGTTGAGGTGATAGATGGGTCACAAAAACACTTTTAGACTTTCACCTAAGACTTTCCCCTGGAGTCATGTGTTCAGATCCATGTGAACTTTGAGTCATTTTAAGGTACATCCTCACCATGTGTCTTTTCCTAAACCCTAACCACAGTAACCTTTATTGCCTCAGTGTAACCTCCATAACTTTACATTAAAGACATGACGTCATTCATGGGCCACAAATTCATGAGATATCATGCGAACCATTCTATGAGAACACATTAGTTATCAAACACTGTTCATACATTTTCCTATGAAAAGTAATGCACCAGAGTTTGTACATATCTACTGTAATCATGATCCAGTAATTCCTGTGTAACTCAGGTTTTTGGGAAGGCTGTGATTACGTGACTAATTTGTTAACAAGAATAAAAAGGGAATAATGTGGTAGGTTGGAGTGGTGGACGGGTTTTTCCTCAGGACTTGTGTGAACTTTGATTTATTTTAAGGTACATCATCACCATGTTTCTTTTCCCAAGCCCAACCTCTGTAACTTAACGTTAGATACGTAACGTTAAGCTCCACTGGAATGAAGAGGCGTCATCTAGTCATCGGGTATCTAACTGTTATTAGAAATCAAAGATGAAGACCATGGAAGGTGGTTGAAAGCAGTGGTGGAGTGTAAATAAATACATGTACTCAAGTACTGTACTTAAACACAGTTTTAAGATATTTGTACTCAAGTATTTCCATTTTATGTTACTTTGTACTTTTATTATGTTTTGGAAGCAAATATTGTTCTTTTTATTACACCAAATTTACTTGATAACTTGGGTTACTTTATTATTAAGGCTTAAAGTCACACATAATTAAGGTCAGGCTGCTTTGAGTGACAGGCTGTCCGCTGATAGTGTCCTCGGCTTCTCAGTCAGCTCTACCCTCTCGCTCAAATATGATTCCCTCTGGCTCCAAGAATCCAAGATGGCAGCAACCAAAATGCTGAACTTGAAGCTTCAAAACAGGAGCCCTACAAACGTCATGGTTGCTAAGCTTATTATTTCATACAGTCCGTGATTCAGACTGAATTCAGTGCAAATGTAACGGGCGGCGTGATCGCCACCAAAAGTCAGTAATGTGAAGACGTGAGTGGATGCAAGTGGACTGAGATGAAGTGTCCATCTAAACACAGCAGGCCAGAGTCCCATTTATAAATGTGCAGAGGGTGAGACACAGCATGGTCAGGAGTTAAGTAAGAGAAACAACAGGAGAGCAGAGGCTGAGCTGTCAATCAAACAAAACACTTTGCACAAACATGATTCAATTTGCATTTAGTCTGAAGGCCTTTTTTTTTTTTACAACCAGCACAGAGGCTGACCTTCACCAAAATCTCAAATTTATCCGAAACACAACTCTTGGATACATGTCTTCTTTGTTTGTTTTGATTATTCATTCAGTTCAGTTCATGAGTTTCATGGTGGAGAACATCAGCCGCCTGCAGGTCTGTGCTGAGCGCTGGAGAGCACTACTTATTATAACAGCACCATTTGACTTCATAGAGTTTTTATTTTGGAACAGATCAGTTTGGATCAAACAATTTTTATTTTCACATTCAGAGATGAGCTCCAGTTTGAACTTTGAATAAAAAGACAAGAGAAAGTTCAGTAATAACATACAGCGAGCTGTCAGTGCTGCTGCTGCACCTCTGTGAGGCCACAAAGGGAACTACATACGCTAACAGCTAACATGTCCCAACAGAACCATCACCGCTTTGTCAGTGTTCTGTCATGTCTAAGTATGACGTGCTAAGTTTTCAAAATACAAATAATATCCTTTTTTATGAGCATGAGTATCATCGGCGTAAAATATCTGTACTTTTGATGACAACATGTTCTCACTCCGACCTTGTCACATGTCCATGTTTGGTCATGGAGTTTCCACATCGACATCCAAGGTACCCTTGATGTGTTGGTTGTTGACATTCTGAGACGCCGTGTCAACTTCAGCCTGTAACATGCATTGTCTGTTTTCAAAATACACTTCTGTTTTCACAGGAAATGTACAGTTTGCATACAGGCTCTTTCAAAATAAAAGCACTACATTGGTACAAGACCGTGAATTGATGTTTTTTTCCTTCAACAACAAACGCACATGGTTGGGTTTAGGAGGAAAGAACAGGGTTTGGCTTTACAATCTTACAGGAAGTGTACACCTGCCTCCCAGGTGAAAGTTAGTAGTTGTTGGATCCATCCACCACCCCTCCCGCCGGCCCTACTCAGACTTCTGCCACCTTCATTTTCGTCGGTGTCCTACCATGCTTCCCCAGTGCTGCCGGTTGTCACCAAACAATAACAGTGACTGGTTGCATATCATGCCAATGTGAAAGGACGGCTTTTTTCGTTGGTGTCTGACGCCAGAAGTCACTGACCAAGCCCCGGTTTTCAACGTCTTCAGAGTAAGACCGGGTCAGTTTGACCCAACATTCACACAGGAAGCAAACAGTCGGTTCCTGGGTAAAAGTCCTGGGTTTGTTGGACCGATCCACCACCCCTCCTGCCCGCCCTACTTGGACTTTCACGGCCTTCATTTTCATTGTTGTCCCACCGCATTTCTCCAAGACTGCCAGGCACTGTTAACAGCAACCAGCCGCGTATCATGCTGATGTGAAAGGACGGCTTTTTTTGTCAGTGTCTGACACAAGCACTGGTTTTTGATGACTTTGGGGTGGGACCTGGTTGGTTTGGCTCAACATTCACATGGTCAAGTTTGGGGCTTGTTGGACCCATCCCACCTGCTCTATAGGGACTTTCCAGCTCCTTATTATACGTTGTTACTAGCAGTGTTTCAAACTTTTGCTGTGCAGCAGGTGTTCCATACTGCCGCCCTCTGGCGCCTGGCGACATACCATATTGCCACGATAGGTGCCTTTTCTTATATTATGTTGTCACTGGCAGCGTTTCAAACTGATGCTACCTGGCGATGTGTCATATCGCTGTAAAAGGTGTCTTTTCTTATATAATGTTGTTACTGGCAGCATTATAAACACACGCCGTCCGGCAGCAAATCATATTGTGTCAAAATCTGTCGAAATCTGCCAAACTCACTGACAAAGTGTTGGTATTTGACGAGTTGGGAATGAGAACGGGCTGTAACAGCTGAATCCAAAGTATGCAGACTTCCTACAGATGATTATCTGTAATTCATATGAGCGTCCCTGACATGATGAAGGTTGGTTCACATGTCCTGTAGATGGACGTGCAGATTTAGCTGACATTACATCATGTCAACATGCCGAGCCAGCGGGAAAAGAGCGTAATTGAGGACAATGTCTGCTTCCTCCCGTCTCATTTACATGACTGTTGTTTGTGTTAAAGTGGGATTGACGGGCCCTGAGGTCAACACAAAGAGTCAAAACATAAAAATCACCATAAGTGGGAAGAAGTGGTTGTCAGAGCAGAGAGCTGCTGGAGGAAGAGCTGAAAATCAATCTCTCCCCCTCTCTTTCTGCTTCTGTGTTTGTAGTTTGATTCCTCTGAAACAATTTGATTAAAGTGGCTGGTTGACTTAATTCAGAACGAAAGCTCAGCTACATTTGCTTATCATTCCCTTTGAAGTCCTTTTCCCACCCAACAACGCTCCTTCCTGGAGTCACGGCTGTTTTCATCATCTTTTCATTATTTGAAAGGAGAGAGAAAGCGAGGGAAAAAAAACTGCCACTATCTCATTACTTTCACAATTATTTTAGTGGCTGTCAGAAAATAAGGCCTAATCACAATCAAAAAAGAGAAAAATGTTATTGTTTGAACGGATTTTGATCTGGCGGCGCCTCGTCGACGTTCAAACGCCGCCTGAAAGACTTGATTTCTTTTACTGCTGCTTTCAAAGGACTCTTTCATCTGCGTGATTTTTTGACATAATTCACAAGTCAATCTGACTGGTTGCATGGTGCAATGTCAAGGAAGGTAAAGCACATTAGAGGCAGAGAAAAGTCGACATTTACTACAAAAAATATCCATCATGAGGGAGTCGTTTAATCCTGCACTGAGTCATAAAAGCTTCTTTATCCTGAGAATACCAGTGAAAAGCCGCCGACGGAAAAGAAACTGTACTTGTTCAGACGCTTCAAACGCCGATTGATTAACGTGATTCAAGGATTTTATTTAATTGACATAAACATGAAAGTGGAAGACAGAATGTGCTGCAGAAAATATCTGAACAAACTGACACAGGGACTGAAACAAAGCACAAAGAATACATTTACTGTGAAGAGATGAAACCATGCCGTATTAACACTGTGGACAAATGTAGAATTAGTTTTATATGACAATAAATTTATGATCAAAATCTTTTTCCTCTTCATCTCCTCACCCTCCTCTTTCTTTTACTTAAATGCTCCTATACACAAAATCTGACAATTGCAAGAGGAAAGAAAGGAGCTGAAATCTCTTGTTTTTATCCAAAATGGTGGTTCACATTGACGACCATTTCAGTGGACACAAAAACAGCCCTGTGTTAGAACAGGATTCAGAATTTCTGCCACTTAGATTTAGGGTCAGACTGTCAATTAAAATGTTCAACTGATTATTTGTCGATGACCTTTGTTGATTTTTTTCTTTTTATCCAATCACGTTAGCAAATGGCTTTCCTTGCATACTATAGAATAAGTGCCTTAAACATACTTTTTTTTATGTGATATGACAGAGGTATGGTAAGTGAGTAATGCCTGGTTCACACTACACAACACGTCTGTCCGTGCCGATGGTCACTATGTCAGATAACGTGATTGTGAAGTCATAAAACTTAAAACGACACACTTGACAGACTACACGATGGTCCACACCAATCATCCCCGGTCGTCTTTCACGACATGTGTGATGTCATCAGGTTATTCTTGTTCTATTTTTATTACTATTACTATTATTTCAGTCACTGTGGCTGTTCATGTTCCAGCCGAATGTTGTTGCAGTAACGTAAAAAAAAGTGTCACCAGATGGGCGGAGCTACATTTAATGTACCACTTAAGTCACTGAATCCTCTACAAGTTCCTGCAAATGTTTCACAATTAAAGCCATTTTAGAAAATGAAGGAATGATAAGGGGCTTTTAACTTTAAACAGATACAGGAAGTGTTGAGTTTGAAATGACAGCGCAATGCATTAACTTTATCAAGGCCAATGGGAGCAGATTAAAAAGTAGAAATATAAAAATACAGAGGGAGTATTAATAGGCAGGACGGTTTCTAATGTAGTCTGTTTCACATGAAGCTGCTACCCTCTGCAGTTGTGTTCAGTAACAGCCACTATTTTAAGATTTTATTCCTTTATATCCTCCATTATGAAGAAAGAACATTCTTTGCTAGCTTGATGCTAACAGCAGTACTTGCTAAAGTGCCTCTGCTGTTTCACACCATCATTTTTCCTTTTTACTCCATGTGGTAATATCTCTACAGGAAATATCTAAAAGACTGGGCTGTTGTTGTCGTTCAGTTTCCACAGCAGCAGATTGCTCTGTGTTCCTATTGGTCAAAGTGACGGCTGTGACGGAAGAAGTTGTGAACGACGAAAAGGAAAATCAAACATGCTAGACTTTCTGTTGGAACGTCATGAGGCGTCCCAGACGTAACGTCGGTTGTCATCTACTACGACACACTACACGAGATCAAGCGATGGATTATCATTGTCGGTCACGATCCGAGCCGACACCTTACGACGCTGTGTCGGCTACAGTCGGGCTGATATCGCATAGTGTGAACCAGGCATAACACAGTCTCAGCCTGGATGAATAAACCAACGTATTCTCATAGAACCCTTTAGCATGATATTCTACGAATTTGGTCACGTAATCACAGACATGAGAAAGGTACGACTTTGGGGGAGTTACTTTTTGTGGTAAAACACACTAAAATTCGTGAGAACAGCCAGAAATGAAGTCAAGTTACATGTATCCCTCAATGGAGTTTATACAGCCAAGAAAAATATCCTGCAGCAAAATATATTACATTTCATTACAATCAAACTGTCCTGAGACTTGCAGTGATCTCCACCCCAAAAACTATAAGTGCATCCCCATCAGGAGAGATGCTGTTCGCAGTTGTATACAAGGAACACAGCGTAACTTCTGTTTTTCATCATTTCTGTGTCCAGAATTTATCCGTCCTTACCAACTGCTCTGCAACTATATTATCACTATGTTAAAGTGCGTCAGTGTTGTTTCACAAGTGTTCTACGATCCACAGGCTCTCCGAGTTCTTTCAGTCTGACAAATACATGAACAAACATCTTTGTTAAATGCTACAGTCATATAAACACAAGCTAAATCACCATCACTAAAGTTACCCTAAGTCTTTCAGCCTGAATCTGTGACCATGCCTGCAGTTACTGCTCACTGCTGTGAGTGTGTGCTTTAAGCTAACACGAGCTGCTGTTAACTGCTAACAAGTGTCAAATTTGGCTTGGTGGTTACTAACATGTTTTCTGTGGTGTGAAAAAACTCACACTCACACACACTCACACACACACATTTAGCTTTGCTGTGAATGATTTTTCCTGAAGTGACATCACTGCGGCCATTTCAGTGTTTGAGGATTTACTTAAATGATCAGAGGGGCTGCTTCTATTTCATGTAAAGGTCCAGTGTGTTGGATTTAGTGGCATCTAGCAGTAAGATGAAAAGTCTGTGTAAGAGAAATTATAAATGACACATTTATCTGAATCCTGCTGAGCTCCACTGGCACAGGTTTGACTGAAGAGTCCCCGCCTTCACCTCCAGCAAATTGTGTGCAAAGCACTGTTTGGATTTTATACCCATGGAGGATCCACACGTAGATCCTTGGAATTTCTGTGAAAGAAGGACTCTTCGGTGAAACTCGGAAGGATCCTCGACACTGGAACGTCTAATGACGTCGCGTCCTTCGGCCATTTGAGGATCCCTCCTTGACTTTGAGAAATGCCCACTATGATGCTCGGCACAACGAAGCGGTCGTGCCGGAAATAAGAGCGGGCCTCAAGTCTAATGCCTATAAATGTTTGTGAAATTTGAAATATTGCATCAGATAAGGTTGTAACAGAGCAGGATGGCTCAAGTTCGTTAATGAATGTGTTCATTTTTGGCCGATTTCTGTAGATTGCTAGAGGGTGTTTGTACATGTGTTGTCTCCGCCGTGCAGAAAGAGAGACCCTGAACAGCGGGGCAGCGTGAGTGATGACTGAGGATACACACTACAGTGTAGAGGCCTGTAATGAGTTAAAGCTGATCATTTTCTGTGTGGCTATGTTTTATGTAGAGGGGAGATAGAAAGTGAAGGTGTTTCCACGTGTGTGTCCGAGCGAGCGAGCTGCACACTGGAAAGAAAGAAAGTGAGTTCATTAATCCCTCTAAACATGTATATTTGGCTCGTGTAAGTGTTCATGGATATGTATATTTCCAGGCAATGCACTTGACTGTATGACCTTTGTTGTATAGAAATGAATGTATTGGTACTGTGTTTTATTTTCTCTATTCAAAAGAGGTCATTACCGTTCTCCAGTCACTATTGTATCTTAATTTAAAGGCTCAAGGTAACAGAATTAAAGCTGTCTCTACCTTTGAGTACAGTCGGGGAATAAAGACCCACAAAAATGTGTGTTGATCAAGATTAGGCCGCAGCTACACATACGTCTTGTTAATGAAATATTTCACAAAACATGCTACATACCTGGCAGACCAACGTCGTCATTTATTTGTTGCCATGCAGTATTGGTCCTGTTTTTGTCCCGGTAATGTTCTAAGCACATATTTCAAACTACTGGATGTAGGAAAAAAGACAAAACAGACCTCTCCCTCATAGCTACAGGTAGTTTCTATCAGCTCTCTATCCATTCGTAAAGAAATACACTTCCTTGTCTTGGACACTCGAGGCATCATCTGTATATTTACGGATCTATGGACACTAGTCACATATCTAAGTGGAAACAAGGTGTAAATCCTACACGCTGGACCTTTAAAGAAAACACTCATACATCAATACAATACATAAAGAAAAGAAAAGAAGCAATACAGAGATTGTAGGCGCAGGAGTGAAATGTCCATGGGGGTGTTGGTTGGATGAAATGCTTACGCACAGCTTCAGATGACGTCAGAGACGACGTGCACATCAGTGTTTTCCACATCATCTCGTATTTCTCATTTTCTTCTTCCTTCTCGTTCATAGCAAAACTGCACAAAGTGATGCTGCCTTTCTGTCTCTGTCTACACTGTTGCCAACACCATTGTCTTCTTTGACGAATCCTTATTGGAATGAGTGGTCAATCAGCGTGAGCTCCACATCGTGACTGGCCGATTGATCTGTACAGTGTGAGCACAAAAGTTCTTGCTGCGTAGAAAGGCAGATTAAAGCATGTAGCGTGAGTCAACACGACGTACAACGATCAATAAACACAGTTTCTTCCCAGCTCTGCAGACTCACAAGTTTTAAGGTTTATCAGGGACCAAAACAGGGAACAAATTTATAAAATTGTGATATAAGTTTTTACAGTTCTAAAAAAGTTGTCACTGTGGAATGTGGTTTAATCTTAGTCACAACAGGTAAACAGCAGAAATATGAAGTTATAAAATCATCTATTGCACAGGAAGACCTCGCCTTGCATGGCAGCATAAGTTGAAACTTATTGAAACTTTTCTGTCTTTACAGCCTCGGCAACTAAACACAGCCAGCATCAAATATCTGACTGGATTCTCACAATGCTGCTGCAACATACATCTATAAATCAGCTTGTCTCTCCTTCCTCTACTCTCCTCCTCTCTCCGTCTCCTCACTCATTAGCAGCCTGGCATCCTCTGCTATTGTTGTAATAATGATGGCCGTTGTTATGAAAGTGAGTGCAGCGGAGTTAAAGCACACACAGCACTAACAGGATGCTAATTGCAGTGGCAGGTGAAAGATCGATGGCCGTTAGCTTGTCAGCTCTCAGTAGAGAACGAAGGAAGGGTTTCTGCTGTTGACTTGATAATGATCATGTCTCGCACCCGGCCCCTCCTCGTTTCCTGTCTCCGATGTGTGGTGATGAGGATGAGCGGACACTCGAGCAGGTCTCTAACGGCATGCTAGACTAACACCGGGGGACAGTTAGTTTAATCTTCTCCTCTTCCTCCCCAGCAGTCAGAAAACAGGATTTAGATAAGTGAGCATAAACAAATAAATCATCATATTTAATATTTGGTGTCAGAGGCTTCGCACTCTGCAGACACTGCTGTGCTGATGCTCTGCCAGGCCTGGACCGTGGCCATCTTCACTTGCTTCTTGTTTTGGGGGAATTTTCGCCTCCAGTGTGGTCGTCAGCTCTGAGACACATGGGTGGATTGATGGACGGAGGTCATGTCCCAGATTTGGCCTTTTAAAAAACATTCCACTGTCTATTTTTAACAAGACATGGTGAGAATCAGCATCCAGTGACTTCACCCTCAATTATCTCTGAGTAAACGTCCAGGAATCAGAGGAAAAAGACGCTCTTTATAACCACTGAACTTGGGGTTTTCTTCAGTGTCAAAGTGATCCAGTGATAATACAGATCTATTATGAAGGAACTGATAGTAGCTTATTCGTACGTAAAACATAAACAGCCATTTACAAAGTGATTATGACAGATATTGATCAAACCCAGATTTAGAATCAAGTTGAACACTCAGATGAAACACGTGTCTGGTTCTAGTGATGGGTGATTGGATTCTTTTCACAGTTCTGGTTCCTTCGAGGTGATTCGTGCAAATGTCTCACCTTTTGAGTTGTGGATAGCTGATGGATGGTGCCTCACTCATCTGTCCCTGCAGATAAAAGATATAATGTGACTGAACAAAAATGTAGTCTATGTATTTTGGAGTCAGCCTCAGTGACGTGCACACCCTTGTGCCCTGCATTCATGTGATGTCAGAAATATCTTAAAAATGAGTCTCCCATCATATTTCATGGCTCACCTGATCTGTTTCTTCTGCTCTTTGTTATTCACGAGGTGTTTAAGTGCTCTGGATGGCAGAAAATTTTCTTCAACTCAATCAGGACAAAACCAAGGTCTTAGTTATTGGTCCTGGAGCTCAGAGAAAGACTCAACACAAAACTGCAAGAATTGGCACTAAAACCCTGTCAACAGATGAAAAGTCTTGGAGTTATCTTATAAAACTGGATTTTATCATCTAATGAACATTGCCAGAGTGTGACCGTTTCTTTCTGAAGCCAACACAGAGACACTAAAGCATGCTTTTATTACCTGCAGAATTGATACCTGTAATGCTCTACCTTTTTAGTCTTCCTAAGAAAAACATTGCTCAGTAACAGCTCAGCTGCACGTGTGCTGACAAGGACCAGAAAGACAGCACACATTACGCCAATTTTAAAGTCTCTACATTGGCTTCCTGTGTGCTTCAGAATTGATTTTAAGATCCTTTTATTGGTTTATAAAGCTCTTAATGGTCTTAGTCCTACCTATTTATCAGATTTGCTTTTATCATATGAACCCTCTAGAACCCTCAGGTCTTCTGGTAGTGGCCTTTTATTCATCCCCAATGTTAGAACAAAAGGTGAAGCAAACCTTCACCACCTCTAAAAGATGGAGAGTATTTGGAAGAATAAAATTCAATTTTAATCACACCATATACAAAATACAAATAATCAGGTAAGTTACAACACTGCTGGAGACTCTGCGGGCAGGCGAAGGCCAGACACTCACACATGGGAGAGGATTATTCTGATCCTTGAGAGTTTTAGGTTACAAGATCCCAAGGAACCCACGGATTGTGTACTCTGGAATAATAATACCTGAGGACATTATTCATGAGAAGGACACTTACCTATTCAAAGTCTTGGCTGAACTGGCTGAAACAGGACCCTCAAGTCCAAGACAGTGGATGGACATTGTAGAGGAACTATATTCCATGGAAAACTGACCTTTCACTGAAGGACTAAAGCAAGGACACACATGCAACACGGCGACAAATGGACAGACTGTGAGAGAAATGAGGTGTTATATAGTCAGCTGGTCTGAAGACATGCATCAAAAAGTTGTAAACTGAAGGCAGTTTTTGTGTATGTTGTATGTTAATTGAATTATTGTAAAATTAATAAATATGAAGTTAAAATAATAATACCTCAAGCAGGATAAAATAACTGTGTAGTAGATTTAAGTAGAAACTTTGAATCAGACATTTTATTTTATCGTGAATACGTAAAGAAAACATCTTTTTGGGAATGTCAGCAATTAACAGTAAATCTTATTTTTGACATTTCTCCTCATGACACCACTAACTTTGATTGTAATGCTGAATGAATACAACACATGATTGTCACACACATGCACAAAGAGGAAGAGGAGACAGTGACGACATTCTGAGCTTCACAAGTGGCATCTAGAGTCCTAAAATCTGTGGGCGCAGATTTCCTTTGTTCCTGGTTATAATACAACTTTGTGGAGATATGAACTTTTGGGGGATTTATGTAGTTGGATCACTAAAAGGCTTGGATGGACATGAAACTCTCCAAATGACGAGCTGGTTTAGAAAAACGTCCAGATTTTAATGACCGCTCTCATGCTCTCAATGTTTTATCAAACACCTCAAGAGAAAAGTCAACTACGACTCCCAAGGTGCATTTCTGTAAGAACTATCACTGAGCTTTAAATTTTGCAGTGTGGACTGATGGCAGAAATCTGATTTAGTATTTTCATTTAGGATTTTGGGTCATTTTGCAGCTACTGTGCGTTTTGAATATTCTACAACTCTGCTCTTTGTGCCGCTGAGTGGCTTCTTCTCCATGGCAACAGCAGCCAATGCTCATGGGTATTGTAGTGCTCTCAGCTGTTCCCCAAGCCAAACTGACATAAACGTGAAACATGATTTCTCACAAAGTTGAGAAAATTGGCCCCGCTGGTCACAGCGTAAATCTTTGGGGGTGTTACATTGCAAATAACAGCGTTACTGTGTGTGAATCATTGCAGTATTCATTAAAACCAAAAACTACTTTTACACTAACGATGCCGACTTTCTGCACTAAAGACACATGCAAGTTGAAAATGACACAGAGGAGGGCTGAATTATTTACATACAGTACATGTATGTATGTATAATTCATGTCCTGTGTGTAAGGAAAAGAAGTTCAGCGGTGTAATGAATCCCATTAAGTGTGAGCGCTGGTAAACTCGCAAGGTTTTCTGGCCTCGTCACCTCGTTACCGATCACCGCAAAGTGCTGCTTAATTATTCCTCGCCACAGGGCCAAATGTTCATTATGCCACAACTAATTACGGCTACACTGCTGTAATCCTTTACAGCCAAACGGACACAGTGTGTGTGTGTGTGTGTGTGTGTGTGTGTGTGTGGAGCTGAAAGTTGTACGGCGTATGGGATGGGAATGCTCTTAATTTCCATGATAAAAACATGTGAGTGTAGATCACTGCAGGTGAAGATAAAGATTAATTGTCTCCATATTGACTTTTAGTCTGCGATTATCACTGACTGTAATATTAAACACAGATTATTGTTCCATAAAATAGTCAGCCGGCAGAAACGTCAAATTTCACTTCACTAGTAATCAATGAGTTTAGATGGGTCAAATAATTGTGAAGGCAAAATTTGTTGCAGGAGTGTTGTATGAGACTGCAGCTAGGTTGGTGAAACCTACATCTATTTATATACTGCTCACAGGAACACGTAAATCACACATCAGATGTTGATGAACGAATTATTCAAGTGTAAAAGCTTTACTGATGTACACTGTATAATTTGTTGAGGATAAAATGACAAAACAAGGATCAGTGGAAACCAAAATCATCGACCCACTGAGGTCTGGATTCAAATTCACACTGAAAATCACAGACTGATCCAACTTGAATTTTATCAAGGCAACTTATACTGTGACTCAGTAGTGTGTTCGGCCCCCGCCTGCCTGTATGACCTCCTGACAACTTCTGGGCATGCTCCTGATGAGTCGGAGGATGGTGTCCTGGGGATCTCCTCCCAGACCTGGATCAGGGCATCAGTGAGCTCCTGGACAGGCTGTCGGAAGCACCAATACATAACGTCCCAAAGGTGCTCAGTTGGATTTAGGTCAGGGGAACGAGAGGGCCAGTCAATGGCATCAATGCCTTCATCATCTAGGAACTGCCTACACACTCTGGACACATGAGGCTGGGCATTGTCCTGCACCAGGAGGAACCCAGGGCCCGCCGCACCAGCGTAAGGTCTGACAATCGTTCTGAGGATTTCATCCCAGTACCTAGTAGCAGTCAGGGTACTGTTGGCTCTGACATGGAGGTCTGTGTGACCCTCCAAGGATATGCCTCCCCAGACCATCACTGACCCACCACCAAACTGGTCATGCTGGATGATGTTATAGGCAGTGTAACGTTCACCACGGCGTCTCCAGACTCTTTTAGGTTTGTCACATGTGCTCAGTGTGACCCTGCTCTCATGTGACGAGAACAAGGCGCCAATGGCGGACCTGCCAGTTCTGGTGCTGGGCTGTGAGCACAGGTCCCACTAGAGGACGTGGGGCCCTCACGCCACCCTCATGGAGTCTGTTTCTGACAGTGTGGTCAGAAACATACACACCAGTAGCCTGCTGGAGGTCATTTTGTAGGGCTCTGGCAGTGCTCCTCCTGTTCCTCCTCACACAAAGGAGCAGATACTGGTCCTGCCGCCTTTGACTTGGTGTTATACTATGACCATTAAGTGTTCCCTTTGTTTTTTGAGCCGTGTATGTACACACACACACACACACACACACACATATATACTAGGTCTGTAGTAGTTTGTGTATTCATGCTGAACCATTGTGGTCCAGATGTTGAGTTGGTGCCATGCTTCTGTTTCAACCAACAAACTCTCACTCCACCCCGTCACATATTGACGTTTTAGTCATGGACTTTGCACGTCCACATACGATGTGCAAGGTACCCTGGGTGTGTTGGTTGTTGACGTTCTGGGGCACCATGTTAAGTTCTGCCTGTTACATGCATTGTCTTCTTTCAAGATGCACTTCCGTTTTCACAGGAAATTGGCTTGAGAAACTTACGGAATGTTGGTGTTTTTTGGACCCACCCGCCCCACTCAGACTTTCACCGCCTTAATTTTCGTCCACTACGTACAGCATATCATTTTGCAGAGGTCTACGTGGCCATTATAAACACCCTGACAGTGTTGATGTCATTAACGAAAACTATGACGAAAACGTTTCATCAAGGACCTTTTTTCCATTATAAAAACAAAACAATGACGAGCTAAAAATAGATCTTGATAATAAAAACTAGGATGAAATCTGTTTTGTTTTCATCGACGGGATGTGATAAAAATGTTAGTGGTGGACTACTGGACTTTGACAGCCGAGAATGGCTACTGGAAAAAGTATTTTCAAGCCACACGGCTGTTTGGCCGCTACGAAAACTCCCTGGGGGCCTGTTTACACTTCAAATAGAAACGTAATGAGAGACATTGGGGCTAATTAGCCGTTAGCGTTTGAACTCCCTTTTTGATGGCTGCAGCAAGCTAAGCTAGCAGTTTCTGCTCCCACTGCTTCCAGTCTTTGTGCTAAGGGTGGCTAACCATGTCCTGGACATATTTATTAGAAACATCTGACTCTAGAAGACATTTCCAACAGTACTTAACATATTTATGAACACATAAAGCTCCAACAGTATTCTGTACATTTCCCCTGTCGAGAGGTGTAACAAAGGAGAACCGGTGTGTTAGCATGAAGCCATTAGCTGTTAAAGTGAGGCGAGGCACATGACGGAGCCTTTTGTCTGTAAGTGGCTTAGCTTTTTCTCATTACTGCAGGATTTCTGAGCCGCTAACGGGCACGGTGGTCGCCTCGTTCCTTCAGGTAATTACACGTTCTTCATTTCTCATCTTCGTGGATAGAAAAGAAAAGGAGAGCCGGGAGAGATTGAAACACTTAATAATGATCCCTGTTCATGTGGAGAAATGGAGGGATGGGGCCAGTTTGACTAAACACACAATATTAAAAATAGATTCAGTGCTGCAGCCTACATGTCACAGCGTGCTGTTAGCAGTGACGGACCACAGCAGCATAAACCGGACCGAAGGAACATCTGCAGCCAGGTAAGCTACACCTGAAGGGTATATTATGCAGTATTTTCCCAAAATGCATGATGCAGACTTGTACGACAACGTATTCATGTATAACGGTTTGCTTGATATCCTACCAATTTTCACCCCACAAACAACGGTACGTCCTTAACGTACAGGTACATAACTGACTCTTGAAACCTACTGTGGTTAGGTTTAGAAAAAGAAACATGGTGAGAACATAGCCGAAAATGACTCTCACGGACCAAAACACACAACTCCCAGGGAAAGTCCCGAGCAAAAGGCGGAAAAAAATTCTAGACGGAAATAGGCGTGGCCTATATCAGTCTACTTGATACCATCCAAGGAATACACTTTGCAAACATTGTTTGGCTAGTCCTCACGGTTCATGAGTTATAAGCCAAAACATAAAACACATAATAACTGACCACATGGTGGCGCTATAGGTCGCATTGTAGAATATGTGAAGCAGTTCCACATGGCTCACCTGTCAATCAAGTTTGAACACTTGAGCACTTTTAGTTTTTGAGATATGAGCTTTCAAACATTGCTCCTATTGACTTGCCATTATAAATTTTAATGATTTTTAAAAAATTATATAAAATCATTGGAATATGTTAGAGATGAGAAAAGTAATCGCACACATCTCCTTATGGGGATGTACAATTTGACATTGTAATGAAGTTGATACGACAAATTGTGTAGGACTAGTTAGAGGACGAGAAATGGCGAAATAATAATAAATAAATAAAGAGCGAAGATAACATAGTGTGGGAGCTGCAGCTCTCACACAATTAATAGAAATGCATGTATGTTATCTATAAAAAATAAATAAATAAATAAACATTATAAATATGTTATAAAGTTGTAATTGGTATACCGAAAACTAAAATAAAGACCAAAAAAAAAATCTTTAAGATTATTTCGTCTTTGCTTTGAGAAAATTTCTTCCATACCTTTTTTTTTTTCAATCATTTAATTGTTGACATTGTAATGTTTAAATGGAAGAAATTTATGTTGAACAAGCAAGGGAAAATTAAACGCTTGTTTAAGTCGATGCCCTTGGCCATTAAAAAACTGAACTAATTTTAGTTGAAAAGAAGAAACCACAGCTTGTGTAATTTACAGGTTTAAATAAATAAAACCTGAATCTAATTCATCTGATTTTCAAAACCACATCTGCTCAATTTCTAAGCCACTTTTACTTCTGCTGTCACACATATTTATATTTCATAAAACAACCTAATGTATGAACGTGATCATTTCTGTAACAATGTCACACATCTCGTCTCTGGAGAGTCTCCCTGTCAGTAAAGCTCTTATACAGTCTAGTTACCCATAATGCATTTTACTTAAACAGCCCTTGTAATTCAGTCACAGTCAGGTCACCTGGGAACGAGTCTGTTCATGTGTCGATAAATAAGTCTGCATCTCCACATGTTTACATGCTCTAATATAATATTGCTGCAGTCGGGGGGAAACACTTTCTATCTGAAAAATGTCAGCTTGGTATTTCTCTTCATGTTTCTGTGCTGCTTTCGACGTCCGTCTGCGACTGACACAGGGAAAATTATTAGATGTATTGATCTGCTGATTTATTGATCTGCTTCTGGAGGCTGCAGACGGACCTGGGAGGAGAGTAATGTTCAGATTACATACCTCCAACATGACACCTTTATGATGCAGCAGCAGCAGCAAACAAATATGTTAACACCTCGTGGTTTTATGAAGAGGTGAACTCACTGTAGTAGACACAGACTCAGCTTCTAAAGTCTTACGCTAAAGTGGTTTGTCATGTCATGTTGTGAAGACAATAAAGCCTCCACTAAAATAGCATTTTAAGTCTTGTATGTGATTTATCCTGGCTTCATATGAGCAGAGGAAATCTCTGCTAGTTGCTAGGCTAATTTATACAATGTAAAATGCCATAGGCTTGTGCTAATAACATTAGCATGTTGTATTTGTGGGGAAAATGTGTTTGTCTGTGAATGCTGCGAGTTATAGTGAAGCTGATCTGTGTACTTGTGATTGAAATTGTTGCTATTAAGCCATGGTTAATGTGTGTTTAATGTGTGTTGAATGTGTGTTTTGGGGTGTTTTGAATCAACTATTAATAAATCATAAATAAATCACCACATCTCATCCATATGTGTCCATATATTTTACAAATTTTGCAGTTATTGAAACTCCAAAGAACACTTAACCTATTGTCTAACCCCTCCCCTCTCCACCCCAGCTGGTTTAGGATGACCTGTCATGTCTAAGTCGTATAATATCAAGAGTGACAAGAGAAGGAATATATGAAATAAAATAAGAATTTTAAAAGTTATAGAAAATTAGGGGGGAAAAAACAACTAAAAATAACATACAGGTGAGTAACTACAATATAAAGTGGACTGACATACTCTGATAGTAATGGGACTATCACTAATAAATGTACCGCTTGTACACAAATACTGTATATGTGTATATGTACCTAGACATAACCATGTAAAACACAGATGCAACAATACATGTGCACATTACACACCCCCAGCTATGTAAAATAAAAATAAAAATTCAGCATGGTGAACCAAAGAATAGTGACCAACTTGATTGACATAGATAAATTAAAAATAAATAAATAAATAAACAATAAAAACCCACTGAACAATGAACCCCAAAAGAATACCGCGAAACGCCCTCTAAATCTTACACACTGGACCTTTGAAATCTTAACCACAACTTTAATTTCACTTTATAATTTATATTAAAGCTGTTTGTGCAAAATAAATGAAAAATTAAATTCTATTACATTTGTCTTCACATAATTTATACAAAATCCAGTTTGCACAGACCTGGACCTTCCTTCAGGCACATCTTCCCAAACACAAATGTAATATATGTACATATATTGGATTTCCATAGATGAAATATATTCAAGTATATTCAGTTTTACTTATAGCCCAATATTATAAACCCTAGTTTGCCTCAACAACGTCTGACACCCTCTGTCCTCAGTCTCACAGCTGATCAGGAAAAACTCCTCCCTGATAAAACAAACAACCATCAAATATCAGAGAAAACAAACATGGTGGACGACGAGCAGAAAGAAACAGCTCACTTTGTTGACTGCCAAGTTTTTATGGTAATTCAATATTAGGTTATAAAATTACAGAAATTAAAGGAGTCATCACATAATGGAAGAGAACAATTGGTAGATGAGTCTGTATTTAAATAAAGCTGTATGTTTCTGTTCTGTAAATTGCTTTGGAGACTGATTTCCTCATCATCAGTCGTAAAAAATAAACTGTAGTGAGAGCAGAGCTACAGAGAGTGAGAGGTGGACCAAGCATTGCTCTGCATCGCCCCGGGCCTCCTGGCCTTGGTTATTCTCCCGGCGCCCTCAGCTCCTCCTCCTCCCCTCCGGCTGATTTGTCAGACCGGCTTTGTAGCGTCCAGCCGAAGGCCTCCGAGGTTTACCCACAATCCTCGGGGCCCACCGGTATCCCTCCAGTCCACAGTCTGAGGTCAGGCGCCCGCCGGCCATGGCCACCCCCGAAATTTTTAAGGGGGTACAGATTTAACACAAACATGTCCAAGCAGATCTCAGCGGAGAGCGTGAATAATAAACCAGAATGTGAGGCCTGAAGCTGCTGGAAGGAAACAAAGGAAGAAGTTTCAGTTCATTCCCCAACAATCGTGTTACAGGAGAGCTGGTTCCTGGAGTTCATCAGGAAATATCAGGAGCTGCCTTCACAACAAAGACATTTTCAATTTATATTAACATACGTACCCATTTAAATGTTTTCACTCTATAGTTTTTCAGATCTTTCGTGCTGAGTTACTGAGCAGTCAAGGCACCAGATTTGCTGCAGTCTTTCTTTTACTCGTCTTAGCCACAGATGTGTAATAGACGTCTTAGTCCAATGAGAATTTCTCTCTTGGTGCACACGCCAAAAAAAGTTTGTAGCTTTGGAGTTTCCATCTGGGATATGTGGCTACTTCCCGCACACTTTTGATTGTGATAACATCATGGATTTTGAATCACTGTTCTTGGCTCAAGGAAAGTTTTACAAATATTAAACCTCCATGGATCAAAAATTTAACAATACAAAGAGATGTAATTGACTCTGTTTGCAGTTCAAGGGCTCCTGTCAGCAGATGTCTCTTTTACAGTTGTGGGCTGAGGGTTTTTTGTTTTTGTTTTGCTGCACTAAAGTACTCTAGGCATGATACTTTTCTGTTGGCCAACACAGAATTTAGTGTTGCCATGGTTACCTCATCAAAAAGCCAGTGGAATTTTTCCATTGAATTTTGGATTATTGCAGAAAATAAGCTCTGTGGCAAACAAACGTTTTGTTCAGCAAGATACTCTTAACAAATGAAGACTGCTTTTATGATTTTTAAAGCGTAAATGCAATCATCAGAGGTCAAAAGGTAACATTAGGTTGTAAATTAGGTCAGAGGTCTTCAACGTTTTTCAGGCTAAGGACCCCTTAACTCAAAGAGAGACAGAGCAGGGACCCCCTTACTAGGGAAGACATTTCGGGTCTTCCCTTGTTTGCCTGTAGCTGCTAAGTCAGCAGCAGTTGTAGCATGGCTAGGTGCGTTAGCCTCCCCTCTGCACTTTCAATGGTGGTTTCCAAGGTGGACGGTGTGTCAGAGGCTAGTAGAAAGTTATAAAACAATCCACTGAGGCTCACAAGAATGTCTGTAACCTCGACATAGTGATACAGCTAGAAAAACAGGTGGTGCACAGTGATGTAGCATTAACTAGCTCATATGACTGCACAAGGATTCATGGGTAACAGTCAACATATCATTAATGTTGTGTACTGTTAACTAAAAAAAAAAAAATTTATCTTTGCTAATAATATATTAGATTTACATTAACATGGATTTTCAGGCACATTTTACTTACTAATACTTTAATTAATAAAAAATTATTTAGAGGTTATTTTGCGGCCCCCCTGCAGTGACTCTGAGGACCCCCTTGGGGGTCACAGACCCCCGTTGAACACCCAGGAATTAGTTTATAAACAGTTATAAACAAATTCCTTCAATCAGTTATTGAAACTGGTTGGTACTAGCTTGCATAGGCACACGTCGTATTTTGTTTTACAGGAAGAAAACGTGATTGGAATTTGATATAACAAAATGAATTAATTGATTTTTGTAATCTAAAAGAGTTATTAAGACTTTGTTTCCCTTCCCCATTTTTTAAAATTCATTTATTTACACCTGCTCCATCCACTAAGCCACCAGGCATCCCCTCCCTGTAATTTCATCCCAACTTTAATATGTACCATCAGCCTGTTCTCATTCCCAACCAGTCAGAGACTCCCGTTCTGTCCATGGTTACGGCGTCAGACACCAACGCAAAAATTGACCTCTTGTGGCAGCATGATACATCTGTGAATGGATACCAGACAATTAGATAACGCTGCACAGTGATTTTCAGAACATTTTTTCTAGCACCTTCTTAATGTTATCTCGTCAGTGACTTGAGTATCAGACACCACAGTGATACGATATGTGGCTTCAGTTTATAACATCACCTGGCGGCGTATTATAGTGCTGCGAAAGTTGCCTTTTTGCATCAATGTCTGAGGCCAAAACCACAAACAGAACGGCGGTATTTGACAAGTTGGGAATGAGAACAGGCTGGAGGTACACATTAAAGTTGAGATGATATGCTATCAGGTGGCGATGGCATATCATCTCGGCTTTAATGTTGTTTAGGTCTAACAAACCCTGGAGTTTGACCACAGAGGCAGCTGTTTGCTTCTCATGTGAATGTTGAGCCAAACCATGATTTTCTTTTTTTTTTTCTAAACCTAACCACGTCTTCTTGTTGCACAAGGAAATAAACACAAATACGAGGTGTTTTACCAACATCATAAGTTTATTTTGAGGATATTTTGCATCTAAGAGCAAAAATAAAGAGTGAAATTACCTCCATAAACAGATTTGTATTTTGAAAAGTAACAAAGCATTTAACTGGCGTAAATTGGCACACTGTCTCAGAGGATATTGCACGTCATGTAGACGTGAAAGTCCACTGACAGAACTGTGGTATTTGAGGAGTTGGGATGAGAACGTGTTGATACCTTGAAGGTTTTACAGACAGTTTTATGGAATAACCAGTTTGTAAAACAGTTGTTAATCTTAACATTGATAGTGTAATCTGGAGAGTTTGATGCTGATCCAAGCTGCTCTGACTGATTCCTCTAACGTTGTCTATGGGAAAAAATGATTAGGACTTGATTGATTGGGAATTACGAGAATCCACAGTGTAATTTTGTCGTGAAATAATTAATTTGTTTGATGCTGCCTGATCAATTTTAAATGCTGATGCGACTCAATAATGTCTCGTCACTGATGCATTAAATGTTTGACCTCACGATGAGACGTCAGGAGGACGAGCTTTGTTTCTGTTCGCTCGCAGGTCTCTGAGGTGATCAATAAATCCATTTTCTGACAGGTCTGATGACCTGCTGTATGTCTCCACAAAGACCTGATTTAATTACGTATGGATTATAGACTTAAAAACCTTTTAAGTGACTGCATGTGGATTCACATGACACTTTCATGTAGGAGAAACAAAATCTCTTCAACACTGCAATTAAAATAAGCTAAATTTAAAACTGATCAATGATTGGCGATCAATAAGATGTTCTGTACCAGCATGTAAGCAAACTGGTAGATAAGGCAAAGGATAAAATATGAACTATGCTTGAAACAGATATAAAGGAAGGTCTTTAATTTCTTCGAAAAACACAATCCAGAGCTTGACGTCTTGAGCGGTGATGCCGCTGTCATGTTGATGAGAGCACCTGAGTCTGCTGTCACACCTGTGTGTTAATTAGCTCCTCATCCATCAACAGAAAAACAGCTCGTTAACCAGAGACAGAGAGACGAAGGCTGCGGGGCTTGAAGGTTTCAATAGATGAAAAACATACAATGAAAGGCAGGAAGATTCTGACAGGATTTATTAGTCTGAGAGAAACTTTGAAGATGAAAACTTCGAGGTTAATGGCAGAAAATTAATGAAGGTGAGTGTCAGTTAATACAGATACTTTACTGCTGAAAGCATCGACAGGTGGTTTTGATCAGAGGTGACGAAGCATGAATCACTTTGCAAAGTTTTGTTGAATTGATATTGTCGCTACACTGAAACTACAAAGTCAGAAAACAATCTTTATTTCTACATTCTGTGGTGTCGAATTCCTCACAAGACCCTGTTTAAAAATGTTTAGTTTAAAAGTTGCATGATGATAACTTGGATCATTAAGGTTAAAATGTAAATCTCATGATGGAGTTGATGTTTAAAAGTAAAATGTACATGATTGCAAAGGTTGAAGCTACAGAGGTATTATTATTATATAATGTTCATTCCCAGCCAGCATGTGTATGGGGGGCCCATGTGGGAAGTAGATGGGTTGAAAAATGGGCCCCATATGGGATTGTCCATGGGTTTCATATCAGCCCCATGTCAGTTGCCCACATCAATGGCTTTACCCAAGTGGGCCCTACGTGACTACCTGGGTACTAAGTCGATATGGGCTCAAAATGGGCATCTTATCTTGGGTAAATCCACACATGCAGGCAAATTTGAGAAGATATTTTGCTAATACAGTCCTATCATCCTCTTCAGGAAGTTAACATGTCCGTCTCACTTTAAGATTTAATCTCTTGCCTCTGACGTTAAACCAGAGATGAAGCATTGATACATAAACCCCTCTGACTCATTGGATAATGTGACAGCTGGGTTAAATTCGACTCCATCCTGTTTTCATGTGTTTGTCACAGTGAGATTAGAGAAGATAACCTGCCACTGATCACATATTAACATGTTAACAGCTCTCCGACACTCTACTGAACGCATCACAGTGGAAAATGTCGGGATGAGGAGAGTTGTCTTTTTTTTTTTTTTTTCTCGGCGTAATGACATTTTCTTCCATCAAATGTAAAAAGTGAAGAGGGAATTCACTGCACTCGCTCTGGATGAGAGTGTCAGCTAATGGAAATGGAAATGTGAAGTTTAAATGTGTTTCTTTGTGCAGTTCAGCAGGCAGAGTACATTTAGCCTCGAGTACAGAGTCAGTATCTCCATATCACTCCACTCCATCCATCCATCCATCCATCCATCTCACCTACTGTAGTACTGTAGATGGTAATCAGTTATTTAATCTGTGTATTTCTGTCTGCAGTTACTTATAGTAATGATCTCTTTATCAGTGCTGCAACTAAAAATACGTCAAATATAATTATTGATTATTTGGCAATACCTTACTTTAACGGTAAGATACAAATGCGTGTGTAATACTTGATGGTTTAATGCTTGAATTTTTAAATGTATACTGCAAAAATATAAGCACATAGTTCACCTTTGAAATGGCCAAGTCACTGTTTATATGCTAGTCAACACTTAATGAGTTATCAATGAATGGCTAAATAACATTATCAAAATTTAGAAGAAAGGCAAAAATCAAATCAAACTGATCCTGTAAAACTCAAAGGTATTTTACCGACAGACAAAGTCCTGTATCGTAAGGTGATATTTTTATATTTGATATTTATTTTAAACATGTACAAAAAAAATAATAACATGATAAATACGTCAAAGTGGATAACTGATCATTTGCCATCTGATTTAATGTTGTGGTTCCACCGTTCATCAGTGTAGCAGCAGTTATTGTTGATGAAGGAGAATATATACCCAGCAGAGCATGAGATTTAACTTCTTCCAAAACACTTGGACCTCAAACTGCAAGACATACACTGAACAAAAATATAAACACAACACTTTTGTTTTTGCTCCCATTTTTCATGAGCTGAACTCAAAGATCTAAAACATTTTTTTCATATACACAAAAGACAATTTCTCTCAAATATTGTTCACAAATCTGTCTAAATCTGTGTTAGTGAGCACTTCTCCTTTGCCGAGATAATCCATCCCACCTCACAGGTGTGGCATATCAAGATGCTGATTAGACAGCATGAATATTGCACAGGTGTGCCTTAGGCTGGACACAATAAAAGGCCACTCTGAAATGTTCAGTTTTGCTTTATTGGGGGGGTCTGGGGGGGTCAGAAGACCAGTCAGTATCTGGTGTGTATCACCATTTGCCTCACGCAGTGCAACACATCGGTGTTTTGGAAGAAGTTAAATCTTTCTCTGTATTTTTAGATAACATGCTCTGCTGGGTATGTCGGCATTGTTTTGTATTTTGTCCTGTTCATTTCTGGGTTTGGTTCTGAACATGTTTGGATGGATCCTGGGTGATAGATGATAAATATATTAAATTAAATAAAAATAGTAATAATTTAAGATGTATGTTGACATCCTGAGGTTGGTAGCTGTGTAATGGAGGGTCAACAGCAGACACAGGAGGACACCTAGCACATAATATGCAGACATTAAAGTTCAGACAAAGTGGCGATGTGATGACTTGAGATAGGAACGTGTCCCATTGTTATGATACAGAGCTGGTTGAAAATTGGCAAAGTAGCTCTGTAAAGGAAGGGTGCAAGGAAGAAATAAATTTAAACACTGAAACTGTTCAAACTTGACATATCTGTATGTTAGTTTGTCACATTTTCACCCAGTCTGAGGTCCTTAGGTCCAAATCCATTGGTTCCTATTGAAGACACAGGACATACTGCATGTGTTTGGGGACTATTTTCAGCGGCTTTTTTCCACATTTGGTGCTGTGGTGAGTTTTTGTGTGTAATGAAGGAACATCCAGTGCAACAGTGTGGTTCATTGACGTGGTCTTAACGGCACAGAGGAAGTCGATGTGTCAGGCAGTAGATAAACACAGTGCTGACTATAAAAATGTAGTGTATCATCGGGTTTACAGTTTAAAATCACAGATATATTTATCAGAGGACTGTGCAGCCTTGATGGAGGTTTGCACTCACTACCTTTTATAAAATGTTTTTGGATGTTGGGGCGACCCCTTGACTCCGACTAAATTGTTAATCCCCTCACACTAGCGAAGCCAAACCTACGCCCTTGAACAACCCTACTGAGGTGTTTAAGATGGCGGTCACGTCGCGGTTCAGGTCCACTTCCTCTGAGCAGACTAACGTTCCTACTCAGGAGGACCAGCGCTCTCCCTTTTCCCCCGGAAACAATCAGGCCTGGCAACCCGCAGCCATCGATTTATTTATTGTCTCCGAACTAATCAACATTTGGAAATGAGCGGGGCAATGAGAGGTAACCAGGCAACAAACTCCTGCAATATAAATCCAATCTGTGAAAGGGGAAATGAGATATTTCCATTTATTTTTAATTGAAGTCTCAGTTTGTTTGTTCCATCCATCATCCATCCTGCGCTCCTGGTGAGTCTGAACTCCTCTCCTTTCTCTCCATCTCTCCCACGCCTCGGTAAATATTACCTTGAGGTGAATAACTTCACCTGGTGTTTGGCTCCTCTGCCCCTGAGCCTTTTCTGTCAGAAATGAAAGTGTGTCTGATTCGCAGGCCCTGTCCATTTGCAAGGTTGATAAGAGAGAGAGGCATTGGTCCCTGCTCTATAATTTCATTCACTCGTCCACAAAGAAATCATTTACACTGATCCTCAAATGGCTTCAAATGCGCCGCACAGTTTTTTTTTGTCTGGGCGCTGAGGTCTGCGATAATGTAGGTCTTAACTAGAATCCCTTTTCATCGTCGCCCCTTAATCTTTTCACGTCTGAATGAGCGACTCCAAAAGGATTTTAAAGCCCTAATTTAATGTGCTGCCTAATTTCAAAGTGGCTGTCACATCGACGCTCGGCTGAGAGCAGGAGAGGAGACTGGGAACCAGCCAGAGAGCAACTGGGCAACAGACTGGTTTCCAGTTTCTGTTAAAGGTTCATGCAGTTAAAGGATTTACCTGCTCAACAGCGTCTGATGGAGGAGAGCAGCTTTTGTTCCGAGGTTTGACCCCCGTACCTGCAGGATCAGAGGAAATACGACCCCACTTCTATCTCTGTGTGACTTCAGTTATGTTGTGATGAGCTGCAGCATTCAGTTTTTCACCTCATGGAAGCACAAGATTTCTAAAGGCTCATTTATACTCGCTTTATGCACAAAAATAGATATTGTGTATGTTTCATAACGTTGTGAACCAAGGCTGTTTTCAGCAGCAGGCAGCTGAAAACTTTTTTTAACTATTGGTAATGACAAATTTCTAAACAGGTGCAAATTATTGTAGTAAAAGTAATGCAGAAACAGAATTAAAAAGAGCTATCAATGCACAGCAACAACGAAAGAGACGATAACGGCAGAGCTTATTATTACTACGATCTTGATTGGTACCAGGTCTCTGGTACCAGACCATTCGGAGGTTGCTTCTGGGTCGGATGTGGCCCACAGGCCACCAATTAAATAGGCCTGTTGTAAACGTCACTGTCCTCCATACTTCCATGCATCTTATATGTTGGTATAGATACAGCCAATTGCCCCTAACAGTTGGAAAATGTTCTTGCAGATCCTGCAAAAATCATGAGAGACATTAAAGTCATTCTTCTCAACATAAGGCCTTAACTGTTATTAAAATGTCCTAAATCAATGCTAAGTGCTATATCGTAGGCAACTGGACTTGCTTGCGTTTCTTGAAGACGTTTCGCCTGAGGCGACTTAACATTACCATGACCTGGATGACTGAGAACCTTCACCGACACATCTTAAATCAATCTTTATAAAAAAGTCTTACATGCTAAGATGTGGGAAGTTGGATTTTATGAGTCGTTTTCTTCTGACGTTTACTGTAAAATCTCAAAATAACTGGTAGCATGTATTTTTCTTTTAAATTATTTACCAAGTGGCTCTCATATTGACGTCACACAGATCAGGACAGCAGGATCAACAACAAGCGTTTTTTTGTTTCCAACTGTGGCACTCAGAGCAGAGGATCCACTATCCAGCCTGTTTTTATTCCTAAGCCATTATATAGTGTCATTTTGTCAGTGATTTCGGCATCAGACACCAACGGCAAAGCTAGAAAGTCCCTGTAGGGCAGATGGAAGGGATGATGGATAGGTCCAACAAACCCTGGACTTTTACCCAGAAGCTTGGTGTTCACTTCCTGTATGAATGTAAAGCCATGATGTTTTTTTTCTGAACCTGCCCACATGCTTTTCCCAGCGTTGTCAGCAGTCGCAGGAGGATACCTACTGTGTAATATGTAGACGTGTCTACATGTAGACAAGTAGACACTAACAATATGTGATATGTGATGAATTGAGATGAGAACCCATTGCACTGACTGATGGCTTGCTGTCACTTTACATAAAGTTACGTAATTAACGTTAAGTTACGAAGGTTAGGTTTAGGAAAAGCAACATGATGAAGACGTACCTTTTAAAATGACTCAGAGTTCACCCAGTTACGAACACCAGTCTCCAGCTGAAAGTCTCAGGTTTTTTGATCCATTCACCCCCCACCCTGCCTCCTAACTCGACCACTCTGGACCACTTCCTTCTTTACTCCTGTCAGGATATTGGCCTCTCGATCGCAGCCTTCCAAAATAAATGGGTCATACACAAATTACTGGCTCGTCATTATGTGGGATATGCATGAATTTTGGTGCATTTCTTTTTGTAGGAAAAGGAACAAAGGAAATTAGAGCCATGATTCGGGGGTGTATGAAAGCCACATGAAAGAGGGAAAAAATTTTAGATCTTGAGAATAAAGTCGTAATTTAACTCCCTGGCATAAAGCTCCTGTCACTATTTTTACTGTCACCTGACTCTGACATAAATCTGTGACTTCCTGTCTCATAAATTTACAAGTTTAATCATATACTATTGTGACTTTTTTTCTCATAAAATTCCGGCTTTTTTTTTTTTTTTTAAATTAGAGTTTTGTTCCTATAATATTATGACCTTTTATCTTGAGGTAGTATGGCTATATTCTCATCACAATTTTACTTATGTAATACTACAACATTTTTTTCTTGAAAAAGTATAACTTTATTCTCTTCGTATTTCCACCTTATTTTCAAATTTTTTATTTTATCAACATGGCCCTAATCCTCCTCCGTATTATGATACAACAGATGCAGAAAATAAATTTAGCGTCACGTTGCAGTAGGTGAAAAGTTATAGAAGATCAATGCAACAATTAATTCTATTAAATACAACAAAATTCCAAGGTTTTTCCAAAACTTTCAAGGATTTCACTCACATCATGAAACAAGATTCAGGAATTCCATGACCATAGGACCGTCTACTAAACAACACCATGATTCCAAACCCTGCCTGGTTTAATAGCTCGCTCTACATAATTACATCACATTAATAAAGCATCACACATCCCCTGACAGCGTGGGATGAATAACTCCATTTATGTGTCTATACATTTATATATTTAGTCAGAGTGGAATCATCTGCAGGGAGGCAAAACTCAAAATTAATAATCTTTAGTAAATATTACAAACATTTGTAAACAGCTGCCTTCAGGCTCCCCGCACGGTGCTGCTCGCCCTCACAATAACCACCATTATTAAAATATTATGCTGTATATTTACTGAGATGACTTGTGATTAGTGATATCAGATGGCATTTAACGATACAGCTCCGACCGTCGTCTTCAGTTCTTTAAAGTCTTTGCACTGAGCTGGACTTCTCTCTGTACTGGACTCCCGAAACTGAAGTTGACAGCCTGCAGTACTCTTAATAATGTAGAGTTAATGTGGAGCGCCGAGTGCAGCTTCACCAAGTTAAAGGTGGAGGGAGACGGCCGACCTTTTATCAGAGTCAAATCAGACAACACTTAACAGAGGACGTTAAAGTAGGATGAGCCTGAAAGACTGTGGGTCACATCTGTACAGCTGCTCTTAAAGTCTTATCATGTTTTCAGTTGCGTGTCATGGACAGACATGTTCGTTATAAAGGACTGAGGGCTGTCAGAGACACAAGACACCTCTCTAACAGTGAGGCTGCTGTGGCTGTGTGTCGAGCTGCCCTTAGCTTCAGCAGACAGGAAGCTCATAATGGACGAGTAAATATTTTAACAAAAACTAAAATGAATTAGTCATTTTTTAATCCTCTATCGGCTTTCTGGAGTTTATCCAGCTCTAGGTCGTATTAGTTTCTATTAATTATATCATTAGGAACCTGACTTACATGGAAGACACACTTGTACTAAGCTGGTACTGCTGAGGCCAGATTAATAAAACTGAGTAGTAGTTTAATGTCCTGTAGATGTGGGTGTGGGTTAGGTAGGTGCTAGGAGGCAGGGTCAGCGCTGGTGTCACACCTGGTGGCATTGACTCGTTAGCTGCACCTGGAGGGAGAGCTGGAGAGGCCTTTAAACTGAATGGGAACGCCACGAGGAAGACGACGGAGGCAAGAAGACAAAAAGAGAGACTGAGACTGCTCCTGAGGGGTGTGCAGGGGAATAGCCCGGTCCAAGCTAGCTGGTCGCGAGGAGCAAGAGCGGTGGCCCGGTGGTCAGTCAACCACACACAACCCCAAAATAAATGAGGTCACACTCACCCAGGGAAGTCCAGGTACATTTCAAACGTCTAATGCAACACAGTGGAAGAGGCACTAAGTTGTGAGCTTGCTGGCCTCAGCTGACGAGGTTTCAGGAGCCAGGTTTAGCATAGCAGCATAACATTCACGTTATCAAACAAACAAGAACGCTGAGTAATGCCCAGGCCCCGAGTGGTACAGCAAGCTGTTTCAACATTTAATAGGTGAACTGAGTATTGTAGATATCTGTAAATAAATTCTTCATGGTCAAAATTATCATTTTAGATATCCACAACATCATTTTAGATATCTTGAATTAAAATTCCGAATATCTGCAATGTAATTCTAACAAGGAATAATTCCAGTTTTAGATATCTGCAATCCAGTTGTTACAAGTCAGAATTTGATTCCAGATATCCAAAATGAAAAAAAAATACCATTATAGATATCCACAATCAGCATCACGTCAAGTTAAAATACAATCCCAGATATCGATTAAATGTTAAAATGGTTTACCATACCAGTGGTGCTCTGTATGCTAATGTTAGCAAGTAGCTTTTTTTTGTTATGCTAAAGAAAAGGACCATAAAACACCAAATCACAATGTTTATTTACAATAACTTCAGTCAGAAAATCCTCATGTCATGTACATAAAATCAGGCTGTGCTGAGCAAACTCTGCCTTAGTTAGTTAGTTTTTAGTCACCTAAAAAAGGCCAACCAAAAAAATGAATATCAGTTTAAGCATGTGTTATATGTAGAATATTTGTGCTGCTTTACCTTTCCGTAAGACAACTTTTTTTTCTATGAGGAACTGAAGCCAACATCTCAAAGCCACCAAACTCCATTGACAAAAAAATGTTTCTTTGCAGAACACAGAGCTGTTGGTCAACCACAGCCTCCATCAGTTAGTGTGTGAGGTAAAGCAGAGCAAATACTGGAATTCAAATATAGTATACACTTAAACTGATATTAATGGTTTTTTTTAGGGGTCTGACATATGTGTTGCTGAAACCCCCGTCCACAGTAGTACATTATTTAGCCTCTGAGAGAACCAACCTGTGTCTGTGTTGTCATGAAAGGAGCTATAGAAGGTCCACGCAGCAAAAAAATATGATAAGAAACAATAAATTGTGAAGACAATAAAGCCTCCACAAAAATAGCATTTTAAGTCTTGTGTGTGATTTATCCTGGCTTCATATGAGCAGAGGAAATCTCTGCTCATTGCTGGGCTAATTTATACAATGTAAAATGCCATAGGCTTGTGCTAATAATGTTAGCATGTTGTTTTTGTTTGGAAAACGTGTTTAGTATAAGACAAGTGTTTGTCTGTGAATGCTGCGAGTTATAGTGAAGCTGATTTGTGTACTTGTGTTTGAAATTGTCTCTGTTAAGCCATGTTTAATGTGTGTTTAATGTGTGTTTTGAATCAACTAAAGTTTACAGCACTTCACAGAAACTCTAACACTGTCTAGTGTGTTGGAGGTGTAACTGCAGAGTGACACAGACACACCACTGCACAAATATAAATGCTCACAGTGGTGTAGGCTCTGCGTAGAGCTGATGTACAAGTATAAATCCTGCTTAACACTTCACCCTAAGCCTTGATTCCAACAAGGATCAGAACACCCTATTATAACTAGAAAAAGAGGATTTGGACACGCCCTAAATGCACTCTCAACCACTGTTTAAATACGGCTCTAAATTCAAATGAAATCCAACAGAGAAAAGCTGCAAAAATAATTGTTTGAAAAATGGAACAAGACAATTTGTGACATTTTTTTGGATGACTGTAATAACCAATAATCAAATTGCTGGATTTTAACAGATTCTTCAACCAAACATGTCAACACCATAATAACCTCTGTTTTTATTGTGCTGTAGAATTTAAAAATAATCTTTATTAAGAGTGAAAGTGAAGCAGAATCACTCGGCTGTCTGAATTTGAAGCTCAGCAGAGGGTCCTGGCTAAATAAAGTTTTAAAAATAAAATAGTTGAGTAAAGAACAACAGAAACAACATTTAAATGTCAAACTTCCTGGACTTAATAAGAAAAGTAAATATGTGTGGCCGGCTGTGTTGTGTATTGGGAGTGACGGCAGTAAATGAAGGATTAACACAGGCAGGTTTATCAGGGATTAAAGTGACGTGACGGCTGCTATCTGTCTTCATACTAATATTGACAGACGTTGTTGTAGTTTTAATTGTGTGAGCCGTATTGTTGTGGCGGGATTACGCCTTGTACCTTACCTCCTCCTCCTCCTCCTCTTCCCCCCCCCCTCACCTCACCCCTCATCTCTGCAGCTGTAAACACTGGCTGTTTTCCTCTTGTGTCACCTTATTAAATCTAAATGTTTTTTGCCGCTGCCTCCCGCCGAGGTCTTTAAGTCGCTGTTGTTCACGTCGACGGCGGCGGCGTTCTGACAGCGAGAAGTGGCTTAACGCTCTCACTTAATCCCACGATGGCCATTACAGCAGAATGGCCACGTCGCAGCCACAAAAAGAAAAAAAAGAAGCGAGTGTGCTAGTATCTAATGTGGTGGATTAGAGAGGGATTAACGCCTCATCTGCCCGCCGCAGCGCTGATTAATCCAGCTGCTTGTGTTGTTCAGGGTCAGAGGTCTTGGAGGGGGAAGACAGACAGGTCACACTAATATTGGTTAAACATTAGCCGCAGATCACCAGGAAGCTGCTTCTGTGTCCGTGTTTTTACATGTCTGTATGGACAGAAACTAAGGAAATAACACAGCAGTCTGTTTTATCACCGTATTTACATTTAACAGTTAATAACTTGCATCATTTTGACATATTTTCTTTTATATAAAGACTGTCTTTCCTTTAAAATTGTTATTGTAATTATAAAGAACCTTCTTCCTGTCTTATTCACCACAGCGCAGTCACCTCAGCTATTAGTCAAGACAATTTTATTCTATCACCATCATTATGCACACGACAATAATAAGGAGTGATAAGGATGGTAAACAATGTTGGGAACATACTACCAGTTTGTTTTAAAAGTCACGTTCATTGAAATTCATGGATCTGTTGGAATTTAAGACGGCGCTAATAATGTACAAAACAAGAATCAACTTCCTGTTAATATACAAAAACTGTTCCTGGAGAGAGGCGGGGGTTAAAGAGGAACATTTAATTTGAAACAATGGTGTGTTTGCACCAGCCTAATATGTGTGGAACAGACTGGAGGAAGAAATCAAACAATTTATAAATATCAGACGGTTTAAAAAGATGAACAAAAAATGGTTTTGCCAGGTACACAAATGAGAGGGGAATGTAAAGCACGCTAATGGTGATGCTGTTGTTGGTTTTCTGTTTTTCTTTTTTAGGTGGTGTTGTGGATTATTTATATTAAGAGTATGAACAGAGTGGTTTAGTCGTAGGGGTGGCTGTTGCGGAGTGTGGATACCTGACCTGAGCCCGACGGGACCCTTTGGAACCCAACAGGTCGGGCCGGGTTTGGATAACAAATCAGAAATTTTGCTCCGGTTTGGCCCACTTGACATGATGCTGTGTTGTGCTATGGCCTATTGAAGTGCTGGAATTTGTTATTAACGTGACAACGCCTGAACACAACACAGGCTCCGCTCCAATTGAGTGTGTGTTCTGTGCTGCTGTGCGTGCTGCGTGTTCGACTGTGAGTAACAGCAGCCTTTTGATGGTCATTTACACACAGTCCATGTGTGATCACGGTAAACAGACAAGCTGTAACCATGGTAACAATAACTATGTCAGGTAACACACTGCGTTGGGCTGGGGTCGGGTTTGGACTTAAAAATCAGAAGGGTTGTCAGGTTCAGGCCTGGCTCGGTTATAACTGTCTCAGACTTGGGTCTGACACATAGAGACAGACAAACAGACCAAAGGCCAGCAGCACTCGTGTCGTTCTTCATATATTTAATAAGCACTGGCGTAACACAGACCGGTTTCGACAACAGTCTTCCTCAGTGTGTACAATAACGTAACAGGAAGTGACATTTAACTAGTCAAACCAACACACCTGTCAGCCATCAAAATCATCCAACGTTTAGAAATACATAGAAACAAGTGCAAAAGAGCATCAAATCCAGCATGTTCAAAATCTTAGAAAAATATTAGAAAAATATCTTAGAATAATATCTTAGAAAAATACATATATACTGGAAAAATAGAAAAAGTACAAAAAGTACAAAAAATGACGTCCATAATTACAATAAAACATCATTTTTTGTACTTTTTGTACTTTTTCTATTTTTCCAGTATATATGTATTTTTCTAAGATATTATTCTAAGATATTTTTCTAATATTTTTCTAAGATTTTGAACATGCTGGATTTGATGCTCTTTTGCACTTGTTTCTATGTATTTCTAAACGTTGGATGATTTTGATGGCTGACAGGTGTGTTGGTTTGACTAGTTAAATGTCACTTCCTGTTACGTTATTGTACACACTGAGGAAGACTGTTGTCGAAACCGGTCTGTGTTACGCCAGTGCTTATTAAATATATGAAGAACGACACGAGTGCTGCTGGCCTTTGGTCTGTTTGTTTCACACGTTGTTTTTGGCCGTGCACCTCTTTACTTTTCCTATAATATATTTTTTGGAGTGTGCGTGTTTTCCTTTTTTACATAGAGACAGACAACCATTCACACTCACATTCACACCTACGGACAATTTAGAGTCACCAATTAACCTGCATGTCTTTGGACTGTGGGAGGAAGCTGGAGTACCCAGAGAAAACCCACGCTGACACGGGGAGAACATACAAACTCCACACAGAAGGGCTCCCGCACCCCAGGGTTTGAACCAGGAACCCTCTTGCTGTGAGGCAACAATGTTAACTACTCCAAACTGTGCCACCTTATTATAATTACAACTAAAAGTCTCTTGTAGTACTTTTTTTCCCCCAAATCTAGTCAAATTTATACACCAAAAACACAACACCCTCCGTCCTTTGACCCTCAGTTTGTTTGTTTTGTTTGCAGAATATTCGAAAAATCACATTTCATTCTTAGTGGAAAGTTCAGCTGTGGTTCAAGAAACAGAGATTCGTGTTTGATGCTGATCCAGAAACACAGATTAGGAAATCCTCTAGTGCTCCATACGGACAAACAGTTTCTAAACATACATGCTCGTATTCCAGTGAGATTGGATAGTATGATGTATTCTGCCTGTACATAAATGTCACATGTATTTTTATAAATACAAAGTCTGGTTGATTGAAATATTTGCACGCAATACGTATCCTCATACAAGGGTTTGTATGATATCCTATAAAACAGCAGTCCATGAATTACGTTACATCATAAACGTAGAGTTTCATTATTAACATAAAGTTACTGTGGTTACGTGTAGGAAAAGAAACATACGTGATAACATACCCTAAAATAACTCAAAGTTCACCTGGTTTCGAAAACCAGTCTCTTTGGGAAAGTCCTGTGTTTTGTGACCCATCCACCGCCCCAACCTGCCTCCTAACTGGACCGCTTCTTCTTTCTTCCATCAGCACATTGGTCATGTGATCGCAGCCTTCCAAAATACAGTGGGTAATACACAAATGACAGGGCTCATCATTACGTGGGACAGGTATGAATTTCCATGCATTACTTTTCGTAGGAGAACGTACAAAGAGTTTATGAGAACACCCTGTTTTATAAAACCTTTTATTCAGGGTTAGCTTAAAATGCTTCACAGAAAACTGATAAGCTGATGATGAGACAGGACAAGAGTAGACCCAAAAAAAATAAAATAAAAAGTCAAAATCAATTGAACAATTTGAACCTGTACAGACAAGAAAATAAAAATGATGAAAATGTGATAAAATGAATTTAGAAGCAATAATAACAGTTTTAGTAATAAAACAGAGTGAAATAAAAAAAGTGCTAGAAAGGAAAGAACCAGATAAAATGGATTAAAATGAAAACAAGAACAAATATGATGACACTACATATACACTAAAATAGAATTTAAAGCCATTATAGTAATGAAAGATAACAAAAACTACACTAAAAAGTAGATTAACTAAATTAAACAGATGAAACAAAGACAAATACAATTGATAAAATAATCAGAAAACAGGGAAAATAAATGATAAATAAACTAAGTTCATCCATTCTCATCAAACACTTGGCTCAATATTCAGGTTTTCAAGTTTATTTTCACTAAAATATAACAAATATTCACATTAAGGTACAACACATACTGTATATGGAAATCAGTTTTTATGTATATTACATATCTGCAAGTCATGAACACCCACGTATTCTTGAAACTTGCACATGTAAATATTTAACAGAAACATATGTTGTTATTCGTCTGTCCTGGAGTGTGTTGATAACTCTGACCTCAACATGGACACTGAACAAAGAGGAAATGTTTTAATATGTCACGAGGTTGATTCTCAAATTATATTTCTGTATTTTAACAACAAGAAAGACGCTGATCTTTGTGTGTTTCTAAAAAGTAAAACCACAGTTAAACAGTTTGCTTACAGTGTTCTCACATTTTAACTGGACACCTCGAGGCAGAGAGGGAATTTATCGTCTCTAAAAGTCGTCCACTGATCACTGAGATTGATCTGATTTTGGTTTCTCTCTGTCTGTGTGTGGTCCACATCCTCTCCCTCGTCATCATCATCCATCTCATCATTACTGTTGTAAGTTGGCTACGTGAGTTATGAAAGGGTACTATGTGACCTGTGTCGAAACTTGAATGACAACGAAAGTTTCAGAGTCAGTGTTTAAACATATTGACACAACGAAAGGTCGTATTTATTTGTAGATGTGTGAAAATTCCGTATGAAGAAACGGACTCAGTGTGCAAAGACCTTTAACCTTGTCAGTGTCCACGACGGCGTTAGCCTAGCTTAGCACAAATACTGTAATCGGGGGAAACTGCTAGCTTAGCTCCATCAAATGAAGATGTGGTGAATGTGTGTGTGTGTGTGTGTGTGTGTGTGTGTGTGTGTGTGTGTGTGTGTGTGTCTGATCCGTTCAGCCAACAGACTGAGAGCTGACCCACATTACACTTTATCGCTCTGCAAATCAGAGAAACACAATCTGTCTTAACCCCTGCACCACTCCATCCATAACACCCCGTCATCCTCCATTCTTTCATCCCTCCATCCACCCATCCCTTTATCCATCCATCCGTGATTCATGCATCCATCCATCCATCCATAATACCCTCCCTTTCTCTCTGGAGTCATTTTTACTCTGTCCTTTTTCTCTGCCTCTGTTTTTGCTCTCTGTTCCTGCCATCCATCTCTCTCTGTCCATTGAGTCATCCAAATCAGATTAACGCTGACATATGCTGCCACCATTAAGACCACCTACCGGGGTCCTCACACACACACACACACACACACACACACACACACACAGTGAGAGTGGTGTGCAGCAGTGACGGGAATCTGTAACAAGATGGAGGATCTCAGTCCCAGACTCTGTGAATGTGTGTCTGTGTTTGGAGAGATGTTGAATCCAACAGTCTGTCCTGCAGTGTCGTCACCAGCTGGTTTCGTTTGTGGTTAACTAGTGTGCTGTGTTTTTGTTTGTTTGTTTGTTTATTCGTATAAAAAGTGACAAATGTTCATCACTAATTGTGACAGCTGAAGGTGATGTCTTCAGAATGTCCAGCACGATCTCATTCCCAAGTCGTTAAATACCTCCATTTTGTCAGTGATGTTGGCGTCAGACACCAACGCAAAAAAAGCACCTTTTGCAGTCGTGTGATACACCGCTGGATGGCATCAGTTTGAAATGCTGCAAGTAACAGTGTGATATAAGGAGTTGGAAATATCCTATCGAGTGTGGAGGAAGGGAGGTGGGCAGATCAAACAAACCGTGGACTTTCACCCAGGCACTCGCTGTTCACTTCCTGTTTGAACGTTGAGCCAAACCATGATGTTTTTTTTTTTTAAACTTAACCATGTGCTCTTGTTGCACGACCTAAATATGAGGTGTTTTACCGACATTGTAAGTTTATATTTAAATAACGACTGTATGTATCCAATGAGCAGAGACTGTACATGTCCTGTGAAAACCAAAGTTTTGTTTTAACCCTTTGAAACCTGAGCAAATTGGCGAAACACCTTCGGAAACATGGAAAGAAGACAGAAAACAACGAAAAAAGAAATGTCCCAAAAAATGTACAAGAAATTAGTAAAAAGAGAAAATTAAAAACAAGAAAATTATTTAAAAAACAAACACACAAGGGAATGAGCTGGAAAGTGCCTAAAAAATTTAATAATTCTGTACCATAATAATGATGATAATAATATTTAAATATAACATTTCACTAGTTTTTTTTTCTTTTAATGATTTTCTAAATCTATTTATATTTTTCAGCTTGTGGAACAATTCTTATCATGTTACTCAATGCCTTATTTTTTTTATGTTTCTGAAAGAAATCGCAACAATTTGCGCAGGGTTCAAGGTTTAGATAGTTGCGAAAGGCATCTGAAAGCCACATAATAAAAGTGATGTCGCTCCAGGTTTTAAGAGTTAAAGAGACAATGCATGTAACAAGCGTAAAACAACACAACAACAAATGCATGAGGATACCTAATGTGTCATATGTAGACATGAAAGTCCACAGACAAAACCAGCGATATTCGTTGGGATGAGAACGTGATGAAATGTCTTGTACAACCAACAGTCCAAAACTGGAAGTAGTGAATATCTGGCATATTTTTATTCATGATAAATCTATCAAAACTGTTGCCTACTGGTTTTCTGTCTTAATTTTTTTGTAGAGGATACATGAAAACTTCAACAATACTGTGGTTATTTTGTGGTTATGTTCAGGCACAAAAACACTTGGTTATGGTTAGGAAAATATTTTTTGGCTTAAAATTCTTGGTTTTAATGACACTGTCTTCGCTGGGAAAACAGTTCAACCAGCCTTTATCACCCAGTTTTGGTGCCACAATCCCTGCTTAAAACGCAGTCGACATCTCTGCAAAAGACAACCCCTTTTCATGCCACTATCTCTGCTGGAAAAACAGCGACAGGTTGCTACAAAACACCCACGTATGGTGCCTAAAAAGCCACTGCAAACACAGCAATGACTCGCTGCATCACAACGGGTTTTGTTGTTTGTTGGTTTCGAGCAGTGGTCTGCAACTTGGCAGGTGTCACACCATCATCCACTATCCCCTCTACCTCCTGATGACAAAGTCAGCTCTGACACTGTGTCACTAATATGCTCATATGATGTGTATGGAACGTACAAATGTAATGTATTTGTGGTTTGCAGAAACGTACAATGCCAACATTTTTCATCTGGCAACCGGGCTGAAAAGATTACAGCTCTATATGAAACGGTAAAAAACATATATTCCTTGTAAACTACATGCAAAACTGGCTTCATATAAAAAAGTAAATACAGTATAGTACATCCTGTGTACTGTTAGTCTGTACTGTTGTACAGAAAAGAGACACAGCTTTGGTCTTCTGAATATTTGCTGCACAGCCTCCATCAGCTCCACATGTGAACACATTAAATCAGGTGCTGGTTCAGGTTTAGTTTCTGCTGCAGAAGAAGAAGTTCAGACTTCACTGAGTTCAGTCTTGACTCATCAGATATGAGTTTCAAGTCTGTGTGTCCATCTGAGACTCCGTCTGGTTCAGGCCGGTTTTCTTGCCGTAAGCGGTTAAACTCTGTTCTCTCCCTGGATGCACCGGTGGCTCCATCACTCACACACACATCCAGGCTCCATCCAAACACTCTGAACTGTAGTTTAAGATTCAAGGCAACATCCCGAAGTTTCCAAAGATCCCAAACAGGTCAGGGAAATACACAGTGAGATGCTGCATGTGAAACTTTTCCATTTAAAGTCATGTTGTAGCATCCAGGGTTTGAAACTGAGTGTGACATCTGTCTGTGGTCCAGGTGCTCCATGTCCACTAACGTTAACAAATGACCGGCACCCACCAGAACACGGAGTCCACACATTTACAGCGGTGGCCTAAAAGAGACGGACCTGCACTTGGTGCACTATATCAACCCAGTTTCAGCCAGAGCAGGACTGGGCACCAGGAGTCTGATCCTGGACCTCCCTCTCGATCGTACTCAATCCTCAGCTGAGCAGCAAACTTTCTGTTGCTGCTGTTACACAGGTCACACCCAGTGCTGCCACTGGCCACAAGCTCGCTTTGCTACAGTGGCTTAAGTTTGAGCTGCAATCCACTCTTCTGCCAAAGTCACAAGCTAATTTTTGTCTCATTTGTGGCCTGATAAACACTAAATCCATCAAACTCAGCGATCAATACCATAATTTCAGTGCCCGTTTGAGAAACCTCTGACTTGGTGTATGTTGGGATATTGCGGTTTTAACTGGCTAACGTTTGCTAACGTTAGCTTATTTGCTATCACAGTCAAATTGCTAGCCAGTGAACATAGCAAAATACTATCTTGAGTGATAAACAGATAATTTTTCCTGACATTAGGGCTGATTTAGATGGTAAATTAGCTAGCTTGCCATGAATTACTTCATCAGCTAAGATTACAAAGCAACCATCACCAAATCTGTGTAGTTCATTCATAGCCTAACGTTAGCTTTTTACTTATAGCTATTGCATTTAGGCTTCAAAAAACAAAAAAGGGGTGTTAATTTGTGAAGATTATCTTGCTGAACAAAGTTTAAGAAAACATTTGTTTGCCTCAGAGCTTCTTTTTTTTTTTTTTGCGATAATCCAAATTCCAAGAGAAAAATTGCCTTAGTCTTTTGTTGAGTGAACCAGAGTGACGCTAACTTCTGCGCACAAAAAAACGTCATCCCTGGAGCGCTTTATTTCATTTAAACAAAAGTCATTCTAAAAACCATTGACTTTCAGTCGAGAGACAGGAAGTGGTAAAATATGAACTAATTTCCAGGTTAATATAACGTCCAAATATACTTAGTTGCTTTCGACCACTGCCGAGAGACAAAACAAGGAAATGTTGTCGATGGATGTGATGCTTCATACACTGTGTGTGTGTGTTGGTGTGCGATGCCATGTTTCTGTTATTGATTCAATCAATCACACACACCAACATAATAACAGCAGTTCTGTGTGTAAGCTCGTCTGTTCAAACCTGCTCAAGTGGTGATTGACTTTAATTACTAACAGTGATGTGAGGAGCACAATAATATTCCCTCAGTCCCTCCGCCACTGCTGCTGCTTCTTTTCTCCCATCATGCATTTATGTAACTTTGTGTGTGTGTGTGTGTGTGTGTGTGTGTGTGTGTGTGTTTGGGGGACACTGGTGTAATATAAAACAAAGGTAAGAAGAAGATGTGGTGGCTATTCTTGTACCTGAGTTCAGCCGAGGAAGGGTTAACCTCTAACTTCAGTCTCCATCAATCATCTGTATTGATTGTTTGTATACGTGCAAGGTGTTTGTGTGTGTGAGAGAGGTAATGAAGTAATATCTGTGTTCAGTGGTTTCATATAATTGTTGTTTGATGGAGTTTGACTTCACTTAATTGCCTTAGATTCTGTGCGATATTATAATTTTCTCTCTTGTCTTTTGTGTGTTTTATTTTGGAGCTGCTTCTTTATCAACACACCGCTGACTTTAAGGTTTGTACGTTTTTACAGGCAGTAATTGTTTTTTTTTTATTGCCAGTGGATGAACAGACTGAAATATAACTTAAAAACTGAGACCTTCTTAACTTTCTTGGTTTCTGTGGAAAGGACTTTGGACAAATTTCCGAAGAAGAATCCAAAGGACGTGACGTTATGCGTGCTCCTGAGTGCCTTGCCTCCCTTCAGTTCTGCTACAGCATTAACAGTTTGCAACACTGGCTAACGTTAACTAAGAAATTAAATTTGCTAACATCATCACACAGCCGGCATTCACCACAACACTGAGTCCACACATGCTGAGTTTACGTATATTGCAATGGAGACAGGCATTCACTTTGCGCCTGGTAGTAACTCGAATTCATTCAGTGCAAGAATGAGTACCCGAGTGCCGGGGGTCCTCGCTGGATCAGTAAACTTTCTGTTGCTGCTGTTACACAGGTTAGACCCAACCACCAGCCTACCGAGAACCCCAAGGTTCCGGTTTGTGCTGGCTGAATTTGAGTCCTAGAGTGTATCTTCAATAGCATACGTCCACGCTAAACACTTAATATTTTAAGTGCACAAGTGCGCTAAGTTCGTTCACAATGCATAGTACTGGAAAATGCAGTGTACTACTGACGCACACAAAACGGTCCAAAAGATCAGTGTGGAATGATGGACACCTCTCACCCTCAATGGTCACCATCTTTGTGATGTAGCGGAACTTAAGTTTGGTGTGAGTTTAGTTTATGTAAGGGTGGGGATACTGGTCAGATGTTGAAATAATGTTTCACCATTCATTTGTAACTTGCTGTTTGAAAAGAAGAAAAAGAGAAGGTTTAAAATTTTTTTTTTTAAAAAGCCACGTCACTTTCAGGAAGTGAGGCTGATCTAAATAAATTTAATTCAACGTCAGTACCTCTAAATCTTTGCGAAGGTGGGAATTAACTCTGCCACTAACAATAAAAACCAAAACAATAACACAGAATGCAACTCACCATGAAAAGCATCAAAAACTGGGTTTGATTTCATGTTAATATTAAGGATTTATCTCCATCTTTTTACACCAGCTGATCCAAACTGGAACAGACTCGCTCCAACAGATCATTTATAGTCTCAGCTATCATGATGTGTCCCTTTAGATGGATGCAGGGTACATAAATCAGGCCCCGAGGAAGTGCGCTGGGCTTTGAGTCCAATTTTCGTTGTGGCCAAACAGTGGTACTGCAGTCTGTGCCATGTGATGTCTTGCAGGCTCAGGATTTGAAACATTTGGTCCAATAACATTTGCAAAGTCCTGACGAGCCACAAGATTAAATACTTTTAGCCCCATTCAAGTTATTTATTCATTTTCCTGTAACTGCGTATCCTGTTTGGGGTCGTGACGGAGCTCTATCCCAGCTGACACTGGGCGAGAGGCAGGGGTTCACCCTGGACAGGTCACCAGTCTATCACAGGGCTGACTCATAGAGACAGACAACCATTCACACTCACATTCACACCTACGGACAATTTAGAGTCACCAATTAACCTGCATGTCTTTGGACTGTGGGAGGGAGCTGGAGTACCCAGAGAAAACCCACACTGACACAGGGAGAACATGCAAACTCTGCACAGAAGGGCTCCCCCACCCCAGGGTTTGAACCAGGAACCCTCTTGTTGTGAGGCGACAGTGTTAACTGCCATTCAAGTTAGCGGCGCATTAAACCAGAAGTAGCTGCTGTGAACCCGGGACTCAGGTTAGCTCCAGCTGAATTTGTGTTGCCACAGTGGTTAAGCAGCTGCTGTCTGCCCTCCTCCCAGGGAGGTAGAGTCCTAGAGGCAGGGCGTGAGCCAGAGGGTCTGCAGGCGGCGCTAGCTAGCTAATTCTTGTCTTATTTGTGGTTTGATAAACAGTAAATCCGTCAAATCCAGTGACCCATATCATAATTTAAGGGCCTCCAGTGCTGAGGAAAAAACTATTCCTAAATGTTAGAAGAAACACAGACATGAAATATACTGTGATATTGTAGTTTTAGCTGGCTAATGTTAGCTAACATTATCTTGCTTGCTAACATGTGCAAAGTGCCAGACTCCAGGGCTGATCTGGTTGGTGAACTAGTTAGCTTGCTATGACTTTATCAGTTAACGTTACAAAGCAACAACCACCATTCAAGTTAGCAGAGTGCTAAACCAAAGTAGCTGGCTCGGCCGGCCAATCGTGGGTAATTTCATACTGCGGAATTCAGCATGCAGCTTCATGCGCCACTGAGCAACTGTCATAGAAATGAACAGGCTCCTGCATTCAGTGCTGTATCCAGGTCTCATAATAAATCCATGGACAACTCCCCAAAAGTGAAGCCAAAACATCTGGTTCATCCGGGTAATTTTTTAAGTGTTAGTTGAACTATTTTGGCCTCCTGCACCACTGAGCAACTCTCATAGGACTGAATGGAGCCCCACATTCATGGCTGTCTCCAGTTCTCCTGGTACATCCATGACGTAAATAACCAACATCGGTCAAGAATCTTATTGGAAGAACATTTGGACTGGACTGAAGTGAGAGTGTGTGCGCAAAGAAGTCCAGGAAATATAAATGAACTGGAAAGACACATTGTTTTATCCTTTAAAGGTTGAATCTGTTGTTTCAGATTTCTCTCAGAATGATTCTTGTTACTGTGATGGAGACGTCTCATCCTGAATGAGCTCTGACTTTAATTATCGTCTCTGTAAACGCAGCGACTGTTGATATTTATATCACCTGTAATGTATCAGGCAGTCGACATGAAAACAGATGAACTGCTCTCAGGAAGGCAACTGGTCCAGTGGACAGAGCGCGTGTGTGTGTGTGTGCCTAAAGCAGCTGTTGGCGTGCGCGTCGTCACATGTTGGGAGGCTCAGTAATCAGTTTGTGTTAGCGATGTTGCTCGTTAAATATGCATGCAGCCGCGGCGACGCAGCATCTTTAATTAAACAAGAATAATCCGCTGTTATTCCAGCATGAATTCTTCATGATCGTTCTGCTGCCAATTAACACCACGCGTCATACACACAGACCCCGAGCTGCCTCAGGTTAACATGCGAGGTACTCCTGCTGTAAATCTGTATTTATCGTCAGTACAGTTATCATCACTTTTCCCACATCGGAGGAGGTAATGCCGTGTGTGTGTGTGTGTGGGTGTGTGGGTGTGTGTGTGTGAGGAGGCAGCAGCTATAGCTTCAGTTTGACAGCACGAAACATCTAAACACCTCTATGCTTTTACACCTTTGAGCTTTTACACCTGTGCACAAGTGACAAGTAGAACATCAAGAGCAGATATCAGACACGTCACCTTCTTTAAAAAGAGACATAAAGAGTCTGAAAGTAACTCCACAGAAGAGAGAAGTATTTTAAAAGGTGACCCTGATGAAGGCCACGAGCTGTTAATAAAGTTCTTCTTTATACTACAAGTGTTGAAGTTCTGACCTCTGCAGACTTTTTCCCTTCTCCATGCAACTTTAAAGTGGGTGAAGCTGTGCCAGAAATCTCTTCACTGCTTATATAATTTAAACACACCTGGGCTGCAGGTGGCCAGGTGATGACTCTGGTCCACATACACTCCAGATATATGAATGCAGTGCCACATGTTCCAGGTAGGTACAAAAAAATATGTGTGAGTCTTGCTCCTTTTTATTTTAGCTCAGGCAACTGAAGCACCAAGTAAGATGGAAAAATCTTGTATTAAAGGCCCAGTGTGGGGATTTATCAGCAGAAATGGAGTCACCAGAATGTATAATCACCTGTAAATAAGAATTGTTCTGTTTTTGTGACCTCGTAATGAGACGTTTTAGCCTGTTGTCACTCCCAACTCATCAAATATCGTCACTTTGTCAATTATTTCAGCATCAGATACTGATGTACAGCTCTATAGCTATTTATTTCCTTACTAGTGTGAAATTTCCTTTTCTTCTTCTCTGATCTGCATCATAATATCACTGCAAATGTTAAATGATTAGCTACACATGAGCAAGGCAATGGAAGATTGTTAACAATGTATCCTTGCAACTAGTTTGCTGTTCAGCTACAGCCTGGGTGAAAGCAGATGATTGTTGAACCCACCCACCCTACTCAGACTTTCGCTGTCTTAACTTTCATTGTTGACCCGGCCACATTTCCCCGACGCCAGCCGGGCGCCATCAAACAATAACAGCTAACGAAACAAGAAAGGACAGCTTTTTTCGTCTGTGTATGACGCTGGAAGTCACTGACTAAGTGCCAGTTTTCAGCGATTTCGGAGTGAGACCAGGACTTTCCTGTCTACATATTAATGCACTAGGTATCCTCCTGCGTCTGTTGTTGATGTTCCGGGATGCTGTGTCTTTACGCGCGTTACAGGCGTTGTGTCCTTTGACTTCTGTTTTCTCAGGAAATCCACAGTTTCTGCTGGTTAGATGCATACGTCTTTTTCAAAAGAAACTTACGTCTGTAAAACACTTCCTTGTATACCAAAAGCACGTGATTAGGTTTAGAAAAAAAATCAGCATTAGGTCCACTGACAAAGCGGCAGTATTTGATGAGTTTGGATGAGAACGTGTTGGAACATATATTGTATCTATACACACAACAAAGTACTTACATTGTGCTTATGATTAATGAAGTAAAAATAACCCCTTTTTCTGACACAAGAACTAATGACGACAACTCAAGGATTCAGAGTCTCTTCCTCACAGGGTCAAAGGTCGCCTCATTTCAATAACGCTCTGCATATTTCCTCCTGTGGTATTCACTAAACAGCAGATAAATCTTCTGTCTGTGCTGCATTCAGTTTGAGTTTTATCACGCCGAGGCATCGACTCCCAACTTCATACTGAAATTGGACTTATTATTGGACTTACCTTCAGCTATTAATTAGAACTCCTTTCTTTAATTTCTATAATTATTTCCCACCTGCGGCTCTTGTGTGAGCCCCAGCTGTCTGACGAGGAGAGCGTCTCTGTGAATAGACTTTTCCTGCTTTTGATGAGTGGAAATATCCGATGTGAGAAAGGAGCAGGTGTCACTAATAACACTAATGATCGCTCCGTTCCATTTAGACAACAAAACAACATCAGAGGCAGTGTACTTTTCCTTTACAACGCAAAAGATTAAAGGGAGAAAGAGATAAAATGATATTAATTTCCCCTCTCATATCTTCTTTATGCGCCTGCTGTCCTCACCATTACCTGCTCCGACAGTGCCAAATTATTGACTCCCTCTGCTCTCCTGTTTATCCACTTTAATCTGCCGGGCCTGCTGAATCAATGTTAATGTGTTTTATGAAATGTTAACTCGCTGCCAGCGCTGCTCTTTCTGATTAAATATTGACACAGGAGCATCATGCTTTTCGGAGGGTTTCTGAATCTGTCGACCTCACCTGAGCCACGTATCTGCTGAACACTAATAATGTCAGGAATACTCAGGCTTTTCTACAGCCAGTTTATGTCTCACTGAATTTTTAAACTCTGTCTTTAAAGGGGACCTATCATGCTTTTCCTTGTTTTCTGGCATATATATGATGTTACAGTGACGGATGTTAATACTGAACGTGGCCAAAGTTTCAAATAACAAGGCAAATGTATGTAAAAGTAAAAACCTCAGATGATTTTGGTGTCAGATACAGACATAAAGAGACAACTTTAATGGTGGTATGATAAAAGCTGATGACGCTATCATAAACTACCATAGTATACAAAGCAAGAAAGTCCGTATAGGAAGTAGAGGTGGGCGACAGCAGAGCACCAAGCGGAGCGAACGTGTGATTAACTTAACTGCTGGTTCATTCATGTAGAAATATAAGGCTCCGTTTCTTCCACCAACAGGGCTCTCATTTTAGTGTAGAGCGTCAGACTGAATTTACCAACGCACCATGTCAGGTCACTCACTCTCCGGGACCGCCAGTGTTACTGGAAGAAGTAAACACTGACCAACGGGACCAGACTGGCCGACCCGTATGCTCTCACTCAGTGGATGGATGATGTCACAGGAAGCCAATCTTGTTTGTTTTGCTATGGAGGCTAACGTTAGCTAATGTGCTAAAAAGTTAGCGTTCCAGAGAAATCCAATCTTCCTCTTAATAGCTCCCCAGTTTCTGATGAGGTGGACATGATAACCCTTAATACACATAACGTTCTTCATCCCTACAACAGGAAATACTTTGTCCCTAACCTGATATGAAGTGTGCGCTGCACATGTGAGCATTTTTGATGATGGCCTCCGTCCAGTCCTTTGGTCTTATCACATTTAACCATCTTTGTTTTTGTTGACGGGCAGTGGCGGCTGGTTTTGAGCCATGACTCCTTCTATTCTGGCTCCCAATAACACAACAAGATCACATTTTAAGACTCCTGTGTAGCCTACAGCCCTGTGGGGGAGAGGCAGGTTTACCTCCAGCTGACGTCATTGTGACCTCAGCCCTAAAAGGGTCTATTAATGACTCTCTTTCTACCTTGTTTCCTTGAATACTTCATCCCCCAAATGACCATCTGTATATCAATTACTCACCACGTGTTACCTTAACTTCATGAAGAAAACGTTGTTTTCTTGCATGCTTCCAAGGTAAACTACGAATCCAAAAACAGAAAATTCCTAAAGAACTAAAGTGACAGACGACCGCATTCAGCAACAGCAAAATTGTGTCAAAACATCTGTTTACAAATTCTCACACAGCTCATGTAGAATAATTTAAGTCTCATTTATCATTTATAAATATATTAAAAATGAACTAAAATCTAAACTTATCTATGATCTCAACAGGCTCTATTGTCATTTTTAAAAACAAGGAAAAATTTATTATCATCATTATTACCTGTTTTTCCCAGTGAAGTTTTAAATTGTTATGTTTAAGTGAAAAGTTGTGTTTGGATAAATGAGACTTGGATTATTCTACACAAATTGTGTGAGAGTTTGTAAGCAGATGTTTTGATATAATTCGGCTGTTGTTAAACATGGTCACCATTTACTTCAATTCTCGAGGGACTTCCTGTGTTTTTGGATTCTCCGTTCACTGTGGAGACACACAAGAAAAATTAAGTTTTCATCACAAATTCAACAAAACACGAGATTCACAAACGGTCATTTTGGGGCTGAGGTGTCCCTTTAATTAGGAATCTTCCTTCGATGCTTCCTGTCTTCCTCACCAGGAGAGTGTCCTTGCGCATCAACTGCTCCCTACACGCGAATGTTTCCTTTTTTCTTAACAAGGACGCAGTGTCCTGTTTTCTGCCTCCTTACTGGGAGATTTAATTCAGCCTCCTTTTCTCTGCAACAAGGATGCTTCCTTCATTTTGTTTCCTGGCTTGAAAGCGTCCTTCTTGCTGTTCCCTCGCTCCGTTTCTTGACTCGTGTGTTTCATTTTGTCTTCTTCCCATCTCTGATCCTTCCTTTCTCCTTTCCTCCAAGCTGCTTCCTCAGTAAATGCTTCCTCCTTCTTTGACACGTAACGATGAAGCTCAATAAGACTTGCAGCTGATAATTTTCAGCACATTTTCAGCGTTGTTATTTTTGTGTTATCTCCGCCAGCAGAGCAAATGTCGATGGTTGAATTCCCGCTGTGAGCGGCTCCTCGGCCTCCTCTGCCTCCTCGGCCTCCTCCTCTGTCTGTGGTCAGTCTGTGCAGCAGTGGGCGATGGAGGTTACTGAAGTGTGTGGAGCGAGAGCTGGTGGAGGTGAAGATGTTGAGCGGCTGTTTAACATCACATTGACTGTTTGCAAAATGAGTCCAGTGACAGCGGGAGAAAACGGGCAGCCAATCAGATCTCTGAAAGAAGCGTTTGGATGTTTTTAGTGAAGCAGAATTTTTTCCGCCCACATTCGTCTGAAACGCTCCAAATTCTTCCTCTGCTCGAGTTCAGTTTGCCCTCTCGCCTGTGAAGCTGCTGTGTTTCTGTGAATCTCAGCGTGTCCATTTCCAATGAGGGTCAGCTGTGAGGGAGGACGATGAGAGGAGGGAGCAGCAGCGCTGTAATTTTGCAGTCTTCCTGAATGCATCTCAGGCTGCAGTCCTGTTTTCTTCTCCTCCTGCTGAGCGAGGTTAGGAGCCGCAGCTTTAACCCTGTGTAGGAGGACGAGGAGAGGAAGCTCAGCTAATTATTTATCCATTCGGAGGCGAGATGGAGGATGATGGACGAACAAGCAGCAGTCGGGCCGGGCGTTCCCCAGGCCCCGCCTCTTCAGCCGCGGCCTTGGGGTCACCGTGGTAATGAGACTCGGACCGAGAGCTCCGTCCTCCCTTTATGAGATGATCCGCGGCCCTGCAGCTCGGCGCGCTCACAGGTCAAACACTGTGAATGTGAGGAGAAACAGAGCGGCTCACCTCGACACCGCTGCTCTCATTAGGACAACACACACAACAAGCTCAGAGCGCCCCGAGGCCAGAGGTTAGCTTACACCGCTAACCTGCTGGGTCCCACCCCCTCACACCCACTCCTGTTTCAGTTCCACCTTTACTTCATTTTCAAACAGAGAACACAAGTTTTTAATTCTCTGTGTATTTGGAAAGTTGGAGGAAAAACTTTAAAATTAAACTTTTAGTTTTCTCTCAGAGCAGCAGAGAAACATCACAGTACAGAAAAGTGAGCTTTAACCCTTTCACCTCACAACAGCGACTCAGCAGGTTACTTGTGTTACGCTGGTGAGTCGGGTCACGTAAAACCAAGTTTAAGGAACTGAACCAGAAACTAACGGCCCTTTTGTTTGTGTTTTTAAGATCACGCAGACCGCCTCCCAACATGGTCTGAGTACAGTTTGCCTCAGAGGAGTCTGAGTTCTCTTGGAGTGTTCACATATGTGCAAAAAATGCTGAGTCACCACTCTGGGTCCACTTAGAGGGCTAAAAATGACCAAGTGTGACACCCTCATGCCGGGTGTCCACTGGATCTGTCACGTGTGCGGTTCGGCTGTGGCGTGGACTCGCTCCGTCCTGTGCCGGGCGTCAGTGTCCACTGGAAGCATATCTATAGCGGTGCGCACGCGAGCGGCTGGAATTGACGGATCGCGAGATCATGATGTCACGCGATAATTTGCGGAAACACTGGAGGTATAAAGACATCAACAAACAAAGAAAAGATTTCTCTACCTGCCAGGGGCCACAAACTTTGACGTCATGTTGTTGTAGCTATGTGAAATACGCTCCGGAGTTTTCATGGGTGTTTTTATTTTTAAAATTGACCGGATGCTCTCGTCTTTTCTGCGCCTGACTTCCTGTTTGACTCATTTGCTCTGTGGAAATTTATGCGTCGTCGCGCGGCGTCCGTCAAAAAATAGACTCTGCGTGTATTTTTAGCGGAGCAGAGCGCCAAGCCGCTACTAGAACGTGGTTGGGATTTGCCGCGCCGCTTCTGGTGGAGCAGCTTACATTGACTTGAATGGCCGCGATTAGCTCCGGCACCTGCACCGCAGCTGAATCGTGCACGTGACGGATCCAGTGGACATCCAAGGTTAGTCTATTTTGTATCTTCTTACACTGTTGGCTGCTGCTTTATAGTTGTCAGTGTTTGCAGATGGTTTTGGTGATCCATGGTTTCTAATTGTGGAATGATTTAACTGTCCACACATCTCGCCCTCAACAAGACGATTACATGACTGCTTTTCCCAAACTCGGGCAGCGCCACTTTGCAGCCGCCTCTGAGTGGTGTATGGCAAGTGTCAGGGAGAGGAAAACACTAAATATGTCCAAAAAAAAAAAAAGACTATTAAGTCTGTAGGATTGTTCAAAGTCCAGTGCTTGGTCTGTGACTTGTTGCGTCAGACACCCACAAAAAAGGTTGTTCTTTGACATTGGCATGATACTCCGGGCGACCAGCGGCATCAAGGAGAAAATGGGGCGGGACAACAATGAAAGTTAGGGCAGCAGTGACGAAAAGATCTGTCCTTTCACATCGGCATGACACTCGACTAGTTGTTATTATTGTTTGGTCGGTGACTTGTGGCGTCAGACACCAACAAAAAAAGCTGTCCTTTCACGTTGGCATGATACACCGGGCAACCAGCAGCATCAGGAGGAAACATGGCGGAACAACAATGAAAGTTAAGGCAGCGAAAGTCCAAGTGGGATGGGTGGGAGGGGTGGTGGATGGGTCCAACAAACACCGACTTTCACCCAGGAGGCCGGTGTTTACTTGCTGTAAGATTGTAAAGCCAAACCCTGTTCTTTTTTCCTAAACCTAACCATGTGCATGTGTTGGCAAACATAACTACATGTGTTTGTTGTCGAGGGCAAAAATAAAAGTCAGTTTACGGTGTCGTACCGATGTAGTGCTTTTATTTTGAAAGAGACTGTATGCAAACTGTACATTTCCTGTGAAAACAGAGGTGTATTTTGAAAACAGACAATGCATGTACAAGGCTGAAGTGAACACACACAGTCAGGGTACCTTGGACGTCATATCTCGACATGAAAAATAAACACCCAAACACAGTTTTGTGTTGCCACAGTGGGGCCTCCTGGGATTGGACTTGGCTCTGACATGCTGAGGCATGGACACAGGACTTCTGGCATTGTCCCGTGGTGTCTGGCACCAGGGTGTTGGCAGCAGACCTTTTGAGTACTGTGATTTGTGAGGTGGGGTACCAGCACGTCCCACTGATGCTCGATCAGCTGGGAATCTGGGGAGTTTTGTGGCGAGGTTGATGCCTTATGCTCTTTGTCACATTCCTCGAGCCGTTCCTGAGCAGTTTTTGTGGTGAGTGATGGCACATTGTCCTGCTGAGGGCCACTGCCATCACGGCGTGCTGTTGTCATGAAGGGGGGTACTTGGTCTGTGACGGTGTCTTGGTGGGTAGAGTGAAGGTTTCCCAGCAGAACATGATGTTTTGATTGATGGGTTGTTCTGATCAAATCAACATAATCCAGCATTCACAGAATAAAGAGACACAATGGTCCCTACCTGCACACTTCTCTCATATATATGTATATCTAAATATATATATATATTTTGGGCTTCCCCTGTTCTCCCCTGTGTGGTGTTGAACATAAGAACACGATGGATTTCCGGAGGGTCCCACAGGCACAGTGTGCAGTGCAGCAGGAGTTCAGAAAGTGAAGGCATGAAGGGCTGCAGAAGTTTGAGCGAGCCCTGCAGCAGTTTGTGGTTTCACAGTGGGACAGTCCTGAACCCTCTCACACTGATCTGTCAGTGTGTGATGGTGGACACTGGGACCAGACCTGCTGATACAAACACACACTCTTCAGAGAAGCTGTTAAAAATATGTGGGAACTGTCAGAGGAATACTGCAGGATATTCTGAAATCTATTTAGTCCTGACTACAGAAGAAAAACAAGTGTTTTCTCATATTAATAAAACACATTTCTGATATATTAAAACATGTACAGGCAGCTTCACAGCTCTGTGAGACAGCAGTGCTTCCAGCGTGTCAGCACACTGATGTCTGGCGGGCATTATTTTTATTTTGTTTGCTGTCTTAGTTTAGCATATTAGCATTTGCAAATTAGGACAAGGGATGTTAGTTGAGGTTCATTTTGCTACAACACCTTTCAGGCTCTGAGGCTCCGTGGACACAGACCTAGGCCTAGAGGTGTCTTGCTTTGGTCTGAATCAGGGACTCATTTTGTTATTAAGTTGTATAATTGGTTAGAGTTGGTTCATGTTCTCACATTTACAAGCGGACCAGATCAAATGCCTTGTGCGAGACACTTTCTAATGTCACAATGGAGGGACAACTACGCAGGTTGATTTTAGCGCTGCTCATCGTGGACTATATTGCTGTCATTGTTCATTTGAGTCAAAGCATACAGTTTGAAAACGAGGCGCGGCTCCAACTAGAAAACAATGTTTTGATGCATTGGATGTGCTGAATGTGCATATTAAGGCAGTACAGGAGGAGGCGCACATTAATAATCCTCCAGGACTGTAACATGCTCATGTTTAACCCAAACAATGTGTCATGTGACTGCAGTTGGTTCAGATCCAGGTCGGAACACGTTCTCACCACAAACCGACCGCACCAGAGTTCGTTTGTAACCAGACCGAGACCACCTCTTCAAGAAGGTCTCGGTCTGGTTGTTTTGGTGCGCACCTGAGTGTGATTGCTGTGTTCACACCTGCCCAAACGAACCGCACTTAGGGGGCAAACAAACTTGAGTTTGATTGAACCGAACCAAACAGGGCAGGTGTGAAAGCACCGTAAGTTCAGCATATTAGCATTTGCAGATTGGGACTCGGGTTATTACTTTAGGTTAATTTTGCTTTTGAAAGTCCAATGCCCATTAACCAGGAGCTAATCAGTTCATTTAAAAAAAATGAGGTGAAATCCAAGAGGCCTTTCCTTTTAGTCCAGCGTTCCATAGCGCCCACTGGTTAGCTAACGTTAGCCTTGGCCACTCTGCACTTCACACCACCTTTTTGTGCCACATATACATTTGTTTCAGTACTTTATTGAGATAACAGGGTGTTATGTTGTTGAATGGAAACTAATGCCAGGTTCAGACTCAGATTATAGCCCAATGTGGCCATCACATGGTGTCGGCTCGGATTGTGAATGTGTTTTGAGTGATAATCCATAGTTTCATCTCGTGTTGTGTGTCATAGTAGACGGCAACTGACGCAACATCTGGGATGCCTCACAACTTCCCAACAGAAAGTCTAGCATATTTAATTTTTCTTTTGTCTTCCACTACTTCTACAGCCATAGCTGTCACTTTGACCAATAGGAACACAGAGCGATCTGCTGCCACGGAAACTGTACGACAACAGCCCAGCCTTTTAGATATTTCCTGTAGGGACGTTACCACACAGAGTAAAAAGGAAAAATGATGGTGTGAAACAGCAGAGGCACTTTAGCAACCCACTGCCGTTAGCATCAAGCTAGCAAACAATGTTATTTCTTTATAATGGAGGATATAAAGAATTAAAATCACAGATAGTGTCTGGGCCTTTACTCAGCACAGCTGCAGAGGGTAGCAGCTTCATCTGAAAGGTGAGAACAGGAGGAGTGAATTTAATGTGCTGCCGTTAACACTCTGGGAGGCAAGAGAGAGTTTTCTATCGAGGTTCAGACTACAGAGCCTCTGTTATTTTATTACTGTCATAAGTGTGAGCTCAGCAGTAGCTCGCAGCAAACCGGTGATAGTTCCAGGATCAGCTGATGAAACTAGGAGCGCTCACAGCGTTCTGTTTCATATAAACACATATTTATAGTGTGCTTGTGTTTCTTACAAAGACCGCAGAGGAGCAGCGGAGCAGTGCGCGCCTGAATGACAACAAAACGCTGTAGAGACAAACATTAACCCGCCAGTGTGGCGGACAGCCTGCTGATACTTTCCCGCCGCTTATAATGCTGTCCTGACCAGTGGTGGCAGCACTGTGCCGACCCCCACGTGTCCTCCCGCCACCCCACCAGGTAGCTGATGTATAGTGTTGCCACCTTTTGGGTGTCAAAATAAGGGACACCTTCGGTCGCACTAACAGTGTGGGTGTCAGGGTGTCCGTTACCATGGCAACGATGATGCTGAGTGACAGACCTGCCATTCTGTGACATTCTCATCCAGTAAGGGACAGTTCATCTTATTTTTCAATACAGGATAATTCCATGTTATTCGGGACGGGTGACAACCCCACTGACGCTGCTAATGGTGCTAACAGTGCTAACATAGCTAACAATTCGATTCAGTCAAAGCCTAGAAAATGTCAGCCTCATGGTTGTCGAGGACGCCTTCAGAGGTTTAACAGTGAAATGTGAACAAACAGCGTTGGGTCAAGTTTTCAGCTAAATCCAGAGCAGGAAAATCAGATGTCACAGAGTTCAGTCAGAATCATGATCACAGATTAAACACATCAACATGTTGGTGGTGTTGGGGGTGGTGGGGTGGTGGTGGTGGTGGAGGGGGGTGAACATCTGTCTGCGGAGGATTACTGAGCCCCCGTCAGCTCTGACACCAAATCCATAAATACTTGTGTTTGGATTATTTATCATATTACCGTACTTACATTAATGCGGTTGTTAACCTACATATTTTACATTAATACTCCTGTTAGCGTCTGATATTTATGTTACTGGTGTTTTTATCTGAAGTATTTTTGTGAGTTGTTTTTGTTATGATTCTTTGTTTACTGGTAAATTCTGTCACATGTAGTTTTGTTAAGATCACAGACGACAGTGACGTCACTGAGTGCTTTAAAGTTGCTGTAAACAATTTTTACACGAGGTCTGTTTGTATTCATCTGTTTTTAATAACCTCATCAGGGGAAAATATGAAAACAGAGTGTTCAGATCTTTTATGTAAGTCAAAGTAGTAAAACCACAGTGTAGAAATACTGTTAGTAAAAATCCTGTATTCAGATCTTCACTTCAAGCTCCGGTGTGTAGGATTTAGGAGGATATATTGGCAGCAGTGGAATATAATTAGTATGTTTCCTTTAGTGTAAAATCACCTGAAAATAAGAACCATTGTGTTTTTGTTGCCTTAGAATGAGACGTTTATATCTACACAGGGAGCAGGTCCTCGTCTACGGAGATCACCATGTTGCACTGTCATGTTTCTACAGTAGCTCAGACTGGACAAACCAAACACTGACTCTAGACAGAGATATTTGTGATTTGATGTCAGCAACTGTAGCTAGAAGCCGCTCTGCAACAAGCAGCATCGGAGAAACACTCATGTGTGCCTTAAAACTGTTTTATTAAGTGTTTTTTCTGGTTTAAATCACCTGGGGCAGGGGTCAGCAACCTTAGCTTTAAATTAGCCTATCAACTGGTCTAAATGAGCATTCATTAATATGTTTTAAACAAGATGGCTCCTCTGCACTGGGCTGTTTATTATTATTGGAGCTTTAACTTTGCAGAGTTCACCGTTTCCTCTAAGACTTGCTTTGGATTTGGAATCCAAAGCAAGTCTAGCCAGAGAGACTCTGGACTAACCACAGCTATGGAGGTTTGACAAAAGTTTGAGCAAAAAGTGAGGCCGGAAATGAATGATGTACACTTTAGCTGATTAAATATCTAACTTATTTATATATTTTATTTGGTAAACAATTCCTTTAGGCCTACAACAATGATAAATGAAAATTAAAATGTTAATTGTTACTCATTTCCATATGATTATTTTTTGTCAAAGCCACAAGTTGCCCCAGAAGACGGGCTACATGTGGCTCCAGAGCCACAGGTTGCCTACCCCTGACCAAGGATGTCATTTTTAACATTGCTTACTCACAGAATGAGGCCTGAGAGAGGTGTACGCCAAAACAAACTTGACGGGAGAATGTGTACACCTGTAGGGAAACTCTGATCCGCTCGTACGAACTGTTTGGAGATGGAAAATTAGGGAAGCAGATGCTGAGGTGGTGAATTGAAGCCCATAGTAGAAGTTAAATATTATATAATATTGCAATTAGGGAATGCCGATATATATAACAACTCATTTGGCCGATAAACAGTATTGATATATTCACTTTTTCCCCACCTAATTTTAGTGATCATCAAGTCTCTCTGTAGTGAAGTAAACATCATATTATACATGCATACTCTTATCGTGATGGCACACCAGCAGATGGAGACATGAAATAAAATGCTCTTTAACATATGCAATATTCATTCATTGTGCAAAATAAAAAAAAGGCATGTTGTCCGATTCTGATAGTTCAGTTTAAAGCCGATATCGGCTGATACCATTGACATGTTGATAGTATCGTGCATCCCTAATGATAATGTCTCTCTTCGCCACGTAACTCAGTTAAACTCCTGCATGAATTTCACAATAAAAATTCTGTATGCAGTTAAATGTCACAGTTGTTGCCTTTACGGTGATAACAGTGTAATTTATTATAGTAAAATATTACAGTTACATATTGTAACTTTATGGAAATAATTTGCAGTGCATGTTAACAGGACAAACAGCGTGACAGCTGACTCATATGAGCGGGTCCAAAGTGCGTCATTAGGTCTGCCTTACATCTGGTGTTTGACATGTTCACTGCATTTTTAGAAACGCATCCAGGCGCCATCTCACCATCACACGACAGACTAGCCTACAACTAGTGAGTACAATAGCGATGTGCTATTGATTCACATCATACATTTAAACTCAAAAAGTGGCGCATCCCTTGTTAAAATAGCAGTAGAGCTCCACACCTGGAAACACCTGGAATCACCTGGAAGTTTCCCAGTTTGTTTCAAACTGTTTGATCCTGAAGCTTGTTTCAAACAGCAGGATGATGACGAGTTATTAATCATGATGAATGTATCAGTCGGCCACTTTAATGACTGAACAGACTGTTCTGTCTGTTTATAGTTTTAATCTGAGAGAGACGCAGAAACAGACGTTTCTCTGAGCACACTGACACAGTTCACTGCTAATTCTGTTTATTCTGTCTCGACGTGTCGGCGATGATCTGCTTGAGTTAATAAAGGAAATCTATTACGGCGCACGATGCGCCCTGTTGACTCGATTCAAACAGCGAGCGGAGTCTTTTTTTTTTTTTTCTTCTTTTTCCAAAGCGTTTACTTTTAATTATCCAGGAAATTAAGACGAACGTGTGTTTATGTCATTCAGACTGTTACTGCTGTAATAATGAAGCTGACATTTGCAGACAGACGACATGAAGACGCCGCAGTGTTTACACAGGAAGTGTACACAGTGACATCACAGTGACATCAGACACAGAGAGGGAGGATTTACACGAGTCATTTACTGATTCTGATCATTCATCTGGTTTTATTTTTACTCTGTTTGAGATGTTGATAAATGAGTGGATGAAAAAGGAAAAAGAGAAGGTAAAATTTATTTATTGCTTCATCACTCTTGATCGAAAAAGCACAAATATTTTAGTGATGTACAAAAGACAGCAACATGAATTGAAATTGATTTTATTATTTACTGAATTTACATATGAATATCGGACAACAGAAATTTAAATCTCAGCCTTTAAATTAAATTTCAAAGCTGCACTGTGGAAACAAAAAAAAAAAAGATCAACATGACGGACCTCACTTACTTAAAAAGAAAAAAAAAAAATACAACAAATAAATGAACTGATAATAACTAATAGTGATAAAATAATGTGTTGAAATAGTCCAGGTTTTCTTGTTGCTTCTCTTTCTCACCTGCTTTTTGTTTCACTAAAACAAGTTAACATTTAAATAGTCCTTTTCAGTTTTTAGTTTGGCACATGTGGAGTTTATGACCTGTACTGAAGCCAGCCACCAGGGGGCGTTCCAGGTGTTTTGGCTTCACTTTTGCTGTCCATGGATGTACTAAGAGACCTGGATACAGTATTAGAGGTGGGACTCTGTTCTTTCCTTTGAAAGTTGCTCAGTGGTGCTTGAAGCCAAAACAGCTCTGTTTCTACAGTTTGAAATTACCCACATGATTAACACTGCTTCTGCATTGTGGGGCCCATAGAGGTATGAGAGACTGTGCCAGTGGAGTGGTTGACTTCCAGTTTAGCTCTCCGCTAACTTGAATGGAGTTAAAACGATTCAGTCTTGCAGTTTTTCTAGCTGTCATCGGACCAAATGGATCAAACGAAACAAGCCAATTTGCGGGGGTTGTGATGCTCAAAAAATGTCTCCACTGATTTACAGAAGTCTCTTTCACATTGTAAGTCTATGGGAAAAGTCTTATTGGGCCCAATGGCATCATGTGACGGACTTGTAATTCCACCATTTGGTCACCACGAAAATTAGCTTCAAAGCCCAGCGCACTTCCTGAGCAACAGATTCTCACGACCTTGTCACTCATCAGCATATCAGGGTGTGTTGGTTGTTGACGCTCTGGGACGCCGGGTCATCTTCAGCCTGTTACATGCATTGTCTGTTTTCAAAATACACTTTTGTTTTCACAGGAAATGTACAGTTTGCATACAGACTCTGTCAAAATAAAAGCACCTAGAAGTGACATTTTTTTTTCCTTTAAAAACAAACACACATGATTGCATTCAGGAAAAAAGAACAGGGTTTAGCTGTACAATCTTACAGGAAGTGAACATCAGCCTCCCGTTTGTTCGACCTATCTACTGCTCCCCCTGCCCACCATACTTGGACTTTCGTCGCCTTAACTTTCATTCATGTCCCACCATGTTTCCCCCTGACACCGCCAAGCGCTATTAAACTATAACAGCGACCGTCCGCGTATCATGCCGACATTAAAGGACGGCTTTTTCGTCAATGTCTGACACTAGGTCATTGCCCAAGCACCTGATTTCGACAACTTCGGAGTGAGACTGGGTTGTCCTGGGGGCCTCCCTGTGTGGATATAAACGTCTCACTCTAAGGTAACGAAAACAGAATTATTGTTATTATCAGGTGATTATACACTAAAGAAAACATAGTCGTTATTAAATATTCCATTTCTGGCGACATCTCCCTCTAAATCCGTCAGACTGGAGCTTTTAATCAGTGTCTTTTAATAAACACTTACGGTCAGACATCAGCTAATAATGAAGCTTTGAAATCGCCTCAAGGAACGGTTGAATGAATCTTGAGGACAGTTTGCAGCTCATTGAAAAGACGCTTTGTTACCCGAGACTACTTTTGCTGAGGTCAGTGCGTACTGAATATCTGAGGTGAAGTGTGGATGTAAATGAGAGAAGAGACGTCGTCTGAACAGATGAGCTTTACAGAAAAATACGAGATGATTACCTCGTCTGATCAACGAGGACACGCGACAACGCTGAAGTGTTTCGGTTTAGCAAAGACAGAAGACTGAGAAGTTTGGGGCGCGTTTTGAATGAGAGTTTTTGCTGCTGATGAATTCGTGTTGTTTTAGTTTCTATACATAAAGTTTGAGCCTTCAGTCTGTGTCTGAATCATCTACTTCACATGAAAAAATCTTTAATTTTTCAGTCTCTCAAGGACTGAAGCAAAAGTCCTCCAACTCTTTGTTTCACATTTCAGACCGAGGAATGTGTTTTGCTAATTATCTTTATGAAATGAAGTGAAAGCAGAGAGCAGGTAGGAGGACTGCAGCTCTGTGAGCGGGCGGCCTTGATGACAACGCAAAACTCGTTGTCCTTCCTGTAATCACATCAGTCAGGAGACGATTCGAGCATCTTTTTCATGTGAACAACCTGCAAGATTCTTTTGAACTAAGAATCGGTATGCAGATAGCAGAGGAAGAATTACAGATTAGAAAACTGAGCATTGTGCGTACGCGGCTGCTGAGAAGGTGAAGAATTACAGAAATATACCGACCAAGTATAAAACAGTATTGACATGCATCCGGAGTCAATATGAGGATACAGTCGGCCCCCTCCTCCTCCACCTGTCTCTTCCTCCTCCTCTTCCTCCTCAGACAGGAGGTGCTGATGGAATCAAAGCAGCATCGATGTCGCCTTTGAAGTCGAGATGGAGAGATGAAAGGAGTTCTGACCTCTCCTCCCTCCATCACCTCCTCCCTCTCTCTGTCAGATTCACTCTCCTCTCCACTCATCACACCTTCAATTTCCCTCTCAGACAGGAAATCAGCATCATGTTTCAGCCCCAAACAACACTCTGTGGCCCCGCCCCTTTATAACACAGACAGGGGTAAAATGCTTTTATAGGCAGAGTTCGGCGTTTAGTCGGCTTTGTTTCATAGACTCCGGACAGGGTTCGCTGACAGAAAGAGGTTCAGAAGGAAAAAACTTGAAGAAAATAATCCTGCAAAGAGCTCGTATTTTAGATCTGACGGCTCTAAAATTTACAGGTGGCAGGACTGCAGGGATGTAAATGGACTCAAACAGTCGCCATTTCCTTCAGTGCAAAAAAAAAAAATGGAGGCAAAAACACCTCTGTGGAAAAATATTTCAGCTTCAGAGAAAAGACAGTTGCTTTCCTCTCAAGAAACAGCAGAGATTATCTGATATTTCAGCACGTTCTCTCTTGCGTCGTATTCGGCGCCGTACCTACGGCGTAGGATCTGCGTCGATCACAATAAAGCCTTCACAAAATAACATTTAAAGTCTTGTGTGTGATTTATTTTTCAGGGATCTATATTTTGGGATTTATTCTGGTTTCATGTGAGTAGAGGAAATTTCCGCTAGTCGCTAGGCTAATTTATACAATGTAAAAGGCCATAGGCTTGTGCTAATAACGTTAGCTTGTTGTATTTGTTTGGAGAACATGTTTAGTATAAGACAGTTGTTTTGTCGGTGAACCCTGTGAGCTGTAATCGAGACGAATTTTGTAATGTTACCTTTGTTAAATGTTGCTGTTGTCCCTGGCTTCAAATGAGTAGAGGAAAAGTTTGCTAGCTGTTTGGCTAATTTATACAATGTAAAATGCCATAGGCTTGTGCTAAAAACATTAGCATGTTGTATCTGTGGGGAAAATGTGTCCAGATAAAGACAAGTGTTTGTCTGTGAATGCTGCCAGTTATAGTGAAGCTGATTTGTGTACTTGTGTTTGAAACTGTCTCTATTAAGCCATGTTTAATGTGTGTTTAATGTGTGCTTCAAGAGCGAGTCAATCCCTATAGACCATATGAATAATGAAAGTAGTCTTCACAACGTCACCCATTGGTTTGTGGACTGCCGTTTTGAAGCCTTGACTTCAGCATCTCGGCCGTCACCATCTTGGTTTTTGTAGCCAGAAGTGACCATATTTGGACAAGAGGATGGATCTCTGGAGGAGTGAAGGGTGGATCTGACTCATACACTGTAGCCATACGCCTTGAAGACAGCCCATCACTCAAAGCGGCCTTACAATTAAATATGTATAACTTTAACCCTCAATAAAATGTAAACACATGAGTCATATAAAAATTCTGCCCCCGTACAACTCAACAGTCATGTATGTTGAAATTAGCAGTAGAGACCAAAACTGTTTTTTGTACCAGGTTGTAAACATGTTTATTCCCGCTGTAAAGATAGTCATTTTAACATGGAGGTCTGTGGGGCTTGACACGCTCTTGGAGTCAGCCTCAAGTGGACATTAGGGGAACTGCAGTTTTCAGCCTCAGAGGTTGCCACTTGGTCATTGAGGTGTGAGATGATACTGTGCAGTATCGTTGCTGTTGTGCATTTCTTTGTCGTAGAAGATTTCAAGAAAGTAACTATTTTATTTCCACTTCTGCTCCGTTCCTCTCTCTTGCTGAAGATGTTTGTGTCCCTCAGGTTACATCACATTTTCTTCACTGCTTCTTGTTCGAACAGCTCTCTGACGGCTTTGATGGATGTGGAAAAAAGAAGTTAATTACAACCAAGACCAACAAACCTGATGGACAAAAGTTTCTGAGTTAGTGTGTAAACTTTTTTCATTTCAAACTCGTCAAATCCCACATTTTGTCAGTGATTTCAGCGTCAGACACAGATGAAAAGAAGGCACCTTTTGTGGTGGTATGAAACCACCAAGAAAGATGCATTAGCCTATAACGTTGCTGTCACTTTGAAATGCCACCGTTAACGTGATATCACGAATTAGAAAGTCCTTTTATGGTTGATGGGTCCAACGAACTGCAGACTTTCACCCAGGAACCTGTTGCTGTAGCATCTTTAACCGCCTGGAAAATGCGTGGTCAGGTGCTGGGTGCTATTCCTGTGCCTACTCTGTGACAACTTTCAAGGGCACCGAGGCAGGTTGTGTCTGACTCTGCTTAGCAACCATAACCAGCACCGCATCATAGCCTACTCACCAAAAAATCCTGAGTGCAGAGCTTATCTTCTTCCAGATGTTGTTTTGTAAGTGTGTATTTGGCCAAAAGTATTGTCTGTTGGACAGGGGTTGTTGTAGCATAAACAACACTTAAAGTCAGAGAGGCTCAGACACAGAGCTGCACATTTGAGGGTCTTTTGATCTCGAGAGAAAGCCAAAGAATTGGTACATCATGACAATTTAAAGTCTTTGACAAACAAGGTACTGTAGGTTTTTCCCCTCACTTAAGCTGCTGTTTCCTGTTTAGATAACCAGGTCTGGGAACAATTGCTCTTCCTTACATAACCAAATTTGGTCAGAGTCATGTCAGGTCACCTACACTATATATCTGGCATTGTCAGCAGGATGATGTACCAATTCTTTGGCTTTCTCTCGAGATTAAAAGACCCTCAATTGTACAAATCTATGTCTGAGCCGCTTGTTTATGCGACAATAATGTAAAGCCCTAAAATGATTAACTTATTCTCCACATTTATCTCAGACTCAATGTATCTCAGGGTGCAGGGCGGCTGTGGCTCAGAGGTAGAGTCGCCCACCAATCAGAAGATCAGCGGTACGATCCTGGGCTCCTCCAGTCTGCATGTTTTTTTCTCTCACAGAGTGAAAGCAAACGAGAATCTCCCAAAATGCCGTAGAGCTCATGTAACTGTCTCTTAGTCCAGCATCACCACAGTCATACTGTCAACTGTTTCATTTATGTTCCTGAATACTGCTTGTGTGCGTCTGCTGTGTGCTGCTGCAGTAAGTCATGCAGTATATGTGTACTTCAGGGTTTTTCTGTTCAAATCAAAGCTGTCAGTGCCTTCGAGAAACGTCTAGAAATATTTTGTTATATCTGTTAAATAGATGTAGATTGTTGTGAAGTGTCTCTGCTCTGCACCAATCGTCCATTATGCAGCCACCTGTAGGAGACTTAAAGACGTAGCTGTGTGTGTCTGCTGTGTTTCCTGACCTGCACTGAGGAAGACTCTCCTCCATTACTGATGAAGATGTCCTCCCTGTCTGCCTCTAATAGCTTTTATTTTCTTTACCTTGCTGACAAACCAGATTAGCACTCAGAGGCCGAACTCTGAGCAGACCCCGCTCACAGCTCTGACAGAGCGAGTGTGTGTGTGTGTGTTAGCACTGTTAGCGAGCGTGTTAGCGTCGGTCCGTGTGTAGGCGGGACCTGTGTGGGTTGCGGGGCAGCGTCTCATTGGCTGCCGGCAGGTGTGTTTTCTGAGTGGCGGCTCTCTAATGAGCGCCCGTGGGAACGGGACTACAGACCTGCGCTCTAACACGGCCGCAGGCAGTAAGGCCTCCATCTCCCATCATGCCCCCCGCGCACCTCATCCAGCTGTGGCTCATGCTGCATTCAAAGCATCGGGGAGAGACGGTGAAAGCCAGTTTCCTCTGAGTAAAATACCTTTCAGCTGATTGTTGAGACTATAAATACTACAGTCGGACTGTTTGGCTCTGCTTTAGGACACAAAATACAACAGAAGGAACATTTCAGCTCACTTTTTGGATGGAAAACACAGTTTAGCTCAGCTTCCGGACACGAAACTCTCCAAAAACACACAGAGGAACTTGGCTTTCAGAGAGTACATGCTGCAGAAAACTACTTTGGCTCATCTCTTGGATGGTATGGATGATTATTTCAGTCTTTGGATAGTAGCTGCTGCAAAATATTGAGATCCAGTCTGCTTCGCAAATTAATTTTTGCGGCTCAGATTTAGACACGTTCATCTCACATTTCTGCAGAAAACCTATTTTTTTCCCAGCAAATTAGTTTATAGAAAATAGAATATATCAACTTTCAGGTGGAACTGTACATGTGACCGAAAAGTGCATTTGAGTTTTGGACAGGGAGCGTCATGGTGACCAAACACAAACACATATTCAAGCCTGCTCTTATATCACACTGTCTTCATTTTTTAGACACTAAATGTTACATCCACTGTTAATATCAGTATTTCGTTGATAAATATAACAAAACTTAAAACACTCAGTATGTTTCCGTGCACAGTTAAGTGGCGCTACAGTTACAGCTCGACTAGGACATTTAATTGGACTACTGTCCTTGTCCCAGTGTACAAGCACAGGAGGGGAATCCATTTATCGACCAAAGTATGTCCGACTCCTCTACGATAGGTGGAGTTATGCCCCCTTTCAGCTTCTTAGTATTGGACCTTTTTCCTGTTGACCTATTACATCACAGACCAAACAATTAACAAACAAGTTAGCTACAGTTAGCTAGCAGCTAACTGGTACCATAGTGGACAACTTTACAACTCTGTACATTTGGTCCGTCCAAAAAGTCACAGCTCTGGATGTAGATGTCTCCATGTTGTTACCGGCTTCTTCTGTTACATATCTGATGCTATTGGACTTCCAGGTCAAAGCCCGAGGCCAGCGTTGCCAGGTGGGAAATGTAGGATTATCGCACCAGAGACTGAAAATTATCATATTTTGAGGGAAATTATCATCCCACCCGTCATAACCAAAATAACAAGCCTACTGATGCGCCATAGGCCAATAGTCACTTTAGTGTTTACTTTTTTCGTTTACTTTTTTGTCATAGAGAAACCGTACTCATGATAACTGACAGCCGCACTCGTTTTCCTTGCTTCTGTTTTTCCTCTTCTTCTTCTTCTGTTTTGAATCTCATTCTCGCTCGACTTCCTGACGGGTCCTAGTGTCTCGTGGGGCGGGCGCAGCTGACCATTCAGCCAATCGTGCTCATTGTTCTGAGACAAACATCACCGGTATTTCATGCCAACTACAGCACGATTGGCTGGAAACATGTCACATGGGAACAGATGCCTTCAGGGTTCACAAAAAAACTCCTGCATACTGATTACAACCACACATTCAGGAAATTATCGTACACCTTGCAACGCTGCCCGAGACAGAAACTGTGGAGCGTGCACAGAGCGCCTCGGTCATGCAGTTAAGGCCGACTTAACTGCATGTAAACGTACTGAATGTCTGTGGTTCACAATGTTTTCAGCAGCAAAGCTTCTGTCCTTCAACCAAAGTACAGATTCTGCTGGATGATTATGTCACCACCAAAACACACACACACACACACACACACACACACACACACACACACACACACACACACACACTCAGATCGCAGCACATCAGTGTGTCATGCTGTCACTGCATCTTGACATGTCACCTCCTGACAGAATCACACTTGTTGATTTGTTGAGGATATCACACACACACACACACACACACACACACACACACACACACACTCTCTCTCTCTCTCTCTCTCACTGCCAGTTTGTCACCTGATGCCTCAATCCACACACAGCGAGCTGTCAGTCATCCTGACAGCCATATTGTTAACAGCCTAGAAACAAAATGGCTTCCAGGAGCGTGTGTGTGTGCGTGTGTGTGTGTGTGTTTGATCAGTTTATCTGTTATCTTGGCTGCAGCATCAGTGTTAAAGGTGAATTCTGTGATCTAAGAGTGCAGTATGTTCAGATCACATGACTGACACCTGTCGCTCCATCAAATGCAAACTGTCATTTTTACACATCTGATTTTGTATTTTGCTTTCAGTGAACGTCCAGAGAAGAGCAGTTCTGACACAATCTTTTGTTTGTTTGTTTGTTTGTTTGTTTGTTTTCCTTATGCATGTATGTGATGTTTCTGTAAAAGAAAAAAGTACTGTAAGTCTTAACAAGCCACTGGGAGGCCAGTGTTTGCTTCCTGTATTAATGTCAGGCCAGGAAAAAAACTATTCTTGTTGTGACATAGTGCTTTTATTTTGAAAGAGACAGTATTTAAAATGTACATTTCCTGTGAAAACAGAAGTGTATTTTGAAAACAGGCAAAAGTTGACACGGCGTTCCAGAACATCGACAACCAACACACCCAGGGTACCTTGGACGTCATATCTTGACACTGCACTTTTGTACAGAACATCCTAAAGGACTTGATCAGTATTTTTTTTTTCAGGTTTATTTTATAAAGTATTTGAATGAAAGCTGTGAGGGTTCAGCTGTCTGACTTCCTGTGCTGCTCTGTGCTCTACCTGCAGCAGCTGGAGGTTCGTCACAGTAACCAGCTGCACCTGAGAGGTGGGCGGGGCTAAAGGCACAAAAGAGCTGCTCTCCAGGCTGAGCTCCTTGTTACTGCTCAGCCTCAACACCTCATGGTCTTCTCTTCGTCTGTACTTAACACTCCAGATCTCCACATGCCATCCTATGTTTTGTTCCATCCTGCACTTTAATATCGTGTGGCGTACTGAACGTGACATTATGTGGGGACGCTGCTGATGAAATGACTCAGTGAGGAAGACATAAATACAGTTTAAATAAAGAGCACAGTTAAACAGGAGAGTTGAACCCTTGAAAAGAGGCTGAAAATGGGTCGAATATCTCACAAGTGTGGCTTCAGTCACGTGTCACGGCTCCACACCTTCACAGTAAAATGATTTCATGCATGGAGGAGCAACAAAGACAACATGACAGCAGCCCCGAGTGACGAAAGACACTCGATGTTTTCTAACGTGATGGCTATTGATCTGCAGTGAATACAGTTGGTTCAGTGATAATTTCATTTCGTCTGGTCCGTCTGTGTGAAGGTAAAACAGAAAATGAGGTTTCTTTATGAGACAGTCACAGTGTGAGTGGGATCAAGGATGCTCTCCAGGATCTACATCTCACTGTAAATATAAAGTGTGTCAATGGAGCTCTCAGGTATTGACAAGCGTTCAGGACACGGCAGGTTGTTCATCGATAATGGATTCAGATCAGCGGCGGGTGGAGATCAGTTTAAACGTGGAGGCCAGGCTGTGACCACATGTGGCTTTAGAGGACACCAAATGATTAACAACCGTTTGTCTGACGTCTCTGGTCACGTCTCTGTCATTTATTCCTTTATTTTCTGAGCCACTTATCCTGTTAGGGGTCACGGGGCTGGAGCCTATCCCAGCTGACACTGGGCGAGAGGCAGGGTACACCCTGGACAGGTCACCAGACTATCACAGGGCTGACACATAGAGACAGACAACCATTCACACTCACATTCACACCTACGGACAATTTAGAGTCACGTATTAACCTGCATGTCTTTGGACTGTGGGAGGAAGCTGGAGTACCTGGAGGAAACCCACACAGAAGGGCTCCTGCACCCCAAGGGTTCGAACAAGGAACCCTCTTTCCGGTCATGTCTCTGTCAGCTCTGCTAAAGTTATGCCCATGTGTCTATTTCAAAGGACTTTCTGTTTGCAGATTGACGGCGTTGACACATTAAGCAAAACTCTTACACACCACCACCCCCAGATTTGTTTCTGTAGAAGACTAAAAATTCACGTCATACGTAAGCATAGATTTGGATTTCTGGGGGGACGCAGGTGACACAGTCCCCTCTGTTTAGAGCATGAATTTGTCCCCTACCACAATAAAAACATGAAGACTTTTATTTTGACAAAATAAAAGACATTTAAACAATGAATAGATGCAGGAAAAAACTCAAATTTGGTGTGTAAAAATTAACCAAAATGCAGGAAATAAAGTGTTTTAGGCTAGCGAAGGTCCCCCAAACCCCCCAATTTCATGTCTCCCCCCAGCACTGAAACAAAAGCTATGCCCTTAAACACTAACATACACATTCAGTGTTGACGTTTATCACTTCATGCATATTTGCAGCTTCCCCTCTCTCGGGGTTAACGTGGTGTGAAACATGTAGGAAAGTATGAAGACAAAGGAGCAGAAGCGCTGCTGGGTCTCAGTAGTCGTCACATACAGGTGCTCTGTGGATACTTAAGGTGTTCTGTGTTTACTCCATCTTGTGAAGGGCTCACTGCCTGAGTGAAGTATACACTGAATCAAAAAATGTAAAGTGCAAGTCTCCTCCAAAAACAATCCGAGGCACGCTGTAGGACTCGTGCAAATATTAAAATGCCTTTAATTTACATGGCAGTGTAAATTAAAAAGACCCAACGAGTTGCAGTCTTCATCAGGATGCCTTACTTTTCCTCATTTATCGCCATAAGTGCTGCCATGTTGTGGTTAAGGTGCGGTCAGAGGTATCTTATGTTTTGTTTTCCTCTGTGCAACGGTTTAACAAACTTCCTTAAATATAAGACCTTAAGGAGAAGACTTAAGGGTGTTTAGTGCCACCGATTTTACTTAAAGGAAACCTTAACTCAGATTTAAGGGAATATCTTAAGGTGCTTTGTGCAACCGACCCCAGGTCTCCCTGACCCGGTCGCCTCGACGGTGACACAGTTAAAAGCAGTTGGTCTGAGGATCAAAGAATAAATAACAGTTTGGCTGTTTTATTTGTGTCCGCTCACGCAGAAAGATAAGACTGATAGTATCTCAGAGACGAGGATGACGGCCGAGCTGGAGCTGAATGGATTATTAGTTTCCACTGATTGACCCCATTTACAGGCGATCGTCTCCGCCACAATCCCTCATGTCATCATGTATTCTCTCCTCAATGGTTTCTGTCACTCTGGAGACATGAAACATTCGATTGTTGTTAGCTGTTAGCAACACTTCATAGCTGGTGGTGTTGCTAGTTGGTGAACATACTCTGATAAACAAAACACTACAACAGTAAAATATTTGTGAATGAAATTAGGTGATAAATATAGAGCCAGAGGAGCACGATCAATAGACCCTTTCAAGGCCGATGTCACGATGGCGTCAGTTCATTATCTGGAGGTGAAGCTGCCTCTCCCCCACAGGGCTGTAGGCTACATAGGAGTCTTAAAATGTGGTCTTGTTGTGTTATTGGGAGCCAGAATAGAAGGAGTCATGGCTCAAAACCAGCCGCCGCTGATTCTTGATGATGACTTCTGAGATCCTCCAACTTCTCCTCTAGTTCCACCTGATTCTGAAAGCTAATATCTCAAATATATTTTGACATCTACTTGATGGACGAGTAACAAATATTTTAAACTGATTTGTGGTTCCCAGATGATGTATCCTACTGACTTTTCTTCCGCACCACTGGCAGGATAGCATATTTCATTCAGGGTGAAATATCTCAGAAAGTATTCCATGAATTTCCAAGAAAGTTTGTACGGACGTTCATGTTCACCAGAAGATGAAACATGACTTTGGTGATCCTCTGACATTTTCTCTGGCAGGTCAAATCTCCAGTAAAATATCTCGACATTTATTTGATTGATTGGCATTGAAACTATCTCAACTATTGGATGGATTTCTATACGATTTTGCACAAACCTAAATGGTTCCCAGATGATGTACCCTACGGACTTTTATTTAGCGCCATCAGCGACGTAGCATCTTTCACTCAGAGTGAAATATCTCAAAAACTATTGATGGGTTTTCCATGAAAGTCTCTGCAGACTTTCATGCTCTCCAGAAGATAGACAACTTTTCCTCTAGCAGGTCAAAGCTTCAGTAGAAAATCTTAAAATTTACTTGATTGATTGGCATGAAAATATCTCAACTATTGGATGGATTTCCGTTAAATTTTGTACAGACATTCATGGTCCCTAGTTGATAAATCCTAATGGTTTTAGTGATCTTCTGACTGTTGCTCTAGTTCCAACAGAAGGTCAGAGTTAGACATTCACGGTTCCCAGATGATGAATCCTACTGGATGTTTTTAGCTTCATCAGCAGGGAGACATACTGGAGTCAAACTGAATAATTTAAAAGCTATTGAATGGATTTCTTCTGGTGCCACCATGAGCTTTGTTTTTCAGTGAAATATCTCAGAAATTATTGGATTGTAGAAAAAGTTGTAGAGATGATCATGTTCCCCAGAGGATGATAAATGACTTTGATGATACCCTGACTTTTCCTCTAGTTACACCAACTTTTCAAAGCTTATATTGCCAATATATTTCAACATCTACTCGATGGACTGGCATAAAATTTTGTACAGACCTTCATGGTTCCCAGATGATGACTTTTATTCAGCGCCATCAGCAGGGCAGTGAAATATCTCAAACTATTGTTTGGTTTTCCATGACAGTTTGTACAGATATTCATGTTCCCCAGAGGATCAACATGACTTTGATGATCCTTTGACATTTCCTCTGGCAGGTCAAGGCTACAGCATGCGTTCTTACGGATCGATTGGCATGAAATATCTCAACTATTGGATAGACTTCCTCAAATTTTTAGAGACATTCATGTTCCCCAGAGGATAATAAAGGACTTTAATGGTCCTCTGACTTTTCCTTTAATTCAGCCAGCATCTCAAAGCTTATAACGCGGATATATTTTGGCAACTTCTTGATGGACTGGCATGAAGAGCTTCATGGTTCCCAGATGATGTATCCTAATGACTTACATTCAGCGCCATCAGCAGGGTAGCATGTTTCATTCTGAGTGAAATATCTCAAAAACTATTGGATGCATTTCCTTGAAATTTGGTACAAACATTTATCCCCCCCTCCAGACAAAGTGCAATAACTTTGGAGATTTGATTAAAAAATCCACAGGTGGCTGATCCTGTTGATCTTCTGCTCTCACCATCTTCACTCAAAACTGCTTCATAAAACTGCCGTACACACATTTCACACACAACATGATAAAACCTGATGAACACATTTAATCTGTCACCGTGCCACAAGTTGGACCCCAACTTTTATCCATCATTTGATTCACCCTTTAGATAGATAGATAGATAGATAGATAGATAGATAGATAGATAGATAGATAGATAGATAGATAGATAGATAGATAAAACGGTGGATGAAGCCTTCTTGAATAATTATAAATAATAATTAATGGTAATCAGCCCTCTGTTGGTGGTTGACCTTGCTGTTACCATGGAGACCACAACACGCAAACACAATAACAATGGATGCTAAATAGCTCTGTGTGTGTTTCGTTTCATTTGAGACGAGCGGAGCGGCTCTGTGGCTGGCAGCACATTAATGTGTGTGTGTTGCATTAATGAGAAAGGATGATGACACACATATACAGTAAATGGCTCGCTAAATGCTCAAGGGTGTGTGTGTGTGTGTGTGTGTGTGTGTGTGTGTGTGTGTGTGTGTGTGTGTGTGTGTGTCGGTGTGTGTGTTAGCTGTAGTGTGTGTGTTAGCTGTAGTTTGTGTGTGTGTCTGTGCTTCATGTGGGGGGCGGAGCCAGCAGATTGATTGGCAGTATTTAGTGATGGCTGCCATGGTAACAGATGTTGAGGAAAGAGAGACGGAGCACATTCAATACTCTGCGCTTTGATTTTGAAAACCTCTTCCTGTTTCTGTGTTCACGCCACAGCTCCATCTCTCACACCTGAAAACTGAACACACACTTTGCTAAAGATAAACGTGTCATTACCATTACAGCTGATCAGCTGTCAGCTGATGTCACTGATCTGTGTCAGAGTCCACATATATACATGTTACATATATTATATAGGATTCTTCAGTGTTGTTTTAGGCCTTTGAGATGTGTCTAATGTGGAGGTGAGTCTGACAGTGTGGTTTGTGCCATGGATGGATGACTAAACACAGGCCCAAGGGCCCAGAGTGTCAGGGGCCCCAGCATTCATCTGCAAAATGTCACTCAATTGAACATGCACTGACCAGGAAGAGACTCAGAGTGACCTCAAAGAGATGCTAAACCACCACGGACACAAAATAACTACAAAGAGGCAAAAATGACCAAACTGAACTGAAAGTGATACAAAATATTCATATAAAGACAGAAAATGACAGCAAAACCCTACAAATTACCTCGTAGAGTCACAAAATGATGACAATGAAACACAAAATAACTACAAACTTCACAAAGCAACCAAAAAAAGACACAAAATAACTATAAAATCCCACAGAATTATCTCAGATTGGACAAAATGACCTCAAAGTGATGCAAAATAACTACAAACTGTGGCAAACACAACCAGACAATCACTATGAGGAGACACATATCAACCTAAAACTACACATAATGACCTCTTAGTGTCAGAAAATAATTACAAAAAGAGGCAAAATAACTACAAAACCCCCAAAAATAACCTCCAAGAGTCATAAAATCAATACAAGGAGACACAAAACAACTAAAAAAGACAAAGAAAAGTCTAAGTGATGCAAAATTGCTACAAAAAGGGACAAACACAACCAAAAAGAGACACACAAACACCCATAAAATTATCTCAATTGTCAAAAAATGATGACAAGGAGTTAACATATCTACAAACTGCGGAGACCAACCCATAAAAGACACGAAATAACTACAACATTAGCTCCGAAAGTCACAAAATGACTAAAAAAAAACACAAAATTGCCTCAAACTGATACAAAATAACTTAAGAAAGGGTCACAATTATCTCAAAGAGACACAAATGACCCTAAAAAAAGACAAAATGACCTTAAAGTGACACAAATTAACTGAGGAAAGAGTCTAAAACAACCAAAAAAAACCCACAAAATTACCCAATAGTCACAAAATGACCTCAAAATGAAACAAAATAAGTAAAGAGAGGGACAAACACAACCAAAAAGAGACACAAAATGACTACAAAGCTCCACAAAATGACCTCATAGAGACACAAAATGACCAAACGGTAGACAAACTGATAATGAAGGGGACACAAAATTTAAAACATTCATATTCCTCCTCTTACTGCCCCAATAACTTCATTTTTCATTCATTATAAATATGCCGTTGATACCAAAATGGTGGCTACACTCCTGACCTTTAAATTGACACCTCATTCAAGCCAATAGGAGCTTATGTGTCCTCTCCACAGTCTACGATGGCCAATCAGAGCCAGTGTTGATCTCAGGTATGTGGCTGGCCCAGTGGCTTATGGGTCTTGTAGTCTCCAGTGGAGTTTTTAACCTGTTCCTGTCCCAACTTTTGTGGCTCCACTGTAACAGGCCGTTCTGTATTATGAGGACTTTTACTTTTAATACTTGGAGTAGATTTTGCTGGTGACACTTTTACTGAAGCAGAATATTGAACACTGGACATTTTCTTATGGCAGAGTATGTTTTAAATTGTGGTGTGTTTCCTGTGTGTGTGTCGGAGAAGAATCCTCGCTGACAGTTAACTGTATTGATCTGCATCATCTCTCAGCTGTCATCCCGCTGCTGCCGCCCATCGATCCGATCACCTGTATTGATAACGGAGTGTAACACATCACACACATCACAGCTGGACTGCGCCGAGGGGACGCAGCGCTCCGACGGGTCCACAGTGAGAGAATAACAGAATCACAGAACACACCACGGAGCCAGTTATTTTCTACATGTGAACACATCAGGGCTCGTTACACGGCGGCACCTTCCCTCAGGAGGAGAGGAGACGTTCTTTAACCCCGCGCCCACCGTGGTTAGTGAACAAAGAGACCGTACCTGTGTGTGTGTGTGTGTGTGTGTGTGTGTGTGTGTGTGTGTGTGTCTCCAGTGTTCCCAGTATACTAATGGGATAATGGACAGGGTCTATTCAAGAGGGGTCAAAGGTCACCTGACAAACAGCAGGAGGTTAACCATTGTGTTTACACCTGTCTGTGTTGCCATGACGCCCCAGCCAGTCAGACGCAGCGACCTTGGCCCCGCCCACCCTCACCTCGCTGTTGATGTTTCTGTCGCCTGATTGGCCGACCTGCGGGCCCGGGGTTAATGAAGTCACTTCGCCTTCTCGCTGCACAGCAATTAACGCTCATTTGCATATCTAAAAGCACCTTTCAAACACACAGACCCCCCGCTGCAGGAAATGACCACTGTCGCCATGGTTACTGTACCATACAATATTCACTCATTCATTACCTGTGATTTTACACTTCACACTTCACAGCCACGCCGAGCTGCTGCTGTCACACCTACTGCAGGTATTAAAGGAACATTCTGCTGTTTCCTTCTGCACTGTTTCACTCATTTATTTATGTTTGTTTATTTATTTATTTATTAGTCAAATCTAAAGGACCCCTCTGGTGTTTTTTTTTTTTTTTTTCACTGTTTCACCTATTATTTATTTATTATTATGAAAATTTATTTATTTATCTGTTTATTAATCAAAATTCCATTCTGCTGCTTTTTTTTTGGTACCATTTCATTAAATAATTATTCATTTATTCATTTATGTATTAGTTAAATTAAAACAACCATTCTGGTGCTTTTTTGGCACTGCTTGTCTGTTTGCTTGTTTATATATTTTTGTATTTATTTATTAGTTAAATTAAAGGGACCACTCTGGTGCTTTTTGCATCATTTATTTATTTATTTTAGTTTGATTTAAAAACCAATTCTTCTGCTTTTTTGGCACCGTTTCACCAATTTATTCACGAATTTAGTTCTTGAATACTTTATGATTTAAATTTAAAAAAACATTCTGGTGCTGTTTGGATTATTTTATTTATCTATTCATTGGTCAAATAAAAAAAAAAAGTTTTTACTTATATTTGTATATTTATTTATTACTTTATGATTTGGGTTTTTTTTTATTGTTTTTTTTGTTTTGTTTTGTTTTTTACATTTTATGTAGTGTTAATTCTTTTCAGATTATGAAACATTCCCTGACATAGGACCTCCATAAAAATATATATATTTAAAAACGGTATTCTATATGATTAGGTCCCCAGATATAACGTGACTCCAGTCCACCTAAAAGTGTCCATTTTTAATTACAGACTTGCCGTCATTCATTTTATCATGTAAACCATTTTGAGTCTCTGCGTCCACTGGGGTATAGTTGGTGGTTTTGCGTCTTTCCAGTTCACTGGTATCATTTTCTTGGCAATCAGTAGGAGTATCCTCAGTATAAACCTCTGGTCCGTGCTGTATCTATCTTTAGGTATAACTCCTAACAAAAATATTAATGGGTCTGGCGGGACATCTGCCTCCATAATTCTGTCAGTTTCTTTACTCAGCACAGCTGCAGAGGGCACCAGCCTCATTTCAAACACACTACATTAGAGAGGCCTTTATTTCTCATTCTGTTTTTAGTTTTAATCCTGTTAAATTTAATGCATCACGCCGTCATTTCAAACTCAACACTTCCTGTATCCATTTAAAATTAAAAGCCCCTTATAATTTCAGCTGAGAGAATCCGTTCATTTTCTAAAAAGACTTTTATTGTGAAACATTTACAGGAAGTTGTTGTGGAGGATTCAGTGACTGTCATAGTGTGCATGCGGTGCTTCAAATGTAGCTCCTCCCATCTTGTCTTTTACAGGTTGGCTGGAACAAAAATAGGACAAGAATAACCCGATGACATCACACACGTCATGAAAGGCGACCAGCTATGATTGGTGGTCGTCTGTTATGTCTGTCACAGTCACCTCATCTGACATAGTGACTGTCAGAACTCGACATAACTGCACTGATGTTCGTGCTGCAGACTCAAAGAGAAGCTCTGTACAATTATATCTTTCCAGAAAAGAAAAAAATAAGATGAGATATGATAAAATAAACCTTTATTGATCCCTGGAGGTAAAATTCAGTTGTTGCAGCAGCAAATAAACAGAGAAAGTAAAAGAAATAAATAATAAGAGGTGCATAAAAAACTAATATAATAATGACAAATAGCAAACTCCACAGCAGCATATGGAGACAAACACTGCTAGGTAAAGTGACGGCGGCGTGGTTAATAGCTGCCGTCTAATAAAAAACAAATGAAAATAAATAGTTAGCCGCAGATGAATAAATAAAGCAGAGCTGTGACACGAGTTGAATGGGAGCAGCGGTTTACATGGAGGGGACATTAGTGAGACGAGCATAAAGAGGAAACACATCTTCCAGCATGACTCCAGTGAAACCTTATTGAGTCGTCTTTTATTATAAAATAAAATAGTCCTTTCACAGTGTAGAGGCCACAGAAGAAAGATGGCTTTTCTCTCGCTTTGTCTTCTGCCCAGGGCATAATAAAGTCAGAGGCAACCATGAAAGAAAATAATGTTCTATAATTCTCTCTCTGCGAGCAAACCTCAGAACACAAGTATCACTCAGTGTTTGTGCTGAAGAGACGCAGGAAATGTGCTCGGAGTTTACATCACGGCTGAAGAACAGACATTTAGGTGATGTGAGCGGCTGATTACTGACTTAAAACCACTGATGAATCTTTATGTGATGATTCCAAGAATGTAATCACTGATTCAACATCAGGTGGGGAGCAGCATCAGCCTCTAATTATGGAAGATATTACTCTTTACTCTTTTCAGAAGTCATGATATTACTTTATTTATTACTTCCTGTCGTTACACCACATATTGCTTTTCCTTTACACCCCATAAAATTGGTATTTGTGCATCCCCCCAAAATTCAGATGTGTGCCTCTGTGCACCTTTAAGGGTACTGGCCTCGTAGGTAACCTGTGAGCATGTGTCGTGTCCGTCATTGTGTGTGTGGAAGGAAGCAGCTCTCTCAGAGTGTCACGGTGAAGACGACCAGCGGCAAAGAGTGATGATAGTCAGCAGAATTAAATGTCTAGATAAGCTCAGGGCTGCTGTTAAACCTCATAAGAGACCATGTTTATTGTTTTGTGGTGACTGAAATAAAGTCATTGTTGGCGAACAGCACCCGAACGCCTCGCAGAGTGGTCTGGGCTGCTAGACGCTAGTTACCAGCTAATAACTAGCCAAGTCAAATTAATGTTAGCATGTTACCATCTAGGGTTCGGAACAGGCGAGCACTGTCTAACTCCGAAGTTGTGGAAATCCGGTGCTTGGGCAGTGACTTGAGGCGTCAGAAACCAACAAAATAAGAGGCGTTCTTTCACTGTCCTGTTGCAGTTATAGTTTAACGGCACCTAGAGGGGTCAGGGGGAAACGCAACGGGACAAGGACGATGAGTCCAACAAAAACGACTCTCACCCAAAAGAGCTGTGTTTGCGTCCCTTAAGATTCTAAAGCCGAACACTGTTCTCTTTTTCCCGAAACCCAACCACATGTTTTTGTTGTTGAAGGAAAAAAAATGTGAATTCACAGTGTTGTACCAACGTAGTGCTTTTATTTTGAAAGAGACTGTATGTAAACATTAAACTTCCTGTGAAAACGGAATTGTATCTTGAAAGAGGAGGACGTCAGAACGTCAACAACCAACACACCCAGGGTACCTTGCACAACCTACGTGGACGTGGAAAATCCATGACCAAACGTTGATATGTGACGAGGTCGGAGTGAGAATGTGTTGCCCAGACCTGATTGTTTGTGGCTGCTATTCTTCCTCTTTGAGTTAGCCACTAACTGCTATCAGCTACTTTTTAAATCTCCCACAGTGGGTTGCACATAACACGCCGTCAAAATGTCACACCTGTGGCGCCCATGTGTTGAGCCGGTAAGCTGTCACCAAGAGAGGAAACACAGGGTGAAGACCTTCGCACACTTGTTTTTTTCATCCAAAATTGCCACACATCTAAAAATACACATGACTTCACATTGTGTCAATCACAAAACTTTCACCTGTCATTAAAATTTTTGGAACACGTTTGTGTTTTTCGCCTCAGTCAGAGCCTTTAGAGACACTTGACCGAGAATCAGTGATGAAAATGTGGCAGCGGGACACTGCTGCGACAAGACAGGAACAGGGCACAGAGAATAATTTCTGGAGGTCTTCAGTTGCACGTGACCGGTGTTTTCCCAAAGATCTGCCTGACAGACAGAGAGTCATCCACCACATATCCAAACACAAGCTTCATCACTTCTTTGTAGCTGCAGCTGTCCACGATTAAAATCCCGTTTGTGTTTTCTCGACCTCCGCTGCCAAGGAGGGCTCAACTTTTGTGGGGTGTATTTTGCAATGGAAAGAGTTTTAGTCCGACGACCTGCAGCAGCAGTGTTCTTCTCATCTTTCCTCCCAACAGAATCAAAGTAAGGAGGAATATTTCCAGCCACTAATGTAAGAAGCATTTCCATCTTGCTGATTTGTGACGTGCCTGTGCAGTGCGACAATTACGAAAATGAGTCTGCTGATGTCGATGCTGATGTTGTATTTAAAGTCGGTGTTGAGGTGATGACAAAAGTGATGTTGCACCAGCACTTCACACATAAAAAAAATTAATAAAGTTGTGGAAGAGAGGCATCTTTTTTTTTATTTGAGCACCTGCCTTGCTAAATGTTTGTGCACGGCACTGCCATTGCTTTATTACTTGCCAACTGTGCATGCTAACTTTGTTCATCAAACACACCACAGTTCAATATTTTCTCGTCTTCCTGCACCGTGTTCTTGGGTAAATTGTTTTCGTTACCTCGCTGGCTACAAAACCAAAGTGTCCCCCAGGTTTTCTGTGTGTTTTTAACCTGAAGGCAGCCCCCCGCTGCACGGCATACACTCCCAGTTTAGAAGGCCAGTGGGTTCCGCCTTGAATTTTTGTGGCCACCATACCTCAACCTTTGAAGGCTCTTTATTCTAACTAATGGCTTTGTGATGGTCATTTTGTCATGTGACATCTTTTGCTTAATATTTGGGTACAAAAACAATATCAGTTTAATTTTTTATTGATTTATCGGGTGGAATATTTTGAGTGTATTTGAATATATATTCTAATCACAGCCTGGGTTGGTTCAGATGTTTCTTCATGTTTCACTTCTGTAAATTAAAGTTAATGAAGGAGTTTGATGTATAAACAGGAAATAAAGCAGCACATTCACCAACCAGAGTCCAGTCTGTCCTCGTCCTCTCTCCGTCTCTTCCTTTCTTCCTCCTCCTTTTGTGTTGCAGGTCATGCGGCTAACGGGTTAATTAGCCGAATGAAGTGCTCTGCGGAGGAAATGTCAGGCTCGATGGCTGCGGTTTGACTTCCTGGACGGGAGGTTAGAGGTCGACGGCGGGTTTACTGAACCTTTTCCCTCTCACCTTTTATCTAAATGTCACCCAGGAGCCATTAGCGTGGGCCTCTGCCGGGGGACGCCTCATGTGGCGGGCTGAAGGGGAGACGTCCTCGCCGTCGCTGATGGACCCAGCGACCCCTGAGACGCTCCTGAACGCTCAACCAGCGTGAAACCGCAGAGGTGCAACAGGACGCCGAGAGGAGTCCTCACTTCCTGTTTCTGAAGGTCCTGCAGGAAGGTGATGCATTCATGGCTTCTGGGGAAAGTAGGAAATATCAGCTCCTTGCAAGAAAAACCCGAACAGCTCAGAGATTATGATTAAAAAAAACATATATGGATTTACAAAAGTATAATACACGAGCCTACACGAGGACATCTGGAGGCCAGTGTTCTCTTCCTGTAAGATTATAAAGCCAAACTCTGTTCTTTTTTCCGAACCCAAGCATGTGTGTGTTGTTGAGGGAAAATAAACATCAATTTGCAGTGTGTATTTTGAAAACAGACAATGCATGTGACAGGCTGAAGTTGACACGGCGTCCCAGAACGTCAACAACCAACACACCCAGGGTACCTTGGACATCATATCTTGACATGGAAGGTCCATGACCAAACGTCAACATGTGACGAGGTCGGAGTGAGAATGTGTTTCCCGGACCTAATTGTTTGTAACTGCTATTCTTCCTCTTTGAGTTAGCCACTAACTGCTATCAGCTACTTTTTAAATCTCCTACAGTAGGTTGCATATAACACATCTTCAAAATGTCACACCTGTGCCGCCCATGGCCTCATCCTGCAGGCTGTCACATTTAAACAGACGTCATTTTGGCACTGTTACCTCTGTCCTCTCATTCTGCGATCAGATGGTCCAGTATTTCCGGCATGAACAGGCAGTGTAAAAGGAGCTTCTGACTGAGACTTTGGGGTTTGTCAAGTCAGCTCAGACAAAGACAGCCTGGCTCTGTCGAACTGGCTTCGTCGTACCGCCCTCTGAGAACCCTTTAATCCCTGAATTAGTCCTGATATAATCAGTTTCTGTTGTCACTGCAGTCGTGCACATACAGACGACACTCAGCTTTATTTGACACTGAGGAAGACGAGATCTAGTTTTAAGGAACACGTTTTATGATTACTTGGTTTATCTTATCTTATCATCATTGCTGTGAACAGTGAGTTGTGTGTATTCCAGTGATGTGTGTTTGATATCTGTGTGTTAAAAGCTGAGTTATGACTGAAAGAATTGGTGCAAATTTTGGTGCAGAACGCCTCAGTTTGATTCGATGAAACAGTAAAATTAGAATCCAAACACAGATCCAAAAAGAGTTTGTCCCACTTTGTACATGGACGCCCATCACACATTGAGAGGGAACACAAAGCAAATTACCGTCTCTTTATACATGCAAATCTGACAACTGGAGTGGAGTGTTTTTTCTCTGTGATTATTCTTTTCAAATAAACACCCCAGTGCATGAACCGCCACTGTTTATAATTAATTAATATGATTTAAAAAGCCATTAATGCACCATTGTAACGGCTTCTTTGAGGCCCCTATAATAAAAGGAGCACATGTATGCATACAACACACAGTCCACATTATTAGGTTCAATCAGCGCCCGGTGACATCACATTCACTTCATGTACACATGAGAGAAGAATGATGCTGATTGCTGCAGCTCACAGTTTACTGCTTCATTATAATGTGACTCATTAGGAGCCTTTTCAACTGTTTTTTTCCTCTACAAGTGTTGTTTGGTGCTTTTATATCAGAGAGAGCAGATTATTCCTCTGAGTGATGCTGCTGTACATGTCTGACTGCTCTGAAGCACAGAGGGAATTAGAAAAGGCTGATATTCAATACAGGCGAGAACACTTTATTTATACAAAGTGGAAACTCAGAAATCCAAAGGTTAAAATCGTAGTGTGCGTCTACTCATGGACGACAGTGTGAGATGTAAACATTAATGGAGTGATCTTGAGTAACCAGCTCATGATCTCTGGGAAGAGAAATTGCTGTTGAGTTTTCTAAACGTATTTTTCTCGGAGTGTCATCTACTTCCAAGGTAGAGGAGAGACGGCAGACATCTCTACGGCAGATATTTCCAACACTCCAGACTCACACCAGAATTATCTACACTGATAAAAGCCACATAACATACGACTAGTTACCTTCATTTGAAGTTACTTTATAAAGTTACTTTTTGTGTAGAGTAAGGCCCCGATCACACAGAAAGTGTTTCAGCAGCTGGAGGTGCCTTTTTGTAATAGTTTTTAACGAGAATGAAGCTGTTTGCTCGCTGTTTTTACGTTGCTACGCACCTCGTGTTTCTGTGCTCCAGGCGCCTGGTATTTTTGCTAGAGCACTCCGAACTCTTTGACTTGAAAAAACTTCAACTCAGAGCTGAAAAGCGCCCTTCATCATCTCTACTTTTCTCCTATCATCCAATGGGATGATATGAGAGGTGGGCCTTCTGTGGTGGTCACAACAACAAGTTTACAGTTGGTAAACAATGGAGGTGAAACTGGTGGTAGCAGTTGCTGGATACCCAGAGCTATACGGCCCGAGTCCTAAAATGTGCCTGGAAATGTCCATCATGAAGGAGAAGCTCCTGGACCAACTGGTGGTACTCCCCATGATCCAGCCTCTTTTTTAGGGTCTCATGTACCCACAAAGATCTGTTTATCTGCTGACAGTACCCTCTGCCTTAAAATTTTAGGAACAAGATACTGATTATTATCAAATAAAATAAGATAAATAAATGGTAGATTGATTACACAGGAAGGTTAGGGTGAGGAAGTGATGGGGTGGTCGCCTGGCAACAATAAAAAGGTGCGACAAGTGTTTTTATTTACTTAGGCATTCAATTTAGGTGAATTTAGGTGCACCAAAACGCTTCCTGTTTGATCGGGGTCTAATGTTACACTTGTTACACTACTTTTGTGTGATTCATTCATTTTCCGTAACCTCTTATCCTCTTGAGGGTCACAGGGGGCGGAGCCTGTCCCAGCTGACATTGGGCAAGGGGCGGAGTTCACCCTGGACAGGTCACCAGACTATCACAGGGCTGACACATAGAGACAGACAACCATTCACACTCACATTCACACCTACGGACAATTTAGAGTCACTAATTAACCTGCATGTCTTTGGACTGTGGGAGGAAGCTGGAGTACCTGGAGAAAACCCACGCTGACACAGGGAGAACATGCAAACTCCACACAGGAGGGCTCCCCCACCCTATGTTTGAACCGGGAACCCTCTTGCTGTGAGGTGACAGTGCTAACCACTGTATCAGTGTGCCGCCCTACTTTGTGTTACTTTCCCCAAAATAAGCTCAGAGAACAAAAACACGATTGTTTGGCTCAACCTTCACATGGGAGGTGAACGCCAGGCTCCTGGGTGAAAGTCCAGGAACCATCCACTGCCCCTCCCACCTGCCTTATAGCAACTTTCCAGCTCCTTAAATTACGTTGGCACCGGTGGCATTTTAAACTGCCGCCATCCAGCAGTGTATCATACCGCCACAAAATAATGCCGTCTGCATTGGTTTCCGACATCGAAATCACTGACCAAGTGGCAATATTTGACGCCTCTGGAAGGAGAAGAAGTTGAAGGACAGCTGAGGCTTATGGGATGTCTTTAGTTCTGCAGGTATTTAGTCATAAACAAATAAAAATGTTGACCTGATGGTAGCGCTACATGAGAAATCAGAGGATCACAAAAGGTATTAGAGTTCATCCTGAGGGTGTGTGTGGGCTAAATTTCATGGTTATCTACTAATGTTTGTTTAGATATTTCACTCAAAGCCACCAGTGTGAACCTCATGGTGGCGCTAGAAGAGGAGTCAGAGGATCACCATCATCTGGAGACCATGAAATCTAAACTAAATTTCACACCAATCCATCCGATACTTGTTGAGATATTTCAGTCTGGACCAAATTGGTGGACCCACTGACCAAAGGACAGACCTTTAGCCCGGCTAAAATACTAGATCCACTGATCCTACTGATCTCAGCAGATACTCCAGAGCCTTCAATATTATCAACTTCCAGCAGCGCTTCATTATTTATGCTCTACATTTCAGACACACACACAAACCTCTGGAGGTTAATCTAATTTGTAAACTGCGTGTGTGTGTTTGTGCAACCAATTTGTCACTCTTTCATACAGCAAATATTTCATTAATTGTCACAGCTTTGGTCTTTTTTTTTCATTTCATTGTTCTTCTTCTGTCACACTGAACCAAAAGCTCTAATTCATATTCATTTCATATATTTTTTATTTGTACATTCCCACTGTAGCTGCCGCTCCCTCCTCCTGTGGTTTCCTGTTCCTGTTTGTTGCTACAACGAGCCGATTTCCCCTCAGGGATCAATAAAGTTTCATCTGATCTTATCGATAGATGTTTACTGTCAGTGTCTAATTAATTTGGCTCGTTAGCAGCAGGTAGCCGCCGCAGATTACAGATTACAGTCTATTCATCAAAGCGGGGCGAGACGAGCCGGCTGAATGTAAAACAGCTTCCTGCTGAAGAGAGGAGAGGCTGCTGGGCCGAGCTGTCTGTCCTCCTCCTGGACGACCTCTGACCCCCAGGTTCTTCCTGCTGGACTCAGAGGTCGAAGGAGCAGCTCAGCTGGGACGACTCGCACATTCTCAGAGAGCCCTCGTTTTTTGTATCGGCCAGATTCAGATGAGAACATGGATATAAGGGTAATCTCTGTGGGTCCAGTACACAGAGGGGTCCAGGGTGTGATTAGCTTAGCTTAGCATAAAGACTGGAAGTGGAGGGAAACTGTTAGCCTCGCTGTATCAAAAGAGGAACAAAGACTCCAGAAACCTTTGATTTACTCAGAACAGCCTTCCTCAAAATCTCACAGCGTCTCATCTTGGACGCTTTTTCCAAACTCATCGAAAACTGTCACGTTGTCCAACACATTCTCACTGCGACCTCGTCACATATCGCCATTTGGTCATCAACTTTCCACGTCGCCATGGTGTCCAAGGTACCCTGGGTGTGTTGGTTGTTGACGCTCTGGGACGTCGCGTCAACTTCAGCCTGTTCCATGCATTGTCTGTTTTCAAAATACACTTCTGTTTTCACAGGAAATGTACAGTTTGCATACAGTCTCTTTCAAAATAAAAGCACTATGTTGGTACAGCACCACAAATTGAATTTTTTTTTTTCCTTCAACAACAAATACACATGGTTACGTTTAGCTAACACATGCACGTGGTTGGGTTTAGGAAAAAAGAACAGGGTTTGGCTTTACAATCTTACAGGAAGTGGACACTGCTCTCCTGTGTGAAAGTCTGTGGTGGATAGGCGGAGCCCGGAGGCTATGGGTTCATTTCAATATCCCTCTTCAACTCCCCTATCCTCTACCCTCGATCACTTCACCCGGAAATAAATTGAGACTCGCCATCTTGTAGGATGTCTCAACACGTTAAATGCACTCAGAGGAGTCGAGGAAAGACGATCTGTTATTTCCCTCATCAACTTTCATTATGGATAGCAAGAAACACTTTTACATCACTGACTGTTGTTTTCATTCAGTCACACCTGAGGCTGATTGCTCCTGAGCATCGAGTTGATGAGTTACAGATTATTATTTCCAAAAGACATTGTGATCATATTCTGGCTTATTCAATAATAAACTCACAATCAGAATATCAATAAATACAGAGGTAGGACTCTGTGTCTGAGCAGGACACATTACAGAATATAAATACAGAACGCAGACTGTTGTTTGTATTAGACAAAGAGAAAACACTGCTGCTCTGTTACTGAGGACTGTATCTGTATCTGTATCATTATATATGTGCATATAACATTCTGTGTGTGCAGATACAGACTCCATTAAAAGTTTCTGTAGCTGATAATAAAGCCTGCTGACAGCTGATCCAGCTGTAATCAGCTGCCGCTGTCATCACGAACGGACGTCACTTCTCTTGATGCTTAAGAGGAAAAGACGGCTCATTTTTGTAAAGGTATATTTTCTGGTTTCTCCTCTCCTCGCTTCTCGTCCTCATGTCTCTCCCCACGTCTTACAAGGGCGGTGCTAAGACGTGAGGAAGAGACACAAGTGAGGGGAAAGTGGATGTGAGATTCGGTATTGGGATGAACCCTATATGTAGCTGCAGTTTATAGGTGGTAGTCCTCTTTCTCTGGAGAACAGAGAAGCATGTGGACCAGCCTGAGAGTACATGAAACTCTCAAACCAGCTGGAATCTATTTAAAATAAGAGAGTAAAATGAAACCTCCTGCATGTGCTTCACTGACTTTCCATTGAACACTGTTACTGGACGTTAAGTTGCGAGGTGCAGAACGGACGCCTCTCCGTCACTCTTGTGTCTGAGTGGGTTCAAATCTCTGCAACAGCTTCCACATCAGCTGGAAAGCCTGAGTGTTCAGGGTGCGTGCACATAATTCTGGCCATGCAGCCTGTCGGGTCACGCGGGGTCCTTTCAGTCCGCAGGTGTCTGGAGGGAAATTTTTTAATAACGTTTCCTTCACGTGACTCATTTGTGCGCTGAAATTACAAATCATTCCCTGAATTCCTCATTTGGGACTCTTTATTTTTTTGCCGTACTTTCACATATTGTGCCATTGAATTACTTCATTCATTCCCTCGCATTAATAATTCAATAATTCAGTTCAATAATTAATATTGTTATCAGCGTCTTTCCATTTGTCCCTGCCCCCTCGACACCTTCGCTCTGGACCACTTGGATTAATGCAGTTTAACTTTGTTGCGACTCTGATTGGATGTTTCTGACAGAAAGGCTCTGTGGGACTCGTAGTGAACTTCTCTCCTGAACTACACTCTGTTTTAAACCAATGAAGCAGAAGCGCACTTTCTCTCTGCTTTATGATTAATGATGATTATCAGCGCAGGATTATAAAAACTCTTGTTGTTTTCATAGCAGGGTAATTAGCTCCACTTCCTGTCTGTGTGTTTCCCGCTCACATGTTGCTTCGGTCCGTCTGTCTGCAGCTCTGACGTGTTGCTTCAGTCCGTCTGTCTGACAGCTAGACGAACCGCACAGGAACAAAAAAGCTCCTGAACACTTCAGATGAGACAAATAACAGGAGACGAGGTCAGATTTTGTTCCCTAATTGCATTTAAAATGCAGAAAGTCGAGATGAAGACAAACGAAATTCACTTTCTTCTTTTCTTTTCTCGTGTTTTCCATTAATTTCTGTGACAGGCTGCTGCTTTATTATTCTTTAAGAGGAGCTGTAATGAATCAGTGCCTCCAGTGAAACAGCCTGGTGCTACTGGTGAAATTTACCACCAATATTAAACACAATGCACATGGATATAACGCAACAACATTTATCCTATAAAATTCCCAGATGTTTGCACCTATGTTTTCATGTCATTAGTGCAGATTTTCAGTTTTAGTTTTTTCTCAAATACATTCATTGTGTTTCTCTCCTTTGCTCGCATCATGAGTGACAGAAATAACTGTACTGAGAATGAAAAATGAGAGTATAAAACAGCAATGTAAAGAAGGAAGTCCTCAGAGATGGTCACCTGCAGCCTTGACCCCAAACTCCGCCATGTGAGAGGTGTGCAGGGCGGTTGTTTCAGCTGCTGCTCGACGATCCGACAACACGCATTAAATGGACGTCATTTGTCTGGTGAATAAACGTCTCCTTTGTTTTCTGCATTGACCTTTAAAATGAGAAACCGCAGAGACGTTCAGAAGTGACAGAAAGTCTTCAAACTCAATCACAGACCTCGACTCGTCTGGGCAGTTTTGTGTCACCGTTCTCCATCATGTTCCTCAAACAACAAAACGCAAAGTTGATCCATCCACTGCGGAGACAACAATACTGTGTTAATGTGAACGAAGGCCAAAACACAGAGAAAGATGCAATTTTTGTACTCCCTCCAGGATTTCTCAGGCTTGTTGGGGGGATTGTTGCAGCTGAAAATGTCTGATTTTACTGCAGCTTTTCTAAAAAACAAAAAATAGCACTGCATTGGGGTGTTTTTTGTTGTTTTTTGCAATAAAAATGCAAAAATAATTCATAAAAAAATCAATTGAAGTCACTTTTCTCAAGTGAGAATAAAACCACTCTGTTCTGAGTTGCTCATTTAAACAGTAACGTCACCATTAATCTGAATTATTAACCCTTTCATGCATGAATTAAGATTTTTTTCCCCAAGTATTTATTCTCCTCTTTAGGCGTGGAAAACAAAACTTTGAAGTTCAGTTTTTTAAACATGCATTTTTCAGAGTTTTTATTTTCAGAGTCCATTGGGGTAAGTTTTCGACTAAAGAAATATAACCCAACATATAAAAAAAGTAAAATATAAATCAAATATAAACAATGAAAAAATGTATTATGTGAAACTATGAAAATATATTTTTAATCAATTAATGCTGTTTAACTAGACTGTTCACATATTTTGTTATACTCCTAAACCTTGCTTCTGATTCCTCAGCCTCTCCCCCCTCTTTCTACGCCTCCTTCTTGTACCCCTTTTCCCTCATTCGGCTCCTTCCTCTTGACTCCTCAGTCCTCCACATACCTCCCCCTATTAAACTATAGATATTTTTGCTAATGAATGTTTTCTACAAAAAAATCTTGTCAGACTGTTGTCACAAAAATTACATTCTGGTTATATAAATTAATTTATTTACAGTCCAAAAAGTCGCTGCAGATGAGGTACAAAGTTGCAGTAATGGTTTTAATTGCTGTGTGACGTCCAGTTTAGTGGACAGTTGATTCATTGTAATCTCCTCCAAGCGTTAAATTAATACTTGGACATTTTAACAACTGTATTTCTTCCTAGATGTTTCTTTCGGTTGACAAATTTTATTTTTATTTACCTGCGAGAGTCTCCTATTATAGGAGACCTCCCTTCTGTGCGGCGTTTGCATGTTCTCCCCGTGTCAGCGTGGGTTTTCTCCGGGTACTCCAGCTTCCTCCCACAGTCCAAAGACATGCAGGTTAACTGGTGACTCTGTGTTGTCCATAGGTGTGAATGTGAGTGTGAATGGTTGTCTGTCTCTATGTGTCAGCCCTGCAATGGCGTACCCTGCCTCTCGCCCAGTGTCAGCTGGGATAGGCTCCACCCCCAGGACCCCTAACAGGATAAGCAGTTATGGAAAATAAATGAATGCAGGGGTCTCCTATTATAGTAGGACTGGTGATAAATTCCTGAGGTGCACAACATTTCTTGCATTCTGTCGGCCATCTTGGTTTTCAGAGCTTTGTGTTGCACTTACAACACCTGGCCAGTGGGTGGCAGTGTGTGACCTGGCGTACTAGGATCCACTGTAGTGGCTTTAATGCAACTGTAGCATCAAATCCTATGTGTATATACAAGGAAATGGCTTTTAAAACTGTCGTTGTCGTGAAAGGGTTAAGTTAACTCACTGTGATTCTTTCAGCACGTGCAGTAGATGTTTAAATTTAACAGCCTCTGTCCTGGTGATCTGTCTCGTCTGATGTCAACACGTTTCAGTCGTTCTGGTGGGAGATAGATAAGAGGGAGGAAGACTGTGGTGAGTTCTGTCTGATCCACAGAGACACAGCTGGGTGATTCTGGGGCAGCTGTGGGCTGGACCTGGTACAGACAATACTCACAGTGAGGTTAACTCTTAAAGAGACGTTCTGGGGTTATTTGAAAGACGCTTATTTCGGTTAATAGGTGTCGGTTGGTGAGTCTGTACCAGCTGGGGATTATAGGCTGCTGACATCTGAGGCCTAAAAAGAGAAATACTATTTGAGATTTTGAATAATAAGAAATCCCCACTTCAAAATTTAAATTGTTGAATCACTTATTTTGTTTTAAACTGTTTCTAAATGTCCCTTTACATGAAATTGCCTTGTTGCCTGTTTTATGTTCATTATGTCTGTTTTCATGTGAAGGACTCAGAGCTTATAATGTCTTTATTGTAAAGACCTTTGTGCTGCATTTCTTGTAAGAAAGGTGCTATACAGATAAAGTTTATTATTATTCTCAGCTGGCACACATCGACCTTCAACACTGAAACGTATTTGAAATTATGTCAGTTGTTGTTTGAACATTAAAAAGGTTGTAAAGAGGTGAACAAAGGTCTCATAAATCATTGCTGAAATTTCAGAAAGATCTGTTTCAGAGCTGAAACAATTTATGAAACAAAATCAATGTTGATTCATCTTTCAAAATCAAAACATAATTTAACAGTGATGCAACCATTTTGTGTGACGTTGATTGACGTTGTTGAGTTAGTATTATTCTCTGGCTGTGTTGGTAGAAAAGTGTACGTGATGTACAGTTTGCTCACGTACAGAACATCAGAGGATTGTCCTGAACGGTCTTTGGCCATCATTTTGTAGTCACATATAAGAGATTCATGTCTTCACATGTCTGCCCAGCTGGCCGCCAACTTCTTTTAACGCTGATATTTGGTTGAATATAGGTTGTGACATCAGCTAACCAAAATTCAATAAAATGCAAACATTAATTTGATATAGAGTAGATTATATTTTGTTGGTTTGAAGTTGTTGTTACGTTAAAAAAAATCCAACATCTTTAAAATGTCTCATGCCAACATCATCTTGACGTAAAATAACGACATTTCGTCTTGAGGTCTGGAGAAGAAAACCCAACGTCTGCAAAACATCTTAATGTAAACATACACACAGCATTAAATTCTAACTTCATTCGGCCCTGATCACACAGGAAGCACATCGCACTGCCTTTTTTATTTTAATTGAATGCCACTAGTAAACAAAAATAAAAACACTTGCTGTGCCTTTTTATTGTTGCCGGGCAACCACCCCATCACCTCCTTACCCTAACCTTCCCATGTAATCAAACCACTGTTTATTTATTTATTGTATTTATCCTCCAGTAACCAGTGTGTAGTTCCTGACATGTTGAGGCAGAGGGTACTGTCTGTAGCTCTGGTTGAGGGTGAGAGGCTGTCAGCAGATAAACAGAGATCTGTGTGGGTACATGAGACCCTAAAAAAGAGGCTGGGTCATGGGGAGTACCACCAGTTGGTCCAGGAGCTTCTCCTCCATGATGGACGTTTCCAGGAATATTTTAGGATGACTCGTGGGCAGTTTGACAACCTGCTGTCTATCAACAGGCCGTATAGCTCTGAGTATCCAGCAACCACTACCGCCAATTTCTCCTCCGTTGTTTACCAACTGTAAACTTGTTGTCATGACCAACACAGAAGCCCCGCCTCTCAAATTATCCCACTGGACGATGGGAAAAGATGATGAAAGAAGCGTTTTTCTGCTCTGAGATGAACTTTTTTCAAGTCGAGGAATTCAGAGTGTGCAATTTGTTGGCTGATGGCAGTCTGTACAGGTACTGAGTGTGTGGGACTGTGAACTTTGACATCTCTGCGTATGGACTGTATACATGTAGGAACTGTATGCTTAACATTTTTGTATCTTATAAGGCAGGTACCGCATGTATCCAAGCGAGAAAAAGCTTCATTCTCATTAAAAACACTCACAAAAAGCTGCCATACTCTTTCTGTGTGATCAGGTCCTCAGACATTTAAAATATCGTCAACCTGATTTCCATTTCAACAAAAATTTTACATCTGTTCAACATGTTTCTGACGTCATATTAACGTCCAGTCAGTCCAGCAGGGAACTGAAACAACGGGGAACAGAACCAGCAGAAATCTACAGTTGGTCAAATTCACAGAAAAAGTGCAGTGATTGGACAAAATTTCCAGGTCGTACAGATTTCACTGTAATTGGTTGAATTTCCATGAATCATTGTCATCGTGGTGTCATGAAGGAGCTGATTTGTCAGATTTAGTGTGGACGTACTCAAAGTGGAGCTTTCTGACTGACTGGAGCATCACTACAAAACATTGTTCCACACACCAGTGTTTAGTATTTTGTGTGGATGTATTCTGTGTTCTTTATAATATTTACACCTGTGGACAGGTGTTGCAAATCAGCGTTTCGCCACAAACACCAAACACATCTGGTTCTTTTGCATAAATGTACAGTTCTGAAGCTCCTGTGATTTCCATATGAAATAAACTCAACTGAAACAATAACACTTTAATCAACAAATACACTCTGAAAAATGCTGCAAAAATATAGCATGCGCTTTAACCGTATGACCTGTGGTAGAGCTTTGTATTCATGTTTTTTTTAGAATAAACTTGCTAGTAATTAATGTAAACATTTATATGACCAAAGGAGCCTGTATGTATCAATGGACACATTTAATAAAAATAAAGATAATAAAAGAAATAAATGAAAAAACAATGACTGAAACAGTTATACATCAAACACACACACTCACACACACACAAAGAACCAACCTCAGCATCAGTTTTGTGAATGAGAACAACACAAAAATGGCCAGAATAAGTTGTTTGTGACCAAAAGGGAACTTTTAACTGTGTGAACGAACTTCATAAGTGCGATTATGAATGTGAGTGCAGCCGAGCAGAGCTGCAGAGGACAGACAGAGAATATTGATAAGGATATTACAGCTGATCAGTCAGGGTCCACGCAGGCCGGAGGGTTAATTACTGAGAGCGATGCTGGGAGACAAAGTCGACCACAGAGGTTTAAACTCCTCTGGAGACGAACCTGCCGCTGCATGTCTTCAGGAAGACGACGAGGAAAAACAAATGGAGGAAACAGACAGAGACTAAACGGTATCGACAGCACTGTTTGCTGCTTTGTTTTAACTCTCTGTCGGTGCCAGACGGGTGGGGTTTGTTAACAGAAACACTGACGGGAATGTTGGGTGATTTATCTGGAATAAAATCTGATTTAATGGTGGTGGTGTCCGTTTAAAGAGATATTTATTTTCATCTGGAAACAAACCATGATGCTCATTTATTTTGTTTGTTTTAGTTTAAAACTGTTTTCTACTTTGTTTGACTTCACCTCTGCTGTGATGAGACATTATAAAGACACATTTTTATGATGGACAATAAAGTTGTATCCTAACAAGTAGCTGTGTTTTTGTTTGTTTTTGATGAGCACAAAACACGGTCAGAGTATCAACTGGCCCAGCTATATAAAAATGGCTATGATCGCAGAAGAGGCAGACAAACTTGTCCACGTTTGGTCATGGACTTTCCACGTCCACATATGATGTCCAAGGTACCCTGGGTGTGTTGGTTGTTGACATTCTGGGACTCCATGTCAACATCAGCATGTTGTATGCATTGTCTGTTTTCTAAATACACTTCTGTTTTCACAGGAAATGTACAGTTTGCACACAGTCTCTTTCAAAATAAAAGCACTACGTCAATTGTTTTTTTTTCCTACAACAACAAATACATGTGGTTGGGTTTAGGCAACAACAACGGACTGTGGCTTTACAATCATATAGGAAGTAACCATTGGCCTCCCAAGTGAAAGTTGGTGGTTGTTGGACACGTTCACTGGATAAATCAAGCCCCAATTAAAACCTCCTGAACCATGAATGCTGAAGGAATTCTAATCAGGAGAAGGAGCTGGTTGTATTCAGAAGTCGTCACTAAATCTCCCTACATCTTACACACTGGACCTTTAACTCTCTTCTGTGAGCACAAACCACTCCACAAAACAGATTTTCACATATTTATCACATTAGCAAGCGAGCTAAGGAGCTCCTGTCAGACTGTAGCAAGCTTGTTAGCGTTTAATAAAGAGCGCGTTAAAATACAGATGTTAAGACCTTTTTTTTGTTTATGTTGAGGGTGAATAATCCTAAATCAATTTGTTAAATTACCAGAAAGAAAAACTGCATTCACAAAATTATGTTGTGTTTATTACAAACAGGAGCAGGAGCTAACAACAAACAAACACAAATATGGTGCCGACTTTGGATCTTTTCCCCCTCATGTCTGAACAAACATACCTGTGCATTTGAAACATTTCCTGTAGCAGCGTGATAATGACTCACTGCAGCCACCCTCCAGGAAAATAAAATCTCCTTTTGTCTGTTGTACAGTATCTGTATGTGCGTCCTTCAGAAACTGCTGAGCTCATTGTGACAGCTTCCACAGCAGCACCGACACATCTGAGTATAATGGAGAGAAGTCAAAAGGAAACCGTGGCAGTCTGAAAAGAGTTCATGTGCTGTTATAACAAAAAAAATACTGATAAAAAAATCCTTTAATTTGACCAGCAAAGGGCACAAACATTCAGCATGTCTGTTTCATTTCCTGAAGATAAAAGCAAAGAGCAAACGCAAAGAGAAACACAAAGAAAGATTATCTTTTCTATAGCAAGCACAACACTAAACCACTGGACCTTGTGGACCAACCAGAAAACAAATCTGATTAAAAAACAACACAAAAACAACACAAAAAAGTCAAACAAGCCCTGTGACCTCAAACGCTGCAAAAATAAATGTGCTAATAATCAATCTCATGAACAGAAAGGACTCAGGTGTGACACAGTAAAGGACGAGAGTTCACCCAGAGAGCGTCTGTGGCAGCGTGTGTGACGCTGTGATCAGGAATGTGGTGGTAAATAAAGGGTGTGTGAACTCTGGAGCACGAGCCACAGCTATGCTCGTCATCCCTCCCTGTTCTGTGATCTTCACGTCTCTGTAATTAACCAAAACTACAAACTGCTATTTACACAGACCTCGATTAATGTGGAGGCAAATAGATTCAGTAAATATTGCTCAGAAATGTCAAGCAAAAAGAAATAAATCTCCTGACAGACTGTTATTAAACGCTTTAATGTCCACACTCAGAAAAAAGCAACGAAGGGAATATTTTCTTTGCTTTTTTTTTATTTTTTGGGGGCATTAATAATCTTTATTTCTTTTTTTAAACAGACCATATAATTTTAAAAATATAGGCCTTTAGCAAACAGTCAAGAAGTCACTTCATGGTATTTATGAAATAGAACAAAAAAAATCTAAATTACAAACCATATACTGTTATAATGCTTCTAATATGTTAATACACCAACATAATGTTTGTTACTATGGAATTTAGGGTTACAAGATATTGGATTTTTTGCCGATATCCTATATGCCAGTATAGAACAACTTACTTGGCTGATAATCAATACCGATATCAGTATCTTCCCCACCTAATTTTAGTGATCATCCAGTCTCTTCTGTAGTGGAATTAACATCATATTATGCATACATATTCTTATTGTGACGGCCCACCAGCAGATGGGGACATAAAATACAATTCTTTTCTCATTTTAAAGGCGATATCGTCCCGACACCGATGACGTGACGATATTATCGTGCATCTAATGGGATTAGTAGTAGTATTTCTACATATTTATTCAAGACATTTACCATCACAGTACTTTGACAACGTCTCAGAAACTGAAAAATCACACTGGTATCATTTTTTAATCAAATATATAATGGACTAACGTGAAATATATGATATTAACAACCATTAATATTCATCTTTTTAAAAATTCATTCGTTCATTTTCATAGCCGCTTATCCTTTTGAGGGTCACAGGGGGCGGAGCCTATCCCAGCTGACATTGGGCGAGAGGCGGGGTTCACCCTGGACAGGTCACCAGACTATCACAGGGCTGACACATAGAGACAGACAACCATTCACACTCATATTCACACCTACGGACCATTTAGGGTCCATCCACACGAAGCCTTGGCAGGGTGAATTCGCCAAAGTTTTAAACCGGTTCGGCCGTTCATCCATGCGAAACCAGCATTTTCAGAGGTTGGAACCACACCTTTTTGAAGCAGGGTTCCAGAGTGCACAAATCTGAAGATGCCGCCTTTGTGTCGTCATGAGTACAGCCAATGCTTGACTTTTGGCCGTCAATGATGTCATAGCCCCACCTCTCTAATATGTATACACCGTGCAAGCTTTTTGCGCATGCTCTGTGTCTTCTTCTCTGGCTCAGCGCTGCATGCTCCAGTTTTTAGTGGTGCGCCATCTCCTGGCTGGAATATATATACTGCAGCCTTTTTATGTGGTTTCAGTGGCTTGAACCGGCTTTATCTTGACGCCTGCATTCTTGAAGTCACCGCCATGTTTACAGAACACTATTGCAATCCAATAATTTTATTTGGCGGTTTCAAAAAGACAAGTCTTCGTGTGGATATAACCTTAGAGTCACCAGTTTACCTGCATGTCTTTGGACTGTGGGAGGAAGCCAGAGTACCCAGAGAAAATCCACATTGAAGGGCTCCCTCCTGGGTTCGAACCAGAAACCCTCTTGCTGTGAGGCGACAGTGCGCCACCGTACTGCCCTCATCTTTTTTTGAAGTATGTAAAGCTGTTGCATTGTACGTCGTAGCCTGTGATTCAGTGGGCGCTGTCATTGTACAGCCTGCTAACATCGAGATTGAAGTTTATTAGAACCATTAGCTTAGCTTCACTGCCTCCACTATAAAAAGACAAATGAATTGTTTGGTACATCATGTGTTTAAAAAAAGTTATTCAAACTTTATTAGACTTTTAATTTTTGTATTGTTGCATGAATCTGTTCAGTGCGACCTCTGACAGTATAACATGCTGTAAAAATATGCCTACCTTTGAAAGTCCCACCACACAGAGCCTTCATGTCTGGAGTGACTGTTTTTGTCACTAGCGTCCTGTAACAACGTATCCCCATAGAACTGTTTGTAGAATATCCTATGAATTTGCATCCCACAAATGACGTTACGTCCTTAACTTACAGTGACGTCACTAACAATGTTACTATGGTTAGGTTTAGGAAAAGGAACATGGTGAGGACGTACCTTAAAATTACTCAAAGCCATGGGTGAAAGGCTGTGACCCATCCACCACCCCATCCTGCCTCCTTACAAGCGCTCAGGACTGCTTCCTTGTTTACTGTCGTCAGCACATTGGACACATGTTCGCAGCCTGTCAAACTATGTGGGATATGTATGAATTTGGTAGGAAAACATATGAAAACTTAAGAAAAACACATTAAAGACTGAGAGACACAGCGACACCTGGTGGATTTTTTTTACCATAACATGTCTGAACTGAATGGTAGAGATAGCTCAATCAGGTTGAGTTAAGTTCAACACATTTTTCATTCGCTCAGAATATATTCTACCAAACAGCTGAGCAAGACGTTAAAGGGTTAATGTTTATATTGTCCCACAGAGTTAAAGAAACAGAGAGCAATTTCCTAGCTACTTTTACTTTTATATTTTGAGTATAGTTTGCTAATATTTCATCTTTAAATGTAGCCTATAAAAAAGTTTTACAAGTGTTTGTACAAAAAGTTAGACTGGACACCAACAACGCCGCCAATAACAACGTATTATGAGGATACTTTTTAGATATTTTTTTGGCTTAGGGGCGGGGCATACATCTTTAAATGGTTGTTTATTTAAAGTACACTACCCTATGAAACCTGATGTGGGTTTAAAAGTCATGTTTTCTTAAAAAAAAATGTAAAATTACACCATTTATCATCGCCGGAAACTGTGAGAACAGATATTATCGCTGGATTTTCACATTTCAGATGGTCCTTGGACACTTCATGTGTGATTTTTATTTTGGCTCAGGGAAGGGGCATAGAAATTTAAATAGTTGTATTTTTTTTTTTAAATTTATTTTACAGCCAAATTTGAAAGAAAACACGCTGTAAAATTTCAGTGATTTGCCTTCAAATTTTGGGCAATTTTTCAAAATTTGTTGATAAATTTTGGCATTTTCTAAAGAAAAAACATGTACTCCCAAACCTACCTGCGTGTTCTATTTAAAAATCACCATAATTTCACCATTTATCACAACCATAAACTATAAAAAAGAGAAATTATCACTGGATTTTCACATTTCTAACAGTCCTTGAACACATTATGTTGGACAAACACATACACAAAAAGTTTGCGCAAACTAACCAGCATGTTCAACTCCGGGATTTCATCTTCAATTTTAACTTTCAAACATCAAACAAAAAGTTTTAAAAATCTAGTAACTCATTTATCGTGAAGGGAGGGTCACACATTTTCTGCCAGTCACTAAAGAGGCTCAAGAAAAAAAAATTCTGTTTCTTTGGGGAGGTAGAAAAAAATAAAAAATAAAAAAGTGACACCCCAGCCTCTGATAATAGAGAACAGTCCCTTATAAGATATGAAGTCATAATTGCAATAAAATGTAGGTGTCGGGGGTAAGTGATGTGAACTGAATATTAATTTGTGCTTCTGAATTAATCGTTTTAATGGTACACAATAAACTGTGCAGAAAATAATATATTTATGTATTTATTTATTTACAGTAGCTATTGTAAATTTTAACACGGTGAACAGATGTGAAAGATAATACAGTGTTTAAACGGCAAATTTTAACAACTTCCAGGTATTTATGAGCAATTATGTGCACAAATTAAAAAAATAAAATAAAAAAATAGCATTTTCTGACAGTCACTCAGGGAGGAGGGAAAATATTTGTAGTTTCAGGGAGGGTAAAAAAACACAGAACAGTCTCTTAAAAGATATAAAATAAAATTTAAAATTTGCAATAACATGTCGGTGTCAAAAATAATTTAAAAATTAAGTAAACTGGTAAGTAAAGAACAGTCCCTTAAACAAAGTTTTATTCCTTGTATTTCCACTTCAGCTTTTTCTTAGGCTACTTTTTACCACTTCAGATGTTCGCCCATTAAAGACAGAAAACACTTGACAGGATGTTTATTGTTTTTTCAAACAGTTTAACAGTAATGTTTGTCCTTTAAAAAAGGCAAAAGCAGAGATAAATTTTAAAGACGGCCTTTTAATTGTTTTTGAATGATGTATTTGGATTAGCTCTCTAAGCAGATGCAGTGAAACTGAGGCGGCCATATGCAAGAAAACATAATCCATATGTGTTGTGTGTAATATCACAGCACAGTAAGCTGCTTTGGATAACAGCTCCCCTCCACCACACGCTGCGCTGTGCTCGTGGAACACACACTGCTGTAATAACGGCCATGATGTCGACACTTGGACACTATAGAGACTCCATCTTTTGCCTATATGTCCCCTGCTGTCTCTGCTCCACGGTGGCGGGGCGGAAAAAACACAGAAGAAGAAGAAGAAGAAGAGGGAGGCTGAGTGAGGAGCCGTCACGTGCCGCTTCCCGCCTGTAGGTGGCGCTCAGAGCGCGGGAGACGGCCGCTTTCCCGCCTCTCTGTGCTGTGGCAGGACGGAGCTGCGAGAGGAGGAGGAGGAGGAGGAGGAGGAGGATGAAGACGGAGAGGGAGATGATTTAAAAAAATAAAAAGAGGTAGAAACATTTATTTACTGTATATATAAACGGAGGGAAGGTTGTGTGTTGTGTGTTAGAGACAATATGGCGGATAAGAGTCACATCAGAGTGTTTCATCCTCTTTTTAACAGCACTTACACTCACTTTAGATTTAATTTAAGGTGATGGAGACTCGGACCCGAGCTGCCGCAGTTTAAACGGTTAAAAACAGTAAAAAAAAAAAAAGCTCCGCTTGTTCCGGGAGAAGTCGCCATATCTTTGTAAAAGAAGTATAAAAATGGCAGCGAATGTTGGGAAACACTGAAGAGTTAGTTGTTGGGGTGGATGCTCGCTCCGCCTCCCCCTCCTCCCCCCCTCCGCTACACTGTATAGAGAGCGTATAGGGGAGGGAGGGGGGGAGGAGTGGGGGGAACAGCTTGGTAGAGACCGAGAGAGGGAGCGCGAGCGAGCTACAGAGAGGGAGAGGGAGGGAAGCGCGAGCGCAGTCGTTTGGAATCACTCCACTTTCTCATCACACACAGTGCGGCCGCGCGACCTGCTCCGTGCTGGACCGGGAGGCGGACAGAGTTTGTAGCGGCAGAGCGGTGACCGCGCGTCGGGGTGGAAACTAACCGGACGACCGCTGCTGGCAACTCCCGGACCTACCGGACCTAGTGTTTCTTGCTTGGGTGATTTTTAACCGTTTTCCCCCCTCCTTTTTTTCCCCGTCCCGGTGCTCCGTCCGCTTCCACCACCACCTCCACCACCTCCACCCCACTGCCTCCCCAAGCGTGCCATCAGCGGAGGATGCTGTTGCTGCTGTCGGTGCGGTGGTGAGCGTTCACGGAGTAGCAGCAGCAGTGAGTGAGAGAGTGACCCCGGTCCGGACGGGTGTTCCCCCGGCTGGGCTCCAGCTCCAGCCCCGGAGAAGAGGAAGGACCGCCGGGTTGACGCGCAGCGCTGGTCACGACAGTAAAACTGGACAGAAATTGTGAGAGGAAATTGGAGGAATAATTAACCCCCTGCCTGGATTGTTTGATTTGTTTTAAGGTCTTGTTTTTTCCCTGCCTTGTGGATTGTTAATTTTTTTTTCTCCCGGAGCAGCTCCGTCTGGGTACCGAGGAGGAGCGGAGCCTGTAGCCGGGCTGGAGCGCTCAGAGCTGGGGAACCGCGCGGCTCTCACCCGGTCCAGGTAGGAACTTCTCTCCACAGACCCCGCTCCAACACTGAATCTTAAATCTAGATCTTTTACATAACAACACCAAATATTTTACACATTTTCCTCCAAAGCCTGCCACTGTGCAGGGCTGCAGGAGACGCTTTACGCACGACAGATAGGAAGAGTGCATCCACTTTATTTTTCATTTTCGCCTGGATGAGCACTTAATTAAAAACATACACACACACAGAGATGGATGATAAATCCCCGCATGCACTCAGGCGTTTATAACGATCCGGCAGCTGTTTTTAAAACACTTGTTGGTAAAATAAAGGCGTTTAAAACGATTGCATGTTCATATTCAGCGTCTAATCTCCACTGATGGGTATTTTACCTATATTACACTACAGTGGTATTGATCCGTATCGATCCCCTCCGTCCTCAACATGTCTGTCAGTAATAAAATACAGCTTCCTGCGGGTCACTCCGGGTTTCCTAACCTCCCCGAAACTGAAAAATCACTACAGTAATCCTGTACAGTGCATTTCAGGAGCAAAGTACAGTAGGCTGCTGCTGTGTGCACGGCTCCCTATAGTGCGTATAGGAGCTGCTTCTGTTGGGCATGTCTCCATCTGAGGCTCTAAGAGTTCTGCAGGGACTCTCAGTCTATAGAGAAGAATATAAAATGGCAGTAAAAAAGCTCGCCATTATAATCAGAGGTTTGTCTTCCCACTGTAATATTACAGCTAATCTGCCTTCAGGGACTCCTGGGGCTGCTTAAAGCAACAACAATACAACAGTCCATTCATCTGAGGCTGCACATAAACCGGTCACACAGGCGAGGCAGCGGATCTCCATTATCTGTTTCCAATGTAAGCCCTCATACAAGCACCTGAGGCCTCCTGGGCACCTGTAGCATCACATTTAACACCCACACGTTTAACCCCCCCTCCCTGTGAGGAGCATTTTGTGTGTTCTGTTAACATGAGCTCATTCCAAAATAAAGGCGGTGGAGTTTCAGGGTAAACTGTATAGGTGGGACTACGAGGGCAGGTGATGATGACTATCCGCCGCCGCTGAGAGCTGTGGAATCCAGTCCGTCCGGTCCCTCCAGTCTGCAGCTCTCCAGTCCTCCCCTCTGCCGTGGTGGAGAGAGAAAGGATGGGCGACCTGCTCTACATGAGAGAGATAGAGAGAAGGAGGGAGGGAGGAAGGGAGGGAGGGTGGAGGAGTTGGGTATTTACATGCAAACTGCATCTGCCTCTCCCTGACAGAGAGTGAGCTGTCGTAGTAAACGCCACCACCACCACAGCCACCACCGCCGTGGTCGTCCCCTTCAGGAACACCGCTCTCGTGGTGTTTCCGTGGGTGCTCGTGGGAAACGGGCGGTACTGCCTGTCCCTGCACTTGACCTTTGACCCTGTTCCCTGTGATCCCCCCACCCTCTCAGTGTGTCATCTCGCTCTGATCATTTCTTGTGACATAAAGACACTTAAAGCAGCTCTGATGTTGCAGCCTGAAACCTCCGTCGCGGTCACACTTTAACGGAGATGTTCAGCTAAGCGGGGGCTGGTGTGTTTCCTAGAGTAACAGGGGGATCCACCTTCTGCGTTGGCGGTGTCGTGGGTAAAAATAAGAGCTGCAGTGATCAGTCGTCAACTTCTAAATTAAACCCCAACTAATCTGAGAATTGATTAATCGCTTTGGTAGTTTTTCAAGGAAAAAGTCTCTGATTCCAGCTTCTTAAATGTGAATATTTTCTGATTTCTTCCCTCCTCTACGACACTGAAGTGAATATCTTTGGGTTGTGGATTAAACAAGACATTTGAGGACATCGTATTGGGCTCAGGGAAACACTGATTGACCATTTTATAGACCAAACAACTAATCGATTCATCGAGAAAATCATCGACAGATTCAACAACCGTTAGTTGCAGTGGAAATGTAAATCAGCAGCAGGCGTTTAGTCTTTAAATCTGATTTTAAAAAAAGATGTAGCCTTGTTGCTTGTGGCTTTAAATCGCAGTTAAATGTCTTTACATTAATGTCATAAAATAATGCTCTACAAACACATAAAAAGCTCGTTAAAGCCTCCGAGGTTCTCGTTGTGGTTTCCTGGTCAAACTGGAGGGTTTCCCCTGTGCATTATGTCAGGCGTCGGCTCAGGTTTCTGCTACTGTAAATGTATATTCAGGTTTATTTCGCAGCGCCAAGTGGATTAGGAGGAGATACCCTCGCTGAGGTTTGCGGCCGGTTTGGACGGCGGGCCGTGCCGTCACCCGAGCTCCTGCCGCCGCGGTGTCGAGGGGCGAGGTTGGAGGTTTGATACCAAGCCCTGGGATTCCTCTCTGCCTCCTCTAATTTGGAGGTGCAGCCGTCCAATCCTGACCAGATAAAACAAACGTCTCGGTCATCCACGGCTCTGCGGGAGGCTGAGGGGGGTGGGAGGTGGAGGATTAGTCAGCGGGGGGAGAAGGAGGATGGAATGACAAGAAGGAAAGACGAGGAGGAGACGGAGGAGGAGGAGGAGGGAGGTCGAACAGAGTCCGTTCTGCACATTTCTGCGTAAAAATTGGAGATCTGAGCGCGCCGTGTTGTTAATGCCCGTCATTAAAATGGGAGCTGGGAGAGTGGAAATGGGTTTGGTGTGTGAAATGGAAGCACACACACACAGTCACATCCCGGCTCCGCAGAAAAAGAGGCGTCCATGCTTCCGATTAAAGACTTTTCACGGCAGGTTTCTTTATTTTGTAGTTCAGGTGTGACGACATGCGAGAGGGCAAGAATGAGGAAGCCAAAAATTTACATGAACACACACAGAGAGGCAACAGTCCAGTTCTTCAGAAAGCTGGTTAGACGATTAATCAGTAGTTCGAAAGAATCTGTGTTAGTCATTACTGGGAAACGACATCCAAATTATATTCACAAACACTCCTTGGTCTCTAGTTTCATCAGCAGACAAACAACAACTGATTTTATTTCAACTTAAATCCAATAATCAATGAAACAAAGTGATTTTTAGTGTCATTTTTAGAGTTTCTTCAGCAGACGACGGCTGTTTGTGATCCTCTGTAGGTTCATCCACATCAAAAACACACACACTGCAGCCAATACAGGTGACCGAAACACCTGGTTACACATCATCCTGTCGGCTTTTTGGCTCCAGGTTTTTAAAATAAGACAATCTGTTTAACTATAAGTAGTAAAACAAAATAATCATATTGTTTCTTTTGATATCTGAGGAAGAGAACATCCAGAATTTTGGAGGAAAAAGGCAAAAATCTGAGACAAATCTGACAGAGATGTTTCAGTAAACACTGCACCAATTTTTTTTTTCCAATTTAGTGGAAAAATGAAACTCAAAAAAGCAGAAAATTCATAGTGGACGAGGTTTGAAACAAGCCAAGCTGTCGTGACAGCGTTTCTATGCGATGCCATTCACTTGGGGCAGCCGTCATCATCCTGGTAGCTTTTTCATAACAACAAAAAAAGGGTCACAGAGGTCACTAAAATCCCCAGAAAACACCCCGAGGGAGTCATAAACACCCGCAGCTAACTCCATGTAGATGTGTCCGTCGGTAGTGAGGCACTGTGCTGTCAGACAGAAGGACAGATGTTGTCGTTTCCGGCCGTAAAACTGGACTAAAAGCACTTTTATTGATCCGACATTATATTGCTGTATTGATTTTTTTTTTGTGCCAGTCAATAGGAATGAGCGTTACAGCCAGTTAAGGTTTGACAGTCGCTGCCTGCTCACCCTCTCTGAGCACCAGGTGTCATTTCACACCTTCATGCAAAACACATCTCTGCATATTTACAGTAGACAGTCACATCACAGCAGCTCCTTCACGAACGCCACGCAGCAGCCATTTTTAACTTGAGGGCTGCAGTTATCAACTATTTCCATCAATTAATCTGTTCTGAGACGTCTCGTTTTGTCTGACCAGGAGCCCAAAATTCAACCATAATCGACGTAAAGAAATTTGATGAAAGATGGATTTATTATTGTTCTCTTTCGGTGGAGTAATTGTCTTATTTTAACATAAATCTGCTGAACTGCACAGACTGTCTGAGCTTCACCAGCTAGGAACATTATTAAGGACACTGTGCGTAGGTGCAGCACTGTGTGCTCTATTTATTCTGGTTCTATATGTAGCAACAGCACTGATTAATATCAGTATTTTTATAGTTTTAGGTATAGATACAGCTGCACAATATATGTATGAATATTATTAAAGTCCTTACAATATCAACTTGCGCAATAAATACAAGACTGTGTTGCTGAACATCAGTTTCCCACACATATATCTGTGGCGGCCCGCCAAGTATTGATGTTTTTATTTTTGAAACTGGACCGTTCATTACTGTTTGAATATACACCGTTAGGTTATTAATTGCTTCACACTCTCCGGGCACAGACGGAGAAGCAGAATGCCAGGTGCAGAGGAAGTGAAACTCAGCCGCTTATTGCGCTGGGTCTAAAAGTTTGCCTCTGCAGCAGCTGCTCCTCTCATCCATCGATCTGATCTGATTGACTGATAAATTATACCCCGTGACTCAAACTCCGAAACACTGAATATAGTACCGATGTATTAAATATTATTCTGTCTGTAGGCGCTGTTTTGTCTGACACGCATCGTGCTGTTAACTCTCAGGCAAACTAGACGTAGCGATCACTGTAAGATGCGCTTTAGATTGCAGTAGTCAAAATACTTTCTATTGTCTAGCTATTACTGTATCCTCTTTTGTATCGGTACTTTAAAGTTTTCCTGTATCGTTATTGTACTCTGAGCTGTATCGGAATAACATCAGGATGCTAAACAAACCGCCTGATTTGAGCTTATTACAGATAAAAAATGAAAAAGATTTGTTTTTAAAAGGCATGTTTTTTTGACTAAGCTCAGTGTGATTTATGAGATCAGTTGTGACGTTCTCATTTAACTAATAAAGAACTGAGTTATTGTTCATGATGCAGGCTTGCCCACGAAACACAACTTAATTTAATTAATTTGGTTTAATTTTATATACTTTATTAATCCCGCAAGGGGAAATTCATTTCATGTCAGCTGTTGTTCAGTGTAGATTCTCTTATTTTATGTTTTAACCAGTATATGTGATCTTTCAGAATATTTTTGTCTAATTTATGTTACTGGTACCAGGGTAATTTACAGTGAAATTTACAGTTTAAAAACATACTAACACATTTCGTCAGTTAATATTTGAACTGTAAAATCTCCCAGTCAACACACATCTCAGTCACGAGCCTTTAAAGGTCCGCTGTGTAGGATTTAGAGGGACATATTGGCAAAATTGGATTGTGTTTTTGTGACCTTGTAATGAGCTGTTAAGATCTACACACAGAGTGGTTTCTCTTCCACGTTACACCGCCGTGTTTCTACAGTAGCCCAGAATGGACAAACCAAACACTGGTGCTAGAAAGGGACACTGCGTTTTCACATCGGCCTCTGTAGTTCTCCTACACGCTCGGCACACGGGAGAAGTTTCGGCTGGTTGCTGTTTGCAGCCTCAACCGCCAGACGCCACTAAATCACACACACTAGACCAGCGATACTCAACTTGCTTTGCTCGGGGCCAGGGACCCGTTGCAGCAGCCCTGCACAGGTCAGGTGGTCGCAGGGGCATTTCTAGGATTTAAGGACAGTCGAGGCTCAGCTGAGACATCTGTCGGGGGATCAGGGACTCCTCCCCTGCCTCTTAATTATTGATAACAAGCTCTATTTTGATTTTTTATGCAGCTTAAAACTTTATTTACATTATAGTGCAAAACATTTTATTTTTATATCAGGAGGACTCTGGTGATTCCCGTCCTTAATTTATTCTATATATTCCGGTTTGGTTTTGGCAGTAACGTGTTGTCTGAACTGAAAAGAAGTGAAACACAAATTTCAATCCTTGGCTTGAACAGGAAACAAACGTGATCACCTCAGTTTAAACGTGCTCGACTCTCCGTCACAGTGAAAAGAGCATCAGTTTGGTTGTATTAGCGGCACATTATCGGACGCGGTCAGGTGGTACAGCAGTAGTCTGTTCTCATTTTGTCCTCATGCTCCTGCCGTAGTCTGACATGTGGAATAAATATGTTGCTGTGGATTTAAAACAGCGTTGCGATGATGCCTGATCTTTACTTCATACCAGCCTGCTGTTCATCTGCCATCCACTCCCATAATCCCCTTCTGCTGCTGCTGCAAGGGGATCAGTGTGTGTGTGTGTGAGTGTGTGTGTCTCTGTGTGTCTGTGCGTGTGTGTCTGAGGTTAGACAGCACATCCTGTCAGCAGTGAGGTCACACGTTTGATCCCTGAACCAGTCGGTCCTGCCACAGTGCCTCTGAGCACAGCGACACAACAGGAAGCAGACAATGCGCCGAAACCAGCCACAAAACCATTAAAACCAGTGAGTCAGCTCACAGTAATCCAGAGTTTCCTGTCTGACAGTAAAATGGCCGTCATCCGTGTCAGTCAGTCAGCGAGGCGACGTGTTTGTGGCTCACAGCAGAGTGACGTTCTTTTCATTTTCAATCCTGATAACTTTCCTCGCTGCACACAAACTATTGACACAAGGTGTGGACACATTCATACGCTGTGACACAAAACAGCTGCTGTCGCCTGTGTGCAGAGCTGGAGGTGTGTTACAGGTGCTCAAAGTCCGTATTATTGCAGCTCAGGTGTGTTTACTGTCCGCAGTTTAAGTGTTATAATGTTGGATAACAGTCAAGTGAAAGTCATTTTCCTGTTAACACTCTTTGTTGTGTGACCTTTATCAGAGCGAGGTGTGAAACTGTAAATACCAAAATTAGTTTGAAGGACTGCCAACTAACAAAATTTGATCTTTCAGGAGATATTTCCTGACTTCAGTCAAAATTTTGCCAATTTTAGACTTTTTTAAATATAAGTGAAGTTATTTTTGTGTTAAAACAAGATTTAACACTTACAAATAAAGTGTCATTTTCTTGTGATAATTGGTAGTTTTCTAGAGAAACAAAAAGGAAAAGTATTGTTCAAAGTATAGCCCATGTATTGATGTGAAAACTATGGGCGCTACCATTAAATTATTTCCTTTGTTTCCTCGTTTTATTGTGACTTCTTTAGAGGTGCTTGTTTGGTGGAATTTACACGATAACAACTTCTAACTAACGTTATCTTTTCATCATCTGTATGCAAAATAAAATCACTTTTCAGGACTTGTGGGGCTCTTTTAGGTTTCCACCAGAAGTCATTTCCTGTTCTTGGTTTTTGTTAATGTTCGGTGTTTTATATACGAATACCTTTTCCCAGCAAAATTTGCGCACAACTGTGTGTGGAGGTTTTTGAAATGCGGGAGAACTCGCTCAAGATAGTCGATTGACTGCTTTCCCATTACCAGTAGAGCTGTGTACATGACTCAGCAGACTCAGAAGAATGCCTTTCTGATACTTTTACTGGTGTGTCACGTTTGACAGCACTGGAAATCAGGTTAGTAAACAATAGAAAGCAGCATGGAGGCCAGACAGAAAGTAAATGTGGTTACTTCTTCTCTGTCAAACTCAGTGCTGATTAAATATAAAATGATGAGCCCTGATTGTTGAGACGGGCAGTATTTTGTGGCTGCCTGTCACTGCATTACGGCAGCAAAGGAGCTTAAATTAGTGCGTCCACCTGGGTGTCGTATTTCCCCCATTGACATTTGGAGCCAATTGGAGCTAATAAATACCCGTGACTACTGCAGAGTCATTTGACCCAGGAGTGAATGCTGATTGTTACCATTCACATTAAACACAAAAGCCAGATGTTGGTTTTTTGTCCAGTGGGAAATCAGCCATAGAGTTTGACTCCAAACGCCGACATCGCCTGGTAACAGGAAGTTTCAAGACGTCTCTATCTGACAGTCATATCCACTTTGTGCAGCCATGGTCAGGCGTACATGTGTGAAAGTAGTTCTGTCTGTCTCTTTCATTCATATTTAGATATTTTTGTCATTTTTATTTTGCCTACAGTGGCATGTAGGTTGTTGCCCATTTACGCTGCACACACATCGAACATATATTCAAATATAATAAAACAATACTTATGTACATATATACCTTGGAGGTATGCAGACGAAGAGGGGTGATGCTGATGGGTTTATTGATTTATTTTGGCTTATGGTGTTAATTAAGATGTTAATAAAGTTTGCATATTCAGTAACTAAGATTGATGTGTATTTATCTATATTATTGGTTGTAAATAAATTTGGGATACTTGTCAACGATTTTGTTTAAACATGAGAGATGAGTAGTGAGGAGAGGATATGAATTTTTGGCTTTTTTTGTTCAATATAAAGTCATTCATTCATTGATTCATTTATTCATTCATATGAATACATATGTATTCATATGTAGAGTATAGTGTGAGTATTTTTATGAGGAGAGACTGAAAATTTATCACCCTTTGTACGATTATTGCACCTCACCGTCTCTATGACGACAGGGTTTTCACCCCATCGTCCGGTGTGTTCATTCAAACATAAATCCGTGCAGCGCGCACACACACACACGCTCATGCACACACACACAGGTGGTGAAGCTCTGGCAACAGTTGGCTGCTGCATCTGAATAGGGAGGATGTGTGTGTGCGCGCATGTGTGTGTGTGCTAATCTGGATCAAACAATGGTAGTGAATGGAGTCATTAGAGTAATCCCCTTTGTGCTGCAGGGTGGGGGGACCACACACACACACACTCACACACACACTGGACAGTCCATAGAGCTCACCTCCACCATGAACATCCTGTCCTTCTGAGATCTGAAACATCAAAGCATCTTTTGATTATTGCTGTGTGTGTGTGTGTGTGTGTGTGTGTGTGTGTGTGTGTGTGTGTGTGATATTCAATTCAGCCCAGCTCTGGTATGTGTGAACATGACGCACCGGACATTCAGGTTAGCCCACTGTAGTTTATATAAAGAACACACACACACACGCAGGTACAAAACACGCACCTGTGAGGCAGCACTGAAACTTTCAGAACTGGTTTCCAGTTTGGCTGCAGGCCACCAGCTTATTGAGCTGCCAGATTCAACAGAATAGTTTTGATATTTTAATGGTTTGTAATTGGTCTGATAATGTTACTGTGTAATTATAGAACACATTACTGCAATTAAAACCGATGCCAGGCAGGATTTTGCAACCTTTTTATGTAACACAGATTACTTTTATTTGGTTTCTGTCACACAAACACGCGTTCAACGTTAAACACATTCACTGAGAAAAAGTGGTTTGCTAATTAGCTGAAATAAACAGCAGCGCACTGGTGTGATTATATGAAGCGGAGCTGGAAATCATTACACATTTCTCTATACTAATGAAGACGTGACAGCTGAGTTCATTAGCGTATTTATAGAACTGTACATTAAGGAATAAAACTTCTTAAATGTTGAATGTTGGTCATAAGAAAAAAACGCTAAAACTGGATACTAAAGATGGATACTCGACTTGCTTTGCCCTGGGGTCAGTTTTACAAAATGATCGGAGCCAGGGGCCATTTAATTAACAAATAATGATAGTTATAAGTATATACAATTAATAATTTGCCTGTTTTCACCCTTGTAATGTTTGCTTTTCTCACTCCTCTTTGCCAAGAGGCAAATCCAGTCGCAGCAGCCGTGCACAAGTCAGATGTACGCTTTTAGTATGTGAGGACATTCGGGTCTTAGTCTGGACTTATGTTGTGGGGTCCATTGTCACTTTTTTAATAAACAAGCTCTACTTTGAAGCTTCTCTCTGCACTCCAGCACCTTGAGCCCTGTTTCCACTAAAAACAACAGTAACCCTTTCAGACATTGTACCAAGACCCTCGGTCTGTTTAGTGTTTCCACAGTCAGTCCTCTTAAATGTGGGCGAGGTTGTTGTCACTCACTGTATTTCCTCATTAGCGGTGACACAGATGGAAGTCTGCACCCCGTTTATCGTCCACAGAACGAGGCTGCACGCCAACATTTTCGGAACAAAATACAACAGGCTGCAGTGAGAGTCTCTCTCCATGGGATATTTAAAAATAGCGGGTTTGTGCATTTAGTCCTTCTCATGCAAGCTCAGGGGTTTAGTGTTGCTGTAGCCCACAGGAACAACGCTCTGCCAGGTGAGGATTTGAATGGGTGCAGTTCCCATAATCTGGCCCAAATTAATATTGATTTTTTGAAAGTCTTAAAGATCCGCTCGTTACTAAAAGTGTATGTCATCCAAGAGAGACAATAACACTAAAGTAATGGTTAAAGTTGTCACATTGAAATTAAAGGTGTGTTGACGGATTCATGTCATCAACTCATGCATTGGGTAACACTACAAGTAAACGTTCCACCTTAAAAGTTGCCGGCAGACGGCCCAGTGACATAAAACCAGACACAACTCAGCCCTGAGCAGAGTGACCGTCCTCTACTGACCAATCAGACTGCAGTGTTCACAGCTCCACCTTTTAGTACCAGATCTGTGTGCTAGGTACCCCAACAGAGGGGGGACCAAACATGGGGACGGTACGGAGCGGTTCAGCTGGTACCATCCACAACTTTTCACAGTAGAAAAGGAAAAAAAAAAATGAACTGAACTGAACTGAACTGGACTGCTCGGTGGAATCGGGGCTTTACAGTGTATTTCCAGTAAAACTAGTCACTTCATCAGTGGCGACATCTAGTCGTTATCGATCTGCAGATGCTTCAAACTAAAACTATCTGAACACAGATCTGAATGCGGTTTGTTTTCAGCTCTTATCAGATAGTAGCGTTCCTTTATAGTGGGGGCGGGTCCTCATGTAAAGTAACCAATGGGCTTTTGTTATGGAGATGAAGCCGTTAGTTGGACTTGCTGGTTAACTCCCAGTCATGCAGCATGTAGTCGACACTGCAGACACTCTGCAGTTCACCGCAGAGAGCCAAGAAGTGCAGCAGCTTTAGAGTCGATCCAGATCTTGAGTCCAGTCTTCAGGTCAGTTCGTCCAGTTTATACGTCACTGCTTCAGGGTCATGGGTCATGGTTTATGTTTTATGGTTAATTTAAAAGCAGTTTGGTGATTTGATGAGAGACGATGCGTTAGAGTTTCTGGTGATAATATCTGTAATGTTAACAGACTAATGCGTAGCAGCATTTTAAAACTTTTCTGCAGTGTGGAGTTATTTTAAATAGATACACAGCAGTCATGAGAGTCAGGGAGGAAACTGTGAACATAACTAGCGTGATATCTTTGTCATTTAATATTTGTGTTTTGTTGACATTAGCTTTGTTTGGGCCTGATGTTGTGTATATCTAACAGCGATAACTAGCGCCCCGCGGAATACCATTTTTGGGCATTGAAGCTTCAGTGAGAAAATTACGTTTTTAATCAAAACTCCAAACTCTGAAACTTTTCCATGTTTGACTTTTTCAATATTTTGCTGTAGTATCTGTAACCAAATCACATGTGGTCAAACTGTCTTAGTTTCAGTAGTGCTGGACACCAGAGTGAGTCGGAGTCACAAAAGTTTTCATGTCCTTGTCTGAAAGTAACTGATCATAATTAATGCTGGTGCATAATCAGTAATGTTGGATCACTATTTCTAACTTTACTGGGATGTTTAGGATTTAAAACGGAGCATTCGAAGCATTTTGGTCAGCTGAAAACAATCGCAGAGTTAAACCCAATTATAACAAAAAGGTGATATACATATATAGTAGAGCTGGCTGATTTATTTTTTAATTCTGATTTTGTCTTCAAACAATTATGAAAAGAACATAATCGATATAAAACACTTATCGTGCTGCGTTTTGTTTTGAAATCATACTCCTGTTTTGTTTTGCGTTATGAATCCAGCGCACCTCTTTGCTTTACAGCGTGACGTCGGTGTCGCCAACTCGGTGACTTTCTTGCCAGATTTAGTGACTTTTGGTAATATCTTAGTGATTTTATTTTTAAAAAACAAGTAGCGACAGATTTAGTGACTTATTCAGGCCGTGGAGGAAAAAGTCTCTTGTATTGTAATTCATTCCTATACATGTTGTTCAGAGTAATCGTAGTCTGCAACTCTTTTGCGAACAGCGCGGGGTCTATCCATTTCTTGTGTTAATATTTACACTGTATTAGGGTTCGAGGATAAGCAAAAAAAAAAAAAAAAATCATATTACCTTTATTTGGACAGATATTGCGACTTTGATACGAGTGGCGATTTTAGTGTAAATGGTTTTAAATTTCATTTTTACTGTTAAATAATTATGATAATATGGTCTGTACCAAGCACGCATGTTCTCTTGTGTCTAAAACATGAATTGTAGGCTTTATAATTTTCCGTCATGACACATTTTACCACATTTTCTTTTGGATATTCTACATTACCATATTGCGATATTGTGAATATTTTGATTACTTGCGCAGCCTTTGCTTTTAGTTATCCATCTCTTTTTGTTTTTTACATTGATTTATTTCTGTTTGTTTACTTTAATTATATTTAAAGTTGTTAAAAAGAAAAGTTTTTTACAAACTGAATAAATGCATGTTTCCAAAGCTAGTAAATTATACTGTTAGATAATAAATATTGACCAAAATACTACTAACCATGATTTTAACCGTAATCAAGCAGCCCTGATGTGTACATAAAGTATTGTAGTGTTAACCCTTTCCTTTGCCACAAACTCGAATAAATGCAGAAATGAGCATGAACGCATCGTTATTACAGCAAATAAGAAAATATTTTATTTTGTATAAGTTATTATTTAACCTCAATTTAACCAGGAAGTCCTGTTGAGAGACCTGGCCGAGGCAGCAGCCAATCAAAACACATTAAAATGCAACAAATGTAACCTATGATACCAAAATCCATAATAAAATGACAACTTTTCAAACATGGTGGCCTCTAAAGAAAAACAAGCACATGTCTCTGTCACCACATTCTTCATGATGCCCTCATGATACTGTAGGCAAAGAAATATATCACTCACACGTTAATCACAGATGTTTGGACGCCACAGAGGGAAAGTCATGAAGTATGTGGAAAAGCTATTTTCAGATTGGAATTGATTTACTTGTGTTTTTATGGTTATTTGATACAAAATCACATTTATATGTCTGCATAGGAAAAATGTGACTGTTGTAGAAAAATTCATTTTATTCTCAGTTTGTATTAAAAGCCGTTAATGTGGCGTTTACAGCTGCGGCGGTGAGTTAATGTGCTGTGATGTCGGGGTGGTTGTAACTCTGCAGCTTGTCTTTCTAATGTAATGTAATGTACAGTAGTTAAAGTGTGTGTGATGCAGGTGGGACATTAACATGGAGACACTCTCTGAATATCAATGGTGAACACACACACACACACGGTGGGTGGCAACGGGGCCATTGAGCTGCTTTGTGATGTTCAGACGAGCGCCGTTGTCTGGACACACGCCCTCTCTCTGTCCCTCTGTGTCCTCTATTGTGAGTCTTTGTCTTTCGCCCGGTCCAGAGTCAAACCGTCAAACAGTGACTGCCTGGCTCCTCTCACATGGAAATGTTACTGTCCTCAAACAGCCAACCACTGTCTTTGTGTGTGTGTGTGTGTGTGTGTGTGTTACATTACAAAGAGCGGCTCCAGCAGCTTGTTGGCTCGTCGTCTTTGTGCACAAACATAAAAACACACACTCATACACACAGACACACACACACAGTGGCCGAGTAGTTGGTGAGAAAGTTTCAGACTGTGGGAAAAAGGACAAGCTGGACGATCTCTAGTTCACCCGGGACGTCCCCCGAGGACACACACCCACACACACATATACACACCACATGTGAACAAACATGTCAACAGGAATCCACCGCACTTTGATTTTTTTTTCTCTTTTACTGTTTCCTGACTTTTGACCCGGTTTCTAAAGTCCTCATGTCCTGAGAGCTTTCCACTGTGATTCACATGTTACAGTTTACATTACAGACACATAACTCACATGTCACATGTCAGCTGGGAGCGAACACAGTGAATCAGGGCGGTGGGTGTCGGATTACATGTCGGGTTACATGTGAGGCTCGGGTGGTTTTTACAGGTTGTGGATTGCACAATTCTGGTTTCAGAGATTTTTACAGAAAATATGGCTCTGTAATTTGACTTTTTAACTCACCACGATGTTGGAACTTTTTTGGAGCGGAGGGTGTCAGAGTACTAAAAGTTGGCTTCCAATGTCAGGTCTATAATCTTCGTGTTCCTTTTCTGTCATCAGGTAGCTCCAGATTACAATCAAGATTTTGCTCATTTAAGACAAAGTTGGGGTCAGGCTGCTTTTGTTTTCGACAGCATTTTAAAACTTTAGCTGCATCTGCTAAATGAAAAACTTGTTTATGTTTCTCAACACAAGATGTCAGCAAAAAAGACAAAAATCTGAGTTGTTCTTTTGGGTTTTCAAATGTAAACATCCTCTCAGTCGTTAGCAAATAGCCCGTGACATATGTTACAGTGCTGCTACTAATAATAATAACTGTAAGGGTTAGTTATGATTATTTGAAGTGGGGCTGTGTGAGGCACTTACCCAGAGTCAGTGTGGTATTTTCCCCTCTTTACCCTGTGACAGGGGACTGAAGCCGTTATATCACTTTCTTCAGAGCCGCCAGACTCCTTTAACAAAGCTGTAATTTTACCTGGCAGAATATGTGAGCTGCTGGTCTACAGCTGTGTCGATTGGTTAGTTAGTTTGGGTTGTTAATGTGATCTGACCTAATGTGTCAGTGACAAAGAAGCACGTTAGGCGGGATGGGGGGTTTGTATGTCGTAATGTTGTCATGCAGAAACCTTCGTCAGGATGTGATTTGACGCTGATACTTTGACCAAAAATTGAATGTTCAGATGTGCACAAGAAACAATACTGGGAATCAACAGAACGATATAAAAATCACAACAAACATACATAAAAAATGGCGACACGAAAATTCGCATCACATTTGGTTTGAATACAACACACCAAACAATATCCAGCTTTATAAATAGCCTACTTCACGTGGTGTGTCTATCATCATAAACTCAATCTGTGCAGCCAGTTATAACTAGCATAACTTTATTTAACATTCTAGTGGAGTCACACAGTGACCTTGTCTGAGGATACCAAGTATGTCAGGCTGAATTTTGAGGGAAGTTAAAGGATGCACAACATGTGTAAGAGCACTGAAACTTATGTGACTGTCAGATGGAGTAATAAGGAAAAAAACTGCATGTTAGGAAGTCAAAATGTAAGAAAACCTAAAGCAAAATTCAGGATTAAAATATCTTGATATGAAAATTTGTTCCCTTGTGTGGTGTAGGTTTTGGTTTATCATGACCTACTGGCAAAACATGTGGTCACTGTTAAACAAACTCTGCTCTCAGGATGAAGCAGCAGTGTGAGACTTCATGTTAAAATACAAACCAAGACAATTTGGGTCATTTATCTTCAGCTAATGTAAATTATGACCTGGAAAATCTGAAAAATATCACTTATTTTGAGAGTTTACAGCCGACAAAGTGCAGACAGTGTTTCTGTTTTGTGTGACAGACATCTGTTTAATATGTTTATATAAAAATATATTACATGTATGACCTTAAGAAACATATACACATGGTACTAAACAATATATGTGTCAACATCCCATCCTGACAGGAGTCTGTTTACAACCCGTCTGACTGGTCGGTTCAGTGTAGCGCAGACTGACTGTTGTGTTCGGTGGTACATCAGCAGACTGGACGTCAGCCAGTAAGCTGTTGTCTCAGCTCCGTTTCCAGGGTGACATGTGAAATGCAGTGGGGTCAGAGGTCAGAGGTCAGTGGTTTGTGGGTATTTGGCAGCACTGCAATAAAATGTGAGAAAAGAAACACACACTTTTACACTGTAACACACACACACACACAGAGGTATTCACATGCACATTCACACTTGTATACAAAGCAACCCCCCCCAGCACACACTCACTCATTCACATCTATACAGGGGTAATTAAGTGTGTGTGTGTACCAGCAGGGAGCAGAGCAGCAAACACTTCAGATGAACAACTGGACAAAAGCAACAACGTCAAACATTTGCTGCTCTCAGCCTGAGGCCTGAGGCTTCGTCCACTCTGATACACTTTAAAACTCACAGCTGTCACTACATTAACGCCCAGCGTCCACACTGCTCCGCCGAACTCAAGCCTCTTAAATGGAGATCTTTGAAGACGCTGTTTTAGTTCTGAAAACTTCGAGGTTGTGCCTGATCAGGTCTTATCGGTGTCAGCATGTCAAGTCAAAACTTTATAGCTGTGATGTCACCCTTTTTCCGGGGTTACATCACTCTTTCACATCGCAGTGTCTTCCTCCAGTGGTCGCTGTATTTCCTTCATTACAGCTCCAGATCTGTTTTCAATAACCCGACTTTCTTACACTCGTGTTTTACTTTCAGTAACACTGAACACGACCTCTTGTTGACACCTCTGGTTTTACTTTTCACCATCTTCTTAGTATTTTCTGTAACTAAGCAACCTGCTTCCTGTTTACACCTGCACCTGAAGGCCCAGTGTACAGGAAGAAGGTCATGTGATATGCGTTTTCAGACGTCAGTCGAGTATACATGCAGAAGAGAAAATCGTATTTCAGACCAAGTACGTCCGACTCCGCTTCGATAGGCTGCGCTGTGTCCTTTGTAATGTAGTGCGTATTGAACTAGTTCTGGTTAACCCGAAGAGGAAGCTAACGAAGCTAGCTTCTTTAGCTGTCTGCTTCTCAGTCGCCATAGTGTTTGTTTGTTTTTCCAGGAGTTACTGCACTGGTGTATACTGACCTGCTGCTACGTCATCTCCTTCTTCTTCTGGGTGAAAGTCTGCGATAGAAAAAGTGGTGCATGCGCAGAATGCCTGAGTCCGACTCCAGTTGGACTAAGTGGATACATGCAGCAGTAGTTTGATTTTCAATAGAATTATCCAGGTGTGTTAGTCGAGCTATGGATAGTCCAATTTCAGTCGGACTAAGCTGTTTACATGCATTTAAAAGTCCAGGTTTCAGTCGGACTAAGTCAATAATTCGTTTTTCTCAAGCTGCATGTAAACATGCTGACTGTGTTGAGCTCTGTGCAGAAGATCTTTCACACCAAACTGAAAAAAGTGTTTCTTCCTTATGGAGCAGCTTCGGCACGGTGACACTGTACTTCTGGTCTTTAATCCTTTATTTAACCAGGAAGTCCAATTGAGATTGAAAACCTCTTTTGACAAGAGACACCTGGCCGAGGCAGCAGCCAATGAAAACACATAGAAAATGCAACAAATACAACATACAATACAAAAATCCACAATAAAACACCAACTATTCAAACATAGCGGCCTCTCAAGAAGAACAAGCACATGTCTCTGTCACCACATTCCTCGTGAAGCCTTTAAATTCATGTTGTGAGTGTACCTGTTACTGCGGTCGTGTTGGCTGCAAAGTATGAACCAGTGACGTTAGCATTAGCCTCAGTTGGCAGATGCGACCATGAGTCTGAAAGAAGTTATTTTCAAAGGAATATTATGTTCTCTTTCTTTTATTGCAAAGCAATACCAAACAACAAGAACACTGAATACAGAAGTGAATAGAGGCCAGTAAATTGAGTGTTGTCAGGGATGTGAGGACAAGGTTGTGTTGGCTGTCGTGTGTCTGTGTTTGCGGCTGTGTGTCTATACTAGGGCTGAGCAGAGTACTCGATTGACAGGAGTATCTGGTACAGATAATGTACTTTTTATGACTACGATTATAGTATGAGTAAACTGCGTGAATATCCCTACTGATGAAGGAAAATCTTCATTTAGGAATCTGTTCAGTCTCTTGTGATAAAAAATGATCTAAAGCAGATAAATAAATACAGATACAGATCACAGTGTACTTGCTCATCCCTAGTCTAAACTCTACAGGTCTGACAGGTGAAAGGATGAAAGAGGAAAACAGACAGGAAAAAAGAAGGGAAGAAAGTTTATTAAAACCAATCCAAAAACCAAAGCTAATGGGGGCGTTTACCCCCATCCGTCGGCCGTGAAGCAGTACCTTGGCACCATAAGAAAACTCCAGAATAGGTCAACCGGGAGAGAGCAGCAGGATCAGCTAAAACTCTACTTTGTTATATGGTTACAACTGCGGTTCCTGCAGGTGTACAATTTTTAAAATAAGTGTTGAGACTAAGGCTGTACGTTAAGTTGAAAGAAAGAAGTTGCTAATAGTGGGAATGGTAGTTGTTGCATTTCACTAAACAGAAATAACAATGACGTGATTTTGTCTGTACCAAACAAGCACATTCCCTGTCGCACCACAGTGCTGCATTCATTACAGCATGTTGTGACACATTTTACCTTTGTCAAAAAAAAATTGCAGCTCCTGTGATTTGGGTTTTGAACTTGGCCATGTCGTGATTTCAGTAATATTTCGATTAATGTGCAGCCCTTGTTGAGACACGCTGCGGGGGAGATATTTAAGGTTCAAAGTTCAATTTATTCTTCCAGGAAATTGCGGCGCCTCCCGTTCTTATCAAACACTGCTGATATCAAAAGGCGAGATTAGAAATACCTGCAAAATAAAACCACACATTTAAACATCAGAAAAATATATTTCACACATTAAAGAAGGCAGAACAATATGTAACCTTAATGTCACGCTCATGAACTTTGTGTTCAGTCTGCTACGACAGTGTGAGCACTGAGAGTTGGCCGCAACATAATCTCATTTCCATATTTCTTTATTAGACTTTTTTTAATTTAGAGCAAAAGTTTCCTTTATTTCCTTCAGTCAGAGTTCTCGATCGACATTTAACATTTCTTTAGTTAAACCAGAGAAAGGTTTTACAGTCGATGACTCATCTCGCCATGATACACTGTTTGTCCGTGTGTGGAGGACCGGGCGAGGTGCTCTGGTGTGCGAGGGGTCACGTGGTGTTAAAATAACGTTATTATGATGTTTTGTGCTGGTTTTTGTGGAGCTGCAGGAAGAGTTCAGACTGTTGATTCATTTCATGTCACCGCCTGAATGTGTATAAGACCTGACTTCTCTGTGGTGCTGTAGGAGACTTAACAGGCTCAGAAAATACAAGCCTTTACTCCCACACACACACACACACACACAGTTAACTCTGTGCATCGGTGTTGCAGTGGTCAGAGGATGAGGAGGATGAGGAGGAGGACGACACTGAGACTTCCTGTTTTCTGCTCAGCATGCTGGTCCATGTTGGAGTGTGAATGTGTGTGTGTTTTTGTTCCTCTTCAAATCAAGGACGTGAGGAGAAAAAAAAAGCGCTCTCCAGATTAACCTCGTCGACCTGCAGCCGAGAAACTCCTACAGCACCAAATACAGAGTGTGTGTCTGAGATGAATTACTGCCAAGAGAAAGAGACGGGAGAGGAGAAAGGAGAGGAAGAAAGAGCTTCTGTCAGGCTTAAATATAACACCGTGGTCACCAGGCGTCAGGTGAAGAGTCGGTCTGTGAGTGAAGACAGGGAGAAATAGTTTCTATATAACGCTGTGATCACTAGGCGTCAGGTGAAGAGTCAAGCAGGTTTTATAACCGGGTGTAGGCTCGTACACTACACTGTAACCTAACTGCTCGTCACGGCGACGCAGACCTCTTGTTTATTTTAGAAAGAACTATTTCCCTGAGTGGAAACAAAGCTTTTATTTACTTTTATTTTACAGATAAAAAAATTTGAAGACAATAAACCCCCCACAAAATAGTATTTTAAGTGTTGGGTGTGATTTATCCTGGCTTCATATGAGCAGAGGAAAACTCCGCTAGCTGCTAGGCTAATTTATACAATGTAAACTATCACTGGCTGATGCTAATAATAAGTGACTGTCAGTTGATTAAAATATTTAATTGCGAATAATCACATGATTGCCCAGAGTTAACTCGCCGTAATTGCACATTTTTTATCTGTTCCAAATGGACCATAAAAAGATATTTTTCAAGTTTTTAAAACTCTTATCAACATGGCATGTTTACTCTACGCAAATGTCTGTTTATTGTTATTGCAGCAATCCAAAACAGTGACAAATACTGTCCAGAATATTCTCCAGAATAACCTCAAAGGTCATAAATGCTCAAAAAATATGCTGAAAGCAGACAGATGGACATGCTGATCTGAATGTTACATTACTCAGTAACACTCACACAATTTGTTGTACAGCTTTACACATGTAAAGGTTAATTAAACATCCCGTTTTTTAAAAGCAGCTTCACGTACTCTGGTGGTAACTAAATTCACATCAACAGTAAATGCTAATTACTTTGGTCTAGTTGAGGGAATCATCTGATTTGTATCTGTTCGCTATCCACAACGTTACTCCTGCATCACTTCCTGATTTCCCAAACTACAGAGAGGGCTGAGGGTCATAATTACAGAAATGTGTGTTAATTGCGCGTCAAAAAAAACATGTTTAGTATAAGACAGTTGTTTGTTGGTGAACTTATTGAGTTTTAATGGAGCTGAATTTTGTAGCATCACTTTTGTTAAATGTTGCTGTTGTCCCTGGCTTTATATGAGTAGAGGAAAACTCAACTAGCCGCTAGGCTAATTTATACAATGTAAAATGCCATAGGCTTGTGCTAATAATGTTAGCATGTTGTATTTGTGGGGAAAATGTGTCCAGATAAAGACAAGTGTTTGTCTGTGAATGCTGCGAGTTATAGTGAAGCTGATTTGTGTACTTGTGTTTGACATTGAAGCTATCAAGCAACTTTTAATGTGTGTTTGAGGCGTGTTTAAACCCCAGAAACCCCACCGCCAGCTAGCGTTCTGGAGGTTTGTTTATTTTGTTTACCTTTTGCATTGCAGTTGCTATTCTTCCTGAGGTCTGCACAGCTGCATGGTGACAGATTCACACTACACAACACAATACACTGAATAATACATCATACTGCACATCCACTGTATATAAATCAATACACTTGACATCGTTTATGTAACACAAAGAAAATAAACCAGCTCTGAATGAATCCGTCTTAATCCGACAGATAAATATCATCAGTTAACAAACAGTAGGATGCAAATATCTTAAAACAAAATTAGGCCACCATTTTAAATGATCTCATACATTCTAAATACATTGAAGTAAATGTATAAAGTACATTATACCTGAAAGAGTTTAGCATTCCTTTCCTTTCTGATGTTCGTTTTTCACACGTGGTCGTTTTTGTGTAACTGTACAGTGACACAGACACACCACCACCGCACAACTATAAATGCTCACTTTGGCGTAGGCTACGGCTGCGCAGCTATAAATCTACCTTCAGTGTGTGAGTGAAGAGAGGTGGAAGAGTTTCTGTGTGACACCATGATCACCAGACTGAAGTGAGTGAAGCTTTGAGGTGTCATTGACGTGTGAATTCACGGCTCTGTGTCGTCTTAAATCCATTTAGATGTTGTGTTTTATGACTTTAATTCTGTTTATAACAGACTTGTTTTTATTTTATTCAAAGTGACATTTAAAAGCTCTAAAAGAGTCTTTATCCAGACAAACAACAAGGACGCCTTCAGATACGACGACCCTAAATGTGGTGGAATACAAGTAATGATAGTGTCTTCATATCCGTGCTGCTGCTCTGGTGGGAAACTTCAGCGTCACCTTTACCTGCGGTTGATCGGGTTTAAACACTTCTGATTTCACTTTCTGATTTTCCATGTACATATAACCCACTACTGTTCAGGTATAACTCAGCCTTAAAGCAGCCACACTCACATTAGTCCGATGAGTCAGTTCGTCCTGATTCACTCACAATGCAGCCCGATGACTGACCTCCTGTTAGTGCTGCTCTCTGTGCTCACCTCCACATACACGTCAGAGAGCTGAATGACCCTGCTCTGCACACGTAGACTGGGTCACATGTTTGTAAAGCTGTACATTTCAGATTGTGGCGTGCGGACAGGTACTCAGTGCTAGGTACATTTAAGGTATCGACCGGAGTAGTGCTGAAACTTCTGCAGTCAGTCGATACCTGCGCTCAGTCCTCTTTGTACCCAGATTTTCTCCCAACATCTGCTTTTTATTGTTTCGGTTTTTCTGAATTCTGTTTGATGATTAAAGCCCATTCAGTCATCAGAGTCGAATAATAAAATTTTAACAATGAAATAAGAACATATTCAGAATATAATGAATATCAATGAAAATATGTTTTTTTAATCAAAGAAAGTGCTCCAGGGCCGACCTCCAGCTCACCTGGTGGAGTCCTTTGTAGCAGCCCGAGTTCGATTCTGATTGGTGGCCCTTTGCTGCGTGTCGTCCAACCTTTCCTGTCAATCTATAGCTGTTCGATCACTACATTTTAAAAACTGCTTCAGTACAGTTCATTGCGAGTGATGCTAGCTTGATGCAGACTCACCCGATGCTGCCTCCTGAGACACACAGAGGGATTAAATAATAACAATAATAAAACTGACATAAATAGCTCTTTCAGGATACTCAAAGATGCTTAACAGAGAACAACAATCAAAAAAAAGAAATAGAAGATGAAGTAATCCAAAGGGAGGTAGAGAGGGAAATAATGAATGCAGGAAAGGCAAAGTACACAGATTTTAGAGGTCGTGGGCAGTTTTAAAAATGTGTTTTGTGGGTTTTCTTGAAGCTTGAACAGTGAGGAGGATTTGAGTCATCGTTAGCCCCCGTTCACATATCTGCAGTCAAACCACCTGACGTTAAAGTTGGAGACTGACACGGGCGGAGCAGAGCGAAGTCTTAAGAGAGTAGATCAGATGACTGCTGGCCCGACTTCACCTTTTGCTCCCGGTGTGTGTTCAGGAGCTGAGCCCCGCCCCCTGTGAAACACGAGGACAGAAACAACAGAAGCAGCGTGCCCCTCCATGACACCAAAACTATTCTTTTCACACGCAGTGAAAAAGCGCTCATAACTGTAGAGAAACCCAGATTTTTATGAATGAATTAGGAACAGATTTAGGTTAAGATTCAGACAACTTTATTAATCCCACCAGGGGCAATGTGTTTGAACAGCTTGCTTTGCACACACAATGTAACATACAGTGACATGTGGACACTTTAATAGATGAGTAATAAATTAAAAACAAAGATAGAAAAATGTGCTATGGAGTTCGGTGGAATAAAGGAATCTATAAGTAAAAAAAATAATAAAGAATAGACTGATATCAGTAAATTCAAGACCAAAAATATAACAAAAAAAGCAATTAAAAAACAATAAAATATATATATATATATATATATATATATATATACATTGTTTACTGATTCCGTTTTTATTGTCGAGTTCCACAATTATGTCCGTGTTTCTGCATTGATCTAGAAGACAATGACAGTTGGTATGGTATTGCTCACAGCGAATCACTGCAAGTGTTCTTGGATTTAATGCAACACGTGATTGGCTTATTACTTTTTTTAAGTCTGGTCGACTGCACACCTGCTACATCTGATAAAAACAAATGCCTAAAATTTGGAAGGATTGTTTCAGGAATAAACATTTTACAATCCCCAAAGCTTCCATTTACATGATGGATATCAAATGAAGTACTCCGTTGGTATCAGTATCACTTTTTTAATTTTTATTTCACCAGAAAATCTCTTTTCAAAAGTGTCCGGGCCGAGGCAGGCAGCAACATAAGGTCACACAAAATACAGAATAAAAATGTAAAGCTCTAAAACAAGCACTGAAAAGAACACGACAAAGAAAAGCCAAAAAGTATATTCATATGTACAAGAAATGAAACGTAAAAATGTAAATACAGCAACTACACATGATCACAAAGACAAGCTAAGACACACTGACGTTGGCATATAAAAATTGTGTCCCAAAATCCTGCAACAGTGCTTTGAAACGGCCGTGAGGAAGCAGTGTGTGCACCTTTAAGGGCACTGGTGTAATAATTATACTAACTTAAAGCCTGATGTGCAGACTGATCACACACATTGATCATTTGTGCTGAAATACAAACTGTAGACAGTATTTTGCTTCCATATGCAACAACAAACAATGATTTTATTTTGGGACCTGCATCATATAAACAGTTTGTTTTTAAAAGCTGGATTTAGTCTGAGGTGATGACACGTCTAAAAGCTGTTAACATGACAGGTGATTTTGTGTTTTCATGGGTCATGTTTCTAAAATTTTAACACATTTGCAGTTTATTAATTTAGCCAGGACCCTGAGACAGTTTTACTGCTCTGTCAGCAGGCGATTAACACCACAATACACTCCTGTTATCTCTCAGAGGACGACGCAGCGACATCAGAAATGTATTTCTGATTTAATGCTGTCCACGTTTAACAGCGTCCACAAGCAAAATGTCATCGATTCATTCAGTATTTTCTCGTCTTTTTTAATAACTCGGTGGTTTCAGTTGTTCATGTTCAGTGCTGATGACAGACTCACCTGTATTTAAACACCTGTGTGAACATATTTAGTCTCTGTGAGTGCACGTCTTTCTTTCTGTTCTGTTTGGCATCAAAGGTCCTTTAAAAGGTCCCTGAGAGTCGCAGGCGTCCCGTTCCTTCTCGCTGCCCCTCTTCAGTATTTTCGGTGGAGTGTCGCCTGCAGTGGCGCTCGGTTTGTCTTCCTGTCAGCGTTAGACTGGCAGCAGAAGGAAGTCATCACTCTCTGCTGCTCAGCTGCTCTCTGCACACTGCAGCCGGCCACCAGACCGGGCCTGAAACCTCGCCACCCTCAGGTCCCGCAAATAACTGTTTGGGACACATTTAGTGTCCCACGGAGACGAATTCGACAATCTGTTCCTGAGCGGCGTGGACATAAATCTGAGAGAGGAGCAGCTCTTCCTCTTATTTAGTCAGTGTGGACATTGAGTGACGGCGCTCTGGCTAATCTGTTTTGTCTGTCTTCTCTTTCAGAGCGGTGCTGTCGGTCGGAGACATGGCGGCGCTGAGGTGGGAGGTTCTGCTGTTCCTGGCGGTCGTCCTGCTGGTCTCCTGCAGTGCCGCGCCCACCGACATCCTGTATCGGGTTCCTGAGGAGCAGCCGCCCAACACACTGATTGGCAGCCTGGCAGCGGACCAGGGCCTGCCCGACACCGGCCACCTCTACAAGCTGGAGGTGGGCTCGCCGTACCTGCGGGTGGACGGCAAGACAGGCGACATCTACACCACCGAGATCCCCATTGACCGCGAGACGCTGAGGGACTGCCGCAACCTGTTCGAGGGCGACAAATGCTTCCTGGAGTTCGAGGTGTCGATCACTGACATGGTGAAAGGGATCGGCTCGGGGCCGCGGCTGATCGAGGGCCGCATTGAGGTGCTGGACATCAACGACAACACGCCACAGTTCTCCTCGCCCATCCTCACCCTGTCCATCCCAGAGAACACGCACATCGGCGCCCTCTTTTCCATCCCCATGGCCACCGACAGGGACTCCGGCACCAACGGTGTGGCCGAGTACTCGCTGAGCACCGGGCCCGACGCTGACCAGCTCTTCAGCCTGCAGGTCGCCGTGGACTCCGACGAGAAGCTGCCTCAGCTGGTCGTCATGGGCAACCTGGATCGTGAGAAGAAGGACTCGTACGACCTGAACATCCGGGTGGTGGACGGAGGGAAGCCGGCAAGGGCAAGCAGCGCTCTGCTGCGGGTCACTGTCACCGACCAGAATGACAACTCGCCAAAGTTTGAGAGGAATCACTACGAGGCCGACCTGCCGGAGAACAGCCCACAGGGACACTCTGTGCTGCAGGTCAGTCATGAAACACCAACACACACTGCATGTACAGATACATGTCAGGTTTTCTGACAGTCAGTAAAAGTTATATATCATTTTTAATACATGAATTGACAAGAAACTAATCAATAACAACGATGATAAAGGATTCAGTCATTATCAGGCTGAAATACCAAAAATCTTCCCGTTCTAGTGTTGGAGATGTCTGTTCTTTTTCTTCTTGTTTAAAACAGTAACAAATCAGCATTAAGACAAACTCCGCATGTTCGTTTGATGAAGAAATAACAGGAGAGTAGATGGTCTCAGTTAACTCCTATTTATTCCAAAAATCAAAAAGATTACGAGATACAGAGCTCTGGGTCCGGTCCTCTTGCCCTAACCAACAACAACAGCGAGTCAGGGCATGAAGTCTCACAACCTGTCTCTCCCTGACCCAGTCTTTTAAGCGTTACAGTTCAATTAAATGTGTGCGCAATAGCAGACTTCCTGCTGCGGTTAGACTTCCTCTGCTATGTTTCCACTTCACCTTACACCTACATCTGCAAAACAGAGTCAGACAGAGAGATGCCTGCCACATAGTGTGACTTCAGCAGGTTAATTATCATAGATCATACATAACAATGTTATTCTTAGCATATTTTCAATACAGTAATTTCTAATCTACTTTTCACATACAGTAAATTTCCAGTCTACAATAACCTCATATCTTCTACTTTTCATCTGCTTAGAAGATAGGTACAGTGATCAATATATAACCTTTTTATAATAATCCAACACTAGCTACGTAATGTCAGATTTCCTCTTTACTTTTGTTTTGACATCATTTTAAATTGAATAGTTTGGGTTCTGTTCTGGTTCCTGCACCTAATTTTTAGGGTTCATACATTCAGGGAAAACCTGGAAAAGTCATGGAATATCACAGTCACATCTTCCAGGCCTAGAAAAGTCACATAACAAGTCAAAATCACTGAGAGTTTTGAAAAAGTCATGTATAATTCAATTGTTATGTTGCTAATAATCTCCTATTGATGGCATTTTGTTTCCATCACAAACATGGGTCGTTTTCTCCCCGGCTCCTTCCTGTACGCCAGCTGGCTTAAATTATGACTAAATAGAGTTTAAATCTGATGTTAAAAAATGCTGGGCACATGGGGCAAGAAAAAAAATTATGAGTACTTGAAAAGTCATGGAAAAGTTTGGAATTTTCGTCCATAAAAATGTGTGGAAACCTTGTAATTTTGAATCGTTTGTAGCATTTTGACCAAAAATAAACTGGTTCAGAGCCCAAAAAGACATCAGTGGGCGTGTCACACTCTACAGATTGGAGAAGGAGCTTGGAGAAGGCGACAGAAGAGATGTTAAGTCATCAATCGTCAGTAAAAAATAGCACGCAGTGGTTTTGTTAGTGTCTTTGGGTAAAATAAATATGTGTAATAACATAACAAAAGTTCACAGGTAATCAGTGCAGTCTGCCGTCTGGCTACGACTATTTAATTGTGTTGTGCAACTCCCTCCGTTGATGACGCATCTATGATTAGATATGATGGCTCAGATCCGGCAGCTTCTGACGTCACCATCTGATATTTTATAAACTAAATTACTCATCACTTAAACAGAAAAACAATCTTTAGATTGATCTATGCTGGAAACAGTTGCAGTCTTTAATCTGAACCACTGAGCTGGGAACAAACACAGAGGTGATCAGAGTTTGTTTAAATGCTTGCATGCTGTGTTACAGCTCAGCGCCAGGTTCAGGTTGGGTTTCTCTTCCAGATCAGTGGCTCAGATAATTTAATTAAACTGGACCTGTGATGTCAGACTTCATAGAAGACGAGAATGACCGACTTAACAACTGACAAAAAAAAGGATGTAAAATTGGATGTTTTCTTTATGGGGTTTGGTGTAGATAAACCAGTTTACTCCCTCAAACTTGATCACTAGGTGAATCTTTAAGGCCTTAAAACACCTTAAGGAAAGTTTAAGGGGGAAAAAATCCTCATCTGTCAGACTGCTGTGTTTCACACGCAGATTAAAGTTCACATCAGGATTTAATAACTGAGCCAACACTCCTCATACATTCAGCTCTGTTCTAGAGTAAAACTCAGTCCCTCGTCATGTCGGAGCTCTGCTGCTCCTCCAGAGTTTTTCTTGTGCACCGAACCTGACGGTGGAACCTTTTGTCCCTGTTGGTGCTGCAGGACAACACGGAGCAGTGACTGCACATAATACGCTGCTCAATTATCCGTACAGACAGATGGTGCGTTGGAGGTGAAGCAGGGCGTGGGATCGCCGTGTGTAGTCACATATTAACACTGATTCAACTTCACCTTTGAGCCCAGGCACCGGGGGGAGGGGGGGGCGGTACGTGATGTCAGCGTCAGAACAAACAACAAACCTACCTCACTGTATCATCCTCCCTCCTCCTCTTCCTCCTCTTCCTCCTCTTCACATCCCTTCGCTCGCTGACTGCGGCGCGACCAGCCAGCCTTCCAGCGAGCCGTGCATGACTTAATCTGAGTCAGTCATGAGATTATCCACGGGGCTTATTGGTATTATTGCTCTGGATGTGGCTCATTGCATTTCAGAGAGCCGCAGAATTCATTTCACTTAACGTGCGTTTGAGGAGTGATGCTTTAGAGGCAGCGGGACATCGCTGACTGACGACCCTGACCTGCTTAAATCGTCCAATGGCGGCGCAGACTTGTAGATCCGTGGCTTTTGACTCGCTCTTTAAAGGAGCATGCCGCTGCGTTTTACATATTTTAACCTGTTTTCTGTTCAAATAAAGCCGCCAGAGTTCAGATGGAGTCACTTTAGTTTAGTTCATGAACATCATTCTGATTAATGTTTAAAGATTTATCACATAAAATATTAATGGGCCTAAAAGTTTATGTATGTATTAACTTATTTGACGGGGATGATACATTCCTACGTTTAATTAAAATGCAACCAGTAGATGTATGCAGGACTTTATATCCTGTGGCTGATATGCTGATTTCCCTGGTTTGATGTTTGAGGAATAAAACATAGTGCAACACTCTTATACAGGCACACAAACCACTATAAATCAAACACAGACTAAAAAGGTCTACTAACTAGATTATTCTGGAACTTTAAACTTAAATTTTTGCCCATTTAAGTCATGATTATGAAGTTTGACTAGCTCTTTCTTCAGAGCTTTCAACTACATCTCACTGTCTTCCTCATCAGGATAAGGCCCAGTGGTTCCCAACTGGTCCATCCACAGGGTCCAGATTTCTTCGTAGTCATTAGTTCAAGGTCCTACAGTGTAATACATCCAGCGTCACACTTGCCTTTGGCCATGTTGTTGAATTAATTTGCTGTCTCTGTTAAGCATCTGTCCGTCAGTCACTAAAACTCTACAACAGGAAATGGCACTACAAAATGAAAGCTCTGCAACAGAAATTTACTGTACTCTAAAATAAAGTGTGTTTTGCGAGTCACTTGTGGTCCATTCAGAAAGAAGCCCCGACCCTCCAGTTGGGAAACTGGTTGAACACTGGCACAGATATTTTTTAAAACCAGGAATTTCCTCCTTCGTTGTCAGACAAGTCCCGTCCACACAAGCGCTGTTTTTAAAAACATCTCCCTCTAAATGAAAACCCCAAACTCAACTGAGGCGCTGTCAAGAGGATGTCAAACCAACAGGCAATAAAGTCACACAAAGAAGAAACTAAAGCGGGATTTATGGTTGTGGAAGACCGTAGCCTACGCACGTTGTGAGCATTTATACTTGTGTGGTGGTTTGTCTGTGTCACTCTGCAGTTACACCTCCAAAACACTAGTTGGCAGCGGAGTTTCTGTGAAGTGCTGTAAAGTTTAGTTGATTCAAAACACACATTAAACACTCATTAAACACACATTAAACACATATTAAACACACATTAAACACTCATTAAACACACATTAAACATATATTAAACACACATTAAACACACATTAAACATGGCTTAATAGAGACAGTTTCAAACACAAGTACACAAATCAGCTTCACTATAACTGGCAGCATTCACAGACAAACACTTGTCTTTATCTGGACACAAATTCCCCACAAATACAACATGCTAATGTTATTAGCACAAGCCTATGGCATTTTACATTGTATAAATTAGCCTAGCAGCTAGCGATCCTCTCCTCTTCTCATATTAAACCAGGGACAACAGCAGCATTAAATAAAGGTAACGGTACATAATTTGGCTCCATTACAGCTCACAAGGTTCACTAACAAAATAGCTGCCTTATACTAAACACGTTTTCCAAACAATACAACATGCTAACGTTATTAGCACAAGCCTATGGCATTTTACATTGTATAAATTAGCCTAGTGAATCCATTTATTGACCCAAGTGTCAATTAAGCTGTGCTTTGTCGAGGCACTTGTTGCGGGGCGCTTGTCAGTCTCTTATTTTAAGCCGTGCACTGTTCATATTCTTTATGGTAATGGTGTTCCAGGCACAGAAACAGGTTTGTGGTGTTATCTTTGGTCGCTGAAACGTTTTTTCTGCAGTGTTCTTTCTGTTCAGTGTTGTCACGTCGTCGTCGTTCACGAAAGCCAAAATATGTCCAAACAAAGGACACAGCATTTCTCTTTGGTGCGAGCTGCTCAGCAAGATAATGTGTCGTCTAATCTGGAAACCATTTTGAGATTGAACGTGTCCCTGATGAAGAGAAAAACACAGAAATGCGTCGTGTTAAAAACCTTAAACTGTCTGTGCGCTGGCTGATTCCTGTCAGTTCATCAGAGGAAGAAGCTCAATGAGAAATAAAGTTTTCAGGGACTTCTATCGACTGATAATCACACGATTTCTTTGACTGATTAACTAGATGATTGTAAAAACCTGTCACACTGCTCCTCCAGTATTATTATTATCTCTTCTCACATGAAGGAGCTCTTTAAATCCAGACCTTATTAGAGACTAAAGAATCATTGAGAATATTGACAGAGTCATTTTCTCTAATGACTAACAGCCAAAAGAAGACGATAAAAAACATTAAATATTACTCTAACACCCAGCTGATTAATCCATTAAACACAGGCAGCCCCAAACTCCGAGCCACCGTGTGATTATAATGTGTTTTCGCCGACAGTAAAGCAGACAGGAAGTGTAAGCTGTGATGGATAAACTGAATCTAACAGCCTCTTTAGAGGACGGTGAGCCGTGTGGAGATTTGTGGCTTGATTTTATAAATATTGATGAGAAACGAGAGGTTTTAGTGTCAGAAAACCTGCAGAGAGTCTGGCCCTCATTTCAGAAACCAGTAGGTCTTGCTGGTTAATGGATAACTGGGAGATAAACAGGGTTTATTTGCGTGGACAGAGCGGCCTTGGAGAGCAGCCAGCTCGGCTCTGGCCTCATCACAGCAGCTCAACTGTTCAATACACAATTCTCAGAAGCTGTCAATAATTCACCGCTGTTTGGTGATGTCTGCTGCTTAAAGCCACACTGGAGGAAAGGAAATCAATGGGCGGGAGAAATTATAATTTCACTTTCATGCTTTCTTTAACCTTAACCTCTCCGACTTGAGTCAGTGACTTCCACGGTCACCCCCGGGCGCCGGTGACGGTCCGTCACAGTCTGTGATCCCGAGCGAGCAGGAAACCAGATATTTATTATGTGGCAGTGTGAACTCCAGTCTGTGTTAAAAAGAAAACCCCTCAGAGACTCTGTCGGCTGATTTAACCTCTTAAACCCTGATCTCCTCCTTAAATCTTTAATTAAATCTTCATTGGAGATTTTCCCTACATTGATAATGTCATGTATTGTGTAGCAGGTTCCTGCAGCGCTTCATTAAAGCTTCATGCTGTTTACACTGAGAGAAATGTTACAGCCACTCACTCACTGTCTTTATAGCTGCAGCAGCCAATCAAACATAAATAATATAGCTTTATTTCTACATTTAATTTCCCTAAATGTCAGCTTGACATTGACATACATACTTGGCATCTAAAATAGTTGGATAATCGTTCAGTTTGTGATAAAAGCACCAAATGTGGTCCATATACAGCTTAATACAGGTAGAAGACATCTGGATATCGGGGCGTTGTCAGATTCTGATGACCAAGGCGGCAAAATCCAACATGGCCGCCACCTGAAAACCATTACGATGAGCTACAAATGAAAACTTGGTGTCTATTTTTTGTTTTTTGACCATAGAAAACTGAATAAAAGGCTTATTTTTAGTCACAAAATTTATTTGGTTACACCAAGACCCCTAATTTGCATATTTCCAAGATGGCAGCCACCTAAAATAAATAAATTTAAAAAAATTTCTTTTGGAAAACTTGTTGTCTGTTTTACATTTTTAAGTATTAGAAACACACTGGAATATCTAGATTTATGGTTTATTTTTAAAACATAATATATTTTATTTATGATCTGTCATTAAAAGGAATAGTGTGACATTTTGGGGAATAAACTTCTTTTATTTTATTTATATATTGGGAGCAAGGGGATTTACAAAAGACTGTTAGAAATACTTAATTTCACACCTGTTTATAGATTTATATATCACGACAAAATAAAGTTCCTAAAGGAAAGAAAAACAATAGAAGCCAAGAAAAACACACAAAAATAGATTGACGAAAACATCAAGGTTCAAGTCAGTTTCCATTACATTCCTCATGGAAACAGCTCGGTCTGTTATCTCAGGGACTATTTTTACTCTACTTTCAATGTCTTAAAGTCTCATTTTGTCCAATTACCATCCAAATGAAGAGAAAACAAATTAAGTGATTATATTAAATTACAGTGGAAGTACACGTTAATTGTAACTTGTTATATTGTTCACAAACGTGAAATATGAAAATATTTTCAGATGAAAATTGATCAAGTTCCTTCCCCACTTGCCGCAGGCATCAATTACTGAAACGAAACAGAACTTTGTATGGTACAGAACGAGCTAAAAACGGCCAGCGTTCACTCCATGAAAGCCTCTTAGTGGTGCATGAAGCCAAAAATGTTCAGCTGCAGTGTATAGAATTAACTGGATGATCGGCGCTGCTTCAGCAGCATTGGGCCCGTAGAGCAGGCACACTAGAGACTACCACCGACCAAGTTGGGTACTTCAGTTTAGCGCTCCGCTAACTTGAGCGGGAATAAACTGCGTCCACTGATTTACAGGCATCTCATTCGCAATTCTATAAGAGAAAGTCTTTTTTGGGGCATCATATGGTGAACCTGAGAGTTGTAATTCCACTTTCTGGCCACGTCTAAAATTGGTTTTGAAGCCCAACACACTTCCATGGGGCCTGGTTTACAGTCATTGTGCTAAGCTAAGCTAACCAGCTTCTGGCTATAGTTCAAAATTCACGCTGCGTTCCATTTTCCTGGAGGTTGGAGGTTAGAGCTGGGAGTGATGTCACAGCTGAGGTGGCCTGTCGTTGGCAATACCAATGACAATGCAATATGCTGTATTTTGGGCACACAAACACCGTAGCAACACGTCCACAGATAGAAGTTGGACATGACTGTGTGCACGACTTATTTAATGAGATTGAAGCGCTACTAATCAGTGAATCAACACAGCTTTCACTACTGTTGATGCAGAGCAGCCATCTTAGAACCTGAGGTCAGGGTTGGGGAGGTTTCTCTGACTTTCAGAGTTAGAGATTCGACTTTAGGGCGTGTTCCAGTTAAAATTTCCATTTGGGAACTCTCAGTGCAAATGGGACACATCATTACTCTGCAGATTTCAGAGTGGTATCAATCTTCTCCTCTACCTTTTGCCAAGAAAATTAACGAGTGCTTTTCCCAAAATGTCAAACTATACCTTTTAAAGAAACGTTGGCGTGTCGGGTAGAATTTAAAAAGGATCTTGTGTCCTTGACCCAAGCAACTGGAGTTTTATTGTTTGTTTAAAAATCGTCCTCACTGGAAGATTTCCTTTTCCTTGTCTTTTTTAAGAAACCAATATTTTCAGGACTTAAATTTTTAGGAGATTATTTAGTGCGGGCTTGGCTCAGATCCCAGTTGTGCTTTAAAGGAATAATGGCCTTAAAGTTTAAAAAGCCTAATTACATTAGTGTAAGTCCCGGGTGAAGCCTGTAGAAAACGCTGAAGCAGCAGCACCTGGGACATTTAAATCAGCTGTTCAACAACTAGTTCATTTAAAGCTACACGGCGACCTACATTTCTCCACAGCAGCCGTGGCATTGAATGAATGCAATTAAAAAGTATTAGATGTGTAGATAGAAAGGCGTCCTAACGAGTACATCCTAAGTGATACGCTGCTGACTGATCGCACCTCCTAATTGACTAATTACCTCCATTTACTTTGGGTTTGGGCGTTCGAAGGCAGCTCGTGTCCGATGGCGGTCCGTCCTCTCCAGCCTCGTAATGGGCCCCGAGGAGCCGGGGCTTTTCTGATAATGAGAGGAACATTAACATTCACTCATCTGCCCATTAGACGCCAATGACCCGCTGCACGGCCGTTAGATGTTGTTGTGTGGGTGTGCGCACTCAGCTTTGATCGTCTATTATGTTTCAGCAGAAAAACTCCTCCCCCCGCAGGAGAACACAAAGGCCTCTGTAGTGCTGCATTAGTAACGGCTGTGACTCTGTGTAAGTGAGGATAAATATTCAAATAAAACTAAGGTATCAGTGAGAAGATATAATGGGAACATGGTGCGTTCAGGTGACCTCAGAAAGATCAATTCATGTACCTAACAACGACCTCTTCACTGACCTCTCGCTCATTGTTGTCGAAGGGTTAAAACATGGAAAATCAGATTAATGCACAACCTTTGCATATCGGGATTTTGCGCAGTGGTTTTTTTTCGCCTCTTTGCACAGCCATTTTGTATATATTTTGCAGAGCACTGGCAGCTCTCTTTGATGACATCACAAACGTTGTTTGGCTGAGGCCGTTGTTGTCCGAGGGCTATCATACAAAATATTGTCAGGACAGAATCAGGATATGGAAACTTTATGGATTCTTATTGGATGGTTTTAGAAGGTAACCGTCTTCTTTGTTGTCCTCGTAGGTCAGAGCCAACGACGCTGACACCGGCTCCAACGGAGAGATCGACTACAGCCTCCATCAGGTGTCCGAGGCCGTCCAAAGGCTTCTGCGCATCGACCGCTCTACTGGCATCATCTACGTTAAGGGCCTGGTGGACCGCGAGGAGGAGAACTTCCTCAAGTTCTTTGTGGTCGCCAAAGACCGTGGGCCCAACTCCAAGAGCACCAAAGTCCTGGTGACCATCAACGTCAAGGACCAGAACGACAACGCACCCGCCATCGAGATCCGTGGTATTGGCTTGGTGACACACCAGGACGGCGTTGCAAACATCTCTGAGGACATGCCCATTGGCACGCCGGTGGCGTTGGTCCAGGTGTCAGACCGTGACGAGGGGGAAAATGCAGGTGGTGACTTGTGTGGTCGCTGGCGATGTCCCGTTTCAGCTTCGACCTGCGAGTGAGTCGGCCAACGATCGGAAGAGGAAGTACTTCCTGCAGACAACGACCCTGCTGGATTATGAGCGTGTGAAGGATTACAGGATCGAAATCGTCGCAGTGGATTCTGGGAACCCAGGCCCTGTCCAGCACCAACTCCCTCAGAGTGCAGGTCACAGACATGAACGACAACACGCCAAACTTTTCACCCGCCATGCTCGAGGTGGACTTTGCAGAGGGCAATCAACCGGGTGACAAGGTGCTGGACGTCATGGCGACAGACGCAGACAGTGGCACCAACGCAGAGCTGGTCTACAGCATCATCGAACTGTCGGCCACCAGGCTCTTTGAAATCGATGCCAACAGTGGAGAGGTTCGAGTGAAGAACCTGCTGGATCGGGAAGAGACGGAGCGTTACGAATTCCGCGTGGCGGCGGCAGATAAGGGCGTTCCCAGCAAAACTGGCACTGCTACAGTGGTGATAAATGTTCTGGACTGCAACGACAATGACCCCAAGTTTATGCTGAGCAGCTACAGCTTCTCCGTCATCGAAAACATGCCTCCACTCAATCCCGTGGGCGTGGTGACCGTCACTGATGCCGATAAGGGTGAGAACGCCCGAGTGAAGCTGTATGTGGAACAGGACAACGGCAAGTTTGTCATCCAGAACGGCACAGGGCACGATCCTGTCCAGCATTTCCTTCGACCGTGAGAAGGAGAGCACCTACACCTTCCGCCTGAAGGCCGTGGACGCTGGTGACCCACCTCGATCCTCCTACGTGGGCGTGACCATCAATGTCCTGGACGAGAACGATAACGCCCCCTATGTCACCAAACCGGCGAACTCCTCCTACACCTACATGTCCCCCGTCACCCCGCCAGACACCAGCGTGGAGGTGGTGGAGGCTGAGGACATTGACTCTGGACCCAACGCTGAGCTGGTCTACACCATCACAGGCGGCAACCCGTACGGCCTGTTCCACATCTCGCCAAACAGCGGGGAGATCACACTGGTGCAGGAGTTCACCGGCAAGCACAACGGGCTGCACCGCCTGGTGGTGAGGGTCAGCGATAAAGGCAAACCTCCCCGCCACACCACCTGCCCTGGTCCACGTCTTTGTCAACGACACCAAGTCCAACGTCTCCCTCATCGAGGCGCTGGTCGGACACAGCCTCTACACCCCTCTGGACAGGGACATCGCCGGAGATCCCAACTATGCCCTCGCTCAGCGCAGCAACATCCTGTACGGCAGCCTGGCGGGTATCGCCGGTGTGATTCTCGTCATCGTAGCCGTGGTGGTCATCAGACACCGACTTCAGAAGGACACCAAGAGCGGCTACCAGGCCGGCAAGAAGGAAAGCAAGGACCTGTACGCCCCGAAGCAGGGCCCCAAAAACGGTAAAGGCAAAAAGAGCAAGAAAGGAAAAGCCCCCAAACCGGCGAAGCCGCTGGAGGAGGACGAGGAGGCGAGCCTGCAGAAAGGCCTCAAGTTCAACCTCATCAACGACAACGTCAACGACAGTCCCAGAATCCACCTGCCCCTCAACTACCCGCCAGGAAGCCCCGACCTGGGCCGCCACTACCGCTCCAACTCCCCGCTGCCCTCCATCCAGCTGCAGCCGCAGTCGCCCTCCGCCTCCAAGAAGCACCAGGCCGTTCAGGACCTCCCCGCCACCAACACCTTCGTGGGAACGGGCGACAACAACTCCACGGGCTCCGACCAATATTCGGATTACAGCTACAAGGCCAACCCGCCCAAATACAGCAGCAAACAGGTAGGAGACTACGCAAACACCGCCATGTACTACAGGGACATCTCTTGGAACAACCGGGTGTGGTAGTCACGCTGGGACTCCGATAACCTTCCACCAAAGCTGCACTGATCCCCCCGCACACTTCAGACTTTTGTTTTTGGTTTGGTTGTGTTCACCGTTTATGTTCTGTTCAGTTTTTTTTGTTGTATTTTGGACACCACAATAATCACACCATAACAGGATAGACCAAATATGGGCGTATTTATGGATCTGGTGATCCTTGAATGAACTCTGACGAACTGTGTGATGATGTTTGCTCATGTTCCACCTTAAAATGAGAAATTATTACAGTATTCAATCATAGTTTTTGGATATTACTGCACAAGCAAAGCAGGACAACAAAAATAAAATGGTATATTTTGGATATATGAAGATCCCGATGAATCCCATATGGGTCTATCCTCAGCTTCTGTTTGTTTTCTTTGTGTTTCACCTTTTTCCACTGTGGGTTAAATGAAGGAGTCTCTGCTGTTTTTATTATTCACAAGTGTTTCTTTCATTGAGAGGTTCACGCTGACATCCTCATTAAGTCTGAATTCTTTTTTTGTTGGAGAGCTGACTGGAGGTTTGAAAGCTGCTCTTTATGCTCGGATCAGCTTGTTGAAGTGTGACAAAGAAGAGTGACTGACTTTTTTTTTCCTTTTTTCTCGGGGTACCCATTTTTTATTGTTTCTCTGCTTTTCTTTTGGCCGGGGACTGGACTGGGCTGAGCGGCACTCTAGAGTGTTTCCATCCAGTTCGGACCAATTTAAGGTAATTTCAGCTCGGTCAGGGAGCCAAGCCGTGAAAGAAAGAAAGAAAGAAAGGGAATAAAAAAAGAAAATGGAGGAGGGAGGGAGGGAGGGCGGGTTGTAAAAAGCCACCACACTATGAAGGAAAAGGTACACTAAGACTAAATACGGCCATTTCTTAACCTCCGCACCTCCTGTCAGGTCAGCTGAAATACGACTTTTAATTTTGGTGTTCCCAATCAGCGGGGTTTAAAAGTCAATTGTTTGCACAGATTAATGGCAGGTCATTTTCCAGGCGCCCGCTTTCGCCTTCTTTTACCCAGAGTGCCTTGCTCTACTCTATTTAATGTACAAAAGGGGGGGGGGGGGGTCATTAACTGCGTGATGATGACGAGTGTTCACGCCACGTCGGCTGTTTTTGTGAAATGTCACGTGCACTGTGAATCCCGTGGAGACAATCGTAGAGACTGTACAGACTGTATGTGAACCACTCATTCTCTGTTTTCATCTGCTGTTTATGTTGCAACGTTGCCGTGTGTGTCACGAGCGTGTGTGTGTGCTTAACAAGTCATTGTTCTCCTTAAAGACTCACCAAAGACTCACACACACACACACATGTTCACTGTCATCACCACCATGTGTATATGAACTGTGTTTCTCCATGTGGTCGCTGTCGCCGAGTGTCAGCGGCTCCTGCTGGGTTCAGATCGGCCTGTTGGCGCCCGAGCTGGCGGGCGTCACGCTTCATATCCACACAGTCACATGTACAGTGTTTTTGTTTTTGTTCTTGTTTTTTACAGCTAAAAGAAAGATTTTAATTCAATAAACGTGTTGCTTCAGTGTGACAAAGTGGCGCTCTGTCTGTGCATTCACTGGGTGGGCAAAGGGGGCGGGGTTACAGACAGGAAGTGGGTGGGGTTTTCATTTTCATCTGTCACACATGGAGAGAAAATGTATGTGTACAGCAAATGATATTGATTTAAATTATTGTCATCACAATCAACTTTATTGACAAAGTTATAGTTGACAGTGAATCAGACTTTGGTTTAAATATCGTGTCCTGACTTCAGGGCGCCAATGAGCTCACCTGAACCTTTGTCCTTGCTGCAACAGCCACGGGTTCGATTCCAACCCGTCCCCCACTTCCAGCTCGACTTAAGCAGTCGCCGGAGCATTGAGTTACATTATGATGCGTTGAAGTGCTACTCAGTAAAAATTAAAGACTTTAAAAGCAGTTATTTTTTTAAAGATGTTTTTCATGTGAAAGGTTAATTTAAAGGTTTAATAAATGTGTACGATTGAATTTGTGCTCACTCAAAGATCGTTTAATGAAGGTCTTAACAACTTTAAAACTGTTGTTTTTTTATAATTAAGATTTCTTATTTTGCCTGGCACAAAAGTTGGAATAAATAACAACAAAAACAAAATAAACAGCGACAAAAAAAACTTCACAGTCGGTGCATCTCTACGATACAGGCGTGTCTATATGAAAACAAGAGTTCACACAGAGGTTAAAATATGACATAAATATCCAGAGATTGATGCAAACGGTGCAAAGCAGTGTGAAATAAATATCTGATGAATTAATGTAATGTTACTTTATACAGTAGATATTTGTTTGCATCTTTTGACGGATTCGATCAGTTCGTTATTGATCAACAGAGAACTGATAAAACTACAGAATACATTACAGCCGTGTGATGGAGTGTACATACACACTTTAGATCATATATTTAGGCTCATATTGGACAGTGAATGGATGTTATGTCCACGCTGACGGGCATAAAAAATGTTTATTTTTCTGCATCGATGCTGCTTTCCAATAAATGTGGAGAAACTTTTTTCAGTGGCTGCTGCATGTTTACCTTCCTGACGGCCCTTTAACCCTTTGAGAGTGTAAGAGTGAACGTTTGGAGGATGTTTCCTAAAATAAAATGACTTCCCTTCTAATTTAGTAAAAGAAAAATATAATTTAAGTCAAAGTTTGATTTTATTGGAGATTATTTAAAGGTCCAGCCTGTAGGATTTAGGGGGATATAGTGGAGGAAATGGAATATAATATAATAAGTCTGTTTTCTTTAGTTTGTAATCACCTGAAAATAAGAATTGTTTTGTATTTGTCACCTTAGAGTGAGACGTTTATATCTACGTAGGGAGCAGGTCCTCATCTACAGAGATCGCATTTTTGCACCGCCATGTTTCTACAGTAGCCCAGAACGGACAAACTAAACACAGTCTCTGATGTGCCAAACCGCGTTGAAAAAACACCAATTTTTAACTTCTTTATTCAGTGTTTTAACTGGTTTAAATCACCTAGTCTGTTTGTTTTGGAGAGGAAGAGACCTCTGTGGAAAATTCGGCTCCCGGTAAAAACCTCCTGCAAGTCTCGATTTAAAGTTATCAGAGAAAAAGTTGAGCACACATTAGCAGGTTCTAAGCTAACGGCCAGTCTCTGACGTGCCAAACTGTGTTGAAAAAACACCAAATTTTAACTTGAAACTTCTTTATTCAGTATTTTAACTGGTTTAAATCAGCTGGTCTGTTTGTTTTGGAGAGGAAGAGACCTCTGAGGATAATTCGGCTCCTGGTAAAAACCTCCGGAGCAATGGACACTGAAGGAATTCTAACCAGGAGAAGTTTCAGCTGGTTGTAATTGGCAATCTCAGATGCCACTAAATTCTCCTAAATCTGACACACTGGATGGAAAAAAATACATTTTCTCTTCATAACATGAACACATGAACCATTTTGTCTGTCACTTTAATTTAACAGCTGCCTACCTAAACACACACACACACACACACACACACACACACACACACACAGGAACAAAGATCAGAACAGCAGCGAGCAGGTGCCGAAGCTGCTGAGGTCAAAGGTCAGAAATCACTCAGACACAGTTATTAACAGCAAAGAGTGACGGGGTCAGAGGTCATTGGGGTCACATGCACCCCCCTCATCGTCATCATCATCATCACCATCATCATCATCTTCATCATCATCAGGAGGCCACATTAACAGTCTGCCAGCGTCCTTCCTGCTTTTACGCTGACCAACTCGGCTGTCTCTATGGTAACACAACGACCTGTGTGTGCGTCTGTGTGCGTGTGTGTGTGTGTGTGTGTGTCTGTGTGTGTGTGTGTGTGTGTGCTGACTCATAGTACCGACCCCCCTCCACCACCTCCCCCCCGCCCCTCCATCCAATCCAACACAATCCCTCCTTCTATGGAGAGCTCTGCCCTTTGAATGAGGAGACGTGTGTGTGTGTGTGTGTGTAAGCTCTGGGCTCTGAGTGTAAGTTCACGGCTGCAGCAGCCTCAGTTTCATACTTCCATGTAAACAATCAGAGAGGAGTCAGAGTGTTTCGTGTGTTTGTGTCTCAGATTCTTTAGAGTTCAGGTTTCTGGACCTGTGCTGACGTCGGCGGAGATGTTTCACGGACGGATCTGAGCTCGGTGAATTGATTGAAACATCAACAGCAGGGCGTCAAAAAAAAAAAAAAATCTCCCATCTGACCTCTTTCTGTCGGGGATCTACTTTGTTGTGTATCACTCCGCCTGCCTCTCTGATCTCAGCTGTCTGCAGGAGAACAGGAGGCAGCAGCCTTTTGGCTCAAACACCATTTCATCGCTTCATCACTTCATCCAAATCTGCATCTTCCCCCTCTGTCGGTTGATTCATACTCTGTTACACACCACCAGCACACTGTCTGAGAGTTCGTCCAGTCTGGTTGTAAACATGAGGAGCAAAAGGCTTGTAGGGTGACGTGAGTTTACACCAGTGATGCTCAACTTACAGCCTGATAGGGTGACATGTGGCCCCAGTATGTCCGAGTGCAACATCCAAAATGTGCCCACTCGCACCCCCCCATAGCCGTAAAGCTCAGTACCAGAACCGATCTGTTACCTGTCATTGTGTCCAAGTCAAAGCCACGCCCGTTAATGAAAGTCTCGCCCCCGTGATTAAACACACACAGGCTACAGTATCTCACATTCTCATGTTCTTGAATTCCAAATCTCAGCAGAGGAGACGTCTCTTTCACAGGATGGTGAAAACATTCAATCACTGCCAGGTTAGGAAACATTTCAGCATGCTCCTTCCACCACCATCAAACCTCTAAAGGATCCTCCTTGGGTGTCTTGAACTCCATGTAGGCTGCCACCTCATCCTCAGGCTGCAGAGTGTCATGGCTGGAGTCCTCCACGTCGGTGACCTAATGTGACGACGGGGTCAAAGGTTCCACTCTGTTTTTCTCGAGGGGCAGCAGTCACACCGTGAAAAATAGGCACTTGGAGACACATGCATGCCACGATGGCATCGCACTGGTGTTTGCCTGCCGCGCATCTACACTGAAAACGCTGAATTTGAGGGCGTAAAAAAATCCGGCACGTTTACGACCCCTTAAAAAGTTGTATTAAACCCGACCTCACACCGTGAAAAATAGACCTATGCACGCCACGATGGCATCACTCTGGCATTTATCTGCTGCATGTCTACATTGAAAACAATAAGAAACCTGGCATGTGTACGACCTCTTAAAAAGTTGTATTAAAACCAACTTCTAGTACTACAACACTGGTTTTACAGTGAGGCTGTTTTGCCCGCCGACCCTCCGACAGTGAACCGAATACCGTCACGATGATGTCACAGCGTCAGCAGCACAAGGCTGAATACACAGAGGTATTAAATGAGCGCATTAATCCACCAAATTATATTTATATTTAATGCTCAAAAACAGTGTGTGAAGCATCTGAAGTTACATCAGTAGATCTGACTGGTCATCAGCTGTGATGTCAGGTCACAGATCACAGGACGAATGTTCCTACTTCAGATGATACGTCTGAATTTAGCTTTTCTTTTGGTAAATGCTTGATACGTTCACCAGATGAAACAGCCTGAGAAGGAAAAATCAATCTTTAAATGGCTGATCTGTCGCTGAAAATTATATATTTGCTCCTGGAGGTGAAGGATGAAAACCACCTTTATTATAACCACAGTAATCATCAGACTTTCAGCCTCTCTAAAATCCCTCCGCCTCCAAACTGGACCTGCTGCTGTTCACACTCATAATGATCCGTCACAGCCCATTAAATGCTGACTGATTTAAAACAGGTGTTTATAAATCAGGAACATGTGTTTCTGCAGTTTGACGGACAGATGGACTTCCTGTGTCTCTGCAGTCCAGCTCTCTGTCAGAAAAAATAAAAAAATAAATAAAAATGGAGGAGTAATGGAGGAACCATTAGCCGGGCGGCTAGCAGCCTTTTTCCTCCCCAGAAAATTACAGTCATTCAGTGCAGCGGCTAAAAATGTGGCGAGTCAGGGACAGAGTGTCTGTCATCAGCCGGACACAGCTGAGAGGGAAGTGCAGATACTGTGTCTGTGCTCAGACGTTCAAAATGGTTTTAAAGAATCTTAAATTGTGATTTATATGAAACTAAATAAATTATTTTTATGAACATGTAAATAACCAGCGCTGGTAGTGTCAGACAGAGGTCGCAGCAGCGTTGTTGTGCCATCGTAGAGTTTTGTTTTCAGTTTTGTTTTTGGTCGTGTGTGTTTTCACAGGTCAGAACAGGTACGATGGAAAGATGAAGATACATCTCTCAGTGGAGGGTGTGTGTGTGTGTGTGTGTGTGTGTGTGGGTGTGTGTGTGTGTGTGTGTGAGGGCGTAGATAATGACAAAGGGGCCTTTGTGATGCACACACACACACACAAAGGACCCACGTTATTTTCCCCTAAAACACACACATTCCTGAACACGAACATCACTCAGCACAACATAATCCTCTCAGCCCCCTCTGTGTCGGGTGTGTGTGTGTGTCTGTGTCTGTGTGTTTATGTCTGTGTGTGTGTGTTTTGTTAAGTGTGTATCTGTGTACATAGTAACAGACAGGTGTGTCTGACAGGTACGGCTTCTTCGTATGTTCAGCTGAAGGTCAAATAAAACCTTTGTGTTGAGAGCTCATCATGTAGATGCTGCTGTCTTCACTGAGCGCGCTCAGTCACGTGACTCTCAGGTGTTTCTGGGTGATGGCAGGTGCTGTAGGAGGCTCGTCGTCCAGGTTTAACAGCAGCAGTGAAAATAAAACTTATTCAGTAACAGTTTCCATTATGAGCTCCGACCTCAGGTGACTCAGTGTGGAAACAGGAAGTTAAAAGTTAGCTGTTAGCACTTTACATTAAACAGCTCAACCTGTTCAGATCCCCGTCCGATCTAATGGACATAACTTATCTAGAATGAATCTAGATCTATGATTATTTGATTGGACGTCTATAAACCAATCACAGTGTCCCACATCATTTAAAGTGGACTGCAGTAGAGCCACGCCCCCTTTTTCAACCAGCATGGTCGACCGTGAGGCAAAGAGGAAGAGTAAGGCTCATTTTAATGTGTTAAAGTTCATGACGTGTGTTTAAACTGTTTTAAAGTAAACAGATGTTATTTTATGTTATTGTAACATTAATCTGCAGAGTAGATAGAAAGGTGTAAAATAACTGTAGTGATGGATTACTGAATGAGCCGACGGGGCTCAAGTACAGGAGCCATAAGTGTCAGAGGCTTCAGCTGCAGAATGTTGAGTGTCAAATTAATATGTAGTGAACAGGAAGAGACTCAACATGATCACAAAGAGGTGCAAGAAAACTACAAAGAGACACAAACTGACTACAACAAGACACAAAACAAGAACAAGGAGACACAATATGACTACATGGAGACACATAACAACCACAAAGAGACACAAAATGACCACAAAGTGACTACTACAAAAAGACACAAAACAACCACAAGGAGACACAAAGTGACTACAAAGAGACACAAAACAACCACAAGGAGACACAGTATGATTACAAGGAGACAGAGAGTGACAACAAAGAGACACAAAACAACCTCAAAGTGACACAAACGAACTACAAAAAGACACAAAACAACCACATGGAGACACATAACAACCACAAAGAGACACAAAATGACCACAAAAAGACACAAAACAACCACAATGAGACACAAAGCAACCACAAGGAGACACAGTATGATTACAAGGAGACACAGAGTGACTACAAAGAGACACAAAACAACCACAAGGAGACACAGTATGACCACAAAGAGACACAAAACAACCACAATGAGACACAAAGCAACCACAAGGAGACACAGTATGATTACAAGGAGACACAGAGTGACTACAAAGAGACACAAAACAACCACAAGGAGACACAGTATGACCACAAAGAGACACATAACAACCACAAAGAGACACAAAACAGCTACAAAGAGACACAAAACAACCACAACCACAAGGAGACACAGTATGACCACAAAGAGACACAAAACAACTACAAAGAGACACAAAACAACCACAAGGAGACACAGTATGACCACAAAGAGACACAAAACAACCACAAGGAAACACAGTATGACCACAAAGAGACACAAAACAACAACAAAGAGACACAAAACAACAACAAGGAGACACAAAGCAACCACAAGGAGACACAGTATGATTACAAGGAGACACAGAGTGACTACAAAGAGACACAAAACAACCACAAGGAGACACAGTATGACCACAAAGAGACACAAAACAACCACAAAGAGACACAAAACAACTACAAAGAGACACAAAACAACCACAAGGAGACACAGTATGACCACAAAGAGACACAAAACAACCACAAAGAGACACAGTATGACCACAAAGAGACACAAAACAACAACAAAGAGACACAAAACAACCACAAGGAGACACAGTATGACCACAAAGAGACACAAAACAACAACAAAGAGACACAAAGCAACCACAAGGAGACACAGTATGATTACAAGGAGACACAGAGTGACTACAAAGAGACACAAAACAACCACAAAGAGACACAAAACAACTACAAAGAGACACAAAACAACCACAAGGAGACACAGTATGACCACAAAGAGACACAAAACAACTACAAAGAGACACAAAACAACCACAAGGAGACACAGTATGACCACAAAGAGACACAAAACAACAACAAAGAGACACAGTATGATTACAAGGAGACACAGAGTGACTACAAAGAGACACAAAACAACCACAAGGAGACACAATATGACTGCAAAAACACACAAAAGAACTACAAAGAGACACAAAATGACCACAGAGCCCATGTCTTGCTCCTCTTCAGCAGAGGTGGTGGGGCCCTTTACATATCTGTGCCCAGGGGCCCATTGTCTCATGATCCGTCCCTGAATGTGTTGCAGTACAGACTACAGTATTTCCCCACAGTGCAGTGCAGAAGTACACACACCTGTACCTGCGTAGATGTACCGTCCACAGCTGTGTGAAAGGGACCAGGAGGATAGAGATAAAGATCCTGTGGGCTCTTTGTCCCCGTGCATCAGTTTATTTAAACAGGTTCTTTAGAGAACCGTGAAGGAACTCCTTCAGCCTCCCATTCAGCCTCTCCCTCCATCTCTGTCTGACTCCGTCTATCTCGGTCGCCCCCTCAGGGCTGTGATTGTGTTCGAGCCACTGAGACGACTCCATACAAAGATCACTGTGTGTGTGTGTGTGTGTGTGTGTGTGTGTGTTTTACTTTAATGTGGAGCCAGGAATCAAAAAAACACCAGAAACATAATTTTGTTAGTGTGTTATTGTGTGTGTGTGTGTGTGTGTGTGTGTGTGTGTGTGTGTGTGTGTGTGTTGTCTTGCCACCTGCTCCAACAACACAAGCGAAGTGGAACGGAATCAGGCCTGAGGCTTCACACACACACACACACACACACACACACACGAAAAACACACACTCACAATAACAAAACAGGCGAGTGACAGTAAATGCAGGCATGGAGAGAGGAAGAGGAGGAGGAGGAGGAGATGAAGGGGAGTACACACAGTACACATAACATTATGTGTTGTGTGGGTTTGTGAGCAGGTAGCAGGTGGTGTGACTCAGGAGAGGAGGAGGTCACACACACAAACACACATACACACCTGTGGGCGGGGTCAGAGGTCAGATGCTGTACAGCTGCTCTGTACACTGGGCGGCTGAACTCTGTCTGTCTGCAGGAACACACACACACACACACACACACACACACAGAGACAACATGGCTGCCTGTTGTTGGCGGCAGCAGAATATAAACAAAGACAATATGAACAGAGTTTGGTTCAGATTTAATCTCCTCATTCTGTTCGGTATAAAAAGAGCAAATGTTTCACCTCTGACACTATTTTGAAAAGTCATCATCGCTGCACCCTGGGCTTAGCTCCGCCCAAGACGACTGTGATTGGTTAAAGAAACAAAAACAAGCCAGAGTGTTTTCCCTGACAGCAGAAAGATAATCAGATCTTCTAGAAGTTTCTGCAGCGCCGACACAGAGCTGTGAGACACACCTGACCATGTGAGGCTACAGCACCACTAACAGCTGCAGGATCAGTATCACTGGTATCAGTAATAGTAGTAGTTCCAATAGGCGTGGACTCACTAAGATCAGGATCAGTCATAGTATCAGGATCAGTATCAGGATCAGGATCAGTAGTAGTAGTTTCAGTAGTAGTAATAGTATCAGTAGTAGTGTCAGGATCAGTAGTAGTAGTATCAGTAGTAGTAATAGTATCAGTAGTAGTATCAGGATCAGTAGTAGTAGTAGTATCAGTAGTAGTATCAGGATCAGTAGTAGTAGTATCAGTAGTAGTGTCAGGATCAGTAGTAGTAGTATCAGTAGTAGTATCAGGATCAGTAGTAGTAGTATCAGTAGTAGTATCAGTAGTAGTATCAGGATCAGTAGTAGTAGTATCAGTAGTAGTATCAGGATCAGTAGTAATAGTATCAGTAGTAGTGTCAGGATCAGTAGTAGTAGTATCAGTAGTAGTATCAGGATCAGTAGTAGTAGTATCAGTAGTAGTGTCAGGATCAGTAGTAGTAGTATCAGTAGTAGTATCAGGATCAGTAGTAGTAGTATCAGTAGTAGTATCAGTAGTAGTATCAGGATCAGTAGTAATAGTATCAGTAGTAGTGTCAGGATCAGTAGTAGTAGTATCAGTAGTAGTGTCAGTAGTAGTATCAGGATCAGTCATAGTAGTAGTAGTAGTAGTAGTATCAGGATCAGTACCAGGATCAGTAGTAGTATCAGTATTAGTAGTATTGGTAGTATCAGGATCAGTAGTAGTAGTAGTAGTAGTAGTAGTATCAGTAGTGGTATCAGGATCAGTCGTAGTAGTATCAGTAGTATCAGGATCAGTCGTAGTAGTAGTAGTAGTAGTAGTAGTAGTAGTATCAGTAGTGGTATCAGGATCAGTCGTAGTAGTATCAGTATCAGTATCAGGATCAGTAGTAGTAGTAGTAGTAGTAGTAGTAGTATCAGTAGTATCAGGATCAGTCGTAGTAGTAGTAGTAGTATCAGTCGTATTATCAGTAGTAGTAGTAATATCAGTATCAGTAGTACTATGAGCAGTAGTATCAGTAGTAGTAATATTAGTATCAGTAATAGTATCAGTAGTACTATGAACAGTAGTATTGGTAGTATCATCAGTAGTATCAGCAGTTGTATTGGCAGTAGTAGTATAAGTATCAGTAGTACTATGAACAGTAGTATCAGTAGTTCTATGAGCAGTAGTATTGGTAGTAGTAATATCAGTATCAGTAGTAGTATCAGCAGTAGTATTGGTAGTATTGGCAGTATCAGTAGTACTATGAGCAGTAGTATCAGTACTATCAGCAGTAGTATTGGTAGTAGTAGTAGTATCAGTAGTATTGGTAGTAGTAGTAGTATCAGTAGTATCAGTAGTATTGGTAGTAGTAGTAGTATCAGTAGTATCAGTAGTATTGGTAGTAGTAGTAGTATCAGTAGTATTGGTAGTAGTAGTAGTATCAGTAGTATCAGTAGTACTATCAGTAGTAGTATTGGTAGTATTTTGGGGAACAGAGTGCAGTAATTTGCAGCAGATGCTAAGTGACAATCAGGACTGTCAGAGAGTCTCTGGAGACACGGAGAGAGAGACTCGAGGTGTTAAAGGACCTTCTGCCAAGTGTACAGTCACTGGCAGTCGCCGCGGCAACCGCCTCCGTCTGCATCCTGACTGACAGGTAACGGCGAGGGAAGTGACAGCTACCGGAGAGACGGAGAGACAGAGACACAGAGACAGAGACGGAGAGAAGAGAGGAGCTCTCTCCTTCATCTCATTAGATTATAACCACGTCTGTGTCCACTGAGTCATCCTCTGTTGGACCACTGTCTTTACTCAGGTACAGTTTGATGTACTTGTACTTTACTCGAGTATTTCTCCTCCTTTACTCCATCTCAGAGGTTAACGTGGTACTTACCTGTAGTGGAGTATTTCTCAGTGTGGTTGTAGTATCTGAGTACTTCCTGCTCGTCTGTGTGTGTGTCACAGAGTGGATTCAGCCTCTGAGCTGACAGTAGAAGAAGAAGCCTCAGTGAGCTGCAGCCTCCATCACTGTCTGTGCTCACTGCCTCCAACACTAACAGCAGCAGCAGCAGCACGGTCACATGACTTTGGTCATGGAAGCTGCAGGATGGTGACACGCGTCCGTCAGTCCATCCTGAACTTAAACGATGCAACTCAAACGACTGCAGTAGAGACACAAAAAACTAATATTCAATAGACTGAAAAATGAAATGTGTTCACTGCAACATTTTTCTTAAAGGGACAGTTCACCTCAAAATCAAAACTCCAGTGTTGGAGATATCGAGTGTAGAGATGTCTGTCCTCTCTTAAATATAATGAAAATAGATAGCACTCAAAATACACAAATAAAATAGAATAAGATAAAATAAAATAAAATAGAATAAGATAAAATAAAATAAAATAGAATAAGATAAAAATAAAATAAAATATAAGATAAAATAAAATAAAATCATATAAAATAAAATTAAATTAAATATAAGAAAAATAAAATAGAATAAAATAAAATCATATAAAATATAATAAGATAAAATAAAATAGAATAAAATTAAATCGTATAAGATAAAATAAAATGAAATAGAATAAGATAAAAATAGAATAAAATATGATAAGATAAAATAAAATCATATAAAATAAAATCTTATAAGATAAAATGAAATAAAATAGAACAAAATAAGATAAAATAAAACAAGATAAGATAAAATGAAATAGAAACAAAATAGAATTAACTTGAATTAAATAAAAAAAAAAAACATTTGAAAAACTCAACATCAGTCTCTTGGGAAGCGTCTGCTGCTCACCAAAGATCCTCTATAGTAGAAGATTCACCACTACAAGCTGCGCTAATGGAACCAAATCATACACACATTCTCTCTCCTAAGTGGGCGTGGCCATCTCTCCGCCACATCCCCCACCTCGTTTAGAAGTAAGCGTCATGTGGATGATTCAAAACAGGAGGTCGGCCTTCGTCACCGCTCGTTCCAGTACTTTAATGACACAGGAAGTGTTTCAGCAGCTGGAGGCGCTATTTGAAACTATTTTTAATGAGAGTGAAGCTTTTTGTTCGCTGTTTGTGTTGCTATGTGCCTCGAGTTTCTGCGTGCAGTACTAGAAACGTCCATCATGGAGGAGAAGCTCCTGGATCAACTGGTGGTACTCCCCATGACCCACCCTCTTTATTAGGGTCTCATGTACCCACACGGATGGTAGAGTTAGAATAAGGAGGTGATAGGTGGTTGCCTGGCAACAATAAAAAGGTACAGGAGGCGCTTTTTTTTTTTTTTTTTTTTTGTACTAGTGGTGTGATTTTGGGTGAACTGTCCCTTTAAACGATGACTTTAGTTCAGATTATTTCATGAGATCGAGGGTCTGTTTGTGATTTTGGGGCGGTATAAGTAACAGTTTTGGTTTGTCATCATCTTCATTACCTCCTCCTCCTCCTCCTCCTCCTCCTCCTCTTCCTCCTCTGCTCTCAGCTCAGCAGGATTTTCTCTCTCTGCAGACTTCAACCATAAAGACTGTTTTTACCTCTCTGCTACTTTATATGTCTCTGTCTCACCGACACACACACACTAATACACACTAATACACACACACACACACACACACACACACACACACACACACACACACACAAATACACACACACACACACACACACACACACACACACACACACACACACACACACACACACACACCGGGACGCCCTCTGCCCCCGTCACGCTCTGCCCTGCAGGGTCCAGGGATTTTATGACTGGCAGAGGTGTGTGTGTGTGTGTGTGTGTGTGTGTGTGTGTGTGTGTGTGTGTGTGTGTGTGTGTGTGTGTGTGTGCGTGGGTGTGTGTGTGTGAGTGTGTGTGTGTGTGTGTGTGTGTGTGTTGGTTAACTGCTTCAGCGCTGAGGCAGAAAATGACGCAGCGGTCGGCTGAGCTCAGAGAGGTTTTATAGAGCCAAAGGGCGTCCATCCTCCTTTACCCGCTACTTCCTCTCTGCTTCCTTTCCTTCCCGCTCTGTTTCCTTCCTTTCCTCTGTCTTATCCACTTTGTTCCTTCCCTTCCTCCCTCCTCTGTTCATACTCATCCTTTTTCTTTTCCTCCTTGTCTTCCCCACTTTCCTTCCTTCCTCCCCTTGCTTTATTTCCATCCTTCCTCCTTCCTTTCCTTCTGCCCTTTTCCTTTTATCATCCACTGTCCTTCTTTTTTACTTCCTTCTCTCGTTGCCCACTTTATTCCTTCCCTTCCTCCCCCATCCGTCCCTCCTTTTTGGTGTCCTTCCTTTTCTCCATACTGTTCCTTTTTTCCCCTCCTTTTCCTCTTGTAATCTCCACTTTCCTTCCGTCCTTTCTTCCTCCCTCCCTACACTTTATTTCCTCCTCCTTTATTCATTCTTTTCTTTCCTATTCTTTTTCCTTCCTTTCCTCGCGCCCTTTTCTCATCTCCTTATGCACTTTATTCCTTTCCTTTCCATCCTCCTTCTTGCTTGTTTCCTTTTTTCCTCCTCTTGTTTTTTGTTTCCTTTCCCTCCTTTTCCTTTTCTCCTCTTTTCCCCTCCTTACTTTATTTCCTTTCCTCACTCCTCCCTCATTACTTTTTTTCTTTCCTTTTTCCCTTCCCCACTTTCCTTTACCTCCCTCCTTCCTTCCTTATTCCTTTCTTACCTACTTCATTCCTTCCTCATTCCTTCTTTCCTACTTATTCCCTTCCTTTTCCTGCTTCCTTCCCCCTCCACTTTCCTTCCCCCTCCACTTTCCTTCCCTTTCCTTTCCTTTTCTCCTTCTTAGCCACTTCATTCCTTCCCTCCTTCCCTTTTCCTCTTTCCTTTGCTCTCTTCTCCACTTTCCTCCCCACCTTCCTTATTTCCTCTCTCCTCCTTCCTCTCTTACTTGTCCTCTTTTTGTCATCCACTTCCTCTCTTTCATTTCCTTCCCTCCTGCACTTCCCTCCTCACCTGTTCCCCTCCTTCATTCCCAGCCTGTCCCTCCTCTTCCTCCCTCCCACCTTCCCTTCACGTCTCTCCTCTGGTTTGTATTTAATATGGCCGCCTCGTTCTTCACCTTGAGTCACCTCTCCTTCCTCCGCTCAGACTGTGGAGAGGAGATAAGAGAGAGGAGGAGAGAGGAAGAGAGATGCTGTCGTTCTTTACGAGGCGTTTTCTCTCCGTATCATCTGAAGTGTCTGTTTGGATGGGAAACACTCGTCTCCTCTCTCCTTCCTCCCCCCCTCCTCTCTTTATCTCCTCCTCTCATCACCTCTCTGCTTTTATCTCCTCCACATTCCTCATCCTCTGCACCCTCTTCCTCCTCTGCCGTCCTCTTCCTCTTCCTTGTTGGAGTCTCTAGAGAAACAGAGGGACGAGTCAAACCTGAAACTCCTCAACACCTACGCTCTCTTATTTATTATTTATTTATTATTTATTTATTTATTTGGTTTCTGAGTTTTGCAGGAGGGTTCAGCTGTTTCTTATTTCAGTAAACGTGTTGATCCACGCCGACTCTGACTGACTGACTGTTAACGTCCAAACTGACCCTCAGACTTTAAGGGAGGCGGTCTTTAAAATAGTACGATGCTGTTATTGTTTGTTCAGTGAAAAAGAAAAACAAGCAAAAAATGGATGCAATTTTTGACAAAGAAAATCAGACTAAATTCAGTTTATTAAAAAAAAAAAATTAAACTTTGGTGAGTTTGAATTATTATTATTATTATTATTGTTATTGTTATTGTTATTGTTATTATTATTATTATTATTATTATTATTATGTTTATTTTTATTTATTGATTTATCTATTTATTTTTATATTATTTAATTATTCTTTTTTATATCCTTTTTAATATTTTATTATTTATTTAATTTATTATTTATTTATTCATTTATTATTTATATTAATTGTATTTGTCTCATTGCAGTCCTGAGATCTTTGAATTCTGGTTCGTCCACTTTTTAACCTTTTTTTTTTTTTTTTTTTGTAAATTAAATACAAATATAAAGTCATTATAAATATTATTATAACTAGAAGATATAATATTTAAACTTTATCGAGCCAGCTAGCTTGTTGGGTATAATTCAGTCTAATAATAATATATATTATTCTGCATGATGAGTACTTTTACTTTTGGTACTTTAAGTAGTAACTTGCAGTTGATTACAGTTGTGTAGATTTGTAAAATCGGCACACATTGATTTCTGTTGTGATTTTCAGCTGTAACTGTGACATTTAAAGATATATATAGTTAAACATGGTGGTCTGACCCATCAGACGTTTCTGCTGTGTTTATTTTATGAACTAAAATGGAGGCTAAACAATGTTCTGCTGTGGATGGAGCTGCAGTGAAATCTATTTTAGCCACCTAAATGAAATTAAATCAGTGTAAATGTACGCTATAGTTTAATGTTTGCTCCACTTTACCTCACACACCTGATCAATCGAGGCATCAACAACTCAGCATTCTGCTGTAAAATGTCAGTTGAGTCAGGTGGCTTCGATACAACAGCTTCAGTTTCCAGTTCAGTTCTGATGGCGAAGTAAAGACTTTTTTTTGAGATGGCTAAACTAACCAATGTACGTGGCGTGAGCATTTTCTGCCCAGAAGTTATTGTGAATAAACAGGAGTCAGTCTGTATTATTGTGCCTTTACTTAAGGAGGATTTTGAAACCAGGACTGATATTTGTAACAGAGTATTTCTACACTGTGGTATTACTACCTTTACTTAAGTACAGTATCTGAGTACATCTTCTAGGACAATCCCACCTCATTCTGAAGGTGTCGAAAACCAGCGCCTGGTCAGTGACTTTGGTGTCAGACATAGATGAAAAAAGACATCCTTTCACGTCGACATGATACACAGCTCACTCGCTGTTATTGTTTATGGGTGCCCAGTGGCGTCAGGGGGAAACGCAGCCAGGCAACAACATAGGTTAGGGTGGGCGAGAGGGGTGATGGACGGGTCTAACAACCACCGACTTTCACCCGAGAGGGCTGTGTTTGCTTCCCGTAAGATTCGTAAAGCCAAACCCTGTTTTTGTCCCTAAACGTAAACCACTTGCTTTGGTTGTTGAAGGTGTTGTACCTCATTAGTGCTTTTATTTTGAAAGAGACAGTATTCAAACTGTACATTTCCTGTGAAAACAGAAGTGTATTTTGAAAACAGACAATGCGTGTAACAGGCTGAAGTTGACACGGCGTCCCAGAGCATCAACAACCAACACACCCAGGGTACCTTGGACGTCATATGTGGACGTGTAAAGTCAATGACCAAAGGTCAATATGTGACGAGGTCAGAGTGAGAATGTGTTTCCCAGGATGTTTGTAATTAGCGTTGGCGGCATTATGACACATTTATGTCACTGATGTAAACAGCTCTGACTCATAAACAGGAAGCAAACAAACATGTCAGCCAAAGTTCATCGTTGAAGGTAATTAAACCTGATTAAATGTATACAGTGACTGTGGGTGATTTTTAACCCTTTAAATATAAAACCATGATGCTGAACTGTGGCGTGTTATAAACATGTTCATCTCTCCCATCTCTATCATCCACCCTGAATGTGCTGAGCACATGAAGCTGCGTTTTCCCACCGTTTACACGTGTTTAGATGTTTTTCTGTGTATTAATATTCATGCGTGTGGGATCAGTCAGTTCAGCTCGCAGTTTAAGCATTTAAGGAGGCTTCAGTCAGGTCCTCAAATGCAGCACTTTAGCGTGTGTGTGTGTGTGTGTGTGTGTGTGTGTGTGTGTGTGTGTGTGTGTGTGTGTGTGCGTGCTCAGTGAACAGCTGTTTCTCTCTCTGTGTCTCTAATCCTCCGGCTGACCTCAGATCATCATGTTTCATTTCCTCTTTTCTTTATTTTAATTTCACTTCGGTCTGTTTTTGTCAGTGGGAACGATTCAGTCGACTCTGGCGCTGAAAACAACAAAATATTTCATGATACAAAAGAGGAAAATACATAAGTAATACATCAGAGAGCAGGACTGTGCCTCGCTCTGTGTGGATTAGCGGCTGGTCCTAATCTCTGGAGGTTAAATTAGAGGATTGAGGTCGGATGTTAACACACAGCTCCACATCTGTGACTTCTTCTTTGCTTTTTCTTTTGCCTCTTTCTTTTTTTTTTTATTTCGTCTTTTTTTTTATTTTTTTAAGGGAGCTGAAAATTTCCCTGAAGGTTTGTGTGAATCCTGTTAAAGCCGCTGCAGAAGCTCCGAAACAGAAAATAACAAATCTGTTCTGCGTCGGTGTTTGTCGGACAGCAGCGCTCATGTTCTCTCTTCAGCTGCTGTCAGGAAGCAGACGAGCACAGAGATGCTTCTTAATGTTCATCTCCAACAGCAGCACACACACACACACACATACACACACACACACACACACACTCTCTGACAAACCGAACACAGCCGACAAACAACATCATCAATACAGGAAGTAATCAATAGTGATTTGTAGTGTTGCAGGAAATAAACAGGGAGATATTTTTCTGGCAGACTGAGTTCCTCCTGATAACAACATCATTAAATGATGGAAATAAAACCTGAAGACGTGGCAGGAAGTGGCCAAAAATATGTGGACACCCAATCAGATGTGCTGATTACCCTGCAGCTATAACAGCTTCCACGTAGACAGAGGTGTCTACATACTTTTGGCCATGTATTAATACCTGAATGGAAGGACAGGAAGTCAGAAGGTATCGAGAGATGGATTAACATGTTGTTGGTTTTGGTCTTTTTTGGGGATTTATCGTCAGTGCCCAAAACATCAGGCAGAGCTGAAACAATTAATACATGATACGCAACCAGTCGCCATTACTGTTGAACCGTGCCCAGCAGCGTCAGGAGGAAACACAGTGGGACAACAACAAAACCTTGCCTAAATCGAGCGACTTACCTGCCCGATCGAGCAAGTGGTGAAAATTAAAACATATTTTTTCCTTTGTGAAGCTGACTATGGAAGTCGCTAAGAGTCATCTCGCTCTCCTCTCATCTCTGAGAGGTGCACATGTGCAGTACTGAGCGGGCACTTGTGAGAAAATGGCGGCGAGTAATGACAAAGTTTACGTGCTGAAATGCAAGTCAGCATTTTAGCAAACAGTTTAGCTGGGTGGCGTTTGTTCGTGCAGTTTGCTGCTAATTTGAGAGCAAGGCAGGCATCGGGGGGAAATGTGGCGGGACAACAGGGAAAGTTAAGGTGACGAAAGTTCAAGTAGGGTGGGTGGGAGGAGCCGGGAATGAGTCCAACAACCACTGACTTTCGCACAGGAGGCCGTTGTTCACTTCCTGTGAGATTATAAAGCCAAACCCCGTTCTTTTTTCCTAAACCCAACCGTGTGTTTGTTGTACCTGTAGCCAGCGGTGTTGTACCGACGTAGTGCTTTTATTTTGAAACTGACTGTATGCAAACTGTACATTTCCTGTGAAAACAGAAGTGTATTTTGAAAACAGACAATGCATGTAACAGGCTGAAGTTGACACGGCGTCCCAGAACGTCAAACAACCAACACACCCAGGGTACCTTGTTGGTGTGAGTGAGAATGTTTTGTGGTGGTGGTCTCACAGATCTCTGAGTTAGATAAAAGTAAGCAAAGTTTAAACTGTAAAAGCAAAATAAAAGTTCCCTTTTTTGTTTAAAATGTCCTTCGAACAGTTTAAAAAGTAGAAAACTTGTTGGACTGGACCTTTATTTTCACCCCAAAAGACCAAAATCTGCTTCCAAAAAGATCATAGAGGAGAAGAGAAATCATTTACAAATGTTAACCTGGTTTTTTATTTTTATTTTTTTACAAACAAATTGATGAATAGATTATGAAAATAACGTTTAGTTGCAGCCTGAGCGTCAGAATTAATCTTAAAAAGTAAAAAAAAAACATTATTTTATGTATAAAATGAAAGTAAACAAAGTTTAAACAGTAAAAGTCAGTTTTTGTTTCCTTTTCTGTTTAACATGTCCTTTGTTAAGTTTTTAGAAAAGTAGAAAACTTGTGGGATTGGACCTTTATTTCACCTCAAAAGATCAAAATCTGCCTTCAAATTTATCAGCGAGGAGAAAAGAGGACGGGCAGCAGCTGAATCTTGATCCATTTTTAATCTACAAACTGCCGGTTCGAAAGTTTTGTTAATGAGATTTGGGAGTTTCAAGAGTCCACTGTGAGTAGGTGTGTATTAGTGTGTATTAGTGTGTGTTAGTGTGTGTGTTTGTTGTTGTTCTCGTCTGTCAGCTCCTTCCGTCTGAAAACAGATAAAGTGATGCAGAGAAACTGTGGACAGGTGGAGACACAATAGGTGACAACAGAGAGAAGAATGAACTGATGACACACCTGTAAAACTCAAACACCACTTAAACTGCCTGTCAGCGTCGCCATGGTAATGGTGGCAGGGAGGTGTGTGTGTGTGTGTGTGTGTGTGTGTGTGTGTGTGTGTGTGTGTGTGTGTGTGTGTGTGTGTTGAACCTTTCTTTGGGGAGCGTAGGCATGTCCGGGCAGGCTGGATGTGAATGCATGGACACACACATACAAACACACACCTCGTCTCTCATCACTGTTTGCATTACGCTTTGCATACAGCCTGAGGTCATGCAGTGAAGCCGTGTGTTGCCGTGACAACCCTGCATGTGTGACAGGTAAAAAAAAAAAAAAATAATAACAACTCCCTGTCCTGTCCCAGTACCCTCTCCTTCCTGTGTCCTCCATCGTGGGCGTGGGTCTGCCCAGCGGCTCGTTATGTGATGTCGCGGGTGGCCGAGCAGCCAATGGAGCGATCCCGGCAAAACTAATAAATAAACACATGGAGAGTCAGCGTGCAGCTGCAGGGGCTGCTGGGTAGTTTGGTCTGACAGATCCGCTGTGTGGACCGACTGCTGATCTCCACAGTGTGCTCATTTGTCTGCCTGAAATCCCCAAAATCCTGTTTGTGCTCAGTTTCTCTGCTGATCAAACAGCTTTTAAGTCATTTTACTCAGATAAACGTCAAATACATTCACAAGCCAGCTCCTTTAATGTGATGACGAGCTGCTCTCATGTTCATATAAACTTTTATATTAATGTAAACTGATGTCTTTGTGTTTTGGCCTGTTGGTCAGACAGATCAAGCACTTTGGAGACACTGTCTTGGGTCGTGACAGGGATTGTTTTTAACTAAACAACCGGGAAATCTTCAATAGTTGCAGTCCTGTAAGACACAGAGATCATTTCATTTGACTTATGACAGGTGATTACACTTTTGTTTTTAGGACTTTAATTCTTTGTATTCTGTCTGAATCCACCCAGAAGGAAATGGACATTAACAACCGTTTGCCTCTCCCCTTTAATGGTAATATTTATTGCTGAAAAGTCACAGAAACAGACAAATTTAGTTGAAAATATTAGATACCGAGATGGAAATCTAGATTTTATTTGATATTTTAATGTGTTTTGTAGAATTATAGCTGAATACTGTCCTCATTGTACAGAGATACGCCAAAATATAGGTTAAAATATGGTTAAACTTGCTTAAAACACTGGATCCTACATTTCCCATAATGCAACACAAGAGCAAATGTTGTCTTCTAAACCATGTCCCAGTTAACAGTATCAACTGTATAAGTACTGCTCCCTGTTATGAATTTATTAAGCTGAAGTAGAAATAAAAATGTTGATTAAAACTATAAAAAAAATAACTATAAATATATCTAAAATATAATCTGAATTAAGTACATTTACTCAGAAAACTTAAAATAAATAAATAAATTAATAAATACATAAAAAAAATAAAATAACATCAAATTAAATTAAATTAAATTATTAATATATTATTAGTTAATTTAATTATTAAATTAGTTATTAATTTAATTTAATTTAGTTAAAAAACAGCAATAAAAACAGTGGTCAACAGAGTTAAAATGGTCCCAGTTAAAATACAGAACTGGTTAAATCAATAGAGAAGCCTGTGGGTGATGTATCAGCCTCCTGCTCTTCTATTGGTCAGATTCTTGCTCACCTGTCAACTGATTGATCCAGCTGGCCAATCAGTGAGCTAGAATCTGATCAATCGGGAGCAGGGGGCGGGGCCTGTCATTGTGAATCAGTCCAACAGCAAACATTTATCACAGAGGCCCCTCTGCCAGTTTAACCAGTCTCCATTTTAAAGTGGACCCATTTAAACTTTATGTTAAGTCACAGAAGAGTTCTCTGACACAGGAAGTTGTATTTTGTTTTATGTAAAGTGATGTCGCTTCTGCGTGATAAATTTCCATTAAAACATCACTGAAGCTGCTGAACAGGTGAGTACATCAAGCTCTGTGTGTGTCACAGGTAGTTTAGATTGTTGGTTAAACTGTTAGCATGCTTGTTACCATGTTAGCTGGCTTTTAGCATGCTAGTTAGCTAAATGATTGCTGGTTAGTTAGCATGTGAGGTGGTTAGCTTGCAGGAAGTTGGTTAACAGTTGAGTTGTTTAGGTAGGAGGAGTCAGTTGGTTTAGTTGGTTTGTCAGTTAGCAGGTTAGCTGGTATCAGTAGACTATGTAGCAGGTTAGCTGGTTATCTAAGATGTTAGTTTGTTAGCTAGCCTTTAATCATTAAGCACAGTGTAAACATAGTGTCTCTGCTTATTGTTTTGTTAACAGGTAAATTGGTGAGTTAGCAGATTAGATGGTTTTCTGGCTGGTTCACCGGTTAGTTAGTTGGTGAGATGTTTAGTAAGCAGACTACTGTAATTAGCACTACCATGCTAAAAGCTTACTAAAACTTTAGCTGGTTAGTTAGCAGGTGAGGTGATTAGGTTGCAGGTTAGCAAGTGGTAGTTGTTTAGCAGGTGAGACGGTTAGTTAGAAGTTGACTCGGTTTGGTTAGCTTGCTGGTTTTCAGGTTAGTTTGTTCTTAGCATGCTAGTTAGCAAATAATTTAGCATGTTAGCAAAGAGTTTAGCTGGTTAATAAGTATGTGAGCGCAGGTTAGCTTCAGGTAGTTGGTTGGCAGGTTAGTTGGCACATTAGTAGATTATTTAGCATGTTAGCTGGTTATCTAGCATGCTAGCTGTTGGTTAGCCAGCCTCTCAGATATTGAACCAAGTCTCTGCTTGTTGTTTAGAAACTGGGTTGGTTAGTTAGCATGTTAGCTATAAAGTGACTTGGTGAGTTAGCAGGTTAGATGGTCTTCTATAAGGTTTGCTGGTCAATTAGATGGTTAGATGTTTACTAAGTGGGCTGCTGTAATTAGTTGGCTTTTAGCATGTTAGCTAAAACTTTAGCTGGTTAGTTAGCAGGTGAGGTGATTAAGTTGCAGGTTAGCAACAGGTAGTTTGTTAGCAGGTGAGTTTGTTAGTGAGGAGGTCTGTTGGTTTGGTTGGCCTGTAGGTTAGCAGGTTAGCTGGTTATCTAGCGTGTTAGCTTCTAGTATAGCCAGGCTTTCAGTTATTGAGCAGGTTAACTATCAAGTAGTGTTAGTTGGCTGGTTAAATGGCTTCCTAACTGGTAAGTTGATTAGTTATTAGGCTTGTTAGTTGTCAGTGAACTGGTTAATTAGATGGTTTGTTAGCATATAAGTTGTTAGTATGTTAGCGTGGTGAAGCTAGCTGTAATCATGCTGCTTGAGGCTGACTTTAATGTACTTCAGTAACTGTCCTGCTGCTTCATACACACACTAATACACACTTGTATGAAGCTGTGTGTGTGTGTGTGTGTGTGTGTGTGTGTGTGTGTGTGTGTGTGTGTGTACATAATTTAGCTTAGCGATTAGCTTTGGTTTGAGTGCTGCCTTAAAGAACTACTGAGTGGGTTTAGCTCAGGAGAAGCACACCGAGGCTGGAATTAACTAGCTTTACTTTACTCTGTGTGTGTGTGACTGTGTGTGTTTGTGTGTGTGTGTAGTGAGTGGTGTGTGGTGTGTGGGTGTGTGTGTGTCGGGCTGCAGGAGGAATGCCACACTAAATTGCCAAAATGAGGTGTAAATGTCTTGAGGCAGATGAGCTGCCTTTAGTGAGCGCAGCACTGAATATTTCACCAGCAGCTTCAGGAAAGCGCTTGTGTGTGTGTGTGTCAGTGTGTAACTCTGACTTTGTGTGAATGTGTGTGAGTGTGTGTGTGTGTGTGTGTGTGTGCACGCTTGGCAGCCACAGCCAATCATCGTCCATCATTGAATTTTGGTTCTGACAGCTGGAAGAGGCAGAAAGTCCCTAAACGCCTCAGAGAAACACTTAACTGCCTCCAGTGCTGCTGAGGCAAGTGTGTGTGCGTTCGGGTGAGTGTGTGCGTCCGTGTGAGTGTGTGTGTGTGTGTTGACATTAGAGGTGAGTTGTACAGAGTGTAATCGTCTCATTATATTCAGTAATCATCTGCAGCCTGATGTGCTGCTGGATCTGCTAACAGTCTTTATAACATCTGAGCTGCTGCTTTTTGACCTTCGACCTTCCGGACACAGGGACTCGAGAGGAGCACCTCTGGTTTGACCTTTGACCTCTGGACTTTGGTTCGACCTTTCTGTTTTTATTTGACAGGCAAGGTGACAAAATGTAGTTTTCACATAACTCTCGGTGGCTGCCACAGTTTCATAATCTTTCCGGACCGATTAGGAATTAATGTTGATTAAATTAAAGCCAAATTGGATTTACGGCATTAAAACCCCCGTGATAGTCTTGTTTGAATGTTCCTAGACTGTAATCAGGGGTCAGGACTCCCCCATTTCCTGATTTTTTTTCTGTAATATTTGCATTTTTGTGAAGCACTGAATAGTTTCACCTCTACAGTCTGTTCAAACGAAACAATCTGAGAAGTCTAACTCTTCAACACAGTTATTTAAAACTAACAAACACGCTGAATACCTTATTTACAGTATTACAGTAGCTGTTTAAATGTCACCCCTAACTTTCACAGTCATCAAATCCCTGTACTGAAGTAGTTTCAGCGACACTGAAAGACATTTCACCAGGAGAAACACATGTGAGAAGTGATACGAAAGAAGACACAAGGCCATGTGTGAGACGGGAGTTCTTTCCTCTGCTAGTGATCAGATTGTTGTGCATGGATTTGCTTTCATCCAAACCTCGTCAATAAATAATTTCGCTGTGCTTCAGCGCTCTACCTGAGGAAAAAAAGAGCTTGTAGCTTCTGTGGACGCTGCCGCACGACTTAGTCAATGAATCAACTTCACTACTGAAAGGCTGTTTGACTCAGAGAGTAGTGACGTCTCCACCATGCTGACAAGTGGAGTTAAGTTAGTGACGGCACTACTTGGAGTGACGCTACGGCCCAACGCTGTCCTCTGATACGGGCTAGGGATGTGCTCGACTAGTTGATTAAACATTGCTACCCTCGCTAGTCCACACCAGAATCACTAGTCGGTTAAATATTTTGTTAATGACCTTGCATGTTCTCCCCGTGTCAGTGTAGGTTTTCTCCAGGTGCTCCAGCTTCCTCCCACAGTCCAAAGACATGCAGGTTAATTGGTGACTCTAAATTGTCCTCGCTTAAGATTTATTTCCCCAAAGAATATTGTTGTCAATAAATGTTATGTTAACTTTTATTTAGGGAGTTGTTGCCATGTTTAGTATCATAACACACAATGTTAATATGAAGTGCAAAGTGCAACACAAACGCACAAAATTTGATTTAATATTCTTCACTCAAATGGCTTTTAAAATTTACCCAGTGCTTTTTTTTTCCAGAGATAGCCTAACCTTATAGATTAAATTGTACTCAACGTTGACCGAGTGTTTTCTCACTTTTAGACTAATTTAATTTTAAATTTCGGTTTCAATGTCACCGGAAATTAGTCCTTAGAAACATCTGTGATTTGGGCTTTTGTTGGCGATCTCCAAAAACGGCGAGTCGGCGAGTGTAAAATCAGCAACATAAATATGTTTCTGTAGATCGTAAGCAACTGAATTAGTGCAAATAAATAACTGTCATATAGGTGGATATGTTCATTTAGTATGAATTTAAAAACCTGCTAACGTCAGTACTTTAGTAAAACTTTGATATTTTACATTTCTCCTAGTACAATACTGCAGCAAAACAAAGTGATGCTTTCACTGACAACCTGTTCAGCTCTGACTGCTCTGGTTATATTTACAGTAGTGATCAAACATGGCTCTGTTTTGTCCGGTGATGTCTGGTAATTAGTTTAAAACAGTGCACCTGTGGTTTCATGTTTCAGTGTGTGAGTGATGTGGTGTTTTGGTTGGATGGCGCAGGCTGGTGTCACATCCATCAGTCTGAGCCTGCTGCTCTCACTGAAGACAGGAAGCCGAAAAGAGGAAGAAGAACAGCAGATTTAAATAAGTTAGAAGTTAGCAGCGTGCCTGATTAACTTTGAATGAGCTCTGGTTTCAGGGCGGCGCGCACACACACACACACACACACACACACACACACACACACACACACACACACACTGTCGTCAGCTCTTCTCCTTCATCATCGTCACTCAGGAATGTGTGTCCGTCTCCTGTCCTGCCTGCTACGACCTTTGACCTGCAGTCTCTCACCGAGGTGTGATGTCGTTGAGCTGAGCTGAGAGGTTTTTTTCTTTCTGTTTTCGGATGAGAGAAAATGTGGAATGTAAAAAACTCTCTGCTGGTTTATGTTCTGTTTTGATCTCTCGCTGGCAGTCGTGCATTTTTTATAAAACATGTACTTTAAAATGTATAAAGATGTTATCAAAGTGCCGTAACAACATGCAACCGGACTGCTCGCTGCTCATCCAGATATTGTATGTGATGAAAGATTGACGCCTGATTCACAGGTTGGCAGACAACAACCAATCAGAGCTTTGTAGGTGAGATTAAAGGGGAACTCTGCTGTTTTTTACACGTGGAAGAAATGAAGCTTTTTGTCGGTCAGGGGTCGGGGCTGCTGGTAGTCTTCAGCTGGGTGTGAGGAGACGATATCTCTGGTTCTACTGCATCGATTTTTATTCTCTTTGTTTTATTATGTCTTTTGGAGTCTGACAGTGTTATAGGAGTGCAGTGATATTTCGGGAGAGTATTAGTTTAAGCTGTAAGGAGGTCAAATTGTTGCCAGAATTTTGTGTTATGCAGATTTACGCTGCATGTGTGCTCTCCCAGCAGTTCATTAAATCACTGCAAACAAACTGAGATGCACTGAACCTTTGCCTTCCCCTGGAGGTCAGGGCTCCTGGACGAGATGGATGTTAAGCAGGATTTATACTTGTGCATCAGCTCTGTGCAGAGCCTGCACTGTTGTGAGCATTTATACTTGTGTGGTGGTGTGTCTGTGTCACCCTGCAGTTACACCACCAAAACACTAGTCTGCTGTAAGGTTTCTGTGAAGTGCTGTAAAGTTTAGTTGATTCAAAACACACATTAAACATGGCTTTAAAGAGACTATTTCAAACACAAATCAGCTTCACTATAACTCGCAGCATTCACAGACAAACACTTGTCTTTATCTGGACACATTTTCCCCACAAATACAACATGCTAATGTTTTTAGCACAAGCCTATGGCATTTTACATTGTATAAATTAGCTTAGCGGCTTGTGGAGATTTCCTCTTCTCATATAAAACCAGGGACAACAGCAACATTTAACAAAGATAACGTTACAAAATTTGGCTCCATTACAGCTCACAAGGTTCACCAACAAAACAACTGTCTTATACTAAACATTTTTTCCAAACAAATACAACATGCTAACGTTATTAGCACAAGCCTATGGCATTTTACATTGTATAAATTAGCCTAGCAGCTAGCAGAGATTTCGTCCACTCATATGAAGCCAGGATAAGTCACACACAAGACTTAAAATGCTATTTTTGTGGAGGCTTTATTGTCTTCACAATTTATTGTTTCTTATCTGTGAAATTAAAGTAAATAAAAGCTTTGTTTCCACTGAGGGAAATGGTTTCAGCTCACAACAACAGACAGGAGGTCTGCGTCGCTGCGACATGTAGTTACATTTCTGGGGAGGTGCACGTCAGGCTGTGCCGTAGGTACGACGTTGATTTGCAAAAGAGGTAAAAACCCCACTTTAATCCTTGTTACCTGTTCACTCTGTCAGCATTGTTCCTGTTGTGTAGTGCTGTTTATGGAGTTAGCATCTTTAGCTGCTAGTCGTTGGAACACACAGGCGCCATCTTGGGATCTGGTGTTTGGTTATCATTTTAAATCTACGGCCATTTTATTGCAGCTTCCTGGTGATGAACCTGGAAGTGTTTGACTTGATGAGAATTGCTGACGTGTCAGCAAAGCAGGTGACAAACATGAACTCGAACATGTGTTGTCTCCTGCTCGCAGGTCAGACTGGTGGCTGAATTTAACTACTATTGTTAACCTTTTTTAAAAGTACAGACGGATGTGAATATCAGACAGATGTCTGTAAAACTGAAGAGACTAATGGTGAAAAGAAAAATGAGGATGTAATGTTATTTTTCATTAATGGAGTTCTCAGATATTTTATTATAAAGACGACTGTAGTGTTGTTTATAGTTGTTCTTTGACCTCCTCCTATTACTTCCTCTCCTCCTCCTCCTCTCATTATCGTCATCTCTAATAATAACCACTGCTGTCTGTGTGTCTGTCCGTCCGTGTCCGTCTGTCTGTATGAATATTGAATCTCTTCAGTAAACTGCAGCATTGATCACTCAGACTCTGAGTAAACTCTGCAGCGCTTTGAGCAAACGCCAACATCGATTTGTCCACATAAAGAGCCTGATGGGTGGCTGGGTGGGAGGGCGGGAGGGGGCGTGGGTGGGGTGTCTTCTCCTGCCCGCTGCTGTGACATCATCCTGCTGTGCACTTCCTGTTTCCCCGGCGTCACCTTGTTGTTGTGTCTTTCCTGGTTGTGTTTACGTCAGCAGCAGCAGCAGCAGCTTGGTGTTCGTCTGAAGAGTTCAGCGCTCTGCTGGGTGGCCGCGTACATTTACAATGCTAATGTTCGCCTGCAGGGAGGAGAGTGTGTGAGTGTGTGAGTGTGTGTGTGAGAGAATGTGTGAGTGTGTGCTGAAGGCCTGTTTCCTGAAGCTATAAAACTGTATTTCTGCAGCACAGTTTTGTTTGTAAGATATGATATGAAAATGTGTGGCTCTCAAGGACACATGGCGCATAGTTTATAAAGTAACCGCAGTATTTTAAGGCTAAACAGAAGATCAATATTCAGTATATCCCCAGCAGACTTTTAGCTGTGTAGCAGGGTCTGAAACAGCATTCAGAGCCTCGTATAGGAAAATAAAAATTACAGAGAATTAAATTTAACCTTGTGAAGAATAAATTTAGTGTGAAAAAATCAATTTAAATTTATAAACATAATAATTTTTGGTAGTTTAAGGAGGCAGGCGCCTCACTGTCATCTGTTGAGACCTGGATGCCCCTCCAGAATGCCATAGCAACCACATAGCAACCACTTACTAACGCTATAGCAACCAGAGTCCTAGCAATCCTGTGTGACCGACCATGTCATCCTAATTCAGTGTTTCCAACTTAGTCATGGGCTGTGTCCGAAATCACTCACCATTGAGTCTGCCATTTTGTAGTGCTGTCCGAATGTATAGTGGGAATCATTATGCCCTTTATAGTGGACTCCCACAATGCACCATGAAAAGTAGTGTACAATAGATGGTCACTCACCAAGCAATATATCCCATCGTGCATTACGCCGAAGGAACGAATGGACTATATGTGATGGACACGAAGACGGACGAGGGGCGAGAGAACAATCTGCTGTACATGTTAAACTTATAATGACATGTTGAAGTTTGTTTTACTAGTTTTTCTTTGCCGTGTAATAAACTGTAAATTTAACGTGAAGTCGTTGTTCGTTGACGAGATGAAAATAAATCTATAACTGATCTTCTCTTGTGCTTCACGGTTACTTCACAGAGCAGGGCTAATGACGCTAGCTAATGTCAGTATTTGTTATTGATGGTTCACCAGTGGGCGTTGATATGACGTGTTTTTATGCTTTGAAACCTGGTGCGACATCACTTTTTTGTGTTGCTTTTAGACGCCTTTCACAAGTATTTAATCTTTGAATCTCGAGCAATTTGGTGCAATTTATTTCTAAAAAATGGGGAAAAAAAGTTGTTGAGGATCTTTGTAAGAAATGTCCCACAAATTGCAAAAAAAAAAAATTTGAAAATTATTTAAAACAAAAACTGAGGAAAAAGGAAAAAGCTAGGGATAAAATTAATTTTTTATAATTATTATTATTACATATTTAAAATTATGGCACCAAATTATTTTAAATATGTATCATATTTTTTATATTTTTATATTTTTCTCCTTTCTTAAACTAATTTCTTGTTTATAGTTTATAGTTTTTTCTTTTGCAAATTTTTGGGGTAATTTCCTCTTTTGTCGTTCATTGCTTTCTTTCCTTTTTTTTTAAAGAAATAAAGCCAATTTGCTCAGGTTTCAAAGGCTCAATTGTGCGACGGCAATGATGTAATTAACAGCGCTGAGAAAATGACTCAAGTAGTGTCTAAAAGTGTTTTTTCTTGTTGTAGATTAGTGTTGATTTTGCTAGATATTTAAGATTTAGTCTTGAGGTACTCGACAAAAATTCACGACATTTTAGCCACGTCTTGTGAATGAAAATGAAACAGATTTTGCAGTAGGTTTTATTATCAGTATTTATTTTTAGCTCGTCATCATCTCTTTTTTGTCACGGAAAATTTTTTTGTCATAGATTTCGTCATCAAAATTAAGTGTTACAGATGAGCTTTCTATAAAGTGCTCTACACAGAACTCCTTACATAGTGAGTTGATAGTAGAAAAAGAGTGAGTGATTTCGGACACTGATGATTATTGAAATCTCATTGTGTAAATATTCAGTGAAAGCACCAGTAGTCAACTCTACAAGATCACCAAAATATCAATATATCAAAGTATTTGGTCCAAAATTGGGATATGTGTTTCTGTGCCACATCCCTGATAGTAAGACCTGCAAGAGCAACAAAATAAAAACCAACAAAGCAGACATGTTATTGACAAAAAAAGTTTCCTGCAGTGTTTTTACAGGGAGGTGGTCCTCCTTCGCCCCGAGCAAAGACCAGCTTCACTAACACCTTAAAAAAACCAGCACACTGTTTCTGAAAAAAGTTCAACCCACAGGGTGAAAAACACAGACGCTGTTTCACACAGGAAATGTTTTCAGAGGATGCTGCGTGTGTACACAAGTACTTCCACTGAGTTTCTACTGTGTGTCTGTCTGACCTGAGTACACAGACACGCAGACAGACAGACAGACAGACAGGTATAAATGACTCATGTCAGTGTTGTCCTGGTTGATGCTTTCAGGATGACAGGAAGTAGGGCAGAGAGTGTGTGTGTGTGTGTGTGTGTGTGTGTGTGTGTGTGTGTGTGTGTGTGTGTGTGTGTGTGTGACAGATGGTGTTTAGTTGGCCTCACGTCACTCTCACTAACGCTCCTTTAAGGTCAAAACAAAACAGAAACGATGCTGGATGTTAGATGTTGTATCAGCTTCGTGTTTTCTGCTCAGTTGAACACGTTTACGTGTCCCGCCAGGGTCTCCTACATTTCCCATGATGCCTCACAGTACAGAGCCTCCAGGAAAACAGTGAGAACTTTGAGCTGGTTAAAATCCAGTACGTTTTGTTTCTGTTTGCTTTAAATATTAAATAATTTTAGCATTATTTCCATCAGAAAAGATCAACATAAAACCAGTATTATTTTTATGTTATTCTTTGGGTTTTTGGTACGTTTTAAATGCTGCTATGATTTATTTTTGTTAAATATTTTGTGTTTGTAAGAGCAAAAAACAAAATCAATAGGTGGTGAGAAAACCAAACTAAATTTAATCAACGTTTGATCAAGCAGTGGTTCCCAACTGGTGCGTCGTGGTCCAAAACTGGATCGTGGGTCCACTCTGAATGGAGCTTAAGTGACTCGCTAATCAAGTTTGTAAAAAACACACTTTATTTTGAAGTTTTATTTCAAAGTGCCATTTCCTGTTGTACAGTGAGTGACTAAAGGCAGAGACTTGACAGAGACAGCAAACTAGCTTGATGACACGGCCAAACGAAAGTATGACGCTGGATGTATCAAACTTTTGGACCTTGAACTAATGACGAAGGAGAAATCTGGACCCCGTGGCTGAAACAGTCAGGAACCACTGCCCCAAAGTAATGGTTGACATTTAATACTATTTATACTTAAATTATATTTAAGTTTGTTATGGATGGCTCACCAGCCGACATTGATATAAGATGTTTTAATTGTACGATAGCAATGACATAATTAATGGCGCCAAGAAAATGATTGGTCTGGATTGAAGCGTTAATCAGTGAGCTCTACAGAGAGCTAAGCAAGCTGTTCCCCCCCTGGTGTCCAGTCTTCATGCTAAGCTAAGCTAAGCTAAGCTAAGCTAACTATTTACCACACAGACATGAAAGTGGTATCAACTGTCGTATTTTATGTAATCGTATTTCCCAAAAATGTGAAGCTCTTCTCTTAGTGAACGTCCAGAGAGGAAGAGCAGTCGTGGCACCATCTGCAGAAATATAAGACAACAAGTGTGTGTGTCATCTTTTCAAATGTCCAGTAACAATATTTTTGGGCTTATCAATGAATGAATGAATGAATGAATGAATGAATGAATGAATGACTCGCCACATAAAAAGTAAATAAGCATCTTTGCCAAACTGTTCCTTTAACATTTAAAGGCAGATACAGATGTCAATAAACACAATAACTAAGTAAATAACTGTACTGATACCAAAATAGCATCTTAACAATATTGTTGACATGTTTTTAAAAACTAAATCTCTGACGTGCAGCTGCTGTCGGTGTTTCTGGTGTCAGCGTGGAATCGAACCTGCGACCTGCTGCTGCTATTGATCTGTGATCAGACTGCAACAACTGGGTTAACATGTAAACCAGGACACACACTGTGGACCCGAGTTTCTGGGTTACTGAGCACACGTCACTCACACACACACACACACACATTAGAACGACACACTGGATGAGTGACACGTATTTGGGAGCCTTGAGGGGAATCTGAATATTGATTGGCCTGGAACAGTTATCCATCCATGATGAGTGTGTGTGTGTGTGTGTGTGTGTGTGTGTGTGTGTGTGTGTGTGTGTGTGTGTGTGTGCGTGTGTGTGTGTGTGTGTGTGTGTGTTGATGAGGAGATAACACATCATTGACAGACTAATGGAGGGGAGGGAAGTGTGTGTGTGTTTTAACAGCGGAGTGTGTTGTTGCTGTTGTTGGTCGATTATCTTGTTTCCCTTTCACAAACACACACACACACACACACACACACACACACTGTCGGTGCAGCAGGTCAGAGCTGGTGTGTGTAAGTGTGAGTGTGTGTGTGTGTGTGTGTCTGAACAGAGATCTGATTGAAGCTTTGATGTTGTCAATCGAGCCGCCGGGTTGGAGAGACACTGAGCATGCTCAGAGCGATCGTTTGTGTGTTTGTGTGTGTGTGTGTGTGATGCTGTCACAGATAAGTGATCAGCCTGCAGCTTCCTGTCGTTCTCCTGTATGAACCTGTATTTTCCTCATCAAGATAAATCTGCTGTATTCGTAGTTTTCTCGTCGTCTTTATCACTAATTTAAAATTTTAAATCTACTTAAACAACAGAGCTGAAGTTTTATTATCAGAAAAATATCCCAGCAGTAAAAGTCGTCATCCTGCAGTATAACGTTTGTGGAGACGGTTAGCAGCTAGCTCCGTACAGTACCTTTGGAACCAACAGTAACCCTTCAGACCCTAGTGTTTCCACTGCAAACAGTCCTCTTAAATGTGGGCAGGGTTGTTGTCACTCACTGCTCCGTCCAGCACTCGCTGTATTTCCTCCTTTATCAGTCTGCACCTGGTTTATCGTCCACAGAACGAGGCTGCACGCCGACATTTTCAGAACAAAATAAAACAGGCTGCAGTGAGAGTCTCTCTCCATGGGATATTTAAAAATAGCAGCTTTGTGCATTTAGTCCTTCTCAGGCAAGCTCAGGGGTTTAGTGTTGCTGGAGCCCACAGGAACAACGCTCCACGATGCTTTTTTTGGGATATATGCGGAATATACGCTGAAGATCCACTCATTACTAAAAGTGTCTGTCGTATAAAAACTAAAGTGATGCTCAAAGTTGTCATATGGAATATTTAAGGTGTGCTGATGGATTCATGTCGTCAACTTGTGTATTGAGTAACATTACAAGTTAACGTTCCTCCTTAAAAGTCGCCGGCAGTGAATGAAGTGATTTTTTTCTCTGACTCCAGCTGCTGTGAGAGGCAGCAAAACATCCTTTCATTTTATAGTTCCAGTTTACTAATAAAACTCTCCACAGTATGAACAGTGGTTACATGAGCCTCAAAACCAGACACAACTCAGCCCTGAGCAGAGTGACCGTCCTCTACTGACCAATCAGACTGCAGTGTTCACAGCTCCACCTTTTAGTACCAGATCTGTGTGCTAGGTACCCCAACAGAGGGGGGACCAAACATGGGGACGGTACGACACAGTTCTATTGGTACCATCCACAACTTTTCACAGTGGAACTGAACTGGTCTGCTTGTTGGACACAGCTTTAGCTTCCCTCATTAGCCGCTAAACGGCAGCGGAGTACACAGTAGTATTTTAACCCAACTGCAGTGACAAACTAGAGCATTAAAACACTGTCACATGTCATAAAAAGAACAATGTAATCTTCTGTAATGATAATAACACTATATATAATAACACAATAACACTTTAAAAGGAGCCATTTTGCATCATGAGCAGGATACTTAAAATGTTTAACTTCAGCACTTGTACTTAAGTAACATTTTGAATCCAGGACTTTAACTTGTAATGGAGTATTTTTAGATTATTGTATTCCTACTTTAACTAAAGGATCTCCCTCCACCTGATCTGTTATAGATGACAAACTCGGGCTGCATCACTCCAGCTTCTTCTTCTGTAGTCACTGATTTCCAAATGTACACTCTGCATCCTTCACCACATGATACCGGTGATGCACTGAAATGCCGCTGAAGACCGTCTGAGTCAGCGGCCCGTTAGGACGTTGGCAGAGACATTCATGTGCGTCGCTCACATCATGTCCGACACTTGATCCTCTGAATGAGCTCAGTATCAGCGCTGACACTGACCTGCTCCTTGATGAGGCTGAAGGTAACGTTTTCGCCGCTGCGTTGGCGACAGCAAAGTCAGTTAAAGTAAAACCTTCCTCTCTGGGGTCGGAGGTTCCCCCCCGCCGTGATGCGGGTGTTACCCTGCTGCACGTGGTCCTGGTTATCTGCTAGTTACCGTTGCCCGCGGCGACCAGGTGTCGGGTGATTGATGAGGGCCCTTTTTTTATCCTTTCTCCTGCTAATGGACAGGAAGTGACCACCCACAACCTCTGACCTGGCTGACCCCCGCAGCATGCTGGGTAACAAGCTGAGTACCTGTCAGTAACACACTCAGTAATGAGGCAGTGGAGCCAGCAGCTCTCCTCTCTCCGCTCTCTTTCATCTTCCTCTTTTCTCTCCATCCCGCTGCTTCTCCTCTCGCTCGCCCAGGAGGATTGTGGGAAGGGGCTGGTTTTTGGCTGAGTTTTTTCAGGCTGACCCTGAGAGGTCAGCGGAGAGGAGAGCTTCCTCCTGCGCTCGGCTTCAGCAGCCTGAAGAGTTTGTTTCAAAGCTTTAGGTCTGCCTCAGTGCCTCTGAGCCAAAACCTCTGATGTGCTGTAGCTGTGAGACAGTCCTCCCGGCTCTGTTGTCCTCATAGAGCAGGTACAGCGACATGAAGGCTGGAGGTTGTGTTGTTTTGCACATGGAGCCATGATGTCCACATTAATGGGGAAGACTATGGTGATTTAAAAAAGCAGAATTTTCCTTTAACTGACTGGTTAAACTAAACTAACCTTTTCTCTTTTGGCAGGACGCTATAAAAGACAAACTAGTCCCTCTTTCTTCATCATAGATGCAGCTACCTTTGCTTTGACGTCGCCCCAGTGTAATTTTAAGCCCACTTCAGACCAAAGATTCCCAACGAGACAAAACCGTTTTAGAACGTTGCAGAGAAAAGTAGCAGCGGGGTGAACACACACATTAATTGGCGCTGGTTATTTTTATTATTGTGGCGTATTGATTATGAATACAGTCCATCTGATGCTGGTTTTGTTTCATCACTGTAGCCAGTATCTCACTATCACTATCCTCATTCAGATTTTAAGAAGCTACAAATTATATTCAGCCACAAAATACGTCTGAAAAGCTGCAAATCAGAACGGAAGTACAGAGAGTTGTTGACCAGAGATGACACACCGTCTCATCGTGGTGACTTGGTGTGGACCAGCAGGTTTTTAGAACATTTCAGAACGGCACGTTGCATGTAGGTGCCTGTCTCAATTTGTCTCGTTGCGAATCTTTGGACTGAACTGGGCTTTCGACATCATGCTGGCGTTCTGGAAGCAAAAGAGGCGTGACATGTAACATATCTAACATACGCATTAGCAGTGCTTTCTAAATGACAGCAGTCATTTACCGTCTTTGTTGTATGGCAGCTGATCTCGTCCTGTGTTTGGATGGTAAGGAGCTCATTGTCTTCTGTGTTTGGAGACATTTTCAGTAGCTATTCTTTCTCTTTGAGTTAGCTGCTAACTGCTTCTAGCTGCTTTTTAAACCTTCTGACAGTGGGTTGCACATGTAACACCTGTCGGCTCTCACTTTTTACATGGACATCAAGTCGGCGCTTTCTCTACATACGCAGCCAGTTTAAAGGGGAGACGAGTCTGTCCCCCGATTCCGTGATTGTACCTTTTATACAGGGCGGCGAGGTGGAATAACGGCGCGCTATTCCTGTTAAAGTGGCGACTGACTCCCAGCTTTCTACTGCAGGAACTTTCTTTGTAGTCCTTCACATCAAGTACCCCGGCCTGGATCAGAGTACACTTGGCCCTTAAGTCTGGTTCATTAGATTAGTGTACATGTTATGTAACACACCTGTCAATGCGTACATGGGTTCACTTGAAAATGTGTGCTCAGGTACAGTTCATGTGGACTCTAGTACGGCTCGCCTCAGGTGTGAGTAGTTGAACTGCAAAGGCAGTCTCCTTGAAACTGATTGGCTGGTGGGTTAAACTTGACAACCTGTCGATGTCACAGCCGTCCAATAGCTGATGAGGAGCTGTAGAAGGAGGTGGGCGGGGCTTATTGATTAATCTGTTCCCCAAACAAGCAGCATTAATTAACCCCGGCAGGTAAACAAGAAGGGGGGGTGTCTAAATACTGGGTTTGTTTGTAGATATACATATATATGTATGTGTGTGTGTGTGTGTGTGTGTGTGTGTGTGTGTGTGTGTGTATTCCACCCAAATGAGTGCGTGGTCCCCCAGAAAGCTGCTTGTTAATTATCCAATTTAATCTGATGAAATTGAAACTTGAACCCCACAAATGAATTAATTAGCCTAATTGTTGCTGACTCTGTGTGTGTGTGTGTGTGTGTGTGTGTGTGTGTGTGTGTGTGTGTGTGAGTGAGTGTGAGTCTCTTCTACTTAATTTAGTGTTAATCAGCCAAACTAAATACACACATGGGCGAAAATACTTCAGCATAAAAACAGAGATGATGTATAATATAATTATGAATAAAACATAGAATATAGGGACTGTGGGGCCAAATGAAACTTTGAGTCTGTGTGCAGTTTAATTTTTTATCACACGCCGACACTAACGGCCGTCTGGAAGACATAAAACACCGCCTGTGTTTTTGGGGAACGGTCAGCAGTGATGAAAAGAGTTCATTATCCGTAGTTAGCGAGGTGTTAATGAAGCACTGACGGGTTCCTGAGACAGACAGAGACGTCAGCAGGCTGCCGTGACCTCTGACCTTTGACCTGCTGGTGTACTTTGTGTTGTTTTTTGTGATATAGTGTGATCTGAGGCTACTCACACATACACTCTTCACATCCCCCTGACACACGCTCTAATGAGCTGGTGGAAGGTGACGGGGGTTAAAGGTCGCGCTCCGGCTCGGCGCTCGGCTGGCGGTGGTGACTGATTCCTGTCTGTGGTGGAGGTCGGGGGTCAGCAGGCGGCAGACAGACGGGGTCAGAGGTGAAGTGTGGGACTGTTAGTGAGCATGCAGCGCTGAGCGGAGCTGACGGCACAGAAAGTGTTAAAGTTGATTTTGACTGTTTTTAGGGTTAAAAAACATCTTGATGTGGATGTGACAGGGCTGTTTGGTTCCTTGGTTTACTTCTATTTGTTGTGTGTTAAGTACACGACATGGCCAAAAGTATGTGGACACCCGGACGTTCGTGCCACCAGACTTTCCACCACATTTTAGAAACCTGGCTGCAAAGAGTTGCTGCCATTTTATACACAAAATGGTGGAACAACACTGATGTCTGACAACAACCTCGCCCACATTTAAGAGTACTGTCTGCAGTGGAAGCGCTAAACGGACCGAGGGTCTAGGTACCATGTCTGAAGGGTTACTGTTGGTTCCAAAGGTGCTATACTGAAAGTGTTTGGTGGAAACCGGGCTTTTTACTCGTGATGCTTTCAGGAACAGTTCCATGTTGTTATTGATCTGAGCAAAGAAATCTCTGGTCTTATTTTTCACCATCTTTGTAGGGTTTTCTGTAACCAAACAACCAACTGCAGAGTACACAATCTGTTTCCTGTTTACATCGGCACATGCATCACCAATGAATGGTCATGTGATGCATGTTTTCACGTGTGTGAGTATGCACAGAGATTATTTCTGAAGCTAAAACGCTCATGTGTATGGAGACAGTTTGGGAAAGGCCTGAGGGGAAAAACACATCAAGAACATAGGTGTATTGAAGTCTTTGGATGAAGGTGTCCACATACTTTTGGCCACAGAGGATCTTTTTGTTGTTGTATCCAATAACACCCTCAGATCCCAAATTCTTCCCACGAACTCTGACACATTTAAGGATTAAAAGAAACACAACAATAAATTGGTGAAGTGGGTCAACAAATCCTGCTCAGGGTCCAGAAATCAGGCTTACTCCCTCTGCTGTCTGTAGCACTGGATATATGTGGGATTTACAAGGGCACACACACACGCACACACACACACACACACACACACACACACACACACACACACACACACACACACACACACAGTATCTGAGCTGTCAGTCAGCGGCCGTCTGCTGGTTTCTGTCTCTTCTGACTCAGCACATCACCTCTCCCTCTGTCCGTCCCGCAGTGTTCAGTGTAGCTGGCTCTCCTCGGTGTCCTCTCCTCACAGTGAGTGATTCAGGCACATATCAAAGCTCGTGAATCACAGTCACACACTCATAATAAGCAGAGATGACCAGTTCGTGTTGCAGCCAGTTTGCTCGGCCAAATGTGACTCTTCGGTTTGGTTGCAAACTTTTACATTTTACCAACAAACTGACACAACAAACGAGTTTGGCTGCGACTGGTCCGAGTGTGTGGAGCAGAACGTGTGAGGAGGACAGACAGTGACACGACAACAGTCTGAACAGCAACAAGAGTTTGTGCTTTGTGACAGGAACACGGTTTGTTCAGCAAGATCATCCAATCACACACACGCTCTGTTAGCAGTCGGGAAGCAAAGATACACTGAAACCAGCGACGCGTAGCTTCAGAATACATGTAAACAAGTTAGGTCAGTGTCATTTTCTCAGGTGCAGTGTGAAGGACTTATGGGCATAGGAGTCTTAGCATGTGGTCTTGTTGTGTTATTGGGAGCCAGAATAGAAGGAGTCATGGCTCAAAACCAGCCGCCACTGCCCGTCAACAAAAACAAAGATGGTTAAATGTGATAAGACCAAAGGACTGGACGGAGGCCATCATCAAAAATGCTCACATGTGCAGCGCACACTTCATATCAGGTTAGGGACAAAGTATTTCCTGTTGTAGGGATGAAGAACGTTATGTGTATTAAGGGTTATCATGTCCACCTCATCAGAAACTGGGGAGCTATTAAGAGGAAGAATGGATTTCTCTGGAACGCAAACTTTTTAGCACATTAGCTAACGTTAGCTTCCATAGCAAAACAAACAAGTGTTGTCCTCCTTTGTAAGATTGGCTTCCTGTGACATCACCCATCCACTGAGTGAGAGCATACAGGTCAGCCAGTCTGGTCCCGTTGGTCAGTGTTTACTTCTTCCAGTAACACTGGCGGTCCCGGAGAGTGAGTGACCTGACATGGTGCGTTGGTAAATTCAGTCTGACGCTCTACACTAAAATGAGAGCCCTGTTGGTGGAAGAAACGGAGCCTTATATTTCCACATGAATTAACCAACGGTTAAGTTAATCACACAGTCACTCTGCTCGGCGCTCTGCTGCTCCGTCTCCACAGACAGAGTGTCCAGAGTGCGGCGCTCTGGATAACCGAACGGTACATTCAGACAGCGCTCCGAATTTACGAACGGTCCAGTTTGTGTCAGAGTGCGCTCCGACATTCGGAATGAATATTTCTGAAAGCACCACTCACACCATCTTCCTCCATTGTCTTAAACAAGCCAACAGAACTTGCTATCTAGCGCTCGCTAATGTCTGTGGAGAATAGTTTCACCTTCAGCTAAGCCCCGCCCACCAAAAACCTGTCCACTAACAGTGAAAGGGTCTGTTAGGAGAACTGGTTGCAGGATTGGCAGCAGGGCCACGTTCATTCAAACCCAGTCTCATTCTGTCGTCTAATACCAATGCTTGGTCAGTGACTTCTTATGTCAGACACTGACGCAAAAAGCCGACATGACATGCGGCCGGTCGCCTTTGTACTTTAATAGCGTTAGATGGTGTCAGGGGGAAATGTAGTGGGGCAAGAACGAAAGTTAAGGCGGTGAAAGTCCGAGTAGGGCAGGTGGGAGATGGGTGAGAAAACAGACTTCCACCCAGGAGAGCGGTGTGTACTTCCTGTAAGATTGTAAAATTGTATATCACTGAATCGTTTGACTTTATGATCTGTGGATACGTGCTGCTTGTTTTCTAACTCCGTCTTGTAAAAGTGTCCTTCAGTGCTTTGTATTAATTATCACTCTTAAACATTATGTCTTGACAGCTTCAACATGTGCAGCAGGGTTAAGGATACATTTATAGTGCATGTGTGGGTACAAGTAAAGCTATTCATAAAATAATAAAGAGCGTAAACAGCTAGAGGCACAGTATGAATAGTGTACAGTGATACATATGTAATGAATAATATAATGAATGGTGTATACACTATGTATCTGACATGCACAGAGGTATAAATATAAATTCTCTGTAGGTCAGTACAGAGCATGTTTATACTTCCACTGACTGACAGAGCTGTTCATTTATTTTCAAAACACGACACTATACTTGGCAAAGAGACGGAGCTTATGTTTGTCATAAACTAAAAATGGTATACTTTATATTTTTAGGAAGACAGACAGAAATGTTTTCTGAGGAATATCTCTTAAACTTACACTAATACTGCAAACAAGATTGGCACTGATAATAATACTGGCTGTGAGGACATTATTTACAGTATCTACCCTCATGATCACACACACACACACACACACACACACACACACACACACACACACACACACACACACACACACGCCCGCACACACACATTTGGATGTGGTTTCATGCAAACATGAAGTCCAGCTCAGACCGCATGCTGGTTTTATGTCTGACCTCCACCGTCTGACACCAGCTACCCCATCATTACCTCCTCCCCCCACCCACCCGCCGTCCTTTCATCCAAATGGTTTCCTTTTGTGGTTAAAGCCATTTGTTTCTCAACAGGCTGCTCAGGAGGAGAGCTGCTGACTCCTCCTCCCTCCCCTCCTCCTCTTCCTCTCCTTTATCTTCCTCCTCTGTTTGACTCTCTGTAGCTCAAAGAGACCCAACACTCAGTACATTAACATGACATTTATTGTGTCAGTGAGACTAAAATCAATCAATCAATCAATTTTATTTATAAAGCCCAATATCACAAATCACAATTTGCCTCAGAGGGCTTTACAGCATACAACATCCCTCTGTCCTTTGGACCCTCACAGCGGCTAAGGAAAAACTCCCCAAAAAAACCCCTTTAACGGGGAGAAAAAATGGTAGAAACCTCAGGAAGAGCGACTGAAGGAGGGATCCCTCTTCCAGGACGGACAGACGAGCAATAGATGTTGTACAGAACAGATCAATATAATGAATTAACAGTAATCCATATGACACAATGAGACATAAGGAGAAACAGATATTATATTAATAATATGATTATATATGTATGTGACAATAATGTTATGTGTATAATAGTCCAGGTATGACTAATAGTAGCAGCAGCAGTGGGAGGCATCAGGCAGGACCACGGCAGCAGCACAACACCACACACCATCCAGGCACAGCTGCGACACAAGTTAACCTGAGAGACAGTGGAGCACAAAGGCTCCGGAGAACAAGCCGAGTTAGTGACATGCAGTAGGCCCGGGTTAGAGAGATGCATTAACAGGACATGAATACTAGCAAGGGAGAGAGAGAAGGAGAGAAGGGGTTCGGTGTATTATAGAAGGTCCCCCGGCAGACTAGGCCTATGTCAGCCTAACTAGGGGCTGGTCCAAGACAAGCCTGAGCCAGCCCTAACTATAAGCTATATCAAAAAGGAAAGTCTTAAGTCTAGTCTTAAAAGTGGAGACGGTGTCTGCCTCCCGGACCGAAACAGGAAGCTGATTCCACAAAAGAGGAGCCTGATAGCTGAAGGCTCTGGCTCCTGTTCTACTTTTGGAGACTTTAGGGACCACGAGTAACCCTGCATTCTCAGAGCGCAGTGTTCTGGTGGGATAATAGGGCACTATGAGCTCTCTGAGATATGATGGAGCCTGATCATGTAGAGCTTTGTAAGTTAAGAGAAGGATCTTAAATTCAATTCTGGATTTTATAGGGAGCCAGTGCAGAGAAGCTAAAACAGGAGAAATATGATCTCGTTTCTTAGTTCCTGTCAGTACACGTGCCGCCGCGTTCTGGATTAGCTGGAGATTTTTCAGGCACTTATTAGAGCTACCTGATAATAGGGAATTACAGTAATCCAGCCTCGAGGTAACAAACGCATGGACCAATTTTTCTGCATCTTTTAGTGACAGGATAGGCCTAATTTTCGCAATATTACGCAGATGAAAAAATGCAGTCCGAGACGTTTGTTTTAAATGGGAGTTAAAAGACAAATCTTGATCAAATATTACGCCGAGGTTTCTTACGGTGGTGCTAGAGCCCAGAGCAATGCCATCCAGAGAAACTATGTCATCAGATAAAGAGTTTCTGAGCTGTTTGGGGCCAAGAACAATAACTTCAGTTTTGTCTGAATTTAACATCAGGAAATTGGTGCTCATCCAGGTCTTTATATCTTTAAGGCATTTCTGAAGTTTAGTTAATTGATCCGTTTCTTCTGGCTTTATCGATAAATACAACTGTGTATCATCCGCATAGCAATGGAAATTTATAGAGTGATTTCTAATGATGTTACCTAAGGGAAGCATATATAGCGTGAATAGAATTGGGCCGAGCACTGAACCTTGAGGTACTCCAAAACAAACTTTAGTACGTGAAGATGATTCATTATGAACGTGAACAAACTGAAAGCGATCGGATAAATAAGATTTAAACCAGCTTAGTGCAGAACCTTTAAGGCCAATTGAATGTTCCAGTCTCTGTAGCAGAATTTGATGGTCAATTGTGTCAAATGCGGCACTAAGATCTAGTAAAACAAGTACAGAGACGAGTCCTTGGTCTGAAGCAATCAGAAGATCATTTGTAATTTTAACTAGTGCTGTCTCGGTGCTATGATGCACTCTAAATCCTGACTGAAATTCCTCAAATAAATTATTATCATGGAGAAAGTCACACAGCTGGTCTGCGACTACTTTCTCAAGGATCTTTGAGAGAAAGGGAAGGTTGGATATTGGTCTATAGTTGGCTAACACCTCTGGATCCAATGTGGGCTTTTTTAACAGAGGTTTAATTACAGCTACCTTAAAAGACTGTGGTACATAGCCCGTTAATAAAGATATATTGATCATGTCTAATATGCAAGTGTTAACTAAAGGTAAGACTTCCTTAAGTAGCCTAGTTGGGATGGGGTCCAATAGACACGTTGATGACTTGGATGAAGAAATGATCGAGGTCAATTGTTGAATAGAAATCAGGGAGAAGCAATCTAAATACGTATCAGCACTTATAGCTGTATCTGAAGGCAGATTAATACTGTTAGACGGCAGGAGGTCATGAATTTTGTCTCTAATAGTTACAATTTTGTCATTAAAAAAGCTCATAAAATCATTACTGCTAAGGGCTAAAGGAATACAAGGCTCAATAGAGCTGTGACTCTCTGTCAGCCTGGCTACAGTGCTGAAAAGAAACCTGGGGTTGTTCTTATTTTCTTCAATTAATGACGAGTAATAGTTTGCTCTGGCATTGCGGAGGGCTCTCCTATATGTTTTTAGACTGTCTAACCAGATTAAACGAGAATCTTCCTGTTTGGTTAATCGCCAATTCCTTTCAAATTTTCGCGACATTTGCTTTAATTTTCTAGTTTGGGAGTTATACCAGGGAGCAAACTTTCTTTGCTTTGCGAACTTCTTTTTAAGAGGTGCTACGGAGTCAAGAATTGTTCGCAGTGAGCCTGCAGTGCTGTCGACGAGATGATCAATTTGGGAGACTTTAAAGTCAGTACGGGAAACCTCACTTACAGAGGGTATTAAATTTAACGCCGACGGAATCACTTCCTTAAATTTTGCTACCGCACTATCTGATAAACACCTAGTATAGTAACTGTTACTGAGTGGCGCGTAGTCAAGTAGACAGAAATCAAAAGTTATCAAGTAATGGTCTGATAGAGAGGGATTCTCTGGAAAGACCATTAAGTTATTAATCTCAATTCCATACGCCAGAACTAGATCGAGGGTGTGGTTAAAACGGTGAGTGGGCTTATGTACACTTTGAGTGAAGCCAATGGAGTCTAGTAAAGTGATAAACGCAGTAGCGAGGGAGTCATTATCAACGTCTACGTGAATATTGAAATCGCCTACAATAATAACTTTATCTGATTTCAGGACTAAACTGGATAAAAACTCGGAGAATTCAGATAAGAATTCTGAATACGGGCCAGGAGCACGGTACACTATAACAAATAGAAGAGGCTGCGAGGTTTTCCAGGTCGGATGTAAAAGACTAAGGACAAGGCTTTCAAAGGATTTATAATCTAGTTTAGGTTTAGCACTGATTAATAGACTAGAGTTAAAAATGGCTGCAACTCCCCCTCCTCGGCCGCTGCCTCGAGGAACGTGGGTATTATTATGACTGGGAGGAGTGGATTCATTTAGACTTACATATTCATCTTGACACAGCCAGGTTTCGGTGAGGCTGAGTAAAACCGGACTTTTAAAATTCATGTAAACATGTTAGTCCCACTGAAATCATCGGATTTCGGCGTTCTGAGCATGCTCCACAGGACCCGAAAGTCCAGTAGCATTAAATGTGTAGCAGAAGGAGAAGCTGGTAAAATTATAGAGACATCTACATCCAATATAAAATGAACAGAGCTGTAAAGTTGTCCACCATGGTACCAGTTAGCTGCTAGCTAACTGTAGCTAACTTGTTTGTCAATTGTTTGGTCCAATACTAACAAGCTGAAAGGGGGCATATCTCCAGCTGTCGTAGAGGAGTCGGACATACTTTAGACAATAAACTGATTCCCCTCCTGTGCCTCTACACCGGTACAAGGACAGTAGTCCAATTAATGTCCTAGTCGAGCTGTAACCAAACAGCAATGGCACGATGCCGCTCCATTGTGTGATTTTAGCCGGCATGCTGCCATTCCCTAAGTAAAAGAGGCGTGCTGTGTAACACAACAGCGTCAGCCTCTAGTGTGGGCTTTATAATCAGTAACAATTATTTACCATCCCTGTTGTATGGCAGCTGATATTGTCATCTGTTCAGAGGGTAAGGAGCTCCTGGACCTCGTTGTTTTCCCAGTTTGTGGACATTTACAGCCGCTGTTCTTCTTCATTAAGTTAGCTGCTAACTTCTTCTAGCTGCTTTTTAAATCTACCGCAGTAGGGAGCCCAGTCTCACTCCGAAGTCATCGAAATCTGGCGTTTGGGCATTGACTTGTGGCATCAGAAACAAATGGAAGGAGGCGTTCCTTAAAGGCGGCATGATACGCGGCCGGTTGCTGTTATAGTTTAACGGCACCTTGCGGCATCAGGGGGAAATGTGGCTGGACAAGGACAAAGGTTAAGGCGGTGAAAGTCCAAGTGGGGCTGGTAGGAGGGGTTGCAGATGTGTCCAACAAACACTGACTTTCACTGGAGAGAGTGAGTGTTCGTGTCCTGTAAGATTCTAAAGCCAAACCCTGTTCTTTCTTCCTAAACCTAACCATGTGCGTTTGTTGTTGAACTCTTTGATAACCTCAGAAGTTCTTGATGCTTTTGGTTTGATGTTAGGGCAATTCTGTGCACTGGAAGTGGGTTAAACGATAGCTTTTAAGTGGGGTTCCACGCTATGCCCTTAGAGTTAGCTGTTTGAGCCATTCGGCTAGTATGCCCAGATCAATTTTAGCCCGGATTGGTCCTTTAAAGGCCACACAACTCTGTCCCCCATTCTGCGATCATGCCTTTGATACAGAACAGCAAGGCGGCATGACGGCATGAAATTCCTGCCTTGAAGAGGCAGCATGAAAGAGACATATGTGCAGCTTATTTCCAGTTTTATTACGAAAATAGTAACCACGAATTGTTTTTGGAAGAAAAGTCTGAACATTTGAAACTCCTTAATTACCTTAACATGCTGTGTATTTTTGACAGTAATGGTAAAATAATCTAAATTAAATGAACAACAAAATGTGTTCCAAAATGTGTTCCTGATTTACTGAGAAAATTTGACTTGAACTGATTTGACCTTGCGGTTGAAGCACTAAGTGACGCTCGAGTGTCAGCTGAAGTCAGAGAGCTGAAATGAGTTCATCAAGATAACAGCAGCAATTAACGACATAAGAGAGATAATTAAAATTTAAACAAGCCGAGAGTGACATGAACAATATAAGATACTAAATACAGAACAGGAGTTAATCAAGGAAAATAAAATACAGTCTAAGAAGAAGAAGAAGAAGAAGGTGTAGTGTTAAACTCTTTGTCTGTCCTCTTCCTGTTGAGTGAACTCCACGTCACTGACAAGAGAAAGAGAGGGTGGGTCTTCACTTCCTGTCCTCCTCTTCTTCCTCACCGGGGCACACAACAGAGACAAACACGGTCACCTGACCAGCAAACGTGGCTGCAGGTGTCTGTTGTAAAGAAGGAGGAGATAAATACAGAACAATGGGTTTTTATTTTCTGTAATTAGTCAGATAAAATTCAGCAGATTAACCTCCAGACTTGAGTATCACTGTGAATTAATTATCACAAGACCTGCTAAACGCCGTTACGTCTGCTCACTGTGCTTGTTGAAAAGCAGCAAAACTGGGAAGTGAACGTTACGAGCACTCTGTCGGATTGTGATGAAGGTCAGAGGTCGCATGTGGTCAGTTTCCTACGTGTGATTCCAAAGCGGAAACACTGACGGGAGCTACAACACCTCTCAGATGGCGGAGAAAAAAAAAAAAAAAAAAAAATCACACAAGTGTCGACAAACTGTTGAAACGACAAAATCATTCACAGTGAATGTGATACTAACACTCATGCAGTCAATTCAGGTCATTTAAAGGAGACGTACGCTGTTTTTATACCAATTATCTACACTGATAAATTTAATTCATGTAGTGCGACTACAAGCCGCCAAACTCGCCACATCATCATACACTGTGCAAGGTACCCTGGGTGTGTTGGTTGTTGACATTCTGGGACACCAAAATACACTTCTGTTTTCACAGGAGATGTACAGTTTGCATACAGTCTCTTTCGAAATAAAAGCACTACGTCGGTACAACACCGTGAATTGATGTTTTTTCCTTCAAAAACAAACACAACAACAACACAGTTTTTTCCTCAGCGTCTAACATCAGAAGTCACTGACTGAAGCGCCGGTTTTCGACAACTTCGTAGTGACGTTAACATCACAAAACATTAAAGTTTAGTGCTTTAAAATGTCCCGCTAAAGCTCACCGAGTCAGTGCAGCACCGAACTAAACGGAAAGGCATCTTATGTTTCAAAACATTTTGTGTATTTTTATTAGTTGGTTACCGGGGACAGGTGTGAGTACTACATGACTTGATGGGTTTTTTTTCTCCTTCAACAACAAATACATGGTTGGGTTTAGGAAAAAAGAACTGGGTTTGGCTTTGTAATGATACAGGAAGTGAACACCGGCCTCCTGGGACGGAAGACGGTGGTCAATGGTGGATGCATGTGCATGTGTATGAGCACACCAGGTTTAATGCTAAACCTCTGAGCAAGTGATGGGTCTCTGTTTATTTAAGAACAATCTCTGAAAAGATTTGATTAAAATACAAAGTTTGAAGCTTTAAAGAGCAACAAGATGAGAATATGAAACAACCCAAAGAAAATGTAACTAATATTCTCCAGTATGAGTCACAAAAAACAAAAAGAAATGAATTTAAAGGAGTAAACAAACAAACGTCTGCCCTCTCCGTCTCTCCGTCTCCGTCATCATTCAGTGCTCAGTGTGGTATTTGCTGCGACCTTTGACCTCTCCTCCTCTGGCTGCTGCTTGTTGACTGATCACGATGTGAAGGTGACTCTGCTGATATTAAAGTCCGACACCTGAGCAGACTGAAATCTCTCCATCCAGAGCAGGGCGCGCTCGTTTTTCATCCCCGCAGACAGACGAGAGGACGAGGAGGAGGATGAGGAGGAGGAGGAAGAAGTGTTTGGACGGACGCTGCTGCTTCCTGCTGGAGGATGAAAGGGGAGGGGAGGGGGGGCTGAGGTGAGGGGGTTTAGGGGTGGATCAGGTTCAGACACGATGTCCGACGGCGAGCGGCTGATTTTTATCGACTGCTCGACACGCCGTGAGGATCGAACGGTGGCTAAATATAGAAGCAGGAGGACAGAACAGGACGAGCTCAGAGTGTGTGTGTGTGTGTGTGTGTGTGTGTGTGTGTGTGTGTTCAGGAACATGAAGCAGCACCTCCGGCTCCCTGAAACATTTACATTAAAACACTCATTGTCATCGTTAGCTTAGCGATGCTAATCCTGCAGCTTCGTCAGCTCCTTGCTTTAATTAGCGATGCTAACAGTGGCGTTGCTGAGGGGCGTCAGCAGATGTTGCTGTGGTCAGTAAGTCATGTGACATGTAGGTAGAGATGGAGGAAGGGTCACATGGTTTATGATGTGCAAGATGGAGGTTAACATGGTTACTAATTAGTACAATAAACACTGAATGAGCTACAGTCAGATGAAGAGTTTATAAAGATATGGATTTTTGGAAAACGAATCTCAAAATCTAAACCTGCTTCTCGTCTGTAGGGTTGTCGGGGCCTTTGCGGCCTCTCCTGACCCACACTGAGAGGCAAGAGGTGGGGTACAACCTGGACGGGTCACCAGTCTGTCACATCTCACACCTAGAATTATTTAAAGTCAGCCCTCCCTTTACCGTCACAAATAGACTCTGATTCTGAGGGAAACACTGAACACTAAAAGCTCAGAATCCAGCTTCACAAATATTTTTACAATTCTCACTTGCCTCGCAATTTTGTTGAAAAAAAAAAAAAAAAACTCTAAAAAAAACATTGCAGCATGCTTCAACATCAGGCCGCAACAATCCCAAAAACAGCCCCCAAATTCTTGAGGGACTTATTAGAGCGCAGCTACCTTGACACCAACAACAGCGTAAAAAACACCAGAGACACAACCTGCTTCAACTTCAATGAGATCAAACTGTGCAACTCAGAAAACAATTTTAAGTTGTAATTCATTTTCGTATAAGGAGCATTAAGTTGAAAACGTATAAAGTTGGATATAAAACTGCGCCGTCATCAGACAAAATGGGAGAACCAGACCAACTCCTGTTATTCCAACCTTGTCTCACTCTGAAGTCGTCGAAAACTGATGCGTGGTCAGTGACTTCTGGTGTCAGAAACCAATGAAAAAAGCTGGCCATTCATGTTGGCATGATGTGAGGCTGGTCGCTATAATTGTTTAACGGCACCCTGCAGTGTTAGTCGGACACTCCACTGACTCAGTGAGCTTTAGCACCATATTTTAAAGCAATATCCATGTAAAGGTGGCGAGATGATAATGTTTTGTGATGTCAATGTTTTGTTGTGGAATACCGGCGCTTGGTCAGTGGCTTCCAGCTGACGAAAAAAGTCATCCAACTGATACACGGACAGTTGCTGTTATTGTGTAACAGCGCTTGCCGTTGTCAGGGGGAAACGCAAGTCCGAGTAGGACAGATTGGAGGGGTGGTGGATGGGTCCAGCAACCACAGACTTTCACTCCAGAGGCCGGTGTTCACTTCCTGTAAGATTGTAAAGTCAAACCTTGTTCTTTTGTCCTAAACGTAACCACATATGTTGAAGGAAAAAATTTCAATTTGCAGTCTTGTACCGTGCTTTTATTTTGAAAGAGACTGTATTCAAACTGTACATTTCCTGTGAAAACAGAAGTGTATTTTGAAAACAGACAATGCATGTAACAGGCTGACACGGCGTCCCAGAACGTCGACAACCAACACACCCAGGGTACCTTGGACGTCATATCTTGACATCGGAAGTCCATGACCAAATGTTGATATGTGATGAGGTCGGAGTGAGAATGTGTTGGAAGGGGCCTCAGGCACAACGTTCAGCTCGACATCCACAAAACGAGCTTGGAAATGAAGCAAATTTGAATCTGAAGAGTCTGTGGAGCACAGCCGTGATGTTCTCAGACACTAGTCTTTATTGTTACTTGATAAACGCTTAAAAACAAAACAGTTTGTAGCGCGGTGAGTGAAAATTGACTTTGGGCAAGTTGATTTCTGACCCATTTTCCTGAAACATTAACAGTGATCCATGTTCTGCTTTTTCATTTCTTTCCAAAGTCTCTGGTTTGTTGTTGCTGATAACAGTCAGTCAGTGTTGGTGATTTTCAGGTGGAAAGAAGTTTAGTTTTATAGATTATAATCTTTATTTATTTTATGTAAGAACAGACTCTTGGGTATCTCTGATGTGTTTCTCGGCAGAGGTAGTTAAAAGTTTCATTTCGTGGGTTTAAACTGAGCTGTGTGTTTCCTTCTGTCTGTAGCGTCGCCCTGAAGAATCATTCTTGCACCTTTATTTTCTGTCTTTTCATCATCGCCTCCTGATGATGAAGCACCGGAATCATCAGATACTTTATTGGAGCCATTTGACTTCTGACTCGGCCCAAAGCAAACAGAGGATGTGATGTCTGGTTTAGTGCGATAGACGAGTCAGACGTCTGGTGATCCCTCTAACCTGCCTGTGATGTCTCCCTGTCAGGAGAGATCAGGTTGATCCTCACGCTGGAAACCGGGCAGATTTGTCTGTAATACCATAAGACGTCCGTCTCTTCTTCCTGCTTTTCTTTTCCTCGAGCCTCACAAAGCCCGGCTAAATCTCACCAACTCTTTTTTTTTTTTTTTTTTCTTTTATAGTCTGAAAACATCTACTGAGAGTCGGACTGAGCCGTCAGAGTTTAGATGATGTCGTGACGAGTCTAGAAATCTGCGCAGGTCGAGAGGAGAAACACCTCGAATATGCTGCGTTAAAATCAATCTGGCTTCGATCTGCAGACACAGGAAGCTCTGTGTGTTTATAAAGCAGCAGCTGGTTCATTAATAGTTAATGTAGGTATTGATAATTGAGTCTGGACGGACAGACAGACGGATGATCGTGTGCTGATCTGATCCAGGGAGTGTTTTTGTTGTGACTGCGTCTTGAAGCCAGCAGCAGAGGTGAACATGGAGGAACCAGTTAAACCAGACGAGACACTGGTAACAAATAAACTTCCTGTAGCTGCTTTTAACACAAAAGCTCTTACACAGTGAACTGGTGTCTTGGCAATATGAACAATGAGTCCTGTGTTGTTTTCAGGATTACAGATCTGAGGTCACACCCTTTCTTTAAAGACGTTAATCCTTTGACTCTGCAGCCTGCTGACAGACAGACAGCTAATTTATTGATAAAGACTTTCATTCATTAGTCTTTCTGAAAAGATGACAGAAACTCACTTTTGTTAACATGCACAGATTCGTTACATTCTGTGGTTCATACGTGTCGTATCAGCGTTCCTAGAAAGACGTAGTATATGAGCTGCTTGTCATCAGGAGGTGAAGATGATGGTGTGACACTTATGTTGTGTTCGCACTGGGCACGAATAAAACAATTTGCGTGAGTTAATTACAAGTAAAGTCAACGTAAAGACGCGATTAGATGCAAATTCCGGCCGGGTGACTCGATGGGCACGATGCAGATTGTGTGAATTAATCCGTCCCTCCAGGATCTCACGGCAAAAAAACTTGAATTTGCAGCCAATTTTGTCAAAAATTGTGATAAAAATTGCAGCATTTTTATGTGATTTTTGCGGGAAATTGCGGCAAATGACAAAAACTGCAAGTCAGGAGAAAAAAAAAATTGATTTTTTCTAAACCACTGGCTCCAAAAAATAAGTGATGTAATGACTTGCTATAATAATCATAGTGAATATTCCAAAAACAGCTGCAAATGTTTCAGTTCTCTTCTTTAGTTTTATTGAATTAGTTTCAAAACATGGACTCCAATAATGTTTTAAAAAAATCCTGAGTGAATATTGTAGCTCTCAAAGCAGACAATGTGACTGTAAAACAACATGTAAGCTACATCTGCTGTAAACATAACATTTGAATCAATTCAACACATATTGTATGCATTTAAACAAAGTGACAGTTCTTATGTCAATACAGAGCGTTTCTCCATACTGCAATGACATTAGCGCCATTTGATGACGCGTCTGATGACGTTTCAAATGACTTCCGGTCAGCCAGAAAATGCGGAAAAATCGCGGGACTTTTGAAAAACTGCAAGCCCCCGCAAATATTGCGGATTTTCGTTGAATTTGCGTTAATTATTGCGATTGCAAGATTTAGCGGTGCAAATGAAGTGAGAAGTGTGATTTCGAGTCATATGCTTATTCGTGAGAGTTGAAAAATCTGAACTACAGTAATCAATTCACATAGCGACAGCCAATCAGCACTGAGATCCTCCGTCTGACACGGCTCACAACTCGCACCAACGGCTGACGCTGCTCTGCTCTGACTGTTTCTGTCGGCTACTGAAACATCCTGGTGCAGACTATTTACTGGAGTTTACCAGCCTGTTGCTCATGCAGCATTTGAAGATAATTCTAAGCACGGCTGTTTTCGACTTTCAATGTCCGTCTCATCTCGTCAACACAAATGAAACATAGATTTTGTCTTAGTTTTTATTATCGAGATCTATTTTTAGCTCGTCGTCTTATTTATGTCATGGAAATAAGGTGTTGACGAAAATTTTTGCCAGTGAAATTAACACTGCCCTTTAACCATGAGGTTTTGAGCCTGAACATGACCATATGTTGACCACAGTGTTGTTAAAACACAAGATTAAATTTGTTTAACGTGTTTGCCACATATGAAACTTGACAGTGTAACACATCAGCACTTTATCCTTCAGCGATTAGACTGTTGAACGGTAGCACACATGAACTCACATCGTCTTTTGACTGCACTCTTTTTCCCTTTTTAGTAGCCTCTATTTTAGATTTATTTATTTATCTATTGATTAATTTAATAATTTTACTGCACTGAGAACTTTTAATTTTGCTGGTTTTAGATGTGAAACAGTATTTCATTTTACGTTTTTATGTTTCATCCTAAAAATGACAATCAGGAATCTGACTCTGGTTTTCAGAAACATACAGTGCCAACATTTATTATGGTGACTGCGCTGGACACAGACAGGATAAAGTTTTGGTAGCCGGGTCTCTTCGGAGACATAAAGACTAATTTATTTTGGTTCAAAGTGAGTTGTCTTAAATGAAACAGGAGCATGTTAGCCAGGTGAGGCTGATGCAAGTCTGCAGGTGTGAACAGAAATCTGCACCAGGGTCAGTTTTTTTTTCTTCCTCCAGACAGTTGTCTGTGTTTGTTTGTGTAGTTTCTCTTTGGTCTCGGTCACGCCTGTTGTTTAGTTCAGTTTGTCTGTAATTGAGAAGAGTCAACATGACGTCCATATATGGACTGTCAGCTCACTCATTGTTTGGACAGTTTAGATGATGTCATCCTGCATCTTCAGCAGTTTACGGACCTGTTGGGAAAATCAAACATGCTGTAGTGACGTGATGCGTTTCACTGAGGTCTGTGGGTTTATACAACATCTCTGTGTGTTGGTTATTCTGTACACACCACATCACCTGCCCTACATTAAGTTTCTTTAATTTTTGGGGAGTTTTCCTGACCTGAGTCGAGGGTCGGAGGACAGAGGGTGCTGTATGTTGTACAGGTTGTAAAACCCCTGGAGGCAGATTTGTTTGGGTGATAGTATTGTTGAGCTATAAATAAATCTGATGACTTCACACTGAAGAACAATGTTATTATGAGCACTTTAATGTGAGGCTGCAGCTGGACCTCATGTGACATAAATAAGTGTGATAACACAGGATGGACTGTCACTGTGTGGTCGACAGGCTTCATTCAGTTTTGACGAGACACACCTGCAGTGTAACACAATATTTAATTTACTGTAGTTCTCAAAATGAGCCGATTACGGCAGTACATTTAATTCTAGTTTAGCTTTTGAATTGATGCTAAAACTACGGCTCAGTGTTTGGTAAAACGTGTTCACTAGAGTTTGGGTCAGAGGTGAGCCTTTCGCGTTTTCAAGCCAACGTAAACACAACCTTATGAACAGGTAAGGTGAGGAAAGAACCAGAGAAAGATGATACACGAGCTAATAGCTTTAGTGTAGCTTAGCTTTGTGATTCATGTTGGCACAATGTTGGAAACAGTGACGAATATGTAAACATCAGGGCTGTCAAACGATTTTTTTGTTTTTTGAGTACCACCAGTTGGTCCAGGAGCTTCGCAACCTGACAACCTGCTGTCTATCATCAGGTTGTATAGCTCTGGTTATCCACCAGTTTCTTCTCCATTGTTTACCAGGATTAAACGTGTTGTCGGGACCATCACAGAATGCCCGCCTCTCAAATTATCCGATTGGACAACAGGAAAAAAGAGATGATGTGGGGCGTTTTTCTGCTCTGAGCTGAAGTTTTTCGACCAGAGAAGTTTAGAGCGCTCCAACGAAAGCGCCAGACGCCTAGAGCGCAAAAACACGAGGCGCGTAGCAACGCAAAAACAGCAAGCAAAAAGCTTCATTCTCATTAAAAACAGTTACAAAAAGCTGCCTCCAGCTGCTAACACGCTTTCTCAGGGCCTTAAGGGTGTTTTGTGCAACTGATTTTATTCAAGGAAACCTTAATTCGGACTTAAAGAAAATCTTAACTTAACCACTCCCTGGTTTTTACTTTGACTTAGAGATTCTGTTCTGTGGTGCTGATGGATGTTTGGATCCTGAGTGTGTTGCTGTGTGGCCGACATGGAGCCACTTTGTCTTCTTTCTCTCCTGCTGCTTTTTTCCTTCGACAGCCGAGAAGCTACACACACACACACACACACACACACACACACACAGACACACACACACACATATCTACCAGTATATACACATCCTTTCAACTGTCAGTGTAAAGCCGAGCAGCTGGGCAGAACCTGCTCTGCCACTTTCACTCGTGTGTGTGTGTATATGTCTGTTTCTGTGTGTATTTGTGTAGCGTGTGTGTGCAGTAGTAGTGTGTAGTATCACCTCACACACACTTGAGTAATTAATTTTCAACATGGCTGGGTTTTCGCCATGGCTCCGTGTGTGTGTGAGTGTGTGCAGTAGGGAGGTAGCTGCCGTCAATACTAATTTGGTACGAGAGAAAACAAATGTATTTAATCCCTGGTTGTCTTGTCCTGTTTTCCTCTTCCTCCCTCTTCTTCCCTCTCTCTCTCTCTCACTCTCTCCCTCTCGCCTTCCACCACGCTCGCCCCTCGCTGGTCCCCCTCCACCCCCCACCCCACTCCCCCTTGCGGGCTGATAGCCATTAGCGCTGCAAAGGGAATTTTAATGCAACGCCGGCTTCAGTGGAAAGGAATGAATATTTAAAACACACTCTGACTGGAGCAATAAAAGCAGAAGGACGGATTCTTCACACACACACACACACACACACACACACACACACACACATACACACACACATGCATGCAGGAGTGTGTTGATGTCACACACTGACTGACTGTCTGGTTTCAAACCAGTTCAACTGGTCCGACTGAAGACCAGTCTGCTGCTGTTGGTTTTGTGTCGGCGCTGCGTTCACGTCCCGTCGGAGAGTAGACATGAGAGAGGTTCCCATGGTTACCACTTGAAAGCTTTCACACGAGGCGTCAAATCAGGACCGCCTCCCTGCTGCTCCTCATCCAGCGCATATTTATCCTCATCTATCCTCTGACAGTGACGCATCGACTGTAACGTCTGTGGACTGAACTGGTACACACAGAGTGGCGATGGTCACAGACGTTAAACGAATACATTCTGTTTCTGCCTTTTTTCCAAACATAGTAAAGAGCACAGAGAGCAACAGGTGAGCTGAGATTATGGTCTGTTGATGCGTAAACAAGGTGCGCTGTCAGCCTTTTTTTCTTTAAAACGCCTCAGGCAACAACTTCCTCCGCAGACAGACAGCCTCACTGCAGCTCTGCACTCAAAACGTTTGAATACTTTTTAAGTAGTTATTTTAATTTAGATGTAAAGCAGGTTTGAATCCCCCGAGGGTGAGTGAAAGAGAGAATGAGAGGAGGGAGGACGAGGGTTTGAACAGGTGGTGCGTTCAGTGCAGGACGTACATGTTCACTGCTTCAAGATGCTGCAGAGAAATCAGATTATTTTAACTTCTGATTGTTGAAAACTCACTTTAACAAGACACAAAATTTAACATAAAGTCTACACAGATGCCCCAGATTGTCAAAATGACTTAAAATCTTTGTTTACTTGACACATAAACTCATCTCCTATGAGCCTGACATAATTTTTATTATGTTAAATCAACAATTTTTGAGATAATTTGACTAAAACTTACAAAGTTGATGTCAGTAAATTAGTTTAAGGCCAATAAACAACACTGTCATTGTACACTAAGCTTATTGTGGCGTGTTGGAGCACGCATGCAGCATCACAGAGATATTTAATGTTAGTAACGTTATGTCGTACATAACATTGTCAAAGCCAAAGTTAACTTCTACAGTGTAGAATTTCAATTGACCAAGATTTTCTTTGGTTGATTACAGCCCTAATACTGAATACATTATCACTGAGTACTGATTCGCGTTAAATCCATCTGTGCCAAATTTACCTGAGAGCACACCTATGTGAGAACGGCGGGGTTAGAGAACAAGTGTAAGTGCCGGAAAGTCAGCCGAGGAGCTCCAAAGATTCACCAGTACCAACCTGAGACAGGAGATGATGGCACTCTGAAGCTGGGAAGCCAGATGTAGAGCTCCACGGCAACTCCGTTGGCGTCCCAATGAGCCGTAACTATCGCCGCAACGCCGATCTGGTGTGATAGTTTCAGCATCTGTTTTTCTTTTCTGGACTATTTTAGTTATAGATGAGTATCACTGTGAAACGAGCCGAGAAACAGACAGAAGATTATCTCTGTGTGCGATAAGAAAAAGCAGAGAAGCAGAACAATAGAATAAAATAAAATAAGTAAATATAATTTACTTATTCCAGAGAAAGTTAAAAAGGTACCAGTACCAGATGCTTCATAAATGATCAGTACTCAACCCTGATCCCACTGTCTGATATCAGCACGGTGTTATCGTGGAAGCGTAGCACCCACCCTGTGGTTCCCCCCTGGTTAACACCATTAGCTCTGTCAGCACTGTTGCTGTTGTTTAACTCTTTAAAACCTGAGCAAACTGACTCATTTTCTTTCAAAAAGATGGGAAGAAGGTAATGAGCAACGAAAGAGGAAATAACATGAAAAATTTGTGAGATATTAGCAGAGAAAAGTTTTTTCATGGGTTGAAAAATGTTTATTTATCATACCACTGGGACTGACAAATGTTTTGTCTGTATTTGATTGTTGCGTTACCTTAGCCTCAAAGAAAAGGGAGGAAAAACACAAAAACAGAACACTTTGCAACTATGATGTGATGTAAGAACTGTGCTCCAATGTTGTTCTAAATAAAAATCTAAATAATTTAAAAAAAGAAATTAACAAAAAGAGAAAATTAAAGCAAAAAATTTAGTATTAAAAAAAAAAGATTTAAAAAAAAAGTTAAAAACGAACAAGGGAATTACCTGGAAAAAGTGCTTAAATTTAAAAATTATTTTTAAAAAAAAGGAAATGTAGCAGTTACAATAATTATAAATATAGCTTTTTTTTTCTTTTTCGCCCTATTTTTTTTTTTAAACAATTATCTGAATCTATAAATTTTTTGAAAGTTGTGGGACATTGCTTTCAAGTTGCTTGTTGCCTTTTTTCCCCATGTTTGTGAAGGAAATTGCAACAATTTCTTCAGAGTTCAAAGGTTTAAATACTTGTGAGAAGTGTCTGAAAGCAACACAAAAAAAGTGATGTGACTAGTTAGCATCATTAGCTGCTAGCCGGCCGCTCAGCCACCTCCATGTTGAGAACTGTGTGGAGACAACTGACATGCTCTGAGTTTTGCGTAGAGCTCCTTTTACTGTAAAACATAGTTTTTAGCACATTGAAACGTTAAAAACAAACAAGAGAAAATTAAGAATACATTGTTGGTAGATTTTGTAAAACTTTAAATCATTAGTAGTATTGGCAACATGTGACCTCACAGGCCTCATCGCTGCACACACACCTGCGCAGCGTGGCGCGTACATGCAGCCGTACATGTTGGAGAATATCAGCGCTCATTTTCTGTGTGCGTGCTGAGCTCCGCCCCTCTCCAGCAGCTCTGTATGTAACATGGCAGTGAGCGGTGCTACATGAGGACATAGGGGTGGGGGGGATCACTGACCCTGCAGCAGCTCTGACAGCAGCAGCAGAGGGAGACGGTGAGTCAGGGCCCTGACACACACATCACAACTGACGGAGACGATTGTGTCTCGCAATATTAGCAGATAAGTCTGAGAGTGCCGCGGGGCTTCTTCATGGGTCACAAGTACGCCGTTTGTTTTGATTCGTGAAACGTGTCAAAATTAGCACAAGACAGGAAAACGCTCTCATGTCGTGTGACAGAGTTTTCTCGTGGCGGTGATGTGTGTGCGTGTGGAGTCCGTGCAGGCGAGGGGAGGGCAGCCTGGATCCAGACCTCTGAGTCACAGCTTGGTTTTTCTTTCTGGCTGATTCAAATATCTGTTAAATATTCAGAATATTCAGGCTGATTATCAGGCTACAGGCAGAGAGCCTGCTGTCACAGCTGAGTGTTTTTAATGCAGTGAAGAGACGAGATATTACTCCTGCATCTGAGATGAAAAACACAGCAGTGTGTGTGCGGGAGGTTTATGATCTTGGTGATATGATGAAGTTTAGGAGGAGATCATGAAGACGGGGCGACGTGAGACTGCAGCTCTGCCGCCAGGAGAAAATATCTGCATTGTGCACTTCTGCAAACCACGGATACCAGAAATTTGTATGTTTCATACACATCATAACGGTTTTTTAGTGCCGTATACGAACTGACGTTGTCATCAGGAGGCAGAGGGATTGGTGGATGGTGTGACACGAAGCTGTAAAACCACTGTTTAATTAAGACAAACAACAAAACAGCTTTTTTTTTTATTTTCAGTGAGTCGTTGCTGTGTGTCCGGTCACTAGATGTTGTGGTTTTCAGTGAACCGTCACTGTTTTTCCAGCGAGGGTTGTGCTTCCAAAACCGGGTATTTTCAACCCAGTCTCACTCCAAAATCGTTAAAAACGGGTGCTTGGTTGGTGACGTCCAGCGCCAGACACCAACAAAAATGTCGCCATGATTCGTGACCATTTGCCATTATTGTTAAATGGTGCCTGGCAGCGTCAGGGGGAAACGCAACAGGACAACAACGAAAATTAAGGCAGTAAAAGTCCGAGTGGGGCAGGCAGAAGGGGTGGTGGGTGGGTCCAACAAACATCGACTTTTACCTGGGAGGCTGGTGTTCACTTCCTGTAAGACTGTAAAGCCAAACCCTGTTCTTTTGTCCTAACGCAACTAGGTGCTTTTGTTTTTTGGGCAAAAAAACCTCAATTCACAGTGTTGTACTGACGTAGTGCTTTTATTTTAAAAGAGACTGTATTCAAACTGTACATTTCCTGTGAGAACAGAGGTGTATTTTGAAAACAGACAATGCATGTAACATGAAGTTGACACGGCGTCCCAGAGCGTCAACAACCGACACACCCAGGGTACCTTGGACGTCATATACGTGCAAATGTAACGTACAATACCAGTGTTTACTTTGGTGCAGGTACTCAAGCACTGTACTTCAGTACAAATTTAGGGAACTTGTACATTCTCGTCGCACGACTTTTACTTGTAACAGAGTGTTTTTACAGTGTGGTATTAGTGCTTTTACTGAAGTTAAAAATCTGAATACTTCCTCCACCACCCTGCACCAGTGTTGTCGTGTAAGTTCCCATCTTCTTCAGTTCATCTTCTTCTTCTCCTGAGCCTGCAGGAATATTTGTAACGGAGCAGCACAGATTCAGTTCAGATGTTTTGTGTCCATGTAAACACACTGACACACAGACCTGAAGCTGATGTCAGTTCCCATGAAGAAGAAACTAGTGAGGAACGCTGTTGGACTGGATCTGTGTGCGTGTGTGTGAGTGTGTGCTGAAGCCTCATAGCTTCACTGTGACTCATCGCAGGTCAAGGAGTTTAACTATGAGTGTGTGTGTGATGGACAGATAACGAAATAAGTGAGGGCTGTTGCTGAATTTGAATGAAGCCCGAGTAACAGCTAACAGCAGGGAAACTGAGGTGTGTGTGTGTGTGTGTGTGTTTGTGTGTGTGTGTGAGTGTGCATGTGGTAGTCGTTAGCATCCGTAGTCCTGACGAAGCTTCAGTGAAACCAGAGATCATCAGGAAATCGTTGGAGTATGAAAAAGACAATTTACAGTTTAGATTGATCTGGAGACTGTGTGTGTGTGTGTGTGTGTGTGTGTGTGTGTGTGTGTGTGTGTAAGGCGATCCCCTCCAGGTGTATTGGGTGATAGATCCGTTTTCGTGCGGTGTGTTTCCAGACACTCAGCTTCCTGTGCAGAAGGGAAGTCGAGCTTGAAAACGACAGCAGCTGTAAAACTGATCTCAGGTCAGATTTCAGTGCTGCAGAAAACCTGTTGGCTGCTTCATCACCGCTCCTTAAGAGCGCCGTCCTCCTCCTCTGAACACACTGCAGTAAACTGAGTCACATCATGGCCGGGGGGGAAGTGATGATGCTAAAGGTTAGCATGTCAAACACACATTTAAAATTTTGCCATGCTTGTGTAACACGCCAACTCACTGCCAAACCCTTCGGCCTCAGATGGATGGATAGATAGATACATAGATGGATGGATATGCTGAGATATGGTGGTCTCCCTGGGTCACAAAACCCCTTTAACACTGAATTTATTTACCTTGGTAAAAGAGTTCCTGGTAATCTGTGTGGTTTGTGTTTCCACTGCACCTCAAAGTTCCGGAAAATGTATTCAAATCAGCTGAAGCTGAAGGCCAAACAAGCACGATGACGCCATAAATGGCGACCGACAAGCCCGCATTATCATTTGTGTGACACAATACTCCAGGATGGAGGACGCTCAAGTTGTTCTGTTGTTCCTCATGTTTGACTACGTCGCATATAAAACCATGTGATCTGCACGGAAAAGACGACAGGCGTTATTAGCAAAGACAACTGTGAACGCCCGAAGCTTCTTATAATCTTGCTTAAGTTTCTTCAACTTTTCACGAATGTGTTTCAGCATGTCCCCTATATTTAGCTCCGCCAGCTTGTCGGCTATTCTTCCTTAGACTCGGTTGTTTCGAGTCGCCGACTCAAAGTCTCGCTGAATTTCTTCCTCTGCAAATACGCGCCAAAGAGCCTGGACCTCGTCGTCCGTCCACTTCTCGTAGCTTCTCTTCTTTTGCTCCATTTTCCAAATGATCAAAACACAAACCAAGTGAAGCTTGTAGAAATTAAATAAAGTTTGCAGCCACACTGGCACGGAAGTGCGGAACGCTGCAAGTGTGTGTTCCACCAATCAGCGTTCTTCAGCACACAGCCCCGCCCCTCAAGAATTCAGGGGACTCTGAAAAGTCCTACCCCCCTACTAGGTACTTTTTTCAGGGAAAGGTTGGGGTTGAGGGAAAGTTTTTTCCCCGGGTAATTTCGGTGGAGACGTGCTGAGGTTTTTCAAAATCCCGGGTAAATGATAAAAGTTCCTGCGGTGGAAAAGGGGCTAATGTTAGCATCACTAGCTGTGCTAACAGATCTAACAGTTATAACATAAGCCCCTTTCACACTGCTTGTTCAAGGTGGGAATGTGACGCCGTCATTCCGCCCCGCCATTTTTTATAAATGGTACAATCCCGCAAAGGGAGGACAGGGTTGTCTCGCCTTTAAGCGGACAGCAGAAGTAGCAACGATGCCGAATAGACTTCTGTGGAAAAGGGACAGCAGGCAGGACGGGACCATGGTGGGACTGATGACCTGTTACCTGTGAGACCAGCCGTTGGGAGATTTTACAAAGCAGCTAGCAGCAGTTAGCAGCTAACTCAAAGAAGAAGAACTGTGGCTGAAAAATTGGGAAACCAGTGAGGTCCAGGAGCTCCTTACCCACTGAGCACAGGTCGAGATCAGCCGCTGTATACCAGGGACGGTGCATGATTGTTGTTGCACTGCTTATATGTATGTTATATGTCACACTGGAGGCCGATGCTGCCGGTTTCACGTCAAGTCGCTTTTGCTTCTGAGATGCCGGCATGTTGTCTAGAATTACACACTCGGGCGATTTGATTCTGGCGTTGTTTGACGATGCAAAGATGGGACTTTGGCGGCGCTGTAAGCGCTAAAGTTGACGATGCTAAAGAGGGTTTGTGTGTCAAAATTTAGTTGCTAACTCACCAGGGCAACGTGGGGGTGGGCCAGAGGGCGGAGACACTGTTTCCACAGCAACACTGTTGGGTCAGGATGGCTAACGGCGCTGCTAACTGTAGGCGAGGAGCCGGGTCCGGCCCTCAGGGTGGTGCACAGAAGAAAATGAACCATATTACTTCTTTAATTTGTCAGTCTCTGTCGGTCCTCGTCTCCTACTTCTCTTCTTCCTTCCTGTTTCCGTCGCTCAGTAAACTAAAGAAAATTAACCTACGGACCGACCACTTAACTGCTCAAAAATATTCCCAGCGGTTAACCAATTGTTGATGTCCCTAACTATGACGTTTTCCAGATCCTGGTTTTGGAAAAGTCACCTGTTTTAATTTCGTAATGCTGTTTCCTCTCTGTAGGTTTTCTCTCACATCAACATTTCTTTAGTTCCCACTTCCTGCTGGTTTCTGCCGTGACAGGAAGTGTAGATGACAGGTGCCGCTGCCTCTCCCTCTGCCTCCGTCTCCTCGCTCCTCGTCGCCTGTCGTTAATGGGGGAGATTGAAGCTGCTTCATTAAAAGCTGCTGGATCGAGCGCCGCTCGTTCAGCTGACTCTCTCTCGGCATGCTGGGAAAATCTGCTGACGGCTGCACAGCGACGAGGAGAGGAGTGGAGATAGGGAGAGGGAGCGAGCGTCCTACATTCACAAACAGTGGAAAAAAAAAAAAACCCAAAGAAACATGTTCCGGTCTGTTCTGGTTCACTCCGGTTCATTACCGGACTCGTTTTACGCCTCCTATCTGTCCTTCTCTTCTTTCAGTTGTCCTTCCATCCTCCCTTCCTTATTACCTCTCTCCTTTGTCAGTCTCTGTCAGTCCTTGTCTCCTACTTCTCTCCTTCCTTCCTGTTTCCTTCCCTCAGTGGTGGAGGAAGTATTCAGATCTTTTACTTGAGTAAAAGTACTCACACCACAGTGTAGGAATACTGAGCACAGAATCTGAGTACGCAGAGGTCAGAGGGTGAGACAGGACGATGCTCTTCCAGGACGGACAGAGAGACGAATAGATGGACAAACGGACAAAATCTGACTTTAAGGAAACCAGATCTGTCCCTAAAAAAACGCCATTTTAGCAGTTTCCCTTCTGACAGCTGAAACGTTAGCCTGACAGCACGACAAACTGCAAGTCAGCGAATCAGCAGGCAGCAAGTCCCCGCTCTGTGTGTGTGTGTGTTTGTGTGTGTGTGTTATTAAATGCAGTCACATACCCAAAAATGTCTCTCCCAGGCTGTTATGACTCGACAATGCTCTGTGTGTGTGTGTGTGTGTGTGTGTGTGTGTGTGTGTGTAGATGGAGCTCGGCTGTAATTGAATTTTACCTCTCAAAAAAGCTGTGACATTATTGTATTAGAGGAAGGATACGCTGCTCGGCCTCAGAGCCAGAGAGGGGGGGGTGGAGTTGGGGTTGGGGGGGTGTAATCCAACTAAACACAGTGACATCATTATCTTATCCGACCAATCAGAGCCCTTTGATTTGTACCAAGCGAAGACTTCTGTGCCTGTTTGTGCGTGACAGATAACAGTTAAAAGCACCAGAGGGGACACAGAGGAGCGTTTGGTGACATTACTGGCAGCTCCCAGGTGGGCGGAGCTTGGCAGCGAGGCTCAGGTGACCTGGTGGAAAAACACACCTTGAGTCTGGGGCAGCGGCTCAGCCAATGACAGCCAACAGAGTCGAGCCAAGCGGGGAGGAGATCAGTCAGGAGCTCAGATTAGATCTGGCTTTCATCCCTGTTGTTTATCTTTCACCTGACGTTCTCAGTCTTGTTTGACATGTTTAGAAGTGCCACATGTTTTTACTGGTCACACCTTTTTGCATTTTATCATGTAAATTACTTTACAGTTTGTTGGCTATATAAACTGCACCGCTGCCCTCCAGACAGAGTAATAGGGAATTTATACTTCTGCTCTGAATTGACGCAGTAGCTACAGCGTAGGCTCTGCGTGCACCTCCCCAGAAATTTAACTCCATGTCACGGTGACGCAGACCTCCTGTCTGTTTCTGTAAGCTGAAACCATTTCCCTCAGTGGAAACAAAGCTTTTATTTACTTTAATTTCACTGATAAGAAACAATAAATTGTGAAGACAATAAAGCCTCCACAAAAACAGCATTTAAAGTCTTGTGTGTGATTTATCCTGGCTTCATATGAGCAGAGGAAATCTCTGCTAGCTGCTAGGCTAATTTATACAATGTAAAATGCCATAGGCTTGTGCTAATAACGTTAGCATGTTATATTTGTTTGGAAAATGTGTTTAGTATAAGACAGTTGTTTTGTCAGTGAACCTTGTGAGCTGTAATGGAGCCAAATTGTGTGCCATTAATTAGTTTATTTTTTTAATGTCTTGACATATCTACAGATATATATCTGAAAAAAATAGTTTACAGATGTCAGATCCAGTCCCTCTGTCTGCAGTTGCCACGCTGTAGCCTCGCTCAGTGTCCCGCCCGTGGCACTATCTGGTCGATTACACACTCTGCTGAGGAAGAGGGCAGCAGATATTACTGAGGTTGTAATAAACATCATAATCCTCGACACTGAAGCTCCAAAAACACCCGGTGTTTCTGTTGGAAAGGTTCTGCAGAGTACTTCGGGCATGTGTGAGTAGGTGCATGAACTGATTAGAGTTTTGTGGTCAAGGGTCAAAGGTCGCTGTGACCTCACATCCATCACATTCTTGTGAATTCGATATCTCGAGTACGCCTTGAGGGAATTTCTTCATATTTGGCACGAACTTTCACTTGGACTGAGGAATAAACTGATGAGAATTTTCTGGTCAAAGGTCAAAGGTCAGTGTGACCTTACAAAATGCGTTTTGGGCTGTAACTCAATAATTCATACGCTAATTACGACAAAACTTGACACAAATAGTGAAGTTTAACAAGATAAAATAATGAAGTGATGACATTTTGTATCCAAAAAGGTCAAAGGTCAGCTTCACTGTGACATCATCATGTTTTAAGGTCATATCTCAGGAACAGAGGGGGAGATATTTGGTCAGATGCCGAATTGGTGACTCTCATCTCGAAACTGTGCGGATTGTATAGATCTTCCGTGTGTGTGTGGACAGGTGGGCGGAGTCAGACGACTTTATTTTGGCGAGTTTTTGGGAGATGAATTCTGCAACATTTGGGCTAATACGCAAAAAAGTATTGACGACTTCCCTGCTGATGTGTTTCTATAAGTGCAGCAGCTGCCAGAGACTCTGTGTCCCTGTCTGTCTGTCTGTCTGTCTGTGTGGTGCTTAAGGTTTGAGGTAAGAGGAGCTGAGGAGGAAGTTTCTCCTCCTGTAAGACGAGATGTAACGCTCCCTCCCTCCCTCCTTCCCTCCCTCCTCCTCTTCTCCGCTCCGTTAGCATCTGACCGGTGGCTGTTCGTTAACCAACCCTGACCCGCCGACGTTTAATCTGAGCGGAGACGTGGAAAGACGAGGAGGGAGAGGAAGGCGATCACTCACTCGTCCTCCATCGTCCTCTGAATGGGAGATAGAGAGGGAGAAGGGGGGAGGGAGGGGGGAGGTTTCAGCTAACAGGGATTGGTTTCCAGCTAAAGGACTGACACACACACACACACACACACACACACAGATACACAGATACACTCCTCTCACACTGCGCCGTTCACACCTTGTGTCAATATTAGTCTGTTTACACACGGCGACCTTTGACCTGTACAGCTTCACCTGCTGGGAAACAAACATATGGTCAGACAGTCAGAGGAGGAGGAAGAGGAGGGAGGAGGGGGACGAAGAGGAGGTGATGGTAGAGGAGATGGAGGAGATGATTTATGAGATAAGAGGAGGTGAAGTGGAGGAGAGTGAAGAGAAAACAGAGCGATATTAAAACAGCTGCACTTCATTTACACATCTGGACACACTGTTCACAGCGTGTGTGTGAATGTGTGTGTGTGTGTATATACTGTGTGTGTGTATGTGTTGAAGATTTAATTCCCTGTGTGTAGACAGAGATGTTTGAATGTTAAAGCGACGGGGATGAAGGTGTCATTCACAGCTCAGTGACAGAGAGAGACGTCAGTGTGTGTGTGTGTGTGTGTGTGTGTGTGTGCGTGCGTGTGTGTGTCCTGTTTGAAATTCTGCTCGTCTGTTATCTGACTCCATCCAAGAAATCCAGAGAAAGAAGGAGAGCGGATAGAGACACAGAAACCGAGACAGAGAGACAGTTTCTGTGTCTCAGTCAGTGTATCAGGACAGATTTGAGGTACTTGTACTTTACTCGAGTACTTCCACTTCCTGATACTTTGTCCTCCATCTCAGAGGTCAATATTGTACTCTTACTGGACTACATTTGTCTGACAGCTTTAGTACTAGTTACTTCCTGTCCAGCAAAATCCATGTATCTCCAGATGTGTTGATGTAAGAGTTGGAGTCCGATAGTGCCAGAAATGTTGGAATATATCAGCAGAGTATTGGCGAGCTGATACCACCTAATTCAGTCATAATCTTTAAAGTGTTTCACGCTCGAATAAAACAGCAGTTTTCGTGGAAATGAATTCTTCTTTGTCACTCCAAAATGATACACAACAAGGTTCACTGCAGCCCGTGGCAGCTACTGTTAAAGAGGAGTGAAGAAGAAGTGTATTGCACGCCAGGTGGCCCGCCCAGCCTGAGCGTTGGGGAACTTTAAAAGATGTTTTCGGAAACTACGGTAGCCTAGAGAGTAAAGAACTGAAGTCTGCAGTGAGATCTCTCCATCACATTTTGTCCTTGTCAACCTGCTGCTCCTCTCCATGACAGCTTCCATCTTGTCCAGTGGACACATCAGCCTGCAGGGCTGTCTCTAGCTTTTTGGGGGCCTATCCAAAATCTTTTGTCCCCCTATTTCAGTCATTAATGAACACAGCGCAAATCTGCATTATATCACATACGCATATGTAGGGTGAGCATGAGGAAAATATGAGAGAGATTCTCTCTGTAGTCAGTCAGTGGAAACTGTAACATGGTCACAGGAACAATCCCTTTTTGTTCTGGGTGCATGTTCAACAGCCAAAAAGTTGGCTTGGTCTGGTTGTTAGTAACGTTACAGTAGACTTAACAGGTACCAGAGCGCCACAGGGACATTTTAGAAAATGCTAGTTTCATATTAGTGTAATATCTGTTCGAAGCAAAGCAGTGACAAACTGAAGGCAAATTAAAGTCACCAAAATTAGCCACTGAGACTAACCATAGACAGTCAATGCGACCAACGAGCTCACTGCTACTGTGTCACCGGAAGTTGTCCCCTTAATCATTTGTAGAGGAGCACCCTCAGGAATAAGGCGGATAGATATGATGAGAATATGACATTAAACTACACATTAACGCAGCATGAATTCACTCACACAGTGGGGGCGCTGGAGTTTATCCCAGCTGACACTGGGTGAGAGGCAGGGTTCACCCTGGACAGGTCACCAGACTATCACAGGGCTGACACATAGAGACAGACAACCATTCACACTCACATTCACACCTACAGACAATTTAGAGTCACCAGTTAACCTGCATGTCTTTGGACTGTGGGAGGAAGCTGGAGTACCCAGAGAAAACCCACGCCACCCATTTTACACATTAAAAAAAAAACACATCAAAAACATTATTTTAATTTAACTTTGCTGCACTGGGAACATTAAAATCAAAACTAAGTGTCACTGGTCCCCATAAAAAAAGACATTACTTTTAATTGAGTCATTTTTATGGGAGTAATTGGACATTTACTCGAGTATAGATATTCAGTACTCTGGTTATAGTTTGGGAAAGATCATGTTTTGGCTTTTTGGGACACAATCCCTGCTCGAAACACAGCAATGTCTTTGTAAAGACTGACCTCTTCTTGTGGCACTATTCCCGGTGGAAACACAGTGACATGTCGCTAGAAAACACCCACATTTGGTGACTTAAAAGCTGCTGGAAACTTGGCAATGACTGGCTAAGACACACCATCCACCATCCTCTCCACCTCCTGATAACAAATTCAGCTCATAATACGTCACTTTAGAAACATTGATATGATACGTATGGAACGTACAATGCCAGCGTTTTCTTCTGGTGACTGGACTGTTGTGTGACATCCCTGTTTCAAAGCTGGACTTTATGGATTTGTTAAAACCGTCGGTGGGATTTTGACCTTCTTTTACTTTAACAGAACCCAGATGTTCTGTGTTCACTGCGTTTAGAAAGCGTTCTTGTGGCTCATATAAACCTCGTACCTCCTCCCCGTAGTCTCCTTTGTTTCCCACACTGAAAGCTCTAAATAGCTGCTGTGTGAAGGTCACGGCTTTTACAATCAATTAACCAGACGATCCTAACTATGACTAGTTTATCACCACTTAAACAGGTTGAGTGAATCCACAGCGCTGAAGGAACAAATGTTAAAATGGCCACCGTGTCAGGGAGGTAAATAAATAACATTTAAGACAAGCACATCACAGAGAACATTACCCTGATCAAAGTCATAAAACCTGCATCAGATGGGACTTTTAATGTCTTTACAGGGAGGGTGGGGCTCGCCGCTCCGCTCAGAGACATCCCTTTATTTATCACTCTGCTCATCACTCCATCCGTCTCTCTTTCTCTCTGTCTGTCCGTCTCCCCTGCAGCTGCCAGCTGGCAGCGGCTCTGTGGGCTCATCAATAAGACTGACTGATTGGAGATTGATGACGGCGACTAACAGAGAGGAACCTGTCTGTCTGACAGATGATCCTCCTATAGAGAGACAGAGACAGGGGACGGCTTTAATTGTGCTGCGTGAAGGTAAAAGCACCTTTAAAAAGGGTCGATGTCGCTAAGCTAGCAGTTCCCCCGCTTCTGGTGTTTGTGCTAAGCTAGGCTAAACAATCCATCTGTGTACGGTCATTATTTAACCTGGTCTCATGGACATTAGTGAAATGACTGTGGTCCGTTAGGTGGTACTGGCACGTGATGTGTTTTAATTACGTGCTGGCACCTCCGATAACTGGTTCAATGACGTCACACAGTGGATGGTGGTTAATGTTACAACACGTAAGGTAGAATAAAGAGCGAGAAAGTCCGCATAAAGGAGGAGGTCAGAGTGGATTGGTCAAACAAACACAGGACTTTCACCAGGAAACTGTTGTTCATGTCTCGTGTGAAACCAAAAATCACCGTTGAGTTATTTCAACATCACGTACTTAAGTCCTTAACATGCTCATGTATGATTATTGCTGGTGACGGATGGCTTTGCTGAGAAAACATGGTGGCCACCCTTTAGGTCTCACCCCCAGGTCGCCCCAGTGAGTAACCATGTTAGCACCACTAGCCGTGCTGATGCTGCTAACAGTGCTAACAGAGCTAACAATGAAGTTAACAAAGCTAAAGGGGCTAAAATTTAGCATCTTACTCAGCGGGGCGAGGTGGGAGGATATCTGACGATGGGCACAGTGTTTCCACAGCAACACTTTTGGGTTTGGCTGGTGTGACAATAAATGGCGCCTTTTAGCTAGCTCCCACTTAATCCAGGTGCTGCACAGTGCAGGTACATAAACTTTGTGACAGTAAAAACGATTTATGAGGTTAAAAAATATCTTGACATTCTGGGAAATACGCTGATTTACTTGGCGCATAAATGAAAATACACGTAAAGGAAATATGAAGCTACCGCTAGCAGCATGTTAGCATAGCTTAGCATAAAGAGGAAGCAGGGAGAAACACTACAGGCAGTAAATAAAAAAGTGGTTTGAAGAAAGGTATTCTCACATCCAACTCAGATGAAGGTGTGTTGGAAAATATAAATCTTTGAGTCTTTGAACAGAAAATCCCGCACGCTGCTCTCGCTCAGCTTCACAATTTAGTCGTAAACCCCAATGTTTCGGTCCTCCTGGACCTTCATTAATCGTGTTCAAGACCATTGTTTCCAACTTCGAGCTTCAATAGAAACTGCTCCGCCCATTTCACAGGTATGTTGTCAATAATTGACAACAGCCTGTGCACCATATGTCAAATATCTCACAAACAAAAGTACAATGGAACATCAAAATAAACTGAAGCTGACCAAGGGCAGTGTGCGGGATTTTCTGTTCAAAGAGTCAAGTAAATAAACAAGTGAAATGAATCAGTAATGAGTTAAATGTAGGGGGTTTTGAGTTGCTGGAGGGTGGATTTAATGTTTTATGTTTGACAGGAGATCAATACGTGGAGTTCTATTATATATGAGTTAGCAGCGGCTCTTAATTAGGATAATATAAAACTTTATCCAGAGGAAAATTGTTGATACATATATATATATATCCAACTCTAAAAATAAATAATCTTGCTGAGTTTGTTAAAATAACTTTTCATCAACTCTCTTTACTCTTGTGTTTGTATCACGGGGCATCATGTGCTTGTGCCCACCTGCTGAACACCAACCTGTTGTCACTGTTAGCGTGTTAGCATGCTGTTAGCATTTAGCTGGAAGCTCGGCTGTGCCTCACAGAGCTGTTAGCGTGTCTGCAGACTGACAGCGAAGCTCCTTCAGAGGTCGTCGTGCACTTAAAGAACCGCATGTACGGACGTGACAGTGCTATCCATCACGACTTTGGATGAGACCGTAAACAAGATGGCTGAATGTCAGACTTTATATTTAACATTAAAGCGAGGGAAATGTAAAAATAAATAAATAAATGTCTAAAGAAAAAGGAAAAGCTGGCACAGGAAGTTTCCTCCGAGCCAAACGTCCCATCACACTGAAGATTCCTTAACGCAGGAAAATCCATCAGCTGCTGTTAGAGCGACCTGAGCTGACTGCTGAGTGTGTGTGTGTGTGCGTGTGTGTGTGTGTGTGCGTGTGTGTGTGAGTAGCAGTATGGCTAACAAAAGGCTCAGCAGAGAGCCATTAGGGAGAGAGAAGTTAACGAGCTCCATAAAGATGGAGGGAGGAAGTTATTGACTGCCATTCGTCTCTGCTGATGTGTGTGTGTGTGTGTGTGTGTGTCACTCTGTATGTGTGTCTCATTGTGTGTGTTATGAGTGTGTGGTCTTTTGTTTCAGGGTAAACAAAGCCAGAGGTCACACTCGTCAACACGCTGCACTACAAGGTGACAACAGCTGTTAGGTGTGTGTGTGTGTGTGTGTGTGTGTGTGTGTGTGTGTGTGTGTGTGTGTGTGTGTGTAGCTGGTTTGACTGACGGGTTCAGCAGCTTAATGGTGATTGGTTAAAAAGTTCCAGGTCAGATTCAAACTGTGATGTCACATGATGGTAGAAATATGTAAACAAGCGGCTGGTGAACAGAGGTGCGTTCGGGTGCTGTCAGACTGCAGGAAAACTGCCAATTGAACTTAATTTTGAATATTTTAGAGACAAAGAGTGACTGAAAACCACCAAAACAATAAAACATCCTCATTTATTTCTTCCTTTGGCACAAAAATATAAATGTCCTAATCATTTCCTCGTTAGTTTCCCACAAAGAAAGAATATAATTTGATTTTAATTACAGTGAGGAGTGAGACAAAGTTCTGAGGCAGTTATTAAATCAGTCGTGTTGAGTTTATTTGCAGTTGTTTATTTCCAGATGAATTTAAAACCCGTAAACTTTTATTCTCCGTATATTCTGAACTGTAAACAGATTTCACATCACTGCATGTGTAGCCGAGCTGCTGAGCACTAAACTGACTAAAAGCCTCTCTAAGTTATGTGAGCAGTTAAATCAGTTCATTGGAAATGTTTCAATTGATCGTTGGCTCCACTTTCTCTGTAATTAGGATCAAATTACAGTTAGAGTTCGTTCTCAGGAAACTTACTGTGAATTTACAGTTACATTAGTTTCTTTCTGCAGAAAACTGTCAGAGCCACGAAGTTAAGTTTCACCAAGTTTTAAGTGCAAATGTCTGAATTTTAACAATAAAAACAGGAAGAAGTTTCTTCACAAGTCGATCATCATCTGCGATAAATTAAACAATAACTGAAAAATGTTGACTGAAAAGTCAGAATGTGGTTTGGCTGACATTTTCAAGCTGGTGACAGATTACGACTTACTAAGAATTACTTTCTGAGTCCTGGTGTTTTTTTTGCTGATTGGGAAAAACAATCAACCAATCAGAAGTTTTGTCGGCTGGATTAAGAACTGAGGATGCGTCTTCTTGTGAGAAAAATGTGGACAGGTGTGGTCAGATTGTTTTGAATCAACTAACAGACATAACAGCTCGTAAACATCCAGAGGACGTTTAACCTGAGGTCGTCAACTACTGAGGCTTTGTCACGGCCCTCAGCGTGTCATACTGACGCCAAAGGGCTCCCTTTAGCAGAACTATCACCATTTTAGGCAGCACTTTATAAACAGTAACACAGAGAGGCAACCGCCTCTGTCAGTTTTTTTCCTGCCTCCAGCTATTGACAAAACTCAGTAGATTTCTATCAGTCGGAACTGCAACTGCTGTATTCCACTAATGTGGTGATGCTATCCTAATAAACACAGCGCACTAAGAAAGGCGCTGCCAAAACTGGCAAAGAGGAAGAAAAGAGTGAACAGTTCAGCGTGGGGCTCCACAGTGTTTCCAATGGTTACGTCTTTACAAACATAACAACAACCTCCACCTCATTTATGAGCCAGGAAGATCTCTGATCACTGTCGATACCAATCATTTACCGTCCCTGTTATATGGCGGCTGATCTCGTCCTCTGCTTGGAGGTTAAGGAGCTCCTGAATCTCATTGGTTTCACAATCTTAAGGCATTTTCAGCTGCTGGTCTGCTTCTTTGAGTTAGCTGCTAACTGCTAACAGCTATGTTTTTTAAATCTCCCGCGGTGGGTGGCAAGCGTATCACATCTTCAAAATGTCACACCCGTGCTGCCAGCTGTTCTGTTTCTACAAATGTTGTTTCAGGGCTGTTACTACCTCCGATGCTGACTTAAAGGTAGCACAACTCCGCCCCCTATTCCAAGATTTTAAAAAGAACAGTGAGGCGGAATAACATCGTGAAATTCCCGCCTTGAAGAGGCAGTGTGAAGACACCAAAGTCTGTGTAGCACAGTTCAGTTTCCGACAGTTTTCCGCAGGAAGAAACTGATGCAACTGTAAATTCACAGTAAGTTTCCTGAGAACGAACTCTAACTGTAATTTGATCCTAATTACAGAGAAAGTGGAGCCAACGATCAATTGAAACATTTCCAATGAACTGATTTAACTGCTCACATAACTTAGAGAGGCTTTTAGTCAGTTTAGTGCTCAGCAGCTCGGCTACACATGCAGTGATGTGAAATCTGTTTACAGTTCAGAATATACGGAGAATAAAAGTTTACAGGTTTTAAATTCATCTGGAAATAAACAACTGCAAATCAACACAACTGATTTAATAACTGCCTCAGAACTTTGTCTCACTTCTCACTGTAATTAAAATCAAATTATATTCTTTCTTTGTGGGAAACTAACGAGGAAATGATTAGGAAATTTATATTTTTGTGCCAAAGGAAGAAATAAATGAGGATGTTTTATTGTTTTGGTGGTTTGCAGTCACTGTTTGTCTCTAAAATGTTTAAAAATGAAGTTCAATAGGCAGTTTTCCTGCAGTCTGACAGCACCTGAACGCACCTCTGTTTCAGAACCAGCTGAGTGTAAATCACCAGTTTCATCACAATATGATATTATATTGATTCTTTAGATCATCACACTCTTAGTTATTGTATATTTTCCTCTTTTTTTATTATAATTTTCTATTTTTCATCAATGATTTTTATTTTTTTTCTTTCCCTTACTGTGTTCATTCTGACTTTTACGCACCAAAACACCTGGAAAAATTATATTTAGGTGAAAAATTAATAACTTTTAGCAAATAAAAGTAAATCTGATTCCGAGTCAGTTTCGGTCACGTTGACTGACATCATGTTGGATTAAAAATAGTCAGATGGTTCTTTCAGATGCCAAATCTTTGAGTGTCGTAAGTGTGTTTGTGCAGATAAAGAGACCGCCAACACACACAACCTCACACACACACACACACACACGTGAAGGGGTTCCCCTGCAGCAGGACAGGGACTGTTTGTTTTTTCCTCCTCTGGCTCATCCATTGTTGTCTTGTTCCTTCCTGTGTGTGTGTTCATGTGGTGTTTGTACAGAGTGTGGTAGTGTGTGTGTGTGTGGGGGGGTCTTCCCCTGGGGGGGACGCTTTTAACAGTCGGACCGCAGCCCACACACTTCCTGAAACCGGCCACGGCTTGCATCACTGCACAGGAAGTGCTGACATCACTTCTTCTGTGTTTAGTGAAATAATTTAAAGGTGAAAATAAAAAAACAGACGAGACACTCTCCAGGAAGTAGACACATCCGTCCTCTGACTGTTAGAAAGAAAGAGCCTTCAACAGTGGCAGACACTATTAGTTTATCGTTTTATTAGTTGAATATTTGTGTTTAACAGGAAAAAAAGAGACATTTTTAATGCTATCACTTCTTGTGAAATTTTGAAAAATGAAACGATTAATCAGTTAATCAGAATGTCACATAAACTTTACACCAGTGCCGTTTTCCTTCAGTTTTTTTTTTATTGATTTCCTTTTTTCCAACCAGTTTTTCATTTATATTAAAAAGCTTACAGAGACCTGACACCGACAAAAAAGGAAAAAAAAAAAAGCTTTTTATGTTTATTTTGATTAAAAAAATTTGCTCCTACTGAAACATCTTTAAAAAGAACCTCACAAATATAGTTTTATGTTTTAAAGAATTTTCAGTAATTTCCGTAAACAGTTGTACACTATAGTTTGTAATCTAACAAACAGGAGGAAGTAGTGACTTTATAGGGGACTATTTTCAGTGGCGGATTAATCCACATTTGTGTTTCCATGGCTTCTGCAACACTGCATCTCTGCACAAGCTTTTCTCATACACTGTTTGTAAGTTTCCTTTGACAACTAATTCACCAACATTCATACATATCCCACGTACTGATGAGCCAGTAATTTGTGTAGTTGTATTTTGGAGGGCTACGATCACGTGAGAAATACGCCAAGGGGAGTTGTTGTGAGTATTTATACTTGTGCGGTGGTGTGTCTGTGTCACTCTGCTATAACTCGCAGCATTCACAGACAAACACTTGTCTTTATCTGGACACATTTTCCCCACAAATACAACATGCTAATGTTTTTAGCACAAGCCTATGGCATTTTACATTGTATAAATTAGCCTAGCAACGAGCAGTGTGTGTATTGTAAACACTTGCAGTAGCGTACCTGGGGCGGATGACCATATTAAGACATCCGTTTATCTCATTATCTGAAACTTTGGACACGTTTAATACGAACATCCGACACTGTGACGTTATACACATGACAGAAAAGTAAGTAAAAGCGTCGTACGTCCCCTTTAAAGCGTCCTTAAAGCAGCTCCATTAAAGAGCTGCTGCAGAGCGTCACTGAGAGGAAAGACAAACGTTTTCAAATTAAAACAAACCGCTGACCTTTCAGAGTGTGAGACGGAGAGGTGTGGCTTTACTGAATCTGCTTTAAATCTCTGCAGCTGAACCCCCCTCAGACACACACACACACACACACACACACACACACACACACACACACACTTGTATGTCTGACTGTCAGATCAGCTGCTGCAGGTTTTTGGGTTTAATGACTTTTCCCATGTGGACAGACACAGTTTGGCTTTCAGCTGCTTCTCACTTTTTTACTGCTACATCCTGCTGCCTGTACCAGTGTGTGTGTGTGTGTGTGTGTGTGTGTGTGTGTGTGAGTGTGTGTGTGAGAGAGTGTGTGTGTGTTATTTGTGTTCTTGTGTCAGCACTGCTTCAGTAAAGTGTGTGTATTGGGGTGTGTGTGTGTGTATTTTGTGCATGCAGGTGATTTATCTAAGTCAGTGCTCGCTCGGTCGACCACCGCAGTTGAATCCTAATTCCCCCTCTCGTCCTCTCCCTCCTCCGTCAAAGAGCTGCTGTTCATTCAGAGTAAAGAGGATGGAGCGTTCGAGGGGAAGGCTCCTTCTCCTTCCCTCCTTCCCTCCCCTCTTTTCCTTTAATCCATCCTTCTGTCCTGCCTCGTATCCTTCTCCGTCCCTCCTTCCCCCCTCAGGTAGCTCTCTGTCTCACAGAGCTTTGGCGTGTTTGCAGATTTGCGGCGACGGACGCAGATTTAGCAAAACTGTACTGTTGGATTTAATACTTTATGACACACACACACACACACACACACACACACACACACACACACACACACACACATTGCATACAATGGAGAGCGGAGTGTATTCTTCCTGCTCGCCATCCCTCATCCTCCTTTTGTCTCCATCTGACAAACGGCACAGTGAAGCACACACACTCTGTCACACACTGAAACACACACTCATCTTCCTCTGCATCTGTCTTTTATTATTCATTCCAGCCGTGTCATCATTCATAAGTGATAAACTCCCTGCAGAGTCAAACAGGAAGTTGCGGGGAACGATGAGACGAGGAATGTGGCGCTGTTTTTTCCTTTTTTTTTTCTCCCCTTCAATCGTGTCATTCGTTCCATTTAAAGCCTGCCGCAACTTCCCACTGGGTCTCCCTCCTCCTCCTCCCCCATCCACCCCACTTCCAGCCCACCACCCCCCCACCCTCACCATGCATGGGAAAGACCCATCTGAGTCGGGGTGACATTAGAGAGCAGTTCTGCAGACGAGGCCGTCCGACCGCCGAGGCTGCGACGAACATTTATAGATCAATAATTAAAAGTTTCTCTGAGCTTGTTTCCTTCAGACAGACAGACAGAATAAATAATCAAATCATGTCAACATATTTTCGAGGCTGATTACCAGCGAAAGCAAAAAGGGACGAACTGAGAGTCGCCCTTTCTTATTTTGTTGTCGTCAACAACAACAAAACGACATAAAATTAATGAAAACTAAACTTTCTTTGGACAACAATTTTAAAAATGGGCGTCATGGAAGGACATGTGTCATCGTTGTTTACATGATCCTATTAAAATTGTTTTAAAATAACAGCCTGTTCTCGTTCCCAAGTCGTCCAATACCCAGTACAGGGATTTCGGTGTCAGACACTGACCCACGTTTGGTCATGGACTTTCCGTGTCGAGTTATGACGTCCAAGGTACCCTGGGTGTGTTGGTTGTTTACATTCTGGGATGCCGTGTCAACTTCAGCCTGTTACATGCATTGTCTGATTTTAAAATACACTTCTGTTTTCACAGGAAATGTACAGTTTACATACAGTCTCTTTCAAAATAAAAGCACTATGGAGGTACAACATTGCAAATTGACGTTTTTTTCCTTCAACAACACACGCACGTGGTTATGTTTAGGAAAAAAGAACAGGGTTTGGCTTAAGTGAACACTGGGCTCCTGGGTAGACGTCTGTGGTTGTTGGACCCATCACCACCCCTCCTGCCTGCCCTATGTGGACTTCCCCCTTCCTTAACTTCCGCTGTTATCCCGCCATGTTTCCCCCTGATGCCGCCAGGCATTGTCAAGCAATAACTGTGACCGGCCGCGTATCATGCCAATGTGAAAGGATAGCTTTTTGTTGGTGTCTGACACTGGAGGTCACTGACCAAGCACCAGATGACTTCAGAGTGAGACCAGGTTGCAAAAAGGCGCCTTTTGCAGCGTTATAATATGCCACCAGTTGGCATCAGTTTGAAACGGCGCCAGTAACAACGCAATATGGGAAGGGGAGGTGGATGGGTCCAACAAACCCTGGACTTTCACCCAGAGGCCTGCTTCCTGTATGAATGTTGAACCAAACCATGATGTTGTTTTTTTTTTAAATTTAACTACGTGCATTTGTTGCACAAGGAAATAAACGTAAATATGAGTTGTTTTACTGACATTGTAAGTTTCTTTTGAAAAAGACTGTATGCATGTAACAAACTTAAATTAACACGACGGCCCAGAACATCAACAGCAGACGCAGGACGTAAGACATAAGTTAGGAAGCAGGTTAGGGCAGTGGATGGGTCAAACAAGCTCAGGACTTTCCCCAGGAGACCAGTATTCAGAACTGAGTGAACTTTGAGTGAACTTATTTTAACATACGTCCTCACCATGTTTATTTTCCCATAACTAACCTCTGTAACTTTACGGTAATTATGTAAATTTACATTAAAGATGCGACAACAGTTGTGGGTCGCTAATTCATAGAATATTTTTGTTAATTTGTAGAATATCATACGAACCATTGCATGAGGATACATTGTGTTATGCTACGTTACGTGTGGAGCAAAACCACGGGAAAAGTCGCAGTGTTGCCAGACGAATGGGTGATGAATCTATCAAAGCAGCTTTGTACTCTGTTCATAAATGTGAGCATATCTCAAAAACTAAATAATGAACATAATTCAAATAACGTATAGAGTGTTAATAAATACTTTCTTTGTGTTTCTACATTTAAGAGTCTTTTGGATCAACATGTTTTGTGCCTTTATTTTGTAAAATCTGGTGAAAAACCATGTCAAATTTCTAAAGTTAGTTGAGCTAAATGGAGCTCAGGGCGTGCAGATTTTGGGGACATGAAACATTTTGATGATACTCCAAGATATGACCTCACAATAAGCAAAAATACCAGTGGTTACCCAACTAATGATACCATGGATTAGCACATTATGATGGTGTAAATGACACATTTTGGTATCCTTACTGGCACGGTGACACATCATGGTGTGATGTGGTTTAAATGATGGTTTCATGATACTGTACAGCAGTATATTTATATATATCATGCCATAATGTAATAGATGGTTATTAGAGATGGTGGTGAACTTTTCCCAAAAATCAAGATTAAAGGAGTCTAAAATGACACTCAGACGCCTCGGTCCGATAACGATGGTAAAGCACACCCTCGAGTGTAACGTCGTTAAACTGGAGTACATGTCAGCGTGTGTGGTATCAAACTTTAAACTCATTAAATATAAAAATATAAAAACATAAAGTCATAAAGTGAAATTCAGATGATTCGCACAGCTGTAAACAACCAGTTTATGTTTATGTGTTTATGAGTTTTGGTTCCCAGTGAAGGCTCCATCTTTCTGCCCCGCGCTCTGTCATTACCGCGCCCCTGGAACGTCGCCGCTCGGTTAACCACAGCGTTCTCATGACTCCGCCCACTCCATCCCCCGCCTCACAAACCACAGCTCCCAGTACCACATACCAGTTCTGCCAAGAATCCAGTCATCACATTCCTCAGAGAGAGTTTGTTTTTCTGTTTGGGGAAAAAAGGGGAGGAAGGAGGGAGGAGGAGGAGAAAAAGTGACGGAGGAGGAGGAGAAGAGAGGGAGAGGCTAATGCAGTCTGATGTATTAATCACAGTCAGAGGTAATTGAGAGGCCGAGCGAGGAGCGGCGAGCGCGCTATCCTCCATCACTGTCTTATTCTGCCTCTCTCTCTGTAAACACTGCTACTGTACCGACTGAATATTAATGCCCCGACACACTCTGTGTGTGTGTGTGTGTGTGTGTGTGTGTGTGTGTGTGTGTGTGTGTGAGTGTGTGTATATAAAGTGACTTATGGTGCAAGTGTCCTTACAAGAGTCCATGTTGTTGTTCTTGTTTTTGGCATCGGCTCAGTGAAGTGTGTGTGTGTGTGTGTGTGTGTGTGTGTGTGTGTGTGTGTGTGTGTGTGTGTGTGTGTGTGTGTGTGTGTGAATCTTTGGCTGACACTGTCACTTAGTTCATCCTCCAGATTGTTAAAGGAACAGTTCAATAATCTTCAGAGGAAATCTTGTTAGTCTGTTGTTTTGCTCCGAGTCACATGAGAAGATGGATGTCTGTGTTCAGGTTAGCTTAGCACAAACACTGGGAGCGGGGGGAAACTGTTAGCCTAGCTTGTTTAAAAGTTTGAGTACAAACTGTAGGTCAGTCGGCTGTGAACGCTTTCTTCCTCAGATTTTGAGTGAACTCCGGTGACCTAAAGGAGACGGGGACCCTGTGGGAAATATTTTGGGTTTTCAGTTATATAATCTGGGACCTTGCCGGGGTCCAGACCTTTGAATCGCCCACGTCACTGAGTTTGAGTTGACTGATTCTGATCTGGCATCGAAACATGAAACAGTGGATTCTTGGTTAAAATAAAAAACAACCAATCAGCACCACAGGTGGGACTAAAGTGAGATTTATACTTGTGCGGTGGTGTCTGTGTCACTCTGCAGTTACACCTCCAAAACACTAGATGGCGGTGCAATTTCTGTGAAGTGCTGTAAAGTGTAGTTGATTCTAAACACACATTAAACACACATTAAACACACATTAAACACACATTAAACATGGCTTAATAGAGACAATTTCAGACACAAATACACAAATCAGCTTCACTATAACTCGCAGCATTCACAGACAAACACTTGTCTTTATCTGGACACATTTTCCCCACAAATACAACATGCTAATGTTTTTAGCACAAGCCTATGGCATTTTGCATTGTATAAATTAGCCTAGTGACTAGCGGAGATTTCCTCTGCTCATATGAAGCCAGGATAAATCACACACAAGACTTAAAATGCTATTTTTGTGGAGGCTTTATTGTCTTCACAATTTATTGTTTCTTATCTGTGAAATTAAAGTAAATAAAAGCTTTGTTTCCACTGAGGGAAATGGTTTCAGCTTACAGAAACAGACAGGAGGTCTGCGTTGCAGTGAAGTCTAATTACATTAACTAAGCTAGGCTAACAGTTTATTCTTTATTTTTATTCGGATCCCCATTAGCTTCCACAAACTGGTCGCTAGTCTTCCTGGGGTCCACTCATGCGACGTCTAATTACATTAGCTAAGCTATGCTAACAGTTTCCCCCTGCTTCCAGTGTTTGTGCTAAGCTAGGCTAACCACAGTGTTATTTTTATGTCTTCAGTGGACACACAGACAGAAATGAAACAAGCATCCATCTTCTCTCCCCTCATGGAGTAGTTTCACCACACACACACACACACACATGCACGCACGCACGCACACACACACGCACGCACATGCACACAGATAGAAGATAATTGGATAATAAGTTAGAGGACGTTGTGTCTTTTTATCGGTTTAATTTATTTTCCTGTTTATCATAAAGTGTTTGTGCTCTGTGTCTGTGACACGCCTCATTATTCACCCACACAGTAATCACTAAATACACTTTAACATAAAACAATAATCATCATACATAACAGAGCATATCGATGACATCAGGAGCTCTGCTAATACAGACTGCATCTCCCTCGGCCTGTCTCTCTCTCTCTCTGTCTGTCTGTCTATGGTTCCTTCCTGATGATGATGATGAGGCTGACTGAGGCTTTTGTTTGGGTCTCTATGGCAACGGGCCGCTCTGTGTGTGTGGTCGACGGACTGAGGCAGTGACCTCATTCAGGGCTGCAGATATCGATTAATCAAGTTTTCCTTTATTAAAGAGAAATGCTTACTGTACAAAACAGAAACTATGATAGGTGTGTGTGTGTGTGTGTGTGTGTGTGTGTGTGTGTGTGTGTGCATCCCTAGTAAAATAAACGGTAGTTGTCTGTCAACTGGGAGGTTAGGGTTTACAACACGACAGTGATGCACTGTTGATCAGAGCTGGAGCTGATAACACGACTACTGCAGAGTCATTTGACCCAGAAGTGAAAGCCAGTTGTCACCTTTTCACCAGGCCCAGACAATAGACGCAGACGCCTCGCTCATTGAGCTAGCAAGTTAGCTTAGCATCATTATGATACTTCACATGTACAGAGTCACAAAGCTGCAAAACACGGTCTTACAGGAGGCTAAAGGGAACCAACGTTGTGCTTTGCTTTGTCAAGCTTGTCTGACCTAACAATGCTCGCTAAGGGGGCGGGACCTTGAATTGCTCGAATTATAGCTATGAGGAACACACATCCTGCTCTTACAGGCGATCAGAATGTTCAGAATTGGGTTTTAAAATTTCTGATTATTGACTTTTCTGCATCGGCACGAGAGACATCTAAGAACCATATTTTTCCCCACGTCTCGACGTCAGTGGAAATTTTTGTCTTAGAACATGAAGATAATGAAAGTTTTGTAAAGCTAAAGGCCGCAGTTTTGTTTTGAGAGTTTGAGTTGCGTTCATTTACATCGTCTACAGTGAGTCTCAGTTTTGTTTTTGACGATAATTGTTCCATTAAGCCCGACAGTGGTCTGTTTTTCAGGGCGTTCTCTTTATCGACAGGAGTCACACTCAGCTGTTTTCAGCTCAGCTCCACCTGGACTCTTCCTCCTTTCACCCAGATTAGGACGGCAGAAAGTTCTGGATTACATTCCTCCCTCTGTAATTATATCTCTGTGGTGTTTGTCTGCAGTGAATCAGCTCCTCCTTGCTGCAGTTAGAAAACATTTCTCTACATTTCACAGCAGCATCAAACCTGAAAAAAAAGACACCCTGACTTTCATTTTCTTCTTTGTCTCTGGCCTTAAAAAACATTGTTATTAAATTATCTGCCGGCTGACAAAACCCAGCTTCCTGTTTCTGAGTGGTAAACATGTTCCTGCCTCAGACCGCAGCAAATTAACGAACGAGGTGGAGCTGTTCCTGCTGCAGCTCCGACTTTAATTAAACCCACAGACAAACCGAGGATGGAGATACAGGAGGAGGAGGCTTTCAGCCTGCAGCGTGCACACACACACACACACACACACACACACACACACACACACACACACTGAGCTGCTGCTGCTGCTGCTCTGCTATTAAAACATCTCTGTACTTTACATTAGTAACACTTTATTTTACCGCTTCTTTAATTTACTGCTAATTTCAGAATGATTTTCTGCTGTGTAACTGTTAATTCTTCGGACTCTTCGTGAAGAGGGCCGTGTAATGTGGTCGTAACTCTGAGGCGAAGCAGCAGAGGAAGCCTTCGGTTTGTGAGAAGCTGCTCATTATTTTTTCACTTTTTAGGAAATTATCTGGCAGAAGGAAAAGAAACTGCAGAATCTCACAGTAACTCTGTTTTTTCTTTAAATAACTAAGGATCCATAACTCAAGGAAGTGTTTATTCGTAGCTCAACTTTAAGCCTCAGAACTGTCCGTTTATTAAACCGTGATAACGGCAGAGTCTGAAATGATGGGATCTTGATTACAGACAGAAGTCGGACGCTGGTTTTATGTCAGATTTTTCAGCTGAAATGACAGATCTTATCAGCTGCAGCTCGTTAGTTAAAATGTCTCTGCAGGACAAACTCTGCAAAGACTCTTAAATATGAATTCTGATGGATTATATGTGATATATGCTAACTCTATAAGTCTGTGAAACTATACGAACAAAGACTGTCAGCTAGTTGAAAGGCAAAAAGTCACCATCCTCGACAGCTGGTTAAACTTTTAACATGCTAATAAAGTAGCTGCGTTGTTTTGTATTAGCACCTGGGTACTCGGCGATACACACCGATCAGCCAGAACATGAACGCGAACAACATTTATCATCTCGTTACAGTGCAATGTTCTGTTGGGAAACCTTTGGTTCTGACACTCATGTGGATGCCACCTGACACGCTCCACTTACCTAAACACCAGTGCAGACCAGATACCCCCCCAATATGGCAGCTGTGGCCCCAAGCAGGACACAGCGTCGTGCCACACCACAAAATCTGCTCAGGAATGACCCGAGGACCGTAACAAAGAGCTCAAGACATCAACCTGGCGTCTAAATTCCCCTGATCGCCATCTGATCAAACATCTGTGGGACATGCTGGTGCCTCACCTCACAACCCACAGGACTCAAAAGATCTGAAGCTAACGTGTTGGTGTCAAACACCAAGGGACACCCTCCAGAGGTCCTGTGTTCATACCTTGACAGGTCAGAGCCAAGTCCGGTCCAAGGAGGACCCACCGTGGATCAGGGGTACCTCTGGGGTACCAGCACGTCCCTCAAATGTTCAATCAGGTTGGGATCTGGGTTATTTGGAGGCCAGGTCGACACCTTGAGCTCTCTGTCCCGTTCCGCGAGTCGTTCCTGAGCAGTTTTTGTGGTGTGGCATGGCTCATTGTCATTTACATGAATGCCAGGACCCAAGGTTTCCCAATGGAACATTGTGCTGTAACAAGATGATCAATGTTGTTCACTTCAACTGTGGTTTTAATGTTTTGGCTGATCAGTGTAGTACAGTGTATAAGAAAAACAATGTTCGGATGTTTACAACAGGAACATACAATTAGAAACAACGAAGAGGAAATAATTATGCTCCATTGTTTGTATATTTAAAGCTCCAGTGTGTAGGATTTAGGGGGATATATTTGCAGAAACAAAACATTTTATATAATAAATTTTTTTGGGCGTATAATTACCTGAAAGTAAAAATAGTTTTGTTTCAGAATGAGCTGTTTACACCTACACAGACTTACATTGGGGAAGTGATGTGTATAAATCAGTGGACAGTTGTTCCAGGCTGTAAACATGTTTATTTTGGGCACTTTAACATGGAGGTCTACGGGGATTGACTCAATCTTGGAGCCACCCTCAAGTGGACATTAGAGGAACTGCAGTTTTTGACACTTCCATATTGGCTTCATTTTTCAGCCTTGGACGTCGCCGCTAGGTTATTACAGGTATTTGTTTTTATCCAAAAACAAGCAAAGACCAATTATGAGATGATAAGAAGATGTCGACGACTATTGCATGTACAAGAGTCCATCCTATCTCTTAAACCTGTGAAATAAAATACGCCCACTGGTGTCACCGAAAGACTGATGGTAACGGAAAAACCTGCTGTTGTTGGCTCGTCTGATTTGGCTGAAATGCTCCAAACAACTCAAAATTAGGGGCGGAAACTGGAGCACAACTCGCACCATGTTGGTGGCAAAGGGGTATCTGTCGCCTCACTCAAAGTCATGCCCACACGTTACGAGTAACAGCCTGCTAACGCTGACGACTGCCTGGTTACAGACCTTAAAGACCAGCGTTACCAGACGTATGATAATTATCTTATTAGTTTAATAAGTTCTGTCTATTCGAGGATTTCTCAAAATAAAAAGAAAAGAGAAAAACACTGGACAAACTCCACCGTGATGTTCAGCTCTCACTTTTAAGACACCATAACATCTTAAATCATCCCTCAGCTTTCTCATGACAACAGAGCCTGAGTGCTTTGTTCAGCAGTGCAGCACAAGCACCCTCACAATGGCCAAATTAGTCTCACCTTCTTCAGCGTCTGATTTAATTACACTTCATTTTGTCACACAATCACCAACCAATTAAATGTAAGATCTCGCCTACGTGCACTTCACAGAGAAATGCTCCCGTTGAGCCGCGCCGCTGCTACGACACCTGTTAGTCATCGTCTTTAACAAGAGACACCGTCCGTCTTCCTCCTGGCTGTCTCTCTGTAAACGAGACAGCGGGACAAAAGCACCGTGGAGAAAAAATATTTTTAAATTTGTGCTTCCAGACAAATCTAAGAGAATTAGTAGGACAGTTTGGGTCCTGTTTTACCTTCTGCACATCCTGCTGAGTTCTTCTAGACATTTTTTACAACTTAACCACCAGGGAGGAGGTCAGAGGTCAAAGAGGAAATTAGGGAGTGGAAGGGGACGTTTGATTTATGATCTGTGATTCATTTTTATTCCAGTAAAGTGGAGATAAACCCGCATGTCGTAACACACACAAATCACATCATTGAGAAACCTTTTTGGCGAAACCTCCCGTTCGGTGCTCGCAGTGCTGGAAGTCGACTCTGATAACACAGTGAGAGGAACAGGAAGGAGCTTTGTGTGTGCGTGTGTGTGTGTGTGTGAGCTCATTTCACACCTGCTCAGCGGGGTTAAAGGTGAGCTGAGCGCCACAGAGAGCAGAGAAGCTGTGCAGCAGGTTGGAGGTTGTTGTTGTGTTGACGCTCGTCAGTGTTTCGGGGGTTAAAGTGTCCTCAGGTGAGAGCTCGGGGCTCTGTGGGGGGGCGGCGAGGACATGAGGGGGGGTCAGAGTACAGTGTGCAGGTCCTGGTCTCTGCAGGTGTTATCAGCGTGTACATGTGGAGGAGAAGAGGAGGAGGAGAAGAGGAGGAGCTGCAGCGGTGTGGCTCAAGAGGAGGGTTTTATCTTTTTATAATAGAAGCTGGACTCAGAGAATATTAACTTTTTTTTTTCTTAAAGAAATGACAAAAAATAATTAATCAACTATTAAATTAGTTGCCAATTAATTTAATAGTTGGCAACTTAAAGATTAATGACTGTTAGAAACCCAACAGCCTGTCTGTGAGCCCTCCTGAGGTGATTTTTGAAGAAAACAACAGCTGTATTTGTTGTAGTTTAAGTAGTTTTCTCATACGACGTATTGTTCGAATGCTAAAATCCTCACGGTGCCATTAATGCCGATCATTTCAAGACACACCCACCACAGCAGGCTCGATAAATGCTTCTGTTAGACAAAAAAACAGTTATAACTCACGTATGAAGCGTTCTTATAATCCAAGGATCCATATTATACAGACGGAAATCCTGCTGACACAGCTCCGATTATATTTCTCACACACTGACAGTCGTCCAGATGATCTGAATTTAGCAAAATATTTAGTCGGAGCACATTATGACATTCATACTACTGTTGCGTCGTTCCAGATGTTCATGTTTCTTCACATATCCATAATTTCTGCATGTAAACAAACGGATTAGTATATCTCAAAATGGAGGCGAGGTCCTGACCTTTTATTTGACACCTCACTTCAGCCAATAGGAGCTTCCAGTGCTGTTGCTATGGCCTTGATAGCCAACCAGAGCCTGAGCTGATGGGATGTACATCACTGAGATTTCCTGTAGTTTAAAGCTAGTTAATTCACCAGAGATTGGCCAAACATTCCTGAGGCTTATGGCTCTTGTAGTCGATGACACTCTGAAGCTCCACAGCAGATTTCAACCCCTTATTGTCGTCATAGACTCTTAAAAATGTACAGAAATTAAAAACAAAGAGCTCCTGTGTTGTTTGAAGGGGTTTTCTAGACAGTAAGCTCCTATATAAACATTTCTGTCTGTGCTGATTACACATTCAGAGCAGCACTTTCCCTCTTTTTTTAAAAAGCACTTGGGAAAAACCTGATGTTTATTTTCTGTGATATTGTTATCTACTTTGAATTTGGACTGTGTGAGGCTTCGTGATATGGTCCCATTGTGTTGTTCAGCTAAATACCTCTCAGTTTTAGTCGTCTGCAGCATCTTTGTTTGAGAAAATATTCAGGTGTAACTTTTATTTTAGCGTGATGAAACTTTTATAACTCAATGACAGAAGCACTTACAGTGATTCTGATAGTCTTACCTTTCTAATGAGATCATGTATGTACATATACTAAAGATGGAACAAGAGTAGCTTAAGTTTATTTCAGTTATGCCTTGGAGAGGTGTTTTAGGTGGATTTAGGCTGATTATACAGGAACACTATGAGGCAATTGATTAATTTTCAGAGCTGTACCTGAGAAGAATTATGTATATATTATGTCTCAGTTTGGCTGATCTCGTGAAAAATAAAAGATGCACAGAGATAAAGGCAGCACAGATAAATGTCAGGGCTCTTTGAACCCGTCCCGTCTGTTTTCCTCTGACGCTCTGTTCTGGTCAGATTCCCTCCATCCTGAATCTGTCGGGGTTAAAGTTCTTCTTCATGTGTCGGTCTGCAGCCTGTTTTTTGCTCTACATTATGTTGTGTTGTTTGATTTCTTTAAGGGTTTGTGTGTTCCTTTCTGTCTCTTTTCTGGCTGCTGTTATTGACTTTATGAAGATGAGTTTCCTTCATTGTAATTCAGGAGGATCTGCTGCTGTCCTGCTGCCATCTTCCCTCTCTGTCTCTCCTCCTGCCTGCTGCTGATTAGACTTGGCGTTAGCGTTAGCATTAGCCCGTCCAGTCGTTCCCTATGGGCCTGTTGTCTCTTTTGGCTAACTGCGGCAGTCTTGGCAGGCTAGCAGCTAATCCAGACTGGATGCTAATGAACTCTGGCCGCTGTCCACCTCGTTCCTGTAGAGACGTCTGTTTCTGTGAAGCCCGTCGGCTAACCGGCTAACATGCCACGGCTCCACCGGCCAACACAGACGGACAGAAAGACAAACCACCTGCAGCAAGCTAACTGGACTTCTGCTAGCTGTTAGCTGCTAATGGGAGAATAATACTGGAACATTGAAAACAGGCTGTATGTTAACCACAAGCTGTGTACATTTACTGCACAGCACCAGTAGGAACAGGCTCTGAAAACTGAAACTGTTCAACCCCAAAAAACTGAGTAAATACTGAAAGTATCTGCTTGTTATTGAGAGAGTTTATCACACCACACTGTTGCATAAATCTGTGAGCATCTTGGCTCGTCAAAATATATTTAATTCACACACATCTCATAAAAATACCAACAGAAAAAGGTGTAATTAATCTTAGTGGAGTTCTCCCACAGTTTGTTCCACACAAACTTTTTTGGGGCTTTGTTGCCACTGAAGCATTTTTCTGTTTGTAGGAATCCTTTATCACTTTAAGCGCCATATGTCGTACTTCCTGTCGTACTTCTTTATAATTTAAATTTTCTGTCCACCAATTTCCAAACTCTGGAGGAACAAAGGCTCTTTGTTTTTTAAAATCCATTTCAGTGTTTGTAAGACGCATGTTCTCTGGTGTACGGATGGTTTTCTCACGACTGTGTCGCCCTTTGACCTCCAGCAGGAACTCTTTAGTTACCTTGTTGTGCTGGTTAGAAAAACAATGGCAGGAAGCATTGTGGAGAAAAATGCAAATAAATAAGAGACCAGAAAGAAATCCTGCTGCTACAATATGAACACGAACACACAATCTAACACCAGTTCCAACAGGACATCAGAGTAACTCTCTGAGCTGCTACAGCAGGTCAAAGGTGAAATAATAAATACAGTTAATCAGACATCATGAGTAACAAGTAATGCACCTGAGAATATAACAAATAGACGGCCCCAAAAAATCCAGACATCACAATTTCATGTTATCAGCAGTGGTGGTCCTAGTACATTTGGGGCCCGAGGTGATCCTCCCCCTGGCACCCACCACCCCCCCAAAAGAAACATGTCGTTTGCTGCATCTCCATGATAAAAAATATTGCACGTTTATTACCAAAATGCAAATAAACAACTGAGCTAACAATAAAAAATAAGATAAATGTTTACTTCACAATGACGAGTTTGTCTGTTCCATCAATTAAAACTCAAACGTGACCCGTTGAGTCGTCCGTGTGTCCGCTGCGCCAAGATGTTTTTCTGTAGGTTTTCCTTCCTGTTTCTGTTAAACTGTTTGTCTCCATTCAGACGTGGCTTTCTTCCCACAGCAGAAGCTCCTCACTCACAAACAGAGAAACAGTGGACGCGCCGCAGCGGTCCGTCAGCGTTTTCCTTCCTCCTCTATTGTTTCCAGACAATCGAGCCTCGACCTGAACGCTCCTCATCGCTGTGCTGCGACTATTTTTACTACCCACACACACACGTACTGTATACACTGAAACACATACATGCATATGGAGCCTGAGCTCCCCAGGCGTTCATGCACACCTGCACACACACACACACAGATGTGGAGTCCGTAACGGATCCCTCCACAATAGCTGAGCTGCAGACAGACGTCCTGAGAGCCTGCTGTGATTTATGACCTCCATGTATGGAGACAGAGGGAGAATGAGTCCTATAGAGGAGGAAGACGGAGACGAAGGAGAAACTCGAGCTTATGGGATGGCTGACTGTGTACTCAGTGTGTGCTCAGTGTGTACTCACACTCATAAAAACACACACACGGCGTATACTGTTGATGTTACGGTATAAAAGGTCGCATTTGTCCTCAGTGCTGCGACAACACGGGAAACATGTTACAGTTAATCTAGTCAGTCCCAGTAATCTGTTCATACATCAGACATGTAGTTTAGTGTGTGTGTGTGTGTGTGTGTTTTATATACAGTATAACAGCGGACATGTAAACAGCAGCGACAGCTACTGTGCTGATTTTAGTCAAGGTCATTAACCAGCAGCTGCAGCAGGAGCTGAGTACATTTACCCAAAGTACTGTACTTAAAGATCATTTTAAGGTACTTGAGTATTTTTATTTTATGGTACTTTCTCGTTATCCTCCACTACATCTCAGAGACAGCTATTGTACTTTTACTGCGCTGCATTTATCGGACATATTGATAGATTCAGATTATTAATACAAAATATAATCAGTGATCAATGACGATGTATTATTATTGCAGTGTAAAGTCATTAAAGTTAGCTCCACCTTTATCAGCTGCATCATCAAAGGGATGAACACATTAATGCATCAATCAGTACAATACCATATATAGTATCATATATATTATTCTGCAGAATGAGTACTTTTACTTTTGGTACTTTTGGTGGCACGGTGGTGTAGTGGTCAGCACTGTCGCTTCACATCAAGAGGGTTCTTGGTTCGAACCCAGGGTTGTTCCTTCAAACAGGAACAACATGACAAACTACAGTTTCTCATACACTGTATTTATTGAGGAACATTAAGAGGTTATTAATCACCAGTCCTCCTGAAGGCTCAGACCAGACCACCAGGAATGGAAGCAGGGACTTAGTCTTGCAGCCAGTTTCTCCCAGTGGCCACTCGCGGCATTACAGCAAGAAAAAAAACCTCCATCATTAAAGAGATGTCTAAAAAAATTTTGACAGGAAACCTTGAACTATAAACAAGGTCAATTATAACTTTTAATTATGGATTTTTGATCCACAGAGGTGTTATATTTGTGGAACTTTCCTTGAACTGCGAAAAGTGATAAAAAATTTGTGATGTGATTACAATTTAAAGTCTCTGAGCTAAACTGGAACTCATGGGCAAGGCCTTACTTTGTGAGTTGCCCTGACACCACAAAAATACACACTGACTAACCTGAAATAAATAAAAATAAATAATAAAAAGAGCGCAAATACCTGCTGCACATATTCAGCAGGCCACAAACTGTGGAAGTAAACCCGCAAGCTTGAAACTTCTTTGTTGTATGCGCCAGGTGAGCAACTACACTGGAATGATTAGGCACCATCTTGTCATCTGGTATCTCCGTATTATTAAAATCTATGGAAGATTGGTGCGTCCCTTCACATTGTCTGTATGTCAGCCAGAAAGTTGCACATGAAAACACCACAAAGACGACAGCCAACAGCCAACTAGCACGTCGATCTGCACCTGCTGTGAGAGGAAGTAACTCTCCACACCGTGGTCGTCTGTAATCGTCATTCAAAAACGGAAACAGGAAGACTGTCAAGATGGATTCAAGATGCTAGTTAGCCAATTAGCATGTTAACAACACAACCGGATGTTGAAAGAACAGTATATTTACTGGGCACCTGTACATATATCTACCAAAGAGCTCAATGGATAAAAACATAATCATATGCAACAAGTTTTGTCCCTTGACGTAAAGCTGTTTGTTTACTTTCCTCACTTCCGTTCTCTTCTTATGTGTGAGCTGAACTTCCAATCAGAGTGACCTCATTTACGGACAGGCTCCTCTAACTCCGAATTAACATGCTGAATCAGCTGAAACGAGGGCCAGCGTCGCAGGACACACTGCAAAGACTAGAGCAACAGATGTGGCGGCCCAACATTGACTGACGGCTGATCGTCGGCTCGATGTGTCAGAGGCCTTAAGAGATCTTGATGTTAAACATTATTTTGTTTACATTTTGGGGTTCTGGTTGCTGCTTCACTGGGAGTTGGATGGTTAATATCAGTTTACGACTGTGTGTTTACTGGGTAGACTGGTCTGAGACCTGTGATGTCGGTGTGAAGGCTGGATGAGAGGAGAAGGAATCAACCTTTCATTGCAAAGCCTCTATTCAGCAACAACAGTCTTTAGTTTGGAGTTGGAGGTTGTTTGAACTCTGCAGCTTCACTGTGACAAGTCCTGGCCTGCTGAGTGCTAATGCTAAGCTATGTATGCTAATGGCTGCTTGTTTTCTGGTTCTTCATGTGTTAAATGACGGTTATTAAGAGGAGGCTGTTGGAAACTCAGGTGTCGTGGTTGTCACACTTTACAGCCTCTGCAGAAAACAGAACTGCAGTGTTGACGACGCTTTCATTTTTTTTTTATGTGGCATGCTTAGATTTTTCTAATTGCTAAACATTAACGATGCTAATTTAGCATTTTTTAAGATGTAATTTCATTGATATTTGTCTGAAATTCACAATAAAGCATTAAATATTTGTTTTGTTTTGTGAAGAGAGTCCAGTGTTTTTGACTCTGTTGTTTCTCAGCCTCAAATGTCCCCGTGACATGATATGTTTTTTAATTTTCCAAACCAGGAAGGTCAGTGTTGCGTATTTTAAAGAGATTATGGGTAATGTAGTGCCATAAATATGATTGGCAAGACAACAGTCTGAGGAATAATTTCCTACTGAGTCAGAACTTTGTCAGCAGTGAGGGTCAGAGGTGAAACTGCAGAGTGTGTGTTTTGTGAGTGTACCTTTAACTTAGAAATCACCATACACACACACACACACACACACACACACACACACACACACACACACACACAGTGTGAGTGGAAGCACTTTTCATGAAAAAGGTTCAGCTGATGGAGTCTTCTGTTCACTGAACTCTCTTCACTCTCCGCCTTTCAAATCTCTCCGTCTGTGAACAAAATTCGCAAGAGATGGATGAAAAACCCCTGTCATCCTTTTTTGAAGTGTGTGTGTGAGCGCGTGTGTGTGTGTGTGTGAGTGTGTGTGTGTGATGGGCAGAGGAAAAAGTGAAGACGAAGTGAAGAAGAAAAAATATAGAGACAACCTCCCCAACACACGTCCCCACCCTCCTCCTCCTCCTCCTGACCTCAGCCTGGGAATACCAACCGCCTCAGATACACTCCATGTGTGTGTGTGTGTGTGTGTGTGTGTGTGTGTGTGTGTGTGTGTTTGAAAGTGTTGACTTCTGGTCGGACAGGAAGATTGGCAGTAAAACTTCAAACACTTCTATGAAAACTAAAAAGTTGCAGTTCAACCTTTAAAATAAGAATCTTTATCTGAGCCTTCAGCTGCTGTTATTTTATTTATTTCCGAGTGTGTTTTCTTTCAGCAGTTATTTCTTAATGTTGCCACTCGACTGGCACGTGACAGAGAGATCTGTTTCCAGTCTGCATTGTTGTTCTCATAAGCGTCCAGGTATGTCGTTAACGCTGTGTTGTAGATAATTATGAAGCCTGTAATCTCTGTTTGCTTGATTCAGTTTAGAGTGTGTGATGTGTTTCCTGAGGGAGTCGACATGGGAGTCTTTGAGTCTCTGAGGCTTCAGGATGTTTTAAGGTTTGATTCACAGTGACTGGAGTCGCTTCTCTTTGAGTCTGTGAACAAGAGGATCGTCTGTGTCTGTTGTCCGTCCATCACTTTGGTCCACAACAGATCTGATCCAACTTTATTGTCCCAGCACAGAGTACAAGTCCAGGGTGGATATACTGAGGTATATATGTATATACAGGCAGTATGAGCATGTGCAGAGGCTGCAGGTAAAATATATTGTGCAGGTTTAAGGACAGGTAACAGCAATAGAGAGATAGACACAAGACTATATAAAATAATGGATGTAGCCACCATGATATCATCCATCTGTTTTGAAGCCTTGAGTTTGGCATTTTGTTGCCATCTTGGATTTTTGGAGGTAGTAGTGACCATATTAGGACAAGAGGGTGGAGCTATCCCTAATGCTAGCTGCTAGCTTGGTCGACACTGTGGATTTGTAGCCATAACAATGCTAATGCTAATCTTTGCTTGTAAAAACAGGCAAAAAAACATTTAAACAAAATGTACTTTACGGAAAAACTTACGATCCGACTCCTTAGAGTGTCTCTTAGTTTAACCAACACCGAACAAGACTTTTTAGGTGACCAGAATGTAACAGTTAACTTTCATGAACTGAAAATACACTGAGATAGTCAGTTTATTGAGATTGCTTCAAGTTAAGCAGCCTTTTTTTTTTGTTTATTGATACAAGTCAGTTAGTCGTTATTGTTAAATGGTGCCCAACGACATCAGGGGAAATTCATCGGAACAACTATGAAAGTTTAGGTGGTGAAAGTACGAGTATGGCGGGTGGTAGGGGTGGTAGATGGATCCAACAACCACAGACTTTCACCTGGGAGGCCGGTGTTCGCTTACTGTATGAATGTAAAGCCAAACCCTGGTCATTTTTCCTAAACCACCAACCACGTGTGTTTGTTGTTGAAGGAAAAAAACGTCACTTTGTGGTGTTATACCGACGTAGTGCTTTTATTTTGAAAGAGACTGTATGCAAACTGTGCATTTCCTGTGAAAACAGAAGCATATTTTGAAAACAGACAATGCATGTAACAGGCTGAAGTTGAAACGGCATCCCAGGGCGTCAACAACCAACACACCTGGGATACCTTGGACATTGTGTGTGGACGTGGAAAGTCCATGACCAAACGTCGTTATGTGACGAGGTCGGAGTGAATGTTGAAATTAGCTTTAGAGACCAAAACTGTTTTTTGTATCACACTGTAAGCATGTTTATTTCTTCATTTTAACATTGAGGTCTATGGGGATTGACTCGCTCTTGGAGCCAGCCTCTAGTGGACAATAGAGGAACTGCAGTTTGCCACTTACTACGACTACTTCTGATGAATGGTGGATGGCAACTGCCATTTAAGGTTTGGCGTGTGGTTTGCTTAAATTCAACACTTATCAGACATTTCTTATACGTCTATTGAGGGAAATTAGATCTAGATAATTATCGTTATCGTCCAGCTGTACTAGAAAGCACCAAAAGTCGAACAAGTCCTCCTGGATCAGTAGTAGTTTTGTGTATATCTATATGTTGTATATTCAGCTCTTGTGTCCACTGGAGCTCAACCCTTCTGTTGACAAAGATAAAACAGTATCTGGCTTAATTGATGTGTATTATCTTTACATTTCATATAATAAACGTCTATATCAAGAGAAATTCAGGATGTCAGACATTTACTCCGGCTCCTTTAATGACATCACCTCAGTAACAACCTGATTTTAAAGTAACGTGACCGTTTTGTTTCAGAAGCCGTCACTTCTGATGGAAAGTTGAAATTGACCCACTTCACGCTGAAACTCTCTCCCGCTCCGTCTGATCGAACAGCGTCCACCTTAAATTAGGAGAGAAAGGAGATTTACTCAGCAGTCACAGCTTCATAGAGAAAACTGGAAATCAGAGTTTCTTGTGTGTCTGGTTGAAGCTGGACGACAGCCGAGCAAATCAAAACCAAATCTCCCCGCTCACATCTCTCCGTCTTTTTCATCCCTCCACCTTTCTCTCATTCTTTCATCCTCCCTCGCTCCGTCCTGGAGCCAATTATAACCTGCTGCAGCATTCCTGACTGGAGGAGGAGGAGGAAGAGGAGGAGGACGGAGAGGAGGAGGTGGAGGAGGAAGGGAGGTGTTTTTAGGGATTAACATACCAGAGCTGTCAGCTGGAAACCACTTCATCCCTCTTTTGGCTGTTTTTCTCTGCCTCACTTGAATCTAAAGTTTTTCTCTGCTCGTTATGAAACTTAGAAAAATACATAAATCACAATACATAAACATACATAAACATCATAAACAAACTGTGAGAGACAAATAGAAATGTGACGACTTATAGACGTGTAGAGGACACATAGATGTATCATACATACTAACCTGAAGAAAACATGCCAAACACACAGGACAAAGTCAGATACTTTTAAAGTCTGTGCATCTCAGTTTTATTTTAATACACAAAAACACTAAATATAAATATTAAATACATCAACATGTTCTCATCCCAACTCGTCAAATACCACCACCTTTCTCAGTGCGCCTGTCACCTCAAAATATGACACTGTGGGTATCCTGTGCCAGTTTTGGACGTTCAGGGAAGGCGTGTCAATTTACGCTTGTTGCATGCATTGTGTCTTTTCAAAATAAATTTCTGTTTGGGCCGGAAATGTACAATTTCTGCTCGTTACATGCATACAGTCTTTTTCAAAATAAACTTACATGTTTTTAGGTTTACTTCCTTAGTTTAGGCAGCGAAGTACGTGGTTAGGTTTAGAAAAAACATCATGGTTTGGTTTAAATTACCAATGTTTGGTACTAACATTATCATGCATGCATGCTACACGTACTAGCACACTACGTTGTTACTAAAAAAGCTCCATTGAGTTTTGGTTTCAAATGAGACATAAACTTCTTTTTCCTTAATTGACCCATCCATCGCCCCCCTACCCAACCTAACCTCTTGTTCTTCAAACCATGGTAGTTGCTTTAAACATCAAAAAATATGTTGCCTGGTGCATCTCATTCCGCAACTAAAGGGCGCCTCAGTGTGTTGGTGTCCAATCATCTGTAATCTGCGAGTTGGAAGTGAGACCATTAACCCCCTATGACAGTGCACCAGAGCTGGAAATTACCTTTTATGGACCTTAACTGACCTTACCTAACCTTGCCTTACTCTACCTTACCATACCATACCTAACTGTACCTTATCTTACCTTACCTTACTGTACCTAACCATACCTAACTGTACTTTACCTTACCTTACCATACTGTTCCTAACCTTACCAACTGTACCTTACCTTACCTTACCTTACCTTACCTTACTGTACCGTACCGTGCTGTGCCATATCTAACTGTACCTAACCTTACCTAACCATAGCTTACTGTGCCTTGCCTTGCTCTGCCTTACTTCACCTTACCATACCTTACTGTACTGTATCTTACCTTACCATATGGTACCTAACCTTACCTTATCTCACCTTACTGTGCCTTGCCTTACCTTACCATACTGTACCTAACTATACCTAACTGTACTTTACCTTAACATACCCTACTGTACCTTACATTATCTTACCTTACCCTGCCTTACTTTACCGTACCTAACCATACCTTACCTTACAGTACCTTACATTATTGTGCCGTACCTAACTGTACCTTACCTCACCTCACCTTACATTATCTTAGCTTACCTTACCGTACCTTACTGTACCGTACCCTACCTGACCTTACCCTACCTTACTGTACCTTATCTCACCTTACCGTACCTTACCTTACCTTAATGTACCTTAACATACCTTATATTATCTCACCCTACCTTATGCTGTAATTACTCTGCTAAATATCCATTACATGGGGTATGGTTAATATGAATATGGTGCCCCTATTCACCTGTAATGTCAACTTTTGGTCTCAAACTCTATGAAGTTTTACAACACATATTTGTTCTCTCACTCTGAGCCAGAAATCACCTCTTCAGTGTCACTTACATACATCATACTTTACACTTTTATTCCTGACTGTACTCTGAAGGTTCTTACAGAGAGGTTAGTTCATATATCATTTAAAGCCTCTTTTATACAACTGTTTTATTCCCCAAAAACATGGCGAGAATGTATTTTTTTTTATGGCTGTTAAAAGTTTTTTTTTCTGATTCATGGAGTGATAAAATGAGATATCCAAAATTCACTTTATAAAAACAGTTGACTCAAATGTGTCAACAAACTGAAACAAGGATTTTGAACCTGACTTTGTCCAATGTTCACATATATGTTGTAGAAATACATGTAAATCAGCACATAGTCAATAAGATAATTCCCATTTGAATATCTGAACATAAAATATCACAAAACTTGTAATACAAAAAATTGCTGTCTTAATGTCATTATTCAGCTGTTGAAGTTTCATGGTGATATCTGTTGGTTAAAGGTTTTACCTGAGTCACCAGGTAGTGTCCCACCTGAAGGAATAAGCTGCTATGTTACTTAATTTTGTCTCGTTTTATCCTCCATATCTCCACTTCACCTTCGTCCTGTCAGACTCAGATCAGACGAACTCCCTCATAAATAACCAGTAAACATAAAGAAACTGTTTGTGCTTTGTTCCACACTTTGTTGGAAGAGTGACAGTTCAAATGCATCAGCAACTCATAAATGCACATACATACAAAAATACAGCAAAGCAGGCACAATGTGACACAGTTCACCCCCTCACCCCCCCTCACCCCCTCACTTTGGGTCAGTCCGAGGGGTTTCCTGTCCGCCTGTCAGCCGTCAGCGCTGCGTTCACTTTTGTCAGTGAGTTTGAGCGCCACGTGAGCGAGCAGCGAGGCAGCAAATTGAAAAATACAAACTAGAGAAGAAGAAGAAGATTTATTCAAGTTCTTCTCTCTGATCCGTGTGTGTGTGTGTGTGTGTGTGTGTGTGTGTGTGTGTGTGTGTGTGTGTGTGTCACCCCCGAGTTCATTGGGTTGCTGCGTCAGTGTCTCTGTCACCGTCAGCTTTGAACACAACACACACACACCCCAAAGAGCTGTCAGAATGGTGTGTGTGTGCGTGTGTGTGTGTGTGGTTCCCTTCTCGACAGCACTGTAGTTTACCTGAGGACATGACTTGTGTGTGTGTGTGTGTGTGTGTGTGTGTGTGTGTGTGTGAGATGCTGGAGGTGAGTGTGTGCTCTAGAGTTATGGCTCCATGTGCTCTGCCAGTATAACAGTAGATTTACTGGCTCAGTGATCACACACACACACGCACGCACACACACACACACACACACACCTGCAGGGCAGAGGAATGCAGGCGTACGACTAAACTCTGGGAACCAGATGAGAGACTCAGCTGACCTGTTTCATCTGTGTGTGTGCGTGTGTGTGTGTGTGTGTGTTGATGTGACGCAGAGTGATGCTGAGTGACAGATGCAGTGATACAGCTTGTTTCTGTTCGACAAAGACACAGAAGCAGTGAGCGTCAGCAGTAATACTACACGGATGTAGTATCTGTGCAGCCAGATTATACTGTATAACTACACTCAGCGGCCACTTTATTAGGTACACCTTGCTCGTACCTGGCTGGCCCCTCTTTTTAATTCTCAGTGTCATAGATTCAAACATTCAAACATTCCTCAGAGATTTTGGTCCATATTGACATGATGACATCACACAGCTGCTGCAGATCTGTCGGCCGCACGTCCATGATGAGAATCTCGTGTTTCCTCTCCTCCTTTGAAACATTTCTATCTTACATATTTGTATATTTTTAGATATTTAATACTCTGTAGTGTTCTTAAACGGGGCCTAGTGAGTGACCCTGACTGGGGAAGTCACTGGTTGTCTGCTTGGTACTGGTTGTAAATACTTAAAATTGAGGTTACTGTAATCTGAAGCATTCTCTGACACAAGAATTTCCTTTGGGATAAATAAATTATTGAATTGAATTGACTTCCTGGAGGCAAAGAGTTGTGACATGTGACACAACAGCCTTGGCCTGTAGTGTGACATATAACATACACGTCAGCAGCACTTTATAAACAATAACAACGACATAAACATGTCAGTAACAATCATTTACCTGCCACACCCGTGCTGCCTATGATCTCGTCCTGTTGGCTGTCCGTTTTGCACAGACGTCGAGGGGTGGATGATACGAAAAATGTGGCTTCAATCTGATACCAAGTAATACAGGACCAGAATCACAGATATTGATGCTGTTATATTAATTTTTATTATTAAAAGTATACATGTTTTTTTAAATGTTCTTTTCAATGTAGGGGAGAGCAGTGTGTGGCTGCTCCTCTTCTAGAACCACCGCGGAGTCAGTGACAGTTTTGCTTTCAGCCATGCTTGTTGTTGCCGTGGGAAACAGTATGACGTCATATCATATTTAAAATTGTACCAGTATGATCATGAGCTTTATGATATGGCACACCCCTGCTGCCCACCCCCATGTTTTAATACACCTTAAAAACACCTGTATAAAGACATATATTTGCTCGATAAAGTTTTTATCAAACAAACTGGAAATAATGACTTTGTTGGGGACTATTTTCAGCGGCGGATGAATCCACATTTAATGCTTTAGTGAGTATTTGTGCCAGTGGGATGGTGTGTGTGGGACTGAGTCCAAATAAACTACAGTGTGTGTTCATGGTGATGAAGGAACGTGTCAGTTAATGACACAGAGTGGATCACTGATGTATCTTAATAACGATGGAGGTCTGCAGCTCAGAGGAAGATCACGCTCCCTCTTAACATCAGAGAATCATGGCTCCTCCTGTTACATGAGCAAATGTAGCACGAAGAGTTTTGGTACCAAACTCAGGTGTAGCTGTAAAGTGGAGACACACAAAGGGTTAAAGGCGGCTTTGGAAACATCTATTTTCTTACTGTATACACATTTTAATCTTTAAGGTTTATCATAACGCACATGTATGCACACACACACACACAGACAGCATCATGTTTTGCATAGCCTCAGTCCGTCTGCGCTCCGATGGAAACTAATTTTCCTGCTGCAGCTTCTTCATTTGGATTCATGTGGAAACTTTCCATAGAACACAGAGCTGCTGTCTGTCTGACGCTTCACTGCGTCAGCTGCTCTCTGATCAGCGTCCATTATCAGTGATCAAACACACAGTCGGTCCACGCTCGCAGTATCAGTCCTGTACAGTGCTGGAGGAGGAGGTGGACCCAGAGTTACTGTAAACGAACATTGTGATGTAGCAGCTCATCACAGAGGCACCCACCTGTCTTTAAAAGCAGCTACGCCCTTAATTATGTGTAACTTTAAAATTTTAATTAAGTTCAATAAAAATGCACATTCTGTACAGTTGTCATGAATGTTGAAATCAGCTACAGAGACCAAAACAGTTTTTATACCAGGCTGTAAACATGTTTATTTCTACATTTTAAGACGGGGCTCTGTGGGGACTGACTCGCTCTTGGAGCCAGCCTCAAGTGGACATTAGAGGAACTGAAGTTTTTGGTTATATTTTTCAGGCCCAGACGCTACTGCTTAATAAAATATCATCAAGAGGAAAAACAGAAAAAACAGCCCCAGACAAAAGTATGTGGACGCCCCTGTCAGTGTCGTTTTGGCCCCATAGTGTACTGAATGCTGAGAACACCAAGAACCAGATGCGTAAACGATGTGTTCAATACCATTGCTTTTAGGTTGTTTTCCAATTTCACCTATTGTGTTATTATTTTTGCAGCTTACACAGTGTTCTGTAAAATATTTATCAAAGGCACAGTTATAAATGAAAGAGGTCAAGACCTCCGCTAGCCAACGGTGCATTCATGTGCTCCTTGGAGGCTTGTTCTTTCAAAACTGATTGTGTTAATGAGAACAACAACATTGACGCTATAAAGACGAGATATATTTTCTTTTTAAAAACGTTAAACAACACATTAATAATGAAGACGAAAGACAACAGATCAGATGAGCTGTGAAATATGATCGGGAGCTTATGTTTCAGATTCTTCTGACACCACGTGAATGCAGCATGAGGCAGTGGAGGCAACTGAGACGTTTGCTACGCACCCTCAGACAATGACAAGTTGGTCAGGGACACTGATGTAACATCATACTGACCTTAAGCTGAAATACATTAAGATTGTTATGTTTTTATTAGCAGCACGGTGGTGCAGTGGTTAGCATTGCTGCCTCACAGCAAGAGGGTTCCTGGTCCTGCCCCTTCTGTGCACTGCATGTTCTCCCTGTGTCAGTGTGGGTTTTCTCCGGGTGCTCCGGCTTCCTCCCACAGTTCAAAGACATGCAGGTTAACTGGTGACTCTAAATTGTCCGTAGGTGTGAATGTGAGTGTGAATGGTTGTCTGTCTCTATGTGTCAGCCCTGTGATAGTCTGGTGACCTGTCCAGGGTGAACCCTGCCTCTCACCCAATGTCAGCTGGGATAGGCTCCAGCCCTCCCCCACGACCCCTAACAAAATATGCAGTTACGGAAAATGAAATGAATTATTTTTATTGATGTAAACTTCTACGTGATGTCTGGTAATGCATTGAAGAGCAGTTTTGTTCGCGACTAGCGCTAGCTGTTGATCGTACATGTACTAACGTAGTGTCACAGACAAATTGGCACGCAGTAGTGGAGCTAAGCTCATAGCTTGGCTAATCAGTCAAGTCGGACTTCTCATCTGTCTGAGTATACATGCAGAAGAGAAAATCGAATTTCTGACCAGGTACGTCTGACTCTGCCTCGATAGGCAGCGCTGTGTCCTTTTTAATATATTGCGTATTCCGAAGAGGAAGCTAACAGTTGTTCAGAAACATTTTTAAATAAATCTGCGTTTCTCATTTTTCCTACCATCCATAAACTTCAAAATGTTTAGCTCCTTTAGCTGTCGGAGCATGAATGTAGTTTCCTCGTCCATCCAAACGTGCGTCTACTGCTTCTCGGCCGCCATGGTGTTTGTTTGTTTGTTTTTCCGGGAGTTACTGCACTGCTATATACTGAACTGCTGCTACGTCATCTCCTTCTTCTTCTGGGTGAAAGGTCACGAAAGAAAAAAGTGGTGCATGCGCAGGACGCCGAGTCCAACTCCAGTGAGACTAAGTGGATACATGCAGCAATGGTGCGGTTTTCAGTCGAATTATCTAGGTGTGTTGGTCAAGCTACAGATAGTCCAATTTCAGTCAGACTAAGCTGTTTACATGCATTTAAAAGTCCAGTTTCAGTCAGACGAAGCCAATAATTAGATTTTCTCAAGCTGCATGTAAACATACTGACTGACAAGTCTAACCAGTGGTGTCGGGGCACAAGTATCGATACGCAAACGTATGTTTAATCGTGTTTTTATATCCATTTATGGTGAATTGTGGGCGTGGAAATGAGGCTCGTGTCGGTGATCAAGATTTATAAAACAGAATCAGGCGTACACAGTTTTTTAAAATCTGACAAAAAGGAAGCATCTGCACATGTCTGTCTCTGTGCCTTCACACAGTTTGAATAAATGAAAGGTGCTGATTGGTCAGAAGCTGCAGACAGTCGGTGTTAATCGCTGCCTTGCTCAAAGGACAATCAAACCTGTAACTCTTTAGTTTCAGGACAAACAGCAGCTGCAGCCAGATGTTCTGCTCATGTGTGTGTGTATGAGAGCATATGATATATATGTATACACACACACACCTGCTTAGCTTTGTACTGCAGGCCGTTTCTCCCAGTGAGGAGATCACTGCCTGCAGCGTTGAACTCACAACCTGAGAGAGAGAGAGAGAGAGAGAGAGAGAAAGACAGACAGAAAGACAGGCAGACAGACGGACAGATAGATGTGCTGTACTGGCTGCAGGGCAGTTTTTTCTTTATTTTGTTTCACCACCGCATGATCAACACACACACACACACACACACACACACACACACACACACACACACACATACATATATATATATATATATATATATATATATATATATATATATTTTATATATACACACACACACACACTCACACATACTGTTTATAAACACACAAACACACACACACACACCTGCTCTGTTGTGTCTCCGTCTCTGTCAGTCCTTCTCTCTGTCCTGATGCCTCTCTCTGTCTCTCTCCGGCTTTTTTCCACTTCTCATTCATTCTCCACTCGGATTCAACACAGTTGTGTCGAATTATCGCTGGCAGCCGCTCCTCACGTGGGCCGAGAGTGTGTGAGAGTGTGTGTGTGTGTGAGTGTGTGTGAGTGAGAGGGTGTGTGTTGGGTTTAGGAGTGTGTGTGCATGCATACTTGATAAGGACAGACTTTTATAAGCATGCACAATGCAGCCTCACACACTCTTATCTCCCACAGAGGGAGGTAATGAGGATCTCTCTCACACACACACTCACACACACACACACACACACACACACACACACACACACACACACACACTCTCAGTTATCTCCCTCTCCGTGTCTCGGCTGACAAACAGCCAGCGAGGCGTCGTGCGTTTTCTCCTCTCGCTGGTTTTTAATCATCTCTGAACAATGTGGCCCAGTGAACGCACCTCCTCCTCTTCCTCTTCCTCCTCCTCCTGTACTGCCACCTCCTGCAGGAGGATGAGGAGGCCTGGCCCTCTTATCTATCTGAGCCCTAAGCTGGCCTCCTCTCTTCCTCTATCACCTACTGCAGGGGAACAAGGAGCAGCAGGAGGAGAGGGCCTGTCCTTTTTATCTGTCTGAACCCACAGCTCCTTCTCTTCCTCCTCTGCCACCTCCTGCAGGAGGACGAGGAGCAGCAGTAGCAGGATTCTGTCTGAGCTCACAGCTAGCCTCCTCTTGCTCCTTTTCCATTCTGCTCCCTGTCTCACACCTACTGCAGGAGGAAGAGGAGCAGCAGGAGGAGGAGGCCTGTCCTTTTATCTGTCTGAACCCCACAGCTCCTTCTCTTCCACCTCGGCCACCTCCTGCAGGAGGAAGCCTGGCCCTCTCATCTGTCCGAACCCCAAGCTGGCCTCCTCTTGCTCCTCTGCCACCTCCTGCAGGAGGACGAGGGGCAGCAGCAGGATACTGTCTGAGCTCACAGCTAGCCTCCTCTTGCTCCTTTTCCACCCTGCTCCTGATCTCTTGCCTACTGCAGGAGGATGAGGAGCAGCAGGAGGAAGCCTGGCCTTCTTATCTGTCTGAACCCCAAGCTGGCCTCCTCTACTCCTCTTTTGCCTACTGCTGGAGGATGAGGAGCAGCAGAAGGAGGAGGCCTGGCCTTCTTGTCAGTCTGAACCCCAAGCTGGCCTCTTCTCCTTCTCTGCCACCTCCTGCAGGAGGAAGTGGAGCAGCAGCAGGAGTCTGTCTGAGCTCACAGCTAGCCGTCTCTTGCTCCTTTTCCATCCTGCGCCCTGTCTCACACCTACTGCAGGAGGAAGAGGAGCAGCAGCAGCAGGAGGAAAAGGCCTGGCCTTCTTATTTGTCCTTACCCACAGCTCCTCCTCTTCTTCCTCTGCCACCTCCTGCAGGAGGACAAGGAGCAGCAGAGCAGCAGCAGCAGGATTCTGTCTGAGCTCACAGCTAGCTTACTCTTGCTCCTTTTCCACCCTCCTCCTCATGTCTTGCCTTCTGCAGAAGGAGGAGGAGCAGCAGCAGGAGAAGGACTGTCACTTTTATCCCTCTGAACCCTAAGCTGGTGTCCTCTCCTCCTTCACCACCTCCTGCAGGAGCAGCAGCAGGATTCTGTCTGAGCTCACAGCTAGCCTCCTCTTGCTCCTTTTCCATTCTGCTCCCTGTCTCACACCTACTGCAGGAGGAAGAGGAGTAGCAGGAGGAGGAGGCCTGTCCTTTTATCTGTCTGAACCCACGGCTCTTCCATCACGGCCACCTCCTGCAGGAGGAAGCATGGCCCTCTCATCTGTCCGAACCCCAAGCTGGCCTTCCCTCCTCCTCTGCCACCTCCTGCAGAAGGACGATGAGCAGCAGCAGGATTCTGTCTGAGCTCACAGCTAGCCTCCTCTTGCTTCTTTTCCATCCTGCTCCCTGTCTCACACCTACTGCAGGAGGAAGAGGAGCAGCAGGAGGACGAGGAGGCTTGGCCTTCTTATCTCTGTGAACCCTAAGCTGGCCTCCTCTCCTCTGCCACCTCCTGCAGGAGGACGAGCAGCAGCAGCAGCAGCAGCAGGATTCTGTCTGAACTCACAGCTAGCCTCTTTTTGCTCCTCTTCCATCCTGCTCCTTGTCTCACACCTACTGCAGGAGGAAGAGGAGCAGCAGCAGGAGGAGGAGGAGCCTTGACCTTCTTATCTCTGTGAACCCTAAGCTGGCCTCCTCTCCTCCTCTGCCACCTCCTGCAGGAGGACGAGCAGCAGCAGCAGGATTCTGTCTGAGCTCACAGTTAGCCTCCTCTTGCTCCTCATCTCTCCTCCTCCCACTGATTTTCTTTCATCATTGTCTTCCTCACTCTCCTACTCCTTGTTGTTGTCCTCCCACTCTTCTTCTCCTTCCTGCTACTCCTTTTCTTCCTCCTCTTGGTCCTCCTGTAAATCCCTT